>CM033635.1:33092319-33704819 GCA_019453435.1 Rhinogobius similis | reverse complement strand
GATTTAAAACTATTTATTCACAAAAAATATAATACACAATATAATAACTTATGTGTTCAATTCCAGAACGATGACCTTAAAGACTAAAGCCCCAAAGTGAAAAGGTCTGGACACGGCCCTGGTCCGCTGGCTGAAGATAAGCAGGGCTGGGCCTGGTTATTATTGGATGGGGAGGCACTGAACACCAGCTGCAGTGGGGCGGCTGTGACTCTAGAGCAAAATGTTGTTGTGTCCCTAAGCAAGAACACTGTGTCAATCTGGCACGGCTGAATGATCGGTGGCGGTGGGAGGGGCCGATGGTGCAGGATGGCCGCCTCGCTTCCATCAGTCGGCCCGATGGTGGAGAGTAAGACATCTCTGAGTGTCCAAAAAGCATTCTATAAATCAATGGTATTATCATCAGCCCAACAGTAATTACACAGTGTTGTTACAAATGGTGAGAATGAGTCGAGTGATGGATTATGGACGAGGAGCTACGCAACAGTCGCCCAAACAGAGAGTTCCTAAATAGGATTCCTCAAACATACGTATTAGAGTCTGAAAATCTCAATTAATTGGTTACAATAAGAATGATATACTGTGTTTCCTGTAATACAACTTTGTAATTGATGCTGAGCTTTACTTTCTGAAAAACCATAGATGGGCCAAGTCCTTGTTTTACAACTTTAAGGTTTAGGGTAAAATCTTGCAAAAAATCACATAACAAAAAAAAACATTCATATTCTACCGCTTATTCCCGTTAGGGGTCGCGGGTGACTGGAGCCTATCCCAGTGACTTTGGGCCTTAGGCGGGGTACACTCTGGACAGTGGCCAACTCGTCGCAGGGCTAACACAGAGATACAGACAAGGACAGACAACCATTCACTCTCACATTCACACACTAGGGACAATTTAGAGTTGTCAATTAACCTACACAGTCATGTCTTTGGACGGTGGGAGGAAGCCGGAGAACCCGGAGAGAACCCACGGTAACACGGGGAGGACATGCAGACTCCACCCAGAGAGATCGTGTGATGTTAGGGTGGTTCGGAATTCGAAACCACGATGTTGGGGTGGTCTGGGATTCGAACCCACGATCTCCTTATTGAGAGGCAGTTGTGACCGCGACCGTGACCGTGACCGCAGACCGTGCACCCCACAAAAAAACAAACAAAACAAGGCACTCAATTTTAGAAAAGTAAAAAAAACGTAATAATAATAATTTATTCTGTCTTGCCTCTTAATTATTCAAAATTACAGACCAACACATTTGAGCCTCCCTTGATTAGCAGGTCTGCAGTAAGTCCCAAGTCAATGGCCCACCAATGGTTCATTTGGTCAAGTCAAGTCATCAAAACAGAAAGTCTGACTCCAGTTCAAATCACCACTTGCATAACGTCATTTCCTCAAACAGAGATGCAGCGGTTTTCCTTGTGCATTCTTGTGCCTGTAAAAGAATGAACTGTGTGACGTATTAACAGTGCCAGGTCACATTTGGATCTGTTCATTTGTTCTTTAAAAATGACAAACATCAAAACAAAGAATTAGATGACAGGATAACTGCTGCTACACGAGATCAAAAATAACTGTCTATAGTTCAATCTCCAGTGTTGACGACTTATACTGCAGTTGTGTCCTAGAGCAAGACATTTCATGCAGTGTTTATGGAAGTGTTTAGATAGCAGTCATATATCAAGAACAAGCTCTAGTACTTGTAAGGTAAGAAGTAGTAATAGTCAGACGTGTTAGTGTGAATATAATATTAACTTTGTTGTTAAATGAACTCCAACACAAAGGAGTTGTTTTAACACACTTTTGCTTGTACTTTAAGGCAGTGTTTCCCAACCAGGGGTACGGGGACCCCAAGGGGTACTTGAGAAATTACCAGGGGGTACTTGGAATGGTTTCAGGTTTTAAATGAAGATTAAATATACTTTTATTTGAGTACAAAAGTGTCATTAGTTGTAAATTTAGCATATTTTGGAGTATCTTGGATCATACATATAATTAAAATAAAAAATATAATAGTAATAATTGACTATATTCGACTAGTAAACCCATTTATTTGCCCAAAACTCAAGTTAAGGGTTACTCTGAGTGTAAAACAAAGCTTAGGGGGTACGCGAGACAAAAAAGGCTGGGAACCACTGCTTTAAAGGTCCCATATTCTGCTATTTTCCCCTTTACACAGTCTATTCTAAGGGCTTTGTTGATAAATTTTTGCGTTGTGTAATATCCATAACATAACAGTTTCCAAAAAACACCCATTTCTTGGACTGGCCCCCCTCCTTGCAAAAGCAAACGTCTCACTCTGAGATCTGACCCCCCGAACAGAGAGCAGGCTGCCTCCCCCGCCCAACTCGCGCGCCTCCCCCGCCCAACTCGTGCCGAAGCCTAGAGTGGAGATAGTGCGCATGCGGCGTGTCCTCCGGTAAACAGCGATACACAAACACAGGAATAAACATTTTATCGTCCTGACGGTGCGTCGTGCTGAGTCCTACGTCCTGGATCTGACCTGGAGTTTGACGTGCTCCAGTACCTCGACGACGGACGTTGCCGTTTGGTAAATAACAAGCTAACTCTTCGATCTGTCGTATCCATCGTGTAATTACTGTGTAGCATTAGCATTAGCTGTTTTTATTCTGCGGCTGCGTGCTTCCCGGAGGCGTGGCTTAAACACCGCGTCATCCCTGTGAAGCGTGTCATCCTTGTGAGGAGCCCCCCGTCTGCCTGCTCAGCCGAGGGGGACGGAAAAGACAGTTCTCTAGCGAAAACATGTGGGAATCAATCAAAAAACCACTTTGGGCACAACATACGAGGCCCAAATAGCACTGTAGGAAGGTTAAAACCTCTGAAAAGTCGATTTTGCATGTTATGGGACCTTTAAGGAATATTATTATGTTTGTTTATTCACTTCCTTTGTGTCCTGCACCAATTGAAAAGTGCCCGGCCCTTCTCTTACAAGACGCAAACTCAGACGTCAGACAGATTGCACATTCCCGATAACATCAAGCATAAAGTGTCCTTTTACAGCGATACTAAGCGTTTGATTCAAACTCAGCCAACTCCAAAACATTCAACTTAAAGCTGGGGAACCCAACATTTGTTCTCATTAGTCGTACATTTTGTTTTGTTTTGTAAAAGCAGAACAGAAATATTTGATCTTTTCAAATTTGTAAGCAAGAGCCATGTGAGTCACTAAATGATGCTTTGGGATGAAAGCTGATTGGCTGTGGAGGGATAATACTTCTGCTTCATTTTAGCGTCTGAAAAAGCTGTTCAAAAGCTGAGCTAGTGACCCAAAAAATCCATGAGAGCGAGGAATGAGTTAGAAAGGTTTAAAAAGTTAGAAAACGAGATATTCCAGCTTTAAACATCCACAAATCACACAGGAATTGAAGGCACAAATCATGATTCGGGCGACAGTAAAACAAAAGCGGTCCGGTCTCTAAAGCACCACACTTTAACTGGACACACTGACCTCTGACCTCGGAGTGACTTCTTGAATTCATTGCATGTCGGTTTTGGTTTAAGATGTCGTTGTTTCGTTTGTCTGATTCTGCAGGTCCACCCATTTGTGTCAATAAAAGATCTAACTCATTCCACTCTACGTCCAAGTGATCAAAACACTTGACACTGTACGGTCTGTAACCTCACTTTTTCTCATTTGAAGGTCTATTCTTTTGAAACACCAACTTCTTTATCGGCAGGTTATTCTGTTACGTAAAAAACAAGACATAACCAGATTATAATATACAGAAATACAGTGAAGTGAAGAGGAAACAGGTTACATTTAGAGATATTAATCTGAAACTTAAAACAAAAATGTAGTTTTTCTGTGTAAATACTGCTAAATTTGCATATATTTAAGCAACTGCAAAATGGATAGAGCCAGATTTAGATTCATTTTGTTCACATATTACATAAAACAATAATGTACAGAGGAGATTTTGGATTTCTTACTTAGTATTTGAGTAAACTAGACTAAAATTGACCAAAATTTTACACAAAAACACATTGTACCTAATTTTTTAAAGTTGAAACTTTAATAATACAGGTTTAAAACGATATACCAACAGTTCCTTCAATATTGTAAAGTTTGGTAGGTGCTACTTTAAGGGCTCATCTTTATGTCAGAAAATGGGCTCCTAATATAAATCTATGACTGTAAGTTATTAAATAAAGTTATAAAAAATAAAGATTAGGCTCACATTAGACAGTTTTGCAGTTTCCACATGAAAGCTTTTATGTTCGGAGAGCAAGACGACCAAAAACACCAAAAATTCAAACGTTAATTTCGCCTGTAGTGCCTCGCTTTAAAGTCAAGACACCGTTTTCCCTCCTCTCTTTCCCTCTCTTCTCCAGTGTCAAATTCCCCTCTTCCGTACGAATATATAAAACGCAAAGTAATTCCAACCAGAGCGAAAACATAAAAGACATTAGACACATCTCAAAAGTTCCCCCCTTTGTAAACTCCTCCTTGTCTTTGCACGGCTCCGACACTCGCCCTTCAAACAATGTCACTGGGACTTTTATCCTTGAGAACATTTTGCCACCTACTGTCAGACCGGTGCAATTTCACGCAGTCTCATCCAAATGCATCACCAAAATCACAGCCCGGGCGTCACTTTGGAAACGGGAAAACCTCGAACTTTGCCGTGCCCCGCGTTTGAATACACAGGCCCGGGAATTATGAAAAAAAGATTACATGTATGGAATAATTATAGCTTGCTTTGATCACATGAAAGCAATGGGTTTGATGGAATTAAAAGCATTATTTATGTAGGCAGACTCGGGGCTATCGCATCTCCATTCTGGGCCTTTGATATTTTTTCTACGGTCATTAAAATTTCATGGTGGAGATGAAGACTTAATCACCATGTCCAGTTTTTTCTTGATTTTTTTCTCCTTCTCTTTATTTCTCTTTATTATTTTGATTTAAAACTGTGTTGTTTTTGTCACAGCAAAACCTTTTTCTGGCTCACTCGAAGTTCATGATGGAGATGGAATCTAAATTTTCAGATATAGTAGCCTTTCAAACATTACAGTTAATATTTAAGGCAGATAATGCATCTTCACCTGAAAATATTCAAAAAAAAAAAAGGAGGGGATTTTAATCTGCATGCGAAACAAAATGAACGTTACGTCGATGAGTGCGCGGATAGATTTGAAAAACTTTTCTGCTTCAGTTTGTGGGGGAAAAAAATGGAACAATGGAATTAAAAGAAGGTGTAAATATGACGCAATTCAAAAAAAAATACAAGAAAACAGTCCTCATAAGATACAAGAGCGCTCTAAATGTTAAATAATGCAAGAATAATATTGTACAAATGTTTTGAACACACGGTGAGAATTCCAGTAATGAATATATACTGTATATGGTTGTAAATAATATTGTAAAAATATGATTTATTGAACTTTGGGGAAAAGGGGAGGGACTAAACATTCTAACATGCAAAATGTTTTTATTCATATATTTGGGTACTCTTTATTAATCAGGCTTTATTCACATTAGTATCACATTAGTATCTTTTCTAACAGTTTACCAACCAAAATCTTTTTCGTATTAAGGTACTTGACGTTTGGAGGTCTGACACTTTTTTTCTGTCCTGCAGAGTGACGCGCCTTTGTAGCTAAATACAAAAGAAAACTGTATAAACAAATCAGTTCTACCAAGTGTAAGGAAGGTTTTTCAAAGTATTACTTCATTTTACACATTACTCTTATAATCTGAGATATAATTTGAGACATGCTCTGCAGTGTGACTTTTAGATTAAAAAAAAAGAGATAAAAGGTGTCATTTTAGTGAAGAGTGTACTAACCTTTATGTCAACAGCTTTATTACCGTCTCTGAAATGTTTGAAGAAAAGTGTTACCGTCACACCGCAGGACATTTTAGCTTTTGTTAAGTTTTGTTTCGTTACTAAAAAATACAAAAATATGAAACGTACTTCAGATGTTTGGAGGAAGAAAAACATTATTTATATAGACATTTGAAGTGATAATGCAACATCATTTCAAGAACCCTTTTACTTACTTAAACAACCTTGTCATCTAGTCATGTTTTTCTTTCATTGTCCCACGTCAGATATTATCATAACTGTAGAAATAATAACTCAAGCTTCCTGTTCAGACACTTCAATTGTTAATAAATGGTTAATAGATTATTATCACTTTACTCTACCTAGCTTCAAGTGGTAGCGCTTTGACTTGTCCATGGCAAAACAAAATGTTATATCAAGCTTCCTCTGATAAACAAATCCACAACACGCTTCAATTTATTTTACAAAACTCATCCCTCCATCGACTTTGAGATCCCGGCCCATTATTCGCACGACTTCGCCTCGCTTCCGACCCCCCCTGGTGGCCGTTTGGGCGATGGGACACTGGGGGCGCCCGGTGCATACAAGTGGGTTAATTAAAGAGATTCATAAGTCAATGGTAGGACATTAGGAAAGAGAAAAGAGAGAGGAAGAGAGCGAGAGGGAGAAGGGAGGATGCGAGTGCGGGGCGGGCGAGGATATAGGAGACATCAAAGGGCCGCAGCGATGAAAGGAATGAGGAATGAGCTCGGAGCGGCAGAGGTGGAGGATGTGAGGAGACGCCGCGGTGAAAGGAACTGGATGCGGCCCGAGGTGGAGGGGCAGACAATAGATGGCGGAGGGCGTGTACAGACGGCGCGGGACGCTGGGGTTGATTGTGGGAAATGGTTTGTTTTGTCAGATTTGGAATTTTAAATCATGGTGGAATATTTTAACCTTGAAAAAACATACCTGATTTTTTTACAGTACATTGTAGTAAATCTACTTTCGTTTTTATACGGAATCTAAAATTACATCACTGGAAATAATAAATAAAAAATGTGAACAAAAATACATATGTGTAAATAAATACATACATTTATACATTAACACATGAAAAATGGTCACTGAATAGCAAAAATGTACTTGTTTTGACATTTCTGTATTCATCCATTCATTTCTACATGTATTTTTTTATATTAATAACATAAAAATAACATAACATAAAAATAAAAATCTATTTATAAATATCTTTATCTTTAAAATATATTCATACAGTATACATTTGAATTTTTTCACATTTCATTTTACATTTATTTATTCACACGTTTATTTACTTTTACATGTATTTATTTAGTTTTACATTTATTTATCTCTGCTTTTCTTTTTCCACTATTCCTGAGTCGCTCAAATGTAAATGAGTGGGCGGAGCTGTTTGTGATTGACAGGACTTAGAGACCCTCCTTCCTCCTGTTTGTGTTCAGGCACTGCTTCTGATCGGGACGGATTCAAAAGAAACTGATTCACAAACTGTGGCTAATTATAACAAAATGAACAAATAAGGTTGAACAGATTGTGACTTAAAGGTGCACTATGTAGCTTTTCTCATGGAGGGTCAGTCACCTGCTCGTCTCCATGGAGATGTTATTACATTGCCTGGAATGTTACACAATACGGCATTTATTCACTTATCTCGCAGGTCAGATCTGTGGAGAGGCGCTCACAGTAAGGACGCATGTTTTGAAATGTATTCCACACCCGTTTGTCAGGCTTGTTTCCACTGGTTTGTTGTTTGGAGCGAAATGGGACGGTCCAAAAAGTAAGGGATCCAAAAAGGTCTGGCTTACTTTGATCCAGCAGCGCTAACGCTAAAAAGGAGCTACACACCAGAGCGAGATGATTGGACAAGAGAGAACACAGAGTCAGGTGAAAACATGAAGGTAAAAAGCAGATAAAAAGAGAAAATAACAATGTCCCACCAAACGCTGATTGATCTTGTTATGAACTGCTGTGTTTCCAATGAGGCCAACTTACACGTTGAGCTCACATGCTTAGGAAAACAAAGCTAGCGTGCGTTAGCATCAGTTGTGTCTTTTTACCGATGGCACTCGAGATCTAAAATATTTCCAGTGCATAATTATCCAAACCCAACGCAATACACAAATAGGTGCTGAAAGAAGTGGAATACGTGGAGGAAAAGCCTAGTTTTAGTCACCTCTCACAGCACAAACGCCATCACGATTAAAAAGAATAATTCAGATATAATTTAGATTGGATTTATTAGAAAGCACTTGTTATGTTTGACTCACGTCCTGAGCTTGAAGACACACTCCACCATTAAAAGAATCGTTCCCCAAAGTACTCTAAAGTGAACCAGTCTAAAGGGCCTGTTAATTCTGCAATAAGAATAATGTGCAGGCCAGTGATGTATTTAAATGATCATTCAAGGTTGTACTCTGGTATGATTCATTGTGACGTCACACGCAGCGTATTCCTCACTTCCGGGGTCGGAGCTGCCTCAGCAGTTTCAGCTGAGTTGGCTTTGTTTTTGACACTACGCCACATTCTGGGCTCAACAATCTGTACGAACAGGGCAGAAAACCTTTTTCTTCATTGATTTCTGTGGGATAAGAATCAAATTTAAGAAGTGGCTTGAACTGATAAGGTGAGTTTATGTTAGGCTAACGTTAAAAACTCGTTTTTACTCTTGCAACAAAGGCCTGGATAGAAAGAAAAGTGTTGTAAATGTGGTACTGTTAAATTATATATTTAAATGATATATATAAAAGAAAGAATTAGGCAGACAAGTCTCTTTAAGATGCATTATGATGTAGTTCGCTACTGTTTCATTACAAAAAACCAGGGCTAGCTCATCATCACTGTTTGCTTCAGTCCAAAGTTATTCCTCACTCGCCTACTACAGTCTGACCATCTATTTTATTCACTCTGATGAGTTTGTAAGTGCTTTCCACAACTTTCAGACCAGAGTTTACTGTTTCAGTACAGCTAACAACACCTAACATGCTAATGTCTCACTTCTGTTTTTTCTGCGCAATGAAACAATATAATTAGATGTAGACGACACACAGCGGTCTCAGGAAGCTGCTTTTACAATAAATGTGTACTGGGACAACACGGATTTTACTTTATTACATGAAAAAACATGTTTACAATCAGCGACAGATGCAAAGAACCCGCAAGCGAGAAAATATGCTGTGTTATGTCATCGCTTAAAAAGTGAACCAGTCTAAAGGGCCAGTAGAAACATGGCTGTTAATTCTGCAGTAAAAAGAATGTGCAGTCCAACTTGAAGATCATGCACTGTTGTATTATATGGTCATTAGTGCAGACTCTCACATCGGAACCCAGACTGACTGCCATCGTTATGCTACGTGTCATTATGAATAAGTAAAGTTACAAAACACACACAAATTGAATGATAAAAGATGCTAAGGCAGTTGTCTGAGCTCCAACTGAATCCTTTAAAGTACAGATACATTGTAAAAGCAGCTATTCAAGTGAAAATGAGACAACAAAGTACGTTCTGCATCTACTTCTAGAGCATTTTATTCACCGTGAAGCAGAAGTGTGCTGTTAGCATGCTAATTTTTATTAGCTTTACAATGACTGCTCTGATCTCTGAAAGTTGTGATAAGCACTAACAAACTCACTGAAGATAATGTTCAATGTGAACAATGTTCACAATACGTGAGAAAGTGAGGAACAAGTTTGGAACGCTGCAAACTGTTTGATATGAACTAGTTCTGTTTTTCACCGTAAAAATCAGATACAGCACCTTTAAGTTTCAAATCATTATCCATATCCAGATTTTTGTGCTTTTGAGATACATCTTTTACTTTACAGTCATTTTCTTGGATGATTTACTACAAAATCTACTTATCTGCATATTTGCTGTTCGCTCGAAAAGCCCAAATGATCAATACTTTACAATTAAATGAATCTTAACGTTTAACTTCACCTAGCCTTGAATTTAGCTTTACTTTAACAACTTAACCAATTTAAACTGACCATGATACTGAAATATAAAATGCAAATATAAAACACTGATTAAACATGAATATCAGTTCAAGTGTGGGTTGGGTTTTATATGTGGATGTACAGATTTGTTCTTCTCCATTCAGTCTTTGTGAAAAGTTTATCCAAATGGAACAAAGATGGTAAAGATTTGATCGCTGTGTCCTTGCAGCAACAACATGTAGACAAAAGATATTTAATTTTAACTGGCTGAAAGGATTATATAGTTGCTGAGTAGAACTCAAGTTATGAGAATGTAGTATATGCAAGCTTTTATTCACCATCTCTGTAATATCATTCTGAGGTCATGGCTTCTGTTATCGGCAATAGAATCCGTTTAAAAATATAAGACAATTCACTTCTACTGATTTATATTGCTTTATCCACTTGGCAAAGAATAATGAGTTAGATAAGGTTCATTCCGAGGTTGAAATCTACAAACTTTTCTTTGAATACAACAGAACTGCAGTAATCAGAGAGCGCAAATCTCGACAAATACTTGTGTTTGTCAAAAAAAAAGAAGCTCCCTAAAAAATAATTGGCTGGCTTAACCTGAGGGCGCAAAACTCGACATGAGCACTGAGCCTGTCGAAATATGTGTCCTTTATGAATGAACTGGCAACAAAGTATGGTTTTAATGTGGGATCATAACTAGGCCTGTCACGATTACAAGCACGATATATTGTTCCAGAAAATATCACAATAATAATTTTCATTATCATACTGAAACTAACTTATGCAAAGAATCCCAATAAAACATATTCCAAATGAACTATATCGTAAAAAACATGAGCATGAAAAAAACATGAAATAAATAGCAGACTGTGTGTGGTGTTCAGGGGCGTCGGAGTGGGGGGTGAAGGGTACTGGTTTCCCCGGGGCCCAGGACAGGAAGGGCCCTCAAAGGCATGTGATGTTTTTTTTAATTCTCTCTGTTGTATTTTTCTACGCTTCAGTCTGTTTTTGTTGTAGTAAAATGCAATGTGGTTGAGTTAAGTGAGAGGCTGAATACAGTTATGAATGACATCTGAGGGCCCCGTCACCCTTTAAAAAAAAAAGAGGAAAATCACTGCTCAAGTCATTTACAAAGAAAACTACTCATTATTTGCAGTTAGTATATTTTTTTAGTATTTAGTGAACGAAAAAATAACAATTAAAAAATGTGCTTGGATAAATAAATCATATACAAAATTGTGTATTAGGGGCCCACCAAGAGGGTTTGTACCCGGGGTACAGAATTTGGTGCAACGCCCCTGGTGGCATTTATGAGTGGTTATGTTTATTATTGATTCTCTACAGCGTATCACTGTTCTACGCACACTGTACTTTGAAACATGCTCACTTTATAAAGAAATGACATCGTTAGAAGCTGGTTTTACAGTCAGCTAGATGCTGACGATTGCTTGTCAAAGTACGCTAATAATCATATAAAGTTTGAGGTTAAAGCAGAACTAAGTAACTTAGAGCTCCCAGAGCTCCCCCTGCAGCTCTTTTGTGAATTTACACTGCCAGTAAAACGAAGCCAAAAGCTTTTTTTGTTTCTTTTTTCTCCCTCCATTTTATTGAAACAAGTACAATCACATACAAAAAACATTTCATGTCCCCAAATATAAAAAAGACAGCAAGGGTTTCTCAGGAGAGTTGTCTTTGAGTCGGAGTCAGGAAAGTTGCAAGGCTGGTTTTCCACACAGAGACAGCAGGGGGCGACGACGGGGGCTTCAAACGCCACAAAAATACATTTGCCACCACCACATGGACTTACAAAGACGTTTAGTAAGGTAAAAATGCTATTTAGTTCCACTTTAACTTGTGAATTTCCTCTAATAAAACAGTTGTAATAAAACTATGCACTCATTTATAGCTCTTTTAGAACCATCTTATTTGAGCAAATTTGAGTTAATAATTAAAAGAAGTTCATAAATTGTTTGTGAACCTGCGAACGTTGAGAACTGTTGAATTATATGAGAGGACAAAAATCTGGATGAACATGAGCCCCTCAACAAAATGTGCCCTCACTGGTTTAACTGTTGGCAGCTGTGATCTGGTTTGTCGGACCAACACTACAGGAAAAGATGGAGAGCAGGGAGGGGCTTATTACATCAGGAGGTGTTGTTAAGCACTGACACAGAAAGCTTCCTCGTACTTTTTTGTTGTTCGGGTCCCCATGTGATGCACGTTCACACAGAGTAGGAACTACGCACTTTGGGGACTTTTTTAGCACTTTCCAGTCAGACCAGGATCCTTTTCATTAAAACACATTCACTTTATCAGGAAATATGTTTCATTTATTTTCTGACTTACACAAGCCTTTTTGATTTAACACAAAAATACTAATCTTAATTAAGTTGTATAAAAATTCAGAATAACATGTTAATTGCATTGTTTGTTTGAGCTTTTTGTGCATTACAGTTGTGTATGGTTTATAGAGGGTTTATAGAGCTTAAAATGAAAATTGCATGAATGTTTAAATGTTCCGATGTTATAGTTAGTTAGAACCCTTCCAGCCTCTGTCGCTGTAGAACGTGATCGTGGGGGACAGGGTGGTTCCTCAAACTAAACAGAGACTGGGAACAATAGGGACTTAGTTCTGAGAAATGTTATATGCGAAAACACCTTGTTCTTGAAATAAAAAACACTGTACCCGTTTTCTATTCAGCCTATTGTCTATTTTTTCTATCTAAAACTTTGAGGGACAAATTAAGGACATTCTCTACCAAGAGTGTGGGTTAAAAAAGAAAAGAAAAGAAAAGACAGTTCACCATGACACATCCACAGAAATGTTCCGTTGTTTCTGTGTAAAGCACTTCACATTCTTAAGTGTGGGACCACTCACTGTCACTTGTTTGTCACTTATGTCCTCAACAGGTTAATACACGGTCCGTACCCTCCTGCAGAGCCTTTAAAACACATCTGAAGGTTCAAAAGTCCAGCATGGAGGCAACATAAAGTAGACCATGAAACATTACAACACTAAATGTCTGTAACAAAAAAGGGGGGACAATTTGGAATTTCAAAAGTTGCTGTTAATGATACCTTTTCTATTTTTATTGTATTTTCTTGCCTTAAATTGTATTTGAGCTGCACCAAATGTATAAGATATGTGAAGATAAAACCTAAATCTAAACCTAAACCTTGTGGGCTCAACATTTCTGTGAGTATTTCTCCAGTAAAAACTATCACGTTTTTTGCTTTAATTAAAGATGCTAATTAATCCGTTTTAAATGAACAAATAATGCAAAACCCAATTGTAAACGAGGCTCTGGTGTCACTCACATGTGTCCGAGTGCTTTTACTTTGACAAAACCACCTTGATCTTTCATATTTTCTCATATTCTGTGGTCAATCCCGGTTCCTCCAGTGAAATCACACTATGTTCCACTTCACTTTCGTCTCCAACACTGAACCCCGAAGGTTTTCGCTTCCAAACTTTTACATCCATCGCGTTCCTAAGCGTTAAACTCAACCCAAACTAACACCGGCGCTCTCCAAAACCCCGTCGCTTCTCTCCGCCTGGTGCCACTCGAGCCTTACGCGTCAAGTGCATCCCCCCAATTGTGCGGAACAACGTGCCACCTGCAGCCAAACGCGCTTAACTTTTACGCACAACAACGGTCCACCTCCGACCGAAACAAACGGCACTCCTATGCGCAAAACACACTCACACAGAAAACAAAAACGCGTGGGAGACTTACGCGCACGTCGCCTCTTCTTTTGACATCTCTATCCTTCCCCCGCGCGCGTCCTCGAGTTCCGAACAGCGAGCAGAAGACGAAGAAGAAGACGAAGAGGTTTCGGTATTTCCCGTAAGCGCGTAAAGGCGAAAGATCCGTTTTTGGCACGAGATGTCCGGTGGATTTTACGCACGGGCTGTTTTGGCTGGTTTTGGCGTGGGAGCGTTGATGAGAGGCACGCACGGGGTCTCGAGCCACAGCGAAGGGGGGCGCGCTCTTCGCTCTGACACCGTGCACCGCTTGACACCGCCGTTTAGGAGGCGCTGACACTCACGCACGCACGGACGCACACACACGTAAAACGCACGCAGGCTCGAGGAAACCGAACACCGGAGAAAACGGCTGTGGATTTAGAAGCGGGCATTAAAGTAACTATTGAAATAGTTTTTGCGTGAACAGGAGTAAAGTGGGACAGTCAAGTTTGAGCGATGCATTTTTAAAATCCTTCAATTACGTTGACTTATAACTTCAAGGCGTATAAATCAGAACTTTCAAGGGCAATAGTATTTAAATCATATATGCATTAATAATCTGGGCAAGCATTCTACTGAATATATTAAAATTAAGTGGGAAAGAGAAAGTAATTTTGTTCTGACGGATGAAGAATAGGCAAATATATGTACTTCCAGACACGAAATCACGTTTTTTGCTGTGTCAAAGTGTTCACTATTCACAGGGAAGTGCTAACTGTCGGAGAATCTGTGGTTGTCACGTGGCCCACCATTGCCATGTGTTTTGGGACTGTCCCACTGCACAGAAATATTTGACTGAGATTAACAAAGCAGTCAAGGCATTTGTGCCCTCCATTGCTATCCTACTGGACTTCAGAACTATGTATTTGGGCCTCAAAACTCCTGCCATGCACACAATGAATGGATACCTTTGGAACATACTTCTGGCGGTGGAGAAAAGGGCCATCAGAAAGAAATGGCGGACACAAACTG
Source organism: Rhinogobius similis (assembly GCA_019453435.1). Taxonomy (NCBI): domain Eukaryota; kingdom Metazoa; phylum Chordata; class Actinopteri; order Gobiiformes; family Gobiidae; genus Rhinogobius; species Rhinogobius similis. Next base: position 33,690,328 of record CM033635.1, on the reverse strand, counting down.
ATCCCACAATAAAGGACTGGACTGATTAAAATTAAGTTCTGACCTAATTAAAACTTACTTATTGACAGACTTTGGACTTTGGTTTGAATGTGTCATGATTTATTTATTCAGTAACTGTTATATTCACCTTATTCCGCCCCGCCCACTTTTGCCTCTTTTTATGTTTATGAGCCGCACTCTTGTAGTAAAGGGACATCAGGTTTGACGAGAACACCGTTCGCGCAAATGGTGATCGAGGGAAAGGTCTCTCGCTTAAACATTACATAAAGTAGATTGATTTGTCTAAAATGTTTAATGAACACGAGCAAAAACAAGTCAGCAACGCACCGATTTCCTGGAGCCTGAAAACGGCTTTTTAGTCCGTGCAGAACTTCTTTTCTGTTGAGCTCGTCTGCCCCGTGTAAACTACAACGGAAACAAGGCGGCGGCGCCCACGACAACTTCCAGAATAAGGTGAATAATATATATAAAATGATATTATAAATAACAGACAAACACTCCCAACCCAGCTCTCGTTATCTTGGCCAACGTCATCAGAAGAACAGCCGGACTGGAATACACTCAATCACAATGTCTTAGGGTTTATGTCTCTGGGTCCTGTAATGATGGAAATAAACTTCTCCTGTGTTAAAGCTCCAGCCTCATGCCTCTTCTTTCAGCTTTCAGGCTACTTCCATTTACTACAACAAAGATACTGTGCTATTGGGTTTGTGTTGGATGGATGAACAAAAACTCCTCCAATCTGCAGACTCCAGCGTTACACACAGCAAAACAAATGTGGACTAAATTTGAAAATGCACCTCTTTGACCGACAGTGGGCTAAATGGGACTCTTCTTTTGATTTGAATGTGTCGTGATTTTGTTTCTTTAGATGTTCAGTGCAACCTTGTCCTTTTTGTTTTGCTGCCTTTTGTTCTGTGGTCGATACTTTTCTCTCTTTTTTTTTTTTAATGGGACTTCTACCACCTACTAAGAGTTTACCAAAGTACATCTAACAAAAAAGTAAGGCCAATGAAAAATCCAAATAATGAATCATATTTGTCCTTTGGTTTGTCCCTGGCTCCTGTGACGGAGGAGGTGAGAATGGACTCGATGATGGCCGTGCACCTGAAGGTGTTTTGTCCTGGAAAAAATATCATCTGTAATATTTCTGATATTTTCTTTCTTTGAAGTAAACTAGACATCTAGAGCTTCTTACAAATGCATCAAATTCCAGACATTCACTTAACATCAGTTAATTTACAGCAAAATATAACAGATTTTCATTATTCTAGCCCCATATGAGAGAAGTACAACACTATCTGAAAACAACGATTGTATGTTTTGCCTCATTGTTAAGCTTTTCAGCGTCTGCAGTGTCATAACTCACATTACTACAAGCCTTTAATGTTTTATCGGGTGTGATTATTAGTAGCTTCATGCGATGTCTTTCATGTGCCCTTCAAAACTTTGATGAGAATAACTAAGACTGTTGGCTGGCAGTAGCAGACCGGCGCCGTCGCTGGTTGAACGCCATCGTCAGCTTCGCCGAGATCTGGAGAAGTCCGTCGCGCATTCTTTTTGATGGCGCGTTACCTACGAGAAAACGCCTGGCTCCCCTCGCCGCTCTGCAGACGGGAGACGAGAGAGTTTTTTTGGATGCGCGGCGGAGGGGGAGGGGGCGTCAACATCACATTTAGGCTCTGACCCAGTTTCTCAAACATTACAGCGATTGCACGGTTTTGATTCATTTTTCCATCACCTTCTGCTGACGCCGGAGGGCAAAGGAATTAGAGACAGGCGCGCTGCCGAGCTACATGCTAAACACAGCCGCCATATTCAGCTGCGGTATGAGGGCGCACTGTGGAGGGAGCTCTGTTTATGTGTGATGTGATTGCAGAGGGTTTACCTGAGAGGACTTCTGTCAAATGCCATGGATTTTTGTCAAACCTGGTCGACAATCTGCGCCAACGACCTCCAGGAGCGCCATCAATCACCCGCTCCGACGTAACATTCACACAGCCAAGGTGGAAGCAAAAAGGCGCAATTAAAGAATGGCAAGAGTTGTATTCAAATTGGCGACCTTACAACAACAGCTCTGCCATCGTGAGTGTCCAAATGGATTAAAACTTAAGGCGAGACGCTGCAGGTGAAGAGGAATAAATCGTAAATTTATAGACCTCAATCTGAAACTTCTTCTATACTTTACTCACATAAATGTAAGAAAAAAATGTATTAAAAGTTTTTCACCATGTCAGGTTTTCATGTACAAATAAGACATCAAATGTTTAGAAACGGCCCAAATAAAAAATTGACAGAACCAGATTTTTTTGGTTCATTTTGTACACACATTAGTCACAAAAAAACAGACAGAGGGATTTTGGATTTCTTATTTAGTTTTTCAGTTAACTAGATCTAACTGAAAATTGACCAAAACATTCAAAGTTTTTGGAGTTAAAACTTAAAGAAAAAGGCCCAATTAGAATTTTTAGGCAAATTTTCAGTAAAATCTAGTTCACTCAAAAAGTAAATAAGAAATCCAAAATTCCCTCTGATTAATTTTGTTCAGAAAATGCACAATGTATTTAAACCTAGTTATGTACATTTTTCAGATTTAAGTGTCCAAAAAAGGTGCAATTTTGACTCTTTTTACACATAAAATGTCATTATTTCCATATGAAAACATTACATGATGAAAAACTTGTAATACATTTTTTTCTTACATTTATGTGAGTAAAATACATGGGAAATTTCAAATTATTCAATTCAAAAGTTTAAATTTTAAGATTTTTTTCCTGTTCACCTGTAGTGTCTCACCTTTATAGTTAGAGCTAGGGCTGGACAATGTATTGAAATGTAGATAATATTGTGAAAATGCTTTGAAGACATGCAAAGAAAGACGCCTTAAAAAACTGTGATGAAAAAAGGTTTTGTTGTAAGCGTTTAAATAAAGGTTTAAGGTGATATTTCTGCACTTTTGTGATTAGTTTTACAGATATTTCACATCTCTGCCTTTACATTTTACATGCTCGAGAACTTTTACTACATGGCGGATATTTTAAAGGCCAAATGTATATATTCTATTGAACTGAAATGAATAAAGGATAATTAAAAGGAGTGAAAAACGTATTGTACTGCTCCATTCTACAGCTACAGGATGGCATTGATTTGTGAAGAAGGTCTGAACACTTTCTGACTTCTCTTAAAATTGTTCAATGTAAAAGAGTTCATTTCATATATCCGCTAGCCATATTTACCACAAAAAGATAAGATAAGAGAGCGTGTACATAGTTCTTTTTGTTTAGCACCCCCTTCACAGTAAAGTGTCAAATAAATAAGTTAAATAAAGATATCTAATACATACACTTTTTGATGCATTGGCCTTAAAGGTGCTGTTCCCGATTCTTGCAGTATTAGAAATGTGAAACACAGACCCAGTGCATTTCACAACTTTCAAAGGGAACGAGCAAGTTTTACCGAGTAAAGCAAACAAACAGTGCACTTCCTGGTTTTCAGACAATAATGCAATCTATAATTAAAGGCGGACAGTACACAATGGACTCATTTGTAATTCAAGAGCTGCTTCTACAAAATATCTGTGATGGGGCAAAACAGATTTGACTTTATTACATGAAAAAAAAGTTGAGTACAGCTCTTTTAAGTAAAGATTAGTTTTAACACTTTAGTTCAAAGAGTGAGACTACACAAAAGATGATTACGCTGCTTCATTATGGGTTGGTTGTAAAACAAGGTGGAGGAAGTTCTATCAATATTGTTTTTTTCTTACCAAACTTCACTACCACCAAAAAAGCCACATGGATACAAATAGGTAGGCCGTTTCTCTCCCATTGGATAATTGCTTGGGTGATGGTCTTTCAGCTTAAACACAGCACTTAAACTCAACTGGTGCAGTGAGTCGCTTGACATTTCTGTAACAAATGTGGAAAGACAAATCCTGTGGTCGTGGAAAAGATGTCAGTGTGTTTGAGAAGAGTCACATCATTGGCATAAAGCAGAGAAAACATCCAAGGAGAAGAAGCACAAACTACTAAAATTGGCTAAAGAACTGTCCAATGTGTAACTGAAAACTTGAAGGATAGTGAGGAACCATCGTCTTGGAGGAAGAACTGTTGTTGTAAAAAAAAAAAATCCTGTATGATTGTGATTGTTAAGAGGTAACGACAGGCGGACCCAATGAAGCAGACCAGAGATATGGATCAATACAGAATTATTTATTGAGAGTTGGCTGAGGGGGAGTAGGCTGGACCAGGAAGCACGGGTGAGGACCGGGACGGCAGGCAGGAGCTGGCTGGACTGAGGTGCACAGGTGAGTACCGGGATAGCAGGCGGGAGCAGGCTGGACCGAGGAACACAGGTGAGTACCGGGATAGCAGGCAGGAGCAGGCTGGACCGAGGAGCACAGGTGAGAACCAGGACAGCAAGCAGGAGCAGGCACGGAAGTAGACTGAACGATCTGGCAGGGTGTGGATGAATGAGCCAAGCTTTTGTACTGCAGAGGGTGTATGCTTGATTGCAGATGGGTTCCAGGTGTGCCAATCAGTCATGCCCAGGAAGCTCCAAACAAGGACACCACAGGAGGGGAGGAGGAAACACACACACACACACACACAGGAGGGAGGAGGCACTAAGATCATGACAGTACCCCCCCCTCAACGGGCGCCCCTTGGCGCACCACCAGGCTTCTCAGGGTGAGCACGATGAAACTCCCGCAACAGGTCAAGGTCCAGGATCAGGGCACGACCAATCCACGACCGCTCCTCAGGACCATACCCTCCCAATCGACAAGGTACTGGAGCCACGCCACGCCTACGGACATCCAAGATCCGCCGCACAGTATAAGCCGGATGGTCGGCCAACCATTTGGGGTTGGTGGGGGCTCGGATGGAGGGCACAAAGAACTGGATCGTACCGGCTTAATCTGGGATACGTGAAAAGTAGGATGGACACGGAGAGCTTGAGGAAGTTTGAGACGGACAGAAACCGGATTAATGATTCTTTCGATTTCAAATGGTCCAATGAAACGAGGTGACAGTTTTTTAGAAACAGCCTTCAAAGGGATATTTTTGAAGATAACCAGACTTTCTGACCTGGGGGCGCACTTTGGTGCTGGACGGCGATGGCGGTCAGCAAGGGTCTTGCACTGGGAAGAAGTCCGTAACAGGAACCTTCCTGGTCTCCTCCAGATCTTACGACACCTCCGCATATAGACCTGGACCGAAGGCACGGAGAGACCTCAATCTCCTCCATAGAAAGGAGTGGCGGTTGGTAGCCCAGGGAGGACTGAAAAGGGGAGAGACCCGTAGCGGAGGAGGTTAGAGAGTTATGTGCGTACTCTACCCAAGGTAAGTGTGAACTCCAGGATGAGGGGTTGCGACCGGCCACACAGCGGAGAGCAGACTCCAGGTCTTGGTTGGTTCTTTCAGTCTGACCGTTTGTCTGTGGATGGAAACCTGAAGATAGACTGGCAGTGGTACCCAGAGATTGACAGAATGCTTTCCAGACTTGGGAGATGAATTGGGGGCCTCGGTCCGAAACTTGATATCAGCTGGGATACCATGGAGGCGAAAAACATGTTCCACCATGAGGTCTGCGGTTTCACGAGCTGAGGGTAATTTAGGAGGGCTACAAAGTGAGCAGCCTTAGAAAATCTGTCAACGATGGTCAGAATGACAGATTGCCCATTTGAGAGGAAGGCCTGTCACAAAATCTATTGCAATGTGTGACCAGGGGCGGTTGGCAATGGGTAAAGGTCTCAGATGACCAGAGGGGGAAGCATGGGAGGATTTATTCTGGGAACAAACTGTGCAGGCAGACACGAACTCCGAGTGTCTGCCTCCATAGTTGGCCACCAGAAATTACGCCGAGACTAGACAAGGTGCGATTTATACCTGGATGGCATGCAAATTTGGAGTTGTGCGACCATTGTAAGACCTCACCTGCGTACAGATGATGGAACATAGAGTCTGTCGGACGGCCCACCTCCCGGATCAGAGCTCAGCCTCCTGCGCTTTCTTTACATTTGCTTCTACCTGCCAGCGAGAGAACCAAGGACACAGTTACTAGGAAGAATAGTCTCTGAATTTGACTGCTCAGATGGGTCAAACTGACGACAGTGCATCGGGCTTAACGTTCTTTGAACCTGGACGGTAAGTGATGGTAAACTGGAACCTCCCAAAGAACAAGGCCCATCTGGCTTGCCGAGAGTTTAATCTCTTAGCTGATTGAATATAGGCTAGATTCTTGTGGTCCGTCCATACCACGAAGGGTTGTTCTGCTCCTTCTAGCCAATGCCTCCACTCCTCTAGTGCAAGCTTACTGCCAGAAGGTCTCTATTGCCCACATCATAGTTGCACTCGGCAGGAGCCAACCTCCTGGAAAAGAAGGCACAAGGGTGGAGACGAGAATCTGTGTCAGAACGCTGGGAGAGAACTGCGCCAACTCTACATCTGGGGCGTCAACCTCGACAATAAACTGTTTGGACGGATCAGGTTGGGTCAATACGGTGCTGTAGTGAATAACCTCTTGAGCTTATTAAAGCGAAATCTGCTTCGCAGTCCACTGAAATGAGAGTTTTGCAGTTGTGAGTCTGGTGAGGGGTAGGGCAACCTTGCTGTAATCTCTAATGAACCGTCTGTAAAAGTTGGCAAAGCCAAGGAATCTTTGCAGTTGTTTCCTATTGGAAGGTGGGGGCCAATCAGAGACAGCCTTGATCTTCAAGGGATCTGCTTTAACTTGTCCACTCTCAATGACAAAAGCATGAAAGGAAGATGGAGCTGGCGTGGAATTCACATTTCTCTGCCTTCACAAACAGTTTATTTTCTAACAGTCTTTGCAGGACAAGGCGGACATGAAGGCGATGTTCAAGCGGGTCTCTGGAAAATATAAGGATATCGCCCAGGTAGACAAAAACGATAAGCAGAAAGTCCCGGGACGTCGTTTACCAGAGCTTGGAACACTGCAGGAGCGTTGGTGAGTCCAAATGGCATGACACAGTATTCAAAATGTCCCAGGGCGTGTTGAATGCCGTCTTCCATTCGTCACCTTCCTTGATTCTGACAAGATGGTACGCATTTAGCAAATCCAGTTTGGTGAAGATGGTGGCACCCTGCAATGGCTCAAAGGCAGAGGAGATCAGAGGCAAGGGGCATTTGTTCTTAACTGTAATATTGTTCAAACCTCTGTAATCTATGCATGGTCTTAAAGTCATGTCTTTCTTAGAAACAAAGAAAAACCCGGCACCGACAGGAGAGGAAGATGGGCGGATTATACCTGCTGCAGAGAGTTCTTTATATATGTCTCCATGGCCTCCCTCTCAGGTCGGGACAGGTTTGTAGAGGCGAGCAGGAGGAAGAGTGGCTCCTGGAAGGAGGTCTATTGCACAGTCATAGGTCTATGCGGCGGCAAAGACAGTGCCTTCTCCTTACTAAAGACCTCCCCCAGGTCATGGTATTCCAATGGAACTGCTGTCAGATCTGGAGCGGTCACAGGCTGTTGAGGTAAAACCTCCCCTGATGAAGGGGGAGAGCTGACTGCAAACAAGACTGATGACAAAACAAACTCCAACTAATGATTTTATTAAGAGACCAGTCAACAACAGGGTTATGAATCTTGAGCCAGGGTAGCCTAAAACAATTGGAGTCTGGGGTGCAGAAAAACAAAGAAACGAATGTCTTCATGATGGTTGCCAGACAAAATCAAATGGAGGGAACAGTATGTGGTGAGTGATTTGAGCAAGAAGAGAACCATTTAAAGCACTGACCTGGACTGGTTCTGGAAGTGGTTCAGTGGAGATCCTGCTTGTAAAATTAAAGTAGAGTCCATGGTTTTGTTCAGCCCCGAGTCTATTAGGGCTTGAAGAGGAAGTGACTGGTGGTTATGACAGAGGTAGCAGGTAACAGGAGTCTAGGTGGGTCATTGGGGATTTTAGATACCTTGCCCATCAGTACCCCATATTTACTGATGAGCGGGGTCTTTGGGCTTAACTGGACATTGATTGAGGAAATGGCCTCCCTGACCGCAGTACAAACACTGCCTGCTCGAATTCTCCAGGGACCTCTCCTCAACTGTCAATCTGGTCCGGCCAATTTGCATAGGAATATCAGGGGATTGAGAGGTGGAGGGCAACGCGGGTAAACTGGTGGCAGGCTGAACTAGGGCTGGAGGCAAGGAACGAGGCGTAGGAGAAGAAGTTGTATGGGAAACCCTCTCACGTTTGCGCCTCGCAGTCTGTTGTCAAAGCGGATAGAGAGAGAGATTAGTTCCTCCAGAGAACCAGGGTCATCACGAAGAGACAACTCATCTTTTAAGGAGTCACTTAAACCCCGCCAATATACACCCTTTAATGCTGCCTCGTTCCACCCAGACTCTTCGGCCAAGATCCGAAACTGAATAGCATAATCAGCCACACTCTTGTTCCCCTGGTGGAGATCTAGAAGCCCTTTAGCAGCATTAGCCTCACAATCAGGGTGTGCAAAAACTCTTTTGAAGTCATCAATGAATTCAGAATAAATGATATCTTCAACGCCTCTACCACCCAACATAGCTTCAGCCCAATTAAGTGCTCTTCCACAACAATCCAGTAACAAAAGCTACCTTGGAATGGTCTGTAGAAAATGTCAGAGGTTGGCAGGTGAAGACGGTGGCACATTGTAAGAGGAAGCCTTTACTTTTACCCAGGTCCCCGTTATATGGCTCAGGATGAGGAACAGGAGTCTCACAGGGAGGATTCACAGCCGAGGAGACAGCAGGAGTAGGGTGTGTGGGCTGGCAGACAGACTGGGCAGATAATTGATGAGAAATGTGCTCCACCAACCTGGTTAGATTTGTGACTTGGGCTCCGAGAGACTGATTAGATTCCTTCAACTCCTGCAACGATGTGTGGTGTTGGCGAGAGATTCCCCTGAGTGGCGATCATTTTCTGTAGCGCATCTGGATCTGCTGGGTCCATTGTTTGGCCAGATCGTTCTGTTAAGAGGTAACGACAGGCGGACCCAATGAAGCAGACCAGAGATATGGATCAATACAGAATTATTTATTGAGAGTTGGCTGAGGGGGAGTAGGCTGGACCAGAAAGCACGGGTGAGGACCGGGACGGCAGGCAGAAGCTGGCTGGACTGAGGTGCACAGGTGAGTACCGGGATAGCAGGCGGGAGCAGGCTGGACCGAGGAACACAGGTGAGTACCGGGATAGCAGGCAGGAGCAGGCTGGACCGAGGAGCACAGGTGAGAACCAGGACAGCAAGCAGGAGCAGGCACGGAAGTAGACTGAACGATCTGGCAGGGTGTGGATGAATGAGCCAAGCTTTTGTACTGCAGAGGGTGTATGCTTGATTGCAGATGGGTTCCAGGTGTGCCAATCAGTCATGCCCAGGAAGCTCCAAACAAGGACACCACAGGAGGGGAGGAGGAAACACACACACACACACACACACACACACAGGAGGGAGGAGGCACTAAGATCATGACAGTGATTGGCGATCACTTAAAAGTCTCACAAAATCAAACAATTAAAAAACGACTGTACAACTCGGAGCTGTGTTAGTGAAAGTAAGAGCATTTCCGCAAGAATAATGTGAAGGGAACTCAAGGGATTGGGACTGAAAAGTTGTACGGCCTTCAAAAAAACACTAATCAGTGGACTCTGGAGCAGTGGAAGAAGGTGTTGCAGATCAGGATTCCATTGAGAATCTTTGGGAGGTGCTGGAGAGGGCTTTGTCCCGCGGTCACACAATACAAGATCTTGAAAATGAATGCAACACTGGGTGGAAATAAAACTTTTGACATTGCTTAAGCTTAATGAAACAATGGCACGGAGAATGTGTCTGTGATCAAAGCTAAACCAAACATTAGAACGTGTTGCCTTTATTTCTGCCAGTTGTGTATGTTATATTTGTAGTCATTTCAAGTTATGAGGGGAAATTATGAAATGTGGCCATACATATTGCCCCATTAGCGAATTCTAAAATATCAACATCAGTTATGAAATAAAAAACATATAAGCCCATATCTAAATAAAGCTTTATGTGTTTTCTTAAGCAGGTCGACCCAAAATAACATATCGGCCTGCGCTGGAGAATCGAGGCCGTGAAAAGTACAAATATCATCCAACCTGATCCATTTTACGCTTTGCTTTTGTCTCCGTCTTTTCACTTCTCTCCTGGTTGAAACACTTAATGTTTTGTAGCCTATAATGTGCTATTTTTCCACAACATTAGCCCTTTTTAATCATATTTTTGCCTCACAAACTCTCCCACGATTTTTTAGCAACACGCAGACCCTTAATGTCCTTCAAAGCCATTACAAATATCCTTCCTCTGCTCCTCTGGCTGTCCCCCTCCACACCTCCCACATTGTAGCGTTTGCCATTGACTCCTTAATGTTCTGCGGGGCCCATTCGGTGGCAAAGATGATGTTGTTATCAGCTCTAAAGGCTGAGTGAGCATTCCTCTTGTCGGCTATGGGATCGGGCGGACAGGCAGAGAAAGGGGGAGAGCGATAGGAGCTTAGGAACTCCTCGGGATGGCGGGGAATCCACCTCTGGCTCCTTATCGCTGCCCCACGCCGTTGAGCAAGACCATTACGGAGACAGTTTTATTCAGACGGCGCCGACACGCAATTAGTCTCCCACGCCCCCTCGCTCTGTTAGGGAGTGTGCGGAAGGGGAGGGGGCGAGGTAGAGCGGAGACCGAGGAAAGGAGTTTGGAGTTTTAGTGCAAGAATGTGGGCGGTGATATGTCGAGCGGAGAGATGGAGCTGTTGTTTGAACGTAATTATTTATTCATTTGCGAGATAGTAAGGATTAGTATTTTAAGGATTTATTATTTAAAGGGGGTGTATGTAATAAAATAACATTTGCCCAGTACAGATATCCATGGGTTTCAAGAAATTAGCCACACATACGGTGCAATATTGACTTTGAGTTTTCCCCTCATTGTTCCCTCATTAAAAAATCATCACTAGTACAATCAGCACTATTATCAGACCTGTTTGATTCATTCTGTTTACTCCCGCTGACCCTCAGAAAATACCCAGTTTCAAAATTCCCAGTTTTGTGACGTCATAGCTTGAGCTCCGGGTTCTTCTGTGCTGTCCATAAATCACAGACTCGATTTAAGCATTTCTGACGCAAATTGTGTTCATTACAACTGTATGGCTGCCTTAGCATGTAGCATTAGCATGTCAGGGGAAAGCTAGCTTTGCTCATCTTTCCTTTTTAATTCCCTCTGCAGCCAGTAGATGAGGTTCTATCACCAATCCTGATGAGGGATCAGCTCATAAAGTAATGCATGCTTTCAGAAGATCAATTATTTTAAGTCCTAAACATTTAAATGCCAATAACAACACAAATGCAGAATAGCTGTCCTTTAAAACACAATATGTCTTTTAAATGGGAAAAGTACTCAAATTGTTGCATAAAACAGGAATAACAGGAAGCTGAAATCCATGAATTTTGTAAAAGCAGCTGTTAGGGTCAAAGTGAGGCCGCTGTGTGCCGTCTGTCTGCGTCTAATTTAAGCATTTTTACTGTCTGCTAATCAGGAAGTGATTCTGGCGCACTGTTAGCATGCTAGTTGTTGTTAGCAGGGATGTGACGATAAAACTCCACTCTGAAAATGAAGCAAGCAAGCTTATATGGATAAATGTATGATAGCTATTATTAGTAGCAATTATAGCTACAGAGTTTTAGTGCTAATGCTAAATTACTAGACACCCCTGAACGTCTCTCAGCCCCCGTTCGCACCCTATACGTTTTAAAACTTGCTGTAGACTAGAACAAGCATGATCTGACGAAGAATTGAGTTTGGTTGTCAAGCACACTCCGAGCTTGATGTGCCGCTAAATGTAGCATGACACTTAGAGAAAATGAACTAGCATCAAACGGGGACTGAAAGTTTAAAGAAGTATGGTAAAAAAAAAAGAACTACTGCGCGAAAAGCCCTTACAACACAGGCCTTCCAAACTCTCTCCTTCACTCCCAGTGCTGTAAGTCATGACTGATGCAACACTTCCACTTACAGACCAGTGTCCACTCCATTATGTCTGAGGCCTTTGACTAAACCTCACCTCATTTGTCCGTCTATTGAGCGCTCTTCTCCTTCTCCAAACGTCTTCAGTCAATCTCCAGGATCTTGCAGGATGGATGAAGGTTCGGGACAAATTCTCTGCTTCAATCAACAAAATAATTACAGCAATCAATTCAAGCAGAAGATTTACGAATGTCTCAACGTGGCCATGCATTAAAAGTTGAGGAAAGCATTTGTGTAGGCCTATACCTCCAAGCAATATCTGACAACCACATGTCTCGAAGTTATAAGACAACACAATTGAAGAATAATTATTTAAGCACATTTTCACACCTGTTAGTCTGCTGTACTGGTGCGATTAGGGACTAAAAAAACGCAGATTTTTGGGGAGCGAATCATGTTCTCATCACACTTCAGCTTAAACAAATTGAAAGAAAGGAAAATACAAATTCCCCCTCACCTGAAGAGCCGCATCACAACAAAGAGGGCGGTGGGGGAGCAGAAAACAAACTAGGAACTGCATTCTTCTTAATTGGCCAGAAGGAAGTTCCTATCAGAACTGTCACTTGTCATTAAAAGCTTCAGCATCAGATTTTAGCAATGTTTGGATATCATCGAGGGGCAATGTCAAGGTGACGAGTGCAAGCAGTTAACTTCAGGGGATGTGAGGGTGCAATGTATGTTATGAAATAACTTTATTACAGCAAAACAGGGTTACACAGACCCAGATCAAGATAAGACATGATGTACAGGCCGATAGAACATAGTACTACAATAAAACCATGAAACTGACTTTAGGAGCCAACGGACACTGATTAGTGTTATTTAAGTTATTTTAGTGTTATTTAAACACTGTTTAAATAACAGGGATTATTAATTTCCCCCTCACTATAATTCTCGCGATTTATCTGTCCATTTTTGACACTTACTTTGAGGTTTATTTTGGTTGTGTTCAGCGTGCTACAGAAGCTTTGTTAAATCAAAAACAGTGAAAGTGGACCAGTTTGATTAGGTCCGGACAAAATAACCGTTCAAAAAAACACTCTTTGGAGGTGGTCTTGGTCCGTCTCCATAGAGTTGTTGCAACACATTCAAGTTCAAGTCCAAGTTCAAGTACGAGTTCAAACGCCGAATTAAGGCAACTGAAACAAACACCACAAACACCATCAACCGCGATGAAGGAGCTTTCCTGTTATCACATACATGGGACAGCGTTCTCCAGAGATCACCGGGAGGCAGGAGGCGTGGTCAGTCTGAGCGGCCTGCCAGGTCCATCAGGCTGACCACGCCACAGGAAGTAACAACAGCTGATAAGTGATACGTCACCACCAAGACCAGTGACAGTTCTGAAGAGGCTCGCAGATAGCAGCCCAAACACGTCAAGGTAAATACATCTCACTCACAAAGTTGTCTGAATAGAAGAAAACAATTTATACCCAGATGCTTTTATTTGGCCCTTGAGTCCAGCTAATTGGCATACAAATAAACAAAATAATACCATCTCATCCATAAGAAATTCATATGCTTTTCTGCACACCTATTTTCACCATTTAGTGCCAGTGTCCTCTGCATGTATTTACAGGATTGCATCTTTTTAGTGGGTGATTTCAGCTCCAGCCGGCCTAATGTTCCTCATATTTCAGAGTGAAGCTGTTCTCAAGACTGTCTCCGATTGCTGGAGGAAGTCTGGTACTTACACACAGAAGAGCAGGATTTTCAGATTTAAAGAAATGCACTGTCAAGACTTTTCCAATCTGTGGCTTTGCAATTGTGATATGGTTTTGTTGAGTGTTCTACTTGTAGTACTTTTTTGGACACCGGTAGTGTTTCACGTTTAAATACTGCATGCGTTGTGGTATTCTGATGCACTTTCAGATTCCCTTGAATTATATGCCTGATGTGGGCTCTTCAGTGTCGACGACCCAAAATATTTCCAGTGCATAATGCAGCTGACATTATGCAACCAATTCATTACATACATAAAAAGAGGTTAAAACATGATGTCGAGGTTTTGCAGAGAAAGGAAATAAATGCAGAAAAAGTTGACGATAAACTGGAAGTAGTTTACGTTAGCTTTAACCACGTCTCACCCCAACACAGACTTGGAATTACAAATGTAAAAAGAATAACAAAAGTTTTTATTTATTAAAGGGGCTGTGCCTTTTACTGTTTTGTAACGTGAAAAACAGAACTGGTTCAGGTACCCAATTTATTTTTTGTTGCAGTAAAGCAATAAAGTAAAATCTGTGTTGCGTGTTTGTTAGCTTTACTGTGGCTGACGCTCTAGGGTTAGAGACTTGTAATTTCATTGCAGTGAATATTTCGAATGCTGGGCCTGCATTAGGAAAGAGAGCGATACATGTGACTGATGTAAAACGTTTTAAAATGAACTAGTTCTGTTTTTCTCATTTCAAAACACTAAAAATCAGGTACAAGGCCTTTAAGAAAACATTTGTCATGTCTGGGTGACATCAGCGGGCCTGGGATCCAGAATACACACTTCTTCAATTCTTTGCGAAGAGTGAGTCTGGTCACTCCGCCCTCCAACATGCAAGTCAATTCCAAAATGTATCGTGCAATCAGATGCCTTTATTTCTGTGACGCATTTGAGACCAAAGAGTTGATTGGTCATCTATGTTTTAGCACTAAATCAAACTTCTCTCAAATAAAGTTTTGTGTTTCACTCTTTTATTCTAAATTCTAAATAAATTTGCTATGTTTTTCCATCCCTGTGATATTTTTTGCCTTTTTTTTCCTCGTGAGCTGCCATGTTTGTTTTGATACGGACTGATCATGCTTGTCCCTGATTGGTTACTCTCCCCATCAATCGCACCCATCTGAACTTGCAGAGATCATGGCTTGACCAGACTGATATTTATCTGTATGGACATACAGAGAGATATCATTCTGGGTTTTCCAGGCAAGACATCAGCTGCTCATGCATTGAAATAAGTGCTCCAGAACTAACTGGTTTGGGGGAGCAGGGCCAGTTGAAACATGGCTATAGATAAGTACCGTGGAACATTCCAAGCAAAGCAATAACATCTCCATGGAGACAAGTTACATACCGACAATGTGCACCTTAAAGCAGGAGAATAGATCACTCTGTCAATGCTAGTAGAACAGACATCATAGGAATCTTTCAGTTTTCTTTATAGATATGTGCATATTAATTGCTCAAATTACAATGTATTTCATCAGTGTTTGATCTAACTTAAGATTCTGTAGCTGTGCGGTGTTCGCTCCTCTCAAATCATAACTATCAAGATTCAGTCACTGGATGAGATTATGTCAGTGTGTATGTGTGATGAAATGTAGAGAAATCTATCATATTTACAGAGCAAAAAGTGTCGTAGATCTGCAAGTGACAAGCGTGACAATCAAGGTCAATCGAGCTTGTGATTCTGAACCATTTTAAGATTCTCATATTTTATATTTTCTTTCAACCACTGTCACAAGAGCTAACAATGTGATGATAAGCTGTAACTGGTCAGGGTCGGGCGATAGAAGGCTTTTCCGACCATCAGTCTCACAAACGAGCCAAGTGAGGTGAAGCATGCACTGGCCGAGGCGGCGAAAAAATTAAACTTTCTGATTCAGGACAAAATGCTCTGCCTCTGAGTCACTGCTGGCCCCAAACACTCATTAAGTTTACATCCAGATCAGGAACACTGGATAACTGGCCAAGTCAAACTCTCACCGATGTTTCAAAACGTCTGTAAACCTGGGAACTCCAGTCGAGACTCCATCTGGAGAAGTGTGAGGTGTGTATTCCATTCAGTACTGACCAGTCAATAGAGGGCACAGACTTTACCCAGATAAAAAAAAAAAAACATACATTCATTTTTGGCTATATGTTTCATATTTTGTGTAAAAAATGCCGTATTTCTGCATAGTATGTGTTTTAATAATGTTAAACATAGTCTGAGTGCATTGTTTTGTTCATTTGTTGCCTGTTGCGCTGGATCCCTGTGTGTGTGTGTGCGTGTGCGTGTGCGTGTGCGTGTGCGTGTGCGTGTGTGCGTGTGTGCGTGTGCGTGTGTGTGTGTTTGTGTGTGCCCTCCATTAGTTTACATCATGTATTTTTGTCATATTTCTGACCTATTGTGATTCAGCTGCAGCTCCGACCCGCTTTTAATCAGTGGAGCATTTTTGTACTGTCTGTGATGACTATTTCAGCTTCAAATCTAATCTTCAACCTCATGTGGACAAATACATACAAATACAGAAATCATTTAAACATAAAAGACATGATAGTATTAGTTTGGTAATGTTTATTTTGTCTTCTGTTAATGAGATATCGCGTTCCACATTATTATGCAAGTAGTGTTTAAGTGTCATAAAGGTTTTTGTTTGGGTTTTTTTCCATTGTGACCCAGGGCTCTTTGGGTCAGTGAAATCAATCTCAGACACCTGTGCCAGTTAGTTTGCCAGGTAAGTCCAATTAAAGGGAAAAGTACATAAGAAGGACATTCCAAATTATTAAGCAGACCACCATTTTCAGTGGCCCAGAAATACATGAAGACTCATTTTCAAACAGTCTCGTCCACTGATGAGTGCCGTGCAGCCCTGGGTGGTGCAGATGGATGGAGTGGTGGATGGTTGGTGGACGGCCACCATGTCCCAACAAGACTGCGGCGTCACCGAGGAGGGGGCGGAGTCGTGTTTTGGGCCAGAATCATGGGGAGAGAGCAGGTTGGCCCCTTTAGGGTCCCCTTTCTGACTGACCACTTTCTTCCATGGTACAAAAAGAAGAACCATGCTTTCTGTAGCAAAACCATCTTCATGATGAACCACCTCATGCTGCAGGAACACCTAGGAATGGTTTATTTCTTCCAAATGAACAATTAATATAATGATCACACTCAATCAAGGATGCAATGCAACTCTTTATTTCTCCAGTTAAAGGCAGCTCTTTTTTGCCTTTAAAGGTCCCATATTCTGCTATTTTGCCCTTTACACAGTCTATTCTAAGGGCTTTGTTGATAAAATTTTGCGTTGTGCAATATCCATAACATAACAGTTTCCAAAAAACACCCATTTCTTGGACTGGCCCCCCTCCTTGCAAAAGCAAACGTCTCACTCTAAGATCTGACCCCCCCGAACAGAGAGCAGGCTGCCTCCCCCGCCCAACTCGCGCGCCTCCCCCGCCCAACTCGTGCCGAAGCCTAGAGTGGAGATGGTGCATGCGGCGTGTGCTCCGGTAAACAGCGATACACAAACACTGAATAAACATTTTATCCGTCCTGACGGTGCGTCGTGCTGAGTCCTACGTCCTGGATCTGACCTGGAGTTTGACGTGCTCCAGTACCTCGACAACAGACGTTGCCGTTTGGTAAATAACAAGCTAACTCTTCGATCTGTCGTATCCATCGTGTAATTACTGTGTAGCATTAGCATTAGCTGATTTTTTTTCTGCGGCTGCGCGCTTCCCGGAGGCGTGGCTTAAACACCGCGTCATCCTAGTGAAGCCGAGTCATCCTTGTGAGGAGCCCCCCGTCTGCTGCTCAGCCGAGGGGGACGGAAAAGACAGTTCTCTAGCGAAAACATGAGGGAATCAATCAAAAAACCACTTTGGGCACAACATACGAGGCCCAAATAGCACTGTAGGAAGGTTAAAACCTCTGAAAAGTCGATTTTGCATGTTATGGGACCTTTAAGTAGTCACTTTAATCCCTCCAGGAGTAATTCATGGTAGAAAGGGTTACAAAGGCAGTCATCGCAACAGTGTTCATGAAAAGAGTATTAACTAGATTCTCAGACCAGTTCAGATCGAAAATGCCTTCTTGGTAGCAGTCAAAACATTGCTATGTGAAAAACACTGTCCAGATGATCACCCTTGAGATCTCCTCTACCTTGTCATGCGCTCCAGTCTGAGGCTCCTAGAAGAAATTCAAGCAGAAACTCTCCACAAACTCACAAGTTCAATGGATACAAGAATTGTGAAGCTCCATCAAATATGGGCTCCTATGTTCAAATGTAACTTGACCTGTTTAGATGTTTTGGTTGAAATAGGTTTTGATTTAAGTAAATATGACCTGCTGATGCTTCTAATTTAACAAATGACCATTTTCAGTTCTTTACAACAACAGTATAAAGTAAAAACTACTGGAGCTTTAGTGTGTTTATTTGAGGAGAACAAATAACACAGTTCCTCATGTCTGACAATCAAATGCTCAACATAAACGACATGCTGCAATCAAATCCGATTCAACAATTTTTCCGTATCAACATCCCTGGTCAAAGTCAAATCAAAAGTAGGGCTACAAGATTCACATATTCAAAACAGTCACAATTATGCAAACACAAAAACTACAAGAATAAAATTTTCTTTAAGAACAATAGATCCTGTCCTTTTATCTAAAGAACCTGCTTGTAGTTTAGATTGAGATTCTTTGTAGGAACATCGCACTCGCATTGTACCTTCGACCGCATCTCCCGCCATTCTGTTCCCATCCATTATTAGTGGCCTATCAAATGATTTTTGATACACTTCCATAAGAAACAAATGTGTTGTTAGGCCTGCGGATCGATGCTGGCGCGCTGAGGGTCATTGATTGACACAGGCAGAGCGGCTGGACAGGTTAGAGGGAGTCGGCGATGGAGCAGGGAGAGATTATTGAGCAGATGAGAGGATAAAGAGGGCTCATGCAAGCTTTACACTCCATCTATATCAACACTCACTATACGTTTACATGCACAACCGACTCTGAGCGCGCTAAACAACCAAACTCAACGCGTCTTTGCCCCCGAAACCTGTCAGACCACCTTTGTCCCACTCTGTAGCAGGTCAAAGAGCTGATCAAGTGTGAGCGGAAGCTGAGCGATGTTCAGGGGCATCTAGGAATTTAGCATTAGCGCCAAAACCATGCAGCTATATTTGGTAATAAAACATACAAATACTATGTAACCGGGATTCTTTGATTAGTTTATGGAGACATACTATGCTTCTTTCTATGTATTTAGGATTCAACTATGATATAAGTAAATCATCATTTTACATTTTGTTCTTTGTAAATATTGATCAAAAATCAGAGGTTTACTCGCTGTCTGACTCTGATCTGTAAGTCTGTTTGTGGTTCATGTCGTCCTATCTGTGCGCCCTTGTGCAGAGAGCTGAAGGTCACTACGATCAGGTCACATTTACTGCTGTCTGTTCCTCGAGTTTGGACTGATTGTTACGCTGCTGTTTCCCGTCTGAAGTGAGGTTGTGTGAGCTGGTTTCACTGAGGGGTTTTTGCTCTATTTAAAAATATATATACTGAGATGAATGTGCTTTTAAATGAAGTGTCTTACATGGTTCTTATTTTGTTTAAAGTTGTAAGTGTAATTGTTTTATGATTGTTGTTGTGTGTTGCATATTTTACACTGGCCCAGGTCAACCTTTAAAAAGAGGTTTTGATCAGAAATGGGTTCTTACCTGGTTAAATGAAAGGTAAGTGAATAAATAAATAAATAAATACATAAACAAATAAAACTGCTTAATAATAAAAACTTGTGGCAAAGAAAAGTGGCAATGTGACATTTTAGAACTCTACATGTATCACTCACCTTTTTTCAAGGTGAAGGTGAAAAAAATTAGGTGCAAACAGATTTTTTTTAGCATACAAGCCTCAGCTGCAGGACAATACAATACTCAAACATGCAGGACCATCAAAATACAACTTTGAGTAAACTAATGATGACTCTGCATAATATTTCTCCTTCTCTTAAATGCTAATGCTCCTGGACAGCCTTCAGTCCATGATAAAATCGTGCTGAATGTTTGTTCAGAAAAATCCCAATGAGATACTTTTACAGAATTATTTAGTCCTAGCATATGTTTCAATATGTTTCAATATGCTTAAAAAGGTTTGGACACTCCTGCCCTACAGGGACATGCTGTCAACCGAAAAGATATGTGGAAAAACAAACTCCAAATTAACAGCAACTTTTTCCATTTTCACAGCTGTTAGACCATGTAAACTGTTAGAACCCTGGAGCGACAAACGTTTTATAACAACAACGTCTCCTAAATATGTCAAAAACTATTTAGTCATAACTTAAACGCTGTCCTTAAAGGGAACATGTTCTGCTACAGTGACTTTTATGAGCCTTTAACTGTGTTATAACAATGTTCAGTCAGCAAAAACATACCTGGAGTTGCATTTAGCTTCATTCACGCTAGTGAACACATTCTGCAAAGTTGAGTGAATTTAAGTTTCTAAACATTATGTATTTTTATTATTATTATATTACATACTGGGAGCTGTATTTAGCTTCATTCACACTTGTTTTGTGAATTGTGTTAATTCACACAGCGATTCACCCTCGCTGTGTGAAGGAGAGGTTTCGCAGGTCTTTCCTTCCTGCTGCTGTCAGACTTTACAATGAACACTGTTAGCCCTGAACATGTGTCAGCCACCCGCTATAATCATGTGCAATACTGTAACATGTGTCATTCACCTGTGATAATCATGTGCAATATAATTTAACATACTATTAATACACTTTTACCTCACCATAGTCACTTACTGTATATAACAATATACTTAAGCCACTTTATTTGCCATTTTTACTATTTGTTCCCAGACAGCCACCTACTGTAAATAAGAGTGTGCACTTTATACTTTATATTGTATTTTTATTACCATGTTTATTTATCCTATTTTTATTGCATGCGCCTATTTCATTCATTCCTGTTATCTTATCTTATCTTAAGGATCAGGAAATTTAGAAAAGGGTGGATTCTGTTGCTGTGCCAGTTGAGGTGACACTCTTGTGAGTGAAGAAAGAGCAACACTCTAATAGAATATAAAAACAGGGCAATAAAAATCATACAGTAAAGTGTTTGAATCACATAATGGTATATTTGTGTCCTATAATGCAAAGAACTTTACCTGTGTCTGTCAGGACATTTTTACTCTGAATTATGAAAATGTTCAGTCTAAAAACACTGCTCTGGTCTATATTTTATGTGGAATCGAACTATGTTTGTGTGTCAACCTACCATATGTACACACTTAATATTTATTTTGTTTATTTCAAGACTTACGAGAAGAGAAGAATTTATAACCTATAATTAAGTATATAAATACATATATTAAAAGTACAAATACAAAAAAGCCCTCTAGAAGCCAGCCTAATACTGCGCTAGTGAAGTGTTACCTAAAGCTCCGGTACGACTCACTAGGCTGCTTTACCTGTTGTTCTTGTGTGTTTGTTCAGTGAGTCCAGTGCCCAATAAAGATGCACATATCAGCCATTTATTCACAATGGTACCAAATACTACAATCCATAGGAGCTGTAATCTAAAAAACACAAGAAACAGCTTCAACAAACTCCGCCAAAACGCTCAAAAACCTTTTGTAAGCCTTCCAATGTCAGACCGCCCTTTCCAATGTCAGCAGTGCTACTCAGGCGTCCTCTGGTGCTAGACGTCACTGGGCTTTTATTCAAAGAAAAAGTCTCCTGCATCCAATGAGACGTCTAGAGCGATCTTCTGCCACTTTTCCTCTGCTTTCCACAGAATCTCTTGTCCCTCCAGCCGTTTTGTGGCATTTACAAAGTCTGCAACCTTCAGCCCTCGTGACACATAATCAGCATGTTTTCCTTTGTACTGTGCATGATCTTTTCTTCAAGCTTTGGATTCTCGGTTGGGCCACAAGATTGAGGACATCCCCTTACTAAATATTTTTGAAAGGTAAGTTCGCACAATACTGCACCTTGTAGCTTTGCTGATATGTATATAATATTCAGAAGCTTTAGATCTTCTCTTGACTTTGCTTGTCTGCTTGCTTCTCAATGCATAAATCATAAGCGGTTCTTCCTGTTGACAGTAATTGTTGACAGTAATTAGGTTCACTGTTACACTTGCAACTTCTGGATCAGCATTTCCATCCACTGGTCCAGTTCTGATCGCATATGGTTCATTTCCTTGACTGTTGATCACCTGTATGGCTCCAGATAGTGGAGGGGGTTGTGACTGTTGCTCTTCCTTGGCATCATAGATTTCCATTTTTTGCTTCCGATGTTGCCAGTTCAGCTTCTAAGTCCAACATTTCTTTCCTTCTTCTTAGTCTCCTCTTCCTCAGTTGCATGTTTCTCCTTTAATATTTTATGCAAGAGTTGCAGCCTTGTCTGCAGGGATCCTTAGCTGCAGAGGCAATTGAACTGCTTCTTTGACTGTATTTGCTTCCTGCATTAACACACTGGAGTAACCTCCTCATTTTTCATTTTCATGGTTGGTTTCAGAAAAACACACAGCATTTTAGCCTTTAAGCACATTTCATGCTTGTTACCCACTTCATTTGACAATAAACCCAGCAGTGTATCATGTCAACCTTTAGCATCATCACAAACCTCTTAAATGAATCAAGAGCATTTAACACTTTTGTTTTGTCACCATTAGAAATTAAATCTTGTATTTCTTCTCTGATTTTACCAGCTTTATTTAATTTTGATTATCTAGTGTTTTGTAATCTGTCATGGTTTTCAGCCAAACCCTTCTCAGTTACTTTTACAATGCGTTTCAGATTTCCCCCACCATTAGCAGCTTCATCAACGTCAATATTGTTGTTATTTTCACCAAGTTGGTGTAAACGCAATAAAGTCAATCCAAGACAACGCAAATGACAGGGTAAGTTGAAACAGCGCAAATGAGAGTTCAAACCAGGACACGCACCGAAAGAAGGTCAAAGAGTCACATGATCCGCTGCAAACGCAATGCGCCAAAGTCCCATTTGTTCCGAGGCTCGCGCTGAATTATCAGTGCTTTGAATTTTATGTGTGCACAAAATAGGCTTTTAAAAGTGTAGCTACACAGACGTCAATCGTTGGGTGCATTTGTGGTGATTCAGGCGATGGTCTGCTGTGCTCCAGTCCTCATCACTCCTTAGCGTTAGCCTTTAGCATTAGCCTTTGGCAGCCCCATGTCCCGCTGCAAACCGCTCCCAGCTCCACAGCAGCTCACGCACATGTCCCACGTGTCCACATCTTCCAAAGCCACCGTGTTTCATGCACAGTCCAGTCGGCAGGTTCTGGCTACTACTTTACCTGTTGCTCGTATGTGTTTGTTCGATGAATCCAGCGATGATAAAGTTGCACATATCAGCCATTTATTACACAATGGTGCAAAATATAACGATCCATAAGCGATATAATCCAAAAAACAAGAGAAACCGATTTAATAAATAAATAAAACACCTATCGCCTGTCACCTGTTTCCCCCTGGCTCATGTGAGCCAACAGGGCCACTCAGTGTACCATACTAACATTACACCACAGATGAATCATGTTTACATATTTGAGCCCAATTATCAAAGTATACCAAAATGATGATTTCAAAAGTCCAGCTCCCTGTTAGTTTGTATGTATTCTTTATTGTCCTTATTCCGAAAGTTGCCATGAGCGCCACCATCTTTTTTTCTGTTGTATTAGTTTACACGGGGCAGACGAGCTCAATACAATATAAGTTCTACACAGACTAAAAGGCTGTTTTCAGGCTGCCCAGGAAATTGGTGCATTGCTGAATTGTTGTTGCCCATGTACTTTAAAGGTCCCATATTCTGCTATTTTCCCCTTTACACAGTCTATTCTAAGGGCTTTGTTGATAAAATTTTGCGTTGTGTAATATCCATAACATAACAGTTTCCAAAAAACACCCATTTCTTGGACTGGCCCCCCTCCTTGCAAAAGCAAACGGCTCACTCTGAGATCTGACCCCCCCGGCAGGCTGCCTCCCCGCCCAACCCGCGCGCCTCCCCCGCCCAACTCGTGCCGAAGCCTAGAGCGGAGATAGTGCGCATGCGCCGTGTGCTCCGGTAAACAGCGATACACAAACACAGGAATAAACCTTTTATCCGTCCTGACGGTGCGTCGTGCTGAGTCCTACGTCCTGGATCTGACCTGGAGTTTGACGTGCTCCAGGGCCTCGATGACGGACGTTGTCGTTTGGTAAATAACAAGCTAACTCTTCGATCTGTCGTATAATTGTAGTGTAGTAATTACTGTGTAGCATTAGCATTAGCTGTTTTTATTCTGCGGCTGCGCGCTTCCCGGAGGCGTGGCTTAAACACCGCGTCATCCTGGTGAAGCGCGTCATCCTTGTGAGGAACCCCCGTCTGCTGCTCAGCCGAGGGGGACGGAAAAGACAGTTCTCTAGCGAAAACATGCGGGACTCAATCAAAAAAACACTTTGGGCACAACATACGAGGCCCAAATAGCGCTGTAGGAAGGTTAAAACCTCTGAAAAGTCGATTTTGCATGTTATGGGACCTTTAAACATTTTACTCAAATCAATCTACTTTATGTAATGTTTTAGGGACGAGACTTTTCCCTTGTTCGCCATTTACGTGAACGGGGTTCTTGTGAACCAGAAGTGCGTTTACTATAGAAGTGCGGTGCGGATCTAAGGCAAAAGTGGGCGGGGCGGAATAGAAGTGAAGGTGAATAGGTGAAGTAGACATGGCCGCTGGAACTGGACAGATTACTATTGGTTGCCATAGCGACGTTCGCTCTAGTCCATTGCTGTGTTCATGTGGACCTCGGGAACTCGTGAAAATGTTTTTCCGAGTTGAAAAGTGCACATGAACGCTCACGCATGTCCGGAAAGAAACTCGGAAACTCGGTAAAGACTGGGTTACCCGAGTCATTTGCAGCAAACATTATTGAGGGAAACAGACGTTTTGTCAATGGTATATCATTTTTTATTATTTTTAACTGTAATGGCAACTGCTTCAGAGCATGAAATATTGATATTTCAACTGTATAGTCGTTATTGTAAGTTTTTACCATCAGTTCTGTTTGACGTAGGCCTACATTAGGACTGGGATAGGGCTAGGTAGAAAAAAACCTTAGATTACGAACTGTTAAAATTCAGAACTATTCAGCCTTTTTTTTGTCGTCCTTAAGTACTGTTATTGTGAATGCCTTCCTTTTGTGTCCAGACCGATAGCAGTTTTTCCGACTTTCCGAGCTGAAGTGACGTGAACGCTCTGAAGGAAGCCGGAGGACGACTTCTGCATTTGGATAATCCAAGCTCCCGAGGTCCACATGAACACAACATGACAACTCAGTGACCTCAGTGTCTGATGTGTGTCCAAACAGTAATGGTCGGACATGATAAATTGTCTCCCTAGTGTAATATCATCATGTTTCAGAACTCTGCTTTACTACATTTACCAACTTTTTCTTAAAAAAAAATAAAAGAAAATTTGTTTTAAATTGCTGTAAAACTATCAGTTATATTTACAACAGGTATTATCTCACTAAATAAAGTAAAAACTAGGAAATCAACCTGTCATACGCACTTTAAATAAACCAGCATCTCCCTCTATTTCATAAATTATTATCCCCAAATTTATCAGTGAATTTGAATATTTTCCATTTTGCTCCTGACAGCTGTAATCCCCATCCACAACACCAGACTTCTCCTGCTCATATTGCCAAATCAATCATTCATTCGCTGACACTTTTCTGTTTTCATCACATCTGAAAAAAACCCTTTCTATTCCCTCGCTAACTGTGGCACTCTAATCCCATCCAGAGTGACAGAGAGAAATCACCGGGATTCTTCATTGTGATGGATGAGGCGGAGCCATTGTCTCATTAAGGTTTGGTCCAGGTAATCGGATCTGGACGGCACTCCGGAGGGCGGGGGATTTTATGAGGTAATCAAGAAGAGAGGGCGAAAAGTCGGACTGGACAGAGCGGACGGAGGAATTCATCATGGAAATGTGAAAAACGGTCGACAGGTTCTGGGAATATTCAGCGTCCATCACTCAGCTCGCAGAGGCACGGAACGCTGCTCTGTTTGGAGCTGTGCTGTGTTCACGGGCTTCAGTCAAGTTGATTTTTGTTTGTTTGTTTGTTTGCACATCAGAAATAAATACACTGCAGGTGAATAGGAAAAAATCTTAAATTTAAAGATATCAATTTGAAACTTCTCCTGTAGTTTACTCACACAAATGTAAGAAAAAGTGTTTTATCATGTCATGTTTTCATGTAGAAATAAGGCATTTTATGTGGAAAAATGTCCAAAAATACACACAATTGGGGCATTCAAATCTGAAAAATTGACAGAACCAGATTTAAATTTCAATTTTCATTTTGTACACATTAAATACAAAAAATGTACAGAGGGGGTTTAGGATTTGTTATTTAATTTTTATGTAAACTATATTGGACTGAAAATTGTTCTATAAATTCAAATTTCGCCTCATTTTTTTACTTACAACTTCAGTAAATCAGTTTTAGAATTAAATGTTTAAAAAATCCTTCTGTACGTTTCGTCAAAATCTTTTTGAGTCCAAGATTGTGCAGTTTGGTTCGGGATCTACTTTAAGTCTGATCTTTATGTCTCTGTGGGATGTGGTGACCTTGGAGAGAAAAATGCATTTTAAGAAAACGGCTCCTGAATTTACAATGTCCCGGAGAAATCTATGGATGAATGGAAGAATAAATCATCTTTAGGAGCAGATTGGACAAGTTTGTAGTTTCCACATGAAAACCGAGAGTTGTTGAGAGAGAAAACTGACCAAAAAACCAAAACTTGAAAAAAACTTTCAAGGGGAATAATATCTAAACTGTACAACCAACATCACATGATCTCTCTGGGTGGAGTCTGCACGTTCTATTGGCTTCCTTCCACCATTGGCCTATTCCTTGGTATCAAAGTTGAGTTTGAAAACAGAAGAAAAACAACTACAACTCAGAGCTATGTTTAAAAGTGAAAGTAAGAGCATTTCCGCAAGAACAATGTGAAGGGAATTCAAGGGACAGGGACTGAAAAGCTGTGCGGCCTGAAGAAAACCTCTAATCAGTGAGACTAGCGGCAAAAAAGACTGGACTCTGGAGGATTGGAAGGTGATGTTCTGATGAGTCCAGATTTGAGCCCTATTGAGAGTGTTTGGGATGTGCTGAGTGCAGTGTCACACTCGTCGTCGTCAGTACAAGATCTTGGTGAAAAATGAATGCAACACTAGAGATAAATGTTTTATCTAGAAGAAACAATGGCACAGTGTGTTTGTGCTAAAGGCGCTCCAACTAAATAATAAAGAGTGTTACCTTTTTTTCTGTGACGACACAAGAAATGGATACCTTTGGAACGTACATAAATGGATGACCAGTGGCGTACTTAGGAGTATAGGGGCCCAAGGCAAAATTAGAGTAGAGGCCCCTCCTCATCAAGTGTGCTTTTCTGTCTTTTTAAAATGTTTTTGTTTTGTTTGTTTTTCAACGTGTCGCGGGCGGACAGGTTCATAAATTTGAGGTGATAAGTGAAGTATTGGAAAGTTTAGTCACGTTTAGTCGCATTTTTGTAACTTTTGGTGATCTTTTTAACGAAAATAGTCTTTTTCAGTGGCTCTTTGTCATTTTAAGTTGCTAATAGCTACATGTTCTAAACAGCTTTAAAAGGGGGGTTTGGGGGTCCTTCCCCAGAGGAATATTAAAAAAAAAAAAAACAGACCATATTTCCCATTTGTTGGTGCATTTTAACACATGTTCAGCTGATTTAAATACATGGCTTTCATTTGTAATATTATAATACTATATTTTATTACTATTTAGAGGCTGGGATTGTCAAAATACATTTGATAATCCCAGACTCTTTTGTTGGTCTTAAAAGTTCTGACACTATTTTATTGTGATATTCAGGGAGCCGTGCATCTGTAGTGATTGAGAAGGGCATCTTATCGGGGGCCCCTTCAGGTTGGGGGCCCAAGGCAATTGTGGCCTGTTGCCTAATGGTAAGTCCGCCTCTGTGGATGACACAAACTGACCAAATTAACCAGACTGTGCCTAGTATTTATTCCCATTGTAATAAAAAAAGCAAAATACCTGATATTTCTACTCACAATTCACAATTGTTATTTATTTTATTATATTTTTGTTATAAAGACATCAGCATTTAGATCTGATCTCAGTGAATCATTTGCTCCACTCCAGAATTCTGAACAATCTGATGACACAGCATTTTAAACGTACTGTAATCAACCAAAACCCTGTTACAATGACTTAGTTCTTTTGTTCCTTTCTTTCTTGTCTTCATTTCAACAGACTGTCACTGACACAGATCTGATTCTCTCTCCTCGTTGAACTGAAGTGCACATTTTTACAGATTTCCGCACCCGGGTGTGGGCTTGTGGAGTGAAGCCTTATCAGCGGGCGGCAGGACTCATGTGTCAGCTCTAATGCGTTGCCCACGGGAACTACGGCAGGGTCAGTCGCAGGGCAGATCCCAAACACTAACATACAACACTGATAATGACATGATCCATACTGTAGACCCTGATGCGCTGGGTGGAAGCAGGGGGAAGCCATGTGTGAGGATACTACTCCCCCTAGTGGGAAAAAAGCAACACTGACAGCTGCGGTACACTATAAAGCCTTAAAATGCATTGGGGAAAAAATCATCAAATTCAATTTCCACTAGCAATAAATCTGAAAAACATTTTGAGCCTTTATCCATCAGAACAAAATCTATAAAGTCAATAAAAATAAGCAGATAATTATCACAGTCCGCGTGTCCCCAGGGCTTCAGTGTGTGTTGGTGACGTTCAAATTTATTTTGAAACCCAGATGTGAACTGGATTTATTGAATCTAGATGTTAAAGTCTGTATGAAGGTTCTCATGTTTGTCAAATTCTGACTTAGTTTGGTGGGAGGGCACCTGTGGTAAATATTGATCATAGTTTTTCATTACTCAAGATGCAGTTTGTGAGGAGATTTAGAAGGATAAAAGTTTAAAATAACAGGAAGTAGTGCTTTTTTTTTACTTGTTAAAAGTAATTACAGAACATAGTACAAAAATAAAGCAGAGTGAATTAAAAGACAAGGTTCATTTGGTTCCATCAAAGAAAATAAACAATACGTTTTGAGGCAAAATAAGAGGTGTATCAGGAAGTATGTGTATATATATATATATATATACACACTATATATATATATATATATATATATATATATATATATATATATATATATATATATATATATATATATATATATATATACACACTATATATATATATATATATACACTATATATATACATATATATATCATATATTATATATGTCACACACACATACAATACACATACAAGCATGAACAATAAATACATATACACACATACATACATACATACACATAGAGATATATTTTGATGCATTTTTTCTTGTGTATATTTTGGATTGAATGGAAGTAATTGCGTATTTCTGCCATTAGTAAGTTGAATGAGGGCTTGTAATTGTGAAATTTGCTTTATGTATGTGGAATTTTCTAATTAAAGCAAGGAGGAACTGCCAAACTGGGGATGAACGGGCAAAAGGTTTAGTCAGATCTTAAATATAATCATGTTAACTGTGTTTTAGTGAAATGTGTCGTCTAACCTGTCAAATAGACTTTAATAGCTTTGATCAAATCATCTATAATGTAAAAGATAGAGTGCAAACTGTGCATTTCATGGACATTTGCTTTTTGAAAGTAGTTTATTATATTCTGGTCATTCTGCTGTCAATGGAATGGTAACCTACAGGCCTGTAGTTTGATGAAAGTGTAAATGTCTTGTTTTGACACTGATTATGGCATTGAAAATCTTGTGTGTGGCATTAAAAAGCAATCATTTGATCTGTTGAAACCTGCATAACCCTGTAGAGGTTATGCATTCAACTCATTTTTCAGTGTTTCAATTGAGTGGCACTTTAATAGTAATGGTCAAGTTTCAGAATGAAGGTGTATTTGATTTCTTTGTATCTTTAACAAAAAAAACGCTCCCTGCGGTGTGACAGTGTAATTAGCAGCTTATTAACAGTGGGCTGTATTTTAGAGTGAGACATACTGGGACTTACCCGGTACTAAGTGTATTAGTATTTACTGGGCTAATTAACCAATTAACAGTGATTGTAAGCCATATTAACAGTTAATTACTAAAGCAATTACTGCTATATTTACCACTAAGTATCATTATATATTTGGGGTGTGCCAAAATATCAAAATATCGATATATCATGAAACTAAATTTGCTGATACAGTACTGATAGTGTGGACTGCTGTATAGATATATTGCTATAAGTCATTTTTGGTGTAATTCACAACAATATTCATTCAAACACTTCAATTTTGTTGCTTGTTAGGAGAAAGAAAACTTGTTTATGCAAAACATTTGACAGATTCACAATTTTAATTACTAAAATGGGTGTATTTTATATTAACTTTGTCCAGGTTATGTTTTAGCCAAGGAAAATATTGTTAAAATGCGTTATATATAATGATATATACCAGTATGTATCACTATAAGGTCAGTGTTTATTCTTGGTTTGGTTATGTTTTTTAGTTGAAATAATTTGTTTTAATGTCGTTACAGACACTGTTTGAGAAGTATGTGGTAGTCGTGTGCTGTGCTTTAATTTGCCGTCTATTTACAACAGTGTTCTCTCGCCTTGGTCAAGTGAGAAAACAACATCAACTGCTAATCGAGTGTTTAACGGTGGTGAGGAAGACTTTGTCAGACTGCAATAGGACTTTAACAGCTCTAGCAACCTAGCTGTTTGAATTCAGCTTTTTCAGATTGACAATGACTTACAGATGGAAGTCGAATGTCGAAAACCTTGTCCACGATGCATCACTTCTGGAGGAATGACGGATTACACTGATCTGTCGTCACTGTGACATTAATGAAGAGATGTATGTGTTGCTTCAGGGTTTTGGACTGTACAGTGTTTTTATATTATTTTATATTATGCATTTCATAAAAGCCATTTTATGTAATAATCAAGTTTCATAACCATTGTTTTCTACTGTTTTCACTTACCATAACACCACCACACCACTAGTATCAATAATATCACTAAATAATATCAATAAGGTAGAACTATAAATACCACTAAGTATCATTAAAGGTACCACTATAAGTACCAGTAAGTATCATTAAAGGTACCACTATAAAAACCACGAAGTATCATTAAAGGTGCCACTATAAATATCACTAAGTATCATTAAAGGTACCACTATCAATACCACTAAGTATCATTAAAGGTACCACTATAAATACCACTAAGTATCATTAAAGGTACCACTATAAATACCACTAAGTATCATTAAAGGTACCACTATAAGTACCACTAAGTATCATTAAAGGTACCACTATAAAAACCACGAAGTATCATTAAAGGTGCCACTATAAATATCACTAAGTATCATTAAAGGTACCACTATAAATACCACTAAGTATCATTAAAGGTACCACTATAAATACCACTAAGTATCATTAAAGGTACCACTATAAATACCACTAAGTATCATATCATTAAAGGTACCACTATAAAAACCACGAAGTATCATTAAAGGTGCCACTATAAATATCACTAAGTATCATTAAAGGTACCACTATAAATACCACTAAGTATCATCAAAGGTACCACTATAAGTACCACTAAGTATAATTAAAGGCACCACTATAAATACTACTAAGTATCATCAAAGGTACCACTATAAGTACCACTAAGTATCATTAAAGGTACCACTATAAGTACCACTAAGTATAATTAAAGGTACCACTATAAATACCACTAAATATCAATAAGGTACCACTATAAGTACCACTAAGTATCATCAAAGGTGCCACTATAAATACTACTAAGTATCATTAAAGGTACCACTATAAGTACCACTAAGTATCATTAAAGGCACCACTATAAATACTACTAAGTATCATTAAAGGTACCACTATAAGTACCACTAAGTATCATTAAAGGTACCACTATAAGTACCACTAAGTATCATTAAAGGCACCACTATAAATACTACTAAGTATCATTAAAGGTACCACTATAAATACCACTAAGTATCATCAAAGGTACCATTAAATATCACTAAAAGTACCACAAAATATCATTATAATTACTCATATAAGTTACCCTTTAAGTACCACAAACTACCACAATTATTGGTAGTATATACACCAGTAATTGTGAGTACAAGTACCATTCCAAGTACTGCAAATGCCACTAAGAGCCTCCATAAGTACATATTAAGTAACTGGCCGTACTTCAAAGTGCTACTGTTGAGATAAACACATACTTATTACAAATGCCGTGTTGATGTACTTGATCTTCTGACATCCAGCCGTTTTCTTCAGCATAAATATTTTTGACAAGCAAATCAGCAGTGTTTTGCAAATGTCAGTTTTCAATAAAGAAGTGTGTTTTTTTTATGTATTAGCCTGAAGGATTTTCTGTCAACACAAACCCATTTGCGTCACACTTATTGACGTTTTCTGATATGGTAGCCTGTCAAACATTACAGCTAATTAAACAGAGAAACCAAATGAACTTTAAATAGGTGAGAGTGCACAACTAGGAAAAGTTTTTGCGCTTTGGTTTGTGGAATAAGACTATGGAACAGTTTACCAAAGGCGTAAATGTAAAGAAATTTAAAAGAAAAAAAAAAAAACAGCCTTTGTGAGATAGGTGAGCACTGTGAATGCTAAATAATGGTAATAATATTGTCCTAATGATGTATTAAAGAGATCGTGAGAGTTCCTGTCATTAATAACTTTGAAAAACATATGTATGGCTGTTAAAATATATATATATTTGGAAACAGAATGCACAAAAATATAATCTATGGAAAAATGAGGCAAAGGGGTGGGACTAAATATGTTTATACTTTCCTCCACTCCTTTTCAAACATGTATTTATTTATATATAGTACGAGTTATGAATTAATAATGTTATGTTACAGGTCTTTTGTGCCAAATTTTGGTGCAGAAAAGACCATCTGAAGCAGAACGTAATTATCCTCGTGTTTTTCCATGTTCCTCACTCGTCTCACTAGGTGGCGCCACATCACCGCAGCACACTCCGGCTCGCTCGTTACGTAATTTGGCTGAATCCCAGAGCGTTTGGACCAATCAGAGCGCAGCGGTGAGCCTCTGCACGTCCGGAGGCGCTGACAGTCTGCAGCCCGCGCTCTATTACGTCGACCAACGTCTCCAGCCCACATCTTCATCCGCGCTCAGGACGCACAATCAGGCGCGCTTTGGCACCGTCGCGCGTACGCCTCTCCTTCACGTCCCCGCGCGCAGCTGTCGGACACGTGTGCGTAAAGTTGGCGCGCACACCACACGAGCCCCACGCAGTCTGCAGCCCGTGTGCGTGTCCTCAGACGACCCCGTGCTCTCCGTGTAGCCACTGCCGTTGGTTGAAAATTCACCCACCGATGTTCTCTGGTCCGGGCGTGTGTTGCTTTGACGCACGTCGCTTGGATTCACGCCAAGCTCCGAATGTTCTTTTAAAGAATGTCACTGTGGTTTATACAATTGAAATTAATATTAGATTATGGTGGAATAATACAGTTTATTGAGTTCTCACTGAAAAATGCCATCGGGGAAATGAATGAATAGAGCAGTGTACCAAGAGACCAGGCCAGAACAAAAGTGTGCTTGATGCGGTCCGTAACAAATTTAGATTAAAGAGGTGCAGACGTACACATTTAATGACATTATCCACTAGATTACAAATAAAAGAATAGCTTAAATAATGATAAAGAAGCGCGCATGGTTGGTTGTCACACTTAAGGCTGATACGGCAAAAAATGATGATCACAATTTTCTTGGGGCCAGATCATGATTTCAAGTTTACCACAATGAGTGTTCATTTTGTATTTTCTAATGCCTGTAATAGAGCAGCACGATTTAGGAAAAGTATATTTGTGATTTTTCTGACCAGTGCGTTTGCGATTAGATTTGCGATTTGCGTTTTAATGATAGGATTCTGTTCAGATTCACAATTTGTCGTTTTTGTCACGTTCAATTGTATCATGTATAAGCGCATCTTTGTTGTTTTTAGACCTGTTATTTTATCACTTTTAGTCACCTTTTGGTTCGTGTTCGGCGTTTGTGGGCATGTTTTGTTGCTTTTGAACACATTTTTATCACTTCTGGTCGCACTTTTGTCGCTCGTTTCAGAACATGGTTGTACAAATCTGAACTACAGTGTCAGCAGTTTTTATTCAAATCAAAGCAAGACATTTTGTTTGTGGAAGAAACTATTGCACTTCAAACATTGGAAAAACTTGCATTCCTTAAAATTGTGCAGCCCTGGTCTAACAGACAGTAACAGACAGCTGCATTAAAGAGACAGACAGTGAATCACGAATACACGATTCAGTTTTTGTCATCATATCGCCCAGCCATTGTCACACTCATCTCTGCCAATTTCTGTAAAATAGTCAGAAATTGGATAAAAAGTCACCTATTAAACAGTTAGAGAGATGACATGATGGGACTGCACTATTTGACCTCTAAGAGTTAGTTTAGTTTAGTCTTTATTTGAAGAGACAATGTACAGAGACATTAAGCTCATAAAAAACAGAGATGTTGCGCCCCAGATTAGAGCTAAATAGCTAGTTTCCATCTGCAGTCCCTGATTTACAAGAATAAATAGTACAGTGCAAACAACAAAAGATTAGTAAGATCAATTCACAAATTCCACTCTCTTACTCAAGCACTCTCACACAGCATCACACATGAAAAAAAAACACATCTCAATCAGCAAGTATTTACAACATTTGTCTTATAGAATATACATGACCTGCCTATTTACCTTTCACTATTAAATCAGTCCATAAGCCACTTATCTCAGTTACATATACAAATATATATTTACATACTATACACATACATACTTCCACTGTGTGTGGAGTTTACGTCTTGAACTAGAAAGCAAGAAAGTGCTACATTGGGCTTATTTGAGGAGAAGCAAATGTCTGTCAGTGACAAGTCTGACCGCTCCACAATCACTTTTTAAGTTCTACAGAGAACGTTGAATAGTTTGTTTGGCTTTTTAGTTCAGTGGGAAGATTGTTCCATTCTTTTATTGCGTTATAAGAGAAGGCTGTTTGTGCAAATGTAGTTTTACGTTTTGGTCTGGTACACTGGCCCCTGGTGGAGGCCCGAGTGGCTCTGGAGGTGAAGTATCTACTGTGAGTGACAATGGCAGTGATAAGTGTTGATTCAATCACCTCTAGACTGGGGGGCAAAAAGGAAGAAGGGGTAATCATAATCACAGTGATTAGGTCGTGTGACCATAAACAAAGAAAGGGTTCATCAAGAAACAATCTGGAGTGTTTTTTTCTTATCTGAAAAGGGAGTTTGTCTCTTTTGAAGAAGCATTCATCCTACCATATGTAAAGCTATATAACACTAGAGTCTGGGAGATCCTGGATTGGGCCACAGTGGGACTCCCAGGCAACGCCGGCTGTCTGTATGTGATGCTGCTCTCTGTAATAAACTTCCTTTAATATTCAGAAGCTAGCGTCAACGAGTCTTCTTCTGCTGATTGACACACCGACCAACATCTTCAGAAACCACAGATGTCACTACTGATGTGAAGTAGTGATGTTCCATGTTTTGTATATTGTATAGCAGTGTGGGGCAATGCGTGCAAAGGTTTTACTGGCAAACACCACACTAGTGAACTTTTTCTTTAGTGGAAGATCTTGAAATGTATAGACCATTTACCATGTGGAAGATCAAGAATGAGCTGGTGCCAGAGCACATTTGTAATACATTTATTTTCAGATAATGACCGCAACGTTGAAAAGGGGCATTTTTGTGTACCCTTTGCTTGCACCTCATTGAAACAGAGAGGTTTTGTCGTTAGGGGAGTAAAATTGTGGAGTTCCTGGACGTTGAATAGAAACCGTCACACACAATTGTACTTCTAAAGCGTGTGTATAAAACAAGAAGTGGACTGAAGTGTTGTATTGGTTGTGTTTTGAGACAGCGCAGATAAAGCTGGTTGGCCAGTTGTGTCGTTTATTTCTTCTCTTGATGAAGGGACATTTATTATGACTAGGTCTTCTCCATGCTGCTTTTGTTTTGTTCATATTGTTTGTAATACTGTATGGGCAAAGACATATGGAAGAATACATTTAACTAATTGACTGATAGATATCAAACTTTGGTTTAAAGCTAGAGTACACAACTTTTTTTTTCTTCTCATAATTAGTGCATTTTGTTCTCCTCTCCAGAAAGTGTTATAAAAGCAGAACATTGTGGAAAAACCAGACCTGTACAGACTGTCTTCAACTAATAATTAAGTATTTTATCTTTTCAAACTTGTAAGATAGATCCATGTGAGTCACTCTTCACCTTATTCACCGCCGCCATCTTTTTTCCGTTGTATTAGTTTACATGGGGCAGACAACAGAAAATAAGTTCTACAAGGACTACAAAGAAGAAAGTTTTTCAGGCCCCAGGAAATTGGGGCATTGTTGACTTGTTGTTGCTGGTGTACATTACACATTTTGCACAAATCCGCCTACTTTATATAATATTTTAGCAGTGAAACATTTCCCTTGTTCGTCATTTGTGTGAGAATACCACAGCTTCTCTTTTGTGTCTGACAAAGCCGTTCTAAAGCTGTGCTAGTGGCCCTAAAATCCATGCATGTGAAAACTAGTGATGAGCCAAATGAGTTAGAAAGGTTTCTCTTCCTGATAATTAATGAATGAAACTTTTATTGCCCCAAGGGGAATTTGTCTTACACACAAGAGCACATAAAAACATGACACATACAGTCCACGTGTCAAAGTAGAGTATGGTTTAGAGTTTATTGAGCAGCTGAAGAGTGCGTGGGATAAGGGATAAAGGATGTCTCTCTAGATCTTCTTTCGAGGCATCACAATCCTTCGTCCGAATGGAAGGAGACAGTTCCTGGTACACGA
This sequence comes from Rhinogobius similis, assembly GCA_019453435.1. Classification (NCBI taxonomy): domain Eukaryota; kingdom Metazoa; phylum Chordata; class Actinopteri; order Gobiiformes; family Gobiidae; genus Rhinogobius; species Rhinogobius similis. The sequence goes on along the minus strand of CM033635.1, from coordinate 33,653,594 downwards.
GGGATGGTGAGTGTCTGCCACAATCTTCTGCTCAAGATTCAGAGTGTATTTGTTCGCCAAAGCGGAGATGCTTTCCATTTGTTTCCCTGAAAACTTGCTTCCATGTCTCCCAATCCGAGCTCGTTTGTTTTTGTTTTGCAGAGACAGTGCCCCGGTCCAGCACTGAATGCAGAAAGTTGAAACACTTTCAATAGAACTTTTTATAAACAGTCTCATTATTGTGTTGTCAACGTTAAAAGTCCACAATTTTCTTTAAAAATGCAAATGTTGCTGCAAACTTGGCTTCAGTGTTAAGATTTCCATTTCTGTTCATTGTCAGTTATTGTACCAAGGCAGTGAAATTAGGAAAAATGTCAAATGTTTCACTGTTTGACATTTATACCCCAGCTTTAAGTTAGCCGTTATTGTCCCCATAGGGAAATTTGTTCTCTGCATTTGACCCAATCCGTCAGGAGCAGTGGGCGCAGCAGTGCACCATCTCTAGAGCTTGGTCAAGTGTTGGTCAGGACTGCAGCTGGAGGATTCTACCCTTTTGTGTTCTGGGTTGATGGGGGAACAGAGCCACATGCAGACTCCACACAGAGGATACTTTTGCTGTCATAAGTTCTCAAATGTTAAGCCCATTATTATTTCAATTGTATGTTCAAAGCTCACAGCCAGTGTCATCATAAAGGGGAAGGTTAGAGCTGGATGTTCCTCATCTGCCTGGAGGAACTCTCTCTACACTAGATGAACTGTTACTCATCTGCCTGGAGGAACTCTCGCTACACTAGATGAACTGCTCCTCATCTGCCTGAAGGAACTTCCTCTACACTAGATGAACTGCTCCTCATCTGCCTGAAGGAACTTCCTCTACACTAGATGAACTGCTCCTCATCTGCCTGAAGGAACTTCCTCTACACTAGATGAACTGCTCCTCATCTGCCTGAAGGAACTTCCTCTACACTAGATGAACTGCTCCTCATCTGCCTGGAGGAACTCTCTCTACACTCTATGAACTGCTCCTCATCTGCCTGAAGGAACTCTCTCTACACTCTATGAACTGTTACTCATCTGCCTGGAGGAACTCCCTCTACACTAGATGAACTGCTCCTCATCTGCCTGGAGGAACTCTCTCTACTCTAGATGAACTTCTTCTCATCTGCCTGGAGGAACTCCCTCTACACTAGATGAACTGCTCCTTGTCTGCCTGGAGGAACTCTCTCTACACTAGATGAGCCTCCTTCCTTCTCCTGAGTGGTTCTGGCTCCATGGGTTGCTCTGGGGCAATTATCCTTTTTCCAAATTCCTTAGAACATTGTTTTCTTAAACTGCTTTTCTACTTGTTGCCCAGGCAACCGCTGTTGTGATTTTGGGCATTACAAACATAAATTGAATTAAGAGCCACAATCGGAAGATTAAGTTTTCTTAGCAGGCTTCAAAATGTAATAGGCCGAGTTTTGAGCAAAAAAGTCCAGTTGGGCTTGTAGTTGTTCCAGTCTGATTGGGTTGGTTGTCACACTTTTAGTACCTCACATAGTTTCTTAATAATCCAATGCAGCAAAGAAGATTAAAACTAAATAATCAACTGGCTGCCTTTTATCTTACTGTTCAAAAGTCACTGATCAGTAAGTACAGATTTAAAATGTAGTTTTACAAGTTAATAAAATCTGAGATGCATGTTTTTCTTGACCGTTTGTCTTTAACTTGTCGTTAAAATTACTCAAATTTAGAGAATGTGTCACATCACTGAGTCAAAACTGAATAAAATAATTTTAAATCAAAGTAAAGAAATATGTATTTCACCCTGACATTTACATAACGCTGGGACAATTAACCCAGACTTCAGTGATCAATGACCTTCTAACAGAGGAAGACACAGTACAGTAGACTGTTTTGTCATCTGAAACTTGAACTTTCTTTCTTGTGAAAAGTTTTCAAAGAACAAAGAATACATTCAATCTTTTAAATATTTTTTGTTATTTAAGTTTGTTGGAAATGTCCAATTCCAATGGTGTACAACAGGAATGTACAATCTTTTTAGAGTGCACTCGGCACTGGGACAGCCTGTTGGAGCAGAGAGCATGGTGGGGATCAAGCTGGAGGATATTGTACATTATACTTCAGATTGATAGAGGAAACAGAAGCACAAAGGGATTTAACGTCTTGAATAAATTCCCAAAACAACATCCAAAACAAATGGATGTCCCTTGTGCACTCAAAGGCAACATCCTGTCTGAACCCTCATGTTTGTGTCGGCCCAGAGCGCTCGTATCTGTCCCGGTCCGTCGTCGTGCGTAACAGACTGTTCCATCGTGCCATGTCAAGTGTCCCGCTGCACGAGGCCCATCTGATCCCGCTCCGAGCCTCAGCACTGGACACATGCCTCACAGTCATACATTTGAAGAGCTGTACACTAATAATCTCCTGTCCTTGCTTTGATGGGACTTCTCTGGTGGAGGGTCAGCCACCTGCTTGTGTGCCCACGACTGCTTGCATAGAATGTCTCACAGTGTCATTAAACGTATTTCTCTTGCGTGTTTTCCTTCTCTATTACTCAACCACTGAGCGGCACAGACTAATTCCATACTTTGGAACGTTGCGGGCAAAGCAGGTATGTGTCCGCGGAGGCAGCAGGTACCAGACCCTCCACCAAGAGTCTGAGAATGCAGCTTTATTTGACATGTTATATCCCTCTGGTCAGAACTGCGTGTGGGGGACAAAAGCCATCTCGTGTCATAAGAAGTGTTCTTGCACGTCGGATACGGAAACGCACAACTGTGAGTGTGGTGTAAGCACGATTTTCAGGGTTTTTTGTTAAAACAAGAAAGTGTTGCATGAAAGCTAAGAACTAAGAACATTTTGATCATTATAAAGGGGAAAGTTAGAGCTTTATGTTCCTCATCTGCCTGGAGGAACTCTCTCTACACTAGATGAACTGCTCCTCATCTGCCTAGGGGAACTCTCTCTACACTAGATGAACTGTTACTCATCTGCCTGGAGGAACTCTCTCTACACTAGATGAACTGTTACTCATCTGCCTGTAGGAACTCTCTCTACACTAGATGAACTGCTCCTCATCTGCCTGGAGGAACTCTCTCTACACTAGATGAACTGCTCCTCATCTGCCTGGAGGAACTCTCTCTACACTAGATGAACTGCTCCTCATCTGCCTGGAGGAACTCCCTCTACACTAGATGAACTGTTACTCATCTGCCTTGGGGAACTCTCTCTACACTAGATGAACTGTTACTCATCTGCCTTGGGGAACTCTCTCTACACTAGATGAACTGCTCCTCATCTACCTTGGGGAACTCTCTCTACACTAGATGAACTGCTCCTCATCTGCCTGGAGGAACTCTCTCTACACTAGATGAACTGCTCCTCATCTGCCTGGAGGAACTCTCTCTACACTAGATGAACTGCTCCTCATCTGCCTTGGGGAACTCTCTCTACACTAGATGAACTGCTCCTCATCTGCCTGGAGGAACTCTCTCTACACTAGATGAACTGCTCCTCATCTGCCTGGAGGAACTCTCTCTACACTAGATGAACTGCTCCTCATTTGCCTGGAGGAACTCTCTCTACACTAGATGGACTGCTCCTCATCTGCCTGGAGGAACTCTCACTACACTAGATGAACTGCTCCTCATCTGCCTGGAGGAACTCTCTCTACACTAGATGGACTGCTCCTCATCTGCCTGGAGGAACTCTCACTACACTACTTACAGAACTGCATGTGGGGGACAAAAGCCAACTCATAAGAAGCAGGAAGTGTGTTCTTACACGTCGGATACGGAAACGCACAACTGTGAGTGTGGTGTAAGCACGATTTTCAGGGTTTTTTGTTAAAACAAGAAAGTGTTGCATGAAAGCAAGAACATTTCCCGTCAAACTAAGAACATTTTGATCTTATATCAGCTTTATTTTCTCGTTTTAATGACTTCATAGCGGGGGGTTTGTGATCCGGTGTGACTAAAAACACTTCAACAGGAAACACAACTATTTCTCTCTTTTAAGTCGTTTTCTGGTGAATAACATGCACAACTAATTCAAGTCAAGTCACAGCTGAGTCTTAATGGAGGTTGTTGACTTGGCGTTACTCCACAAGCGACCCACTGTTAGCATTCTTACCACTTTATTCTTCTCCATGTCTTCTTGTCTGTATTTGGCACAATGTAACTCTGTGTTTGCTCTTGTACTTGTGGACCAGTGGGTGACAGAAGTCGTTCATGCCAGACTCTTTCCAGCGGTCCACATGTGTTGCTCGATTAACGCTTTTCACGACCCTCTAAGTGCAGTGTGAGTTTTGCCGTCTCAGTAAAGCTAACAAACACAAGCATGCCAACTGCGCACTTCATATGCTTCGTGGAGAATAAAACACTTTATCATTAGTTGCAGAGAAATAGATTCTTTTACAATATATCTGTACCGGAGCAAAACAGAATTCTCTTTATTACGTGCAAAAAAAAAACGTTTCCAGACCCTTTAACCCACCTCGCCCCAGTGACTGAGCACATGTGTTTGAAGGGGTCCCTTGAAGGTGGAAAAGCAATAAATAAATGTGACCGTTTACCATTTATCTCTGAATCTGAACATTTGTTTGCGTTTTTTTCACTGTATTACACGACATATTTTGTACGTTTCTTGGCAGTACCTTTAGAAATATAGAAATGTTAACACGTCCATTTTTAGCCGCTGCATATTGGGACGGGCTGATGGTTACAGGCATGGACAGCTCACACCACCCACTCGCCCCGATGCTCCCCTCTCTCTCTCTTTCTCTGTCCCTCCCTCTCTCTCTCTATGTCGCTCTCCCTTTCTCTCATTTCTCTCTCTCTCTCTCCCTCCCTCTTTCTTTCTCTGTCCAATCTCTCTTTCCCTCTCTCTCTCTCTCCTTTTCTCTCTTCTCTCAATGTCTCCCTCTCTCTCTATCCCTCTCTCTCCCTTTTTCTAGCTCTCTTTGTCCCTCTCTTTCTCTCTATCTCTCTTTCTCTCTTCCTTTCTCTCACTCTTTCTTTCCCTCTCTCTCCCTCCTTCTCCCTCTCTCTATCTCTGTCTCTCTCTCCCGCCCCCTCTCCTTTTCTCTCTCTGACCCTCTCTTCCTCTCCCTTTCTCTGTCTCCCTCTCTCCCTCTCTTTTTCCCTTCCTCTCCCTCTCCCTCACCCTCCCACCCTCTCTCTCTCCCTCATTCTCCCTCTCTCTCTCTCCCTTTTCTCTCCCTTACTCTCTCTCTGTCCCTCTCTCCTCTCTCTCTCCCTTTCTCTCTCTCTCTCTCCCTCTCTCTCTCTCTCTCTCTCTCCCTCCCTCTCTCTCTCTCTCCCTCCCTCTCTCTCTCTCTCCTTCTCCCTCTCTCTCTCCCTCTCTCTCTCTCTCTCCCTCCCTCTCTCTCTCTCTCCCTCTCTCTCTCTCTCCCTCTCTCCCTCCCTCTCCCTCTCTCCCTCTCTCCCCCTCTCCCTCCCCCTTTCCCTCCCTCTCCCTCTCTCTCCACATATCCTTTATTTATAGGTGCAGTGGTGGATCAGACATGTGTGGGGTCAGTAGGGGTCACTTGTGTGTTTGTTTGGTGGCAGACAGACTAACCTCAGACATGTCGACTTATACTGAGGAACACCAGGCCGGGGATTCCACAGCGCACGCCATGTTTAATGGATGTGCTACTTACAGCTCGTGAATGAACTGATGTAATATGCATAAAGATTCACTATGAGCTGTCTAGACTGTTAAAGGGAGGCATTACATAAGGCTTGTTTCCACTCGTTCACTTTGGAGTGGCGTGGTATAGTCCAAAAGTGCCTCCATTGTTTTAAGTGAAGCGTACCAGTCTATTTAAGTGAGGCACGAGCTTCTAGAACGCTTTGCTCCAGGAGCTTTTTTAGCTAAGGTAGAACTACACACCAGAGCGAGGACACAGAGCTCAAAGACCAAGAGGAAAACAAGACGGCAAAAAGCAGATATTTAAAGAGAACATAGTAAACATTATTTGTATTGTTTTTGGGCGTAAACATGCTCTTGAGTGTCTTTACTTTGATGTCTCATGTTTTAGAACTAAAAGTAAAAAGTTTTTTACAAAGAACAATATAACTTTATCATTGCCTTGGGAGACGCCTTATTAACTTAGCTTTGGCTCCATCTGCTGGCTGCAGAGACAATTACACATATTTGTATTTCCACAACTAAAACAGGACTAAACCAGGACTAAATTAGGACTAAACCAGGTTTAAACCATTAACAATAGATAAACTATTTCCATATTTTGGAAGATGGGCATATGCCTTGGATGGAGGGAATAGCCCTGTGGTAAAAGCTCATAAAAGTTGAGTTTACATACATTCCCTTCAAGGAATATAGCTAAAGACCAAATCATTTTTAAACTCCATATGTTTTCACCTTCTCCCTCTGCACTGATAGTGAACTTTGCCACCAGCAGCATTGTTTTATTTTATTTCAGGAAGATTGTAATAAACACTCAGTGACACATATCGTTTTGACGTGCACTGTTGCTGTGTGACACCTTCCTGCTGACACACTTTCTTGAGGCAAAAGTCCTGTTGCTTCCGTCTTGCAGTTTATTTTTACACTGACAGAATTGTTCCCCCAGAAAAAGGTTTGTGCCACAGATATTTTTTTTACAACATTTAGAATTCATATGGGTGGTTTTCAGATTCAACTGTGAAGTCACACTCTCAGACTTTGAGACACTTTCCACACCATGGTCTGAACTGTCTCAGAGCGTCTTTTTAGAAGAAGAGGAAGACTTTATTGACCAGAACACCTACCATGGCAGACAAAACAGAAACTGAGTACAACTGAGAACATTTCATAGTTTAAGTACTTGTCTCTTTTCTTTTACAGGTGACTCAAAATCAAACAATTATTCTGTATCATTTTTAAACTTATTTATGTCAGCCTTTTGTGCATTCAAATTAGGCCTTTGTAATGGTCTTGCCATTGCATTTTTTTTTATTTTGCCAAGCGATATGATCCAGCCCTAAACCCATCTGCCAAAAATATAGAAAATATTTTATCTATTGTTAATGGTTTAAACCTGGTTTGGACCTGGTTTAGTCCTGGTTTGGACCTGGTTTAGACCTAGTTTAGTCCTGGTTTAGACCTGGTTTATCCTGGTTTATCCTGGTTTGGACCTGGTTTAGTCCTGGTTTAGATGTTGGTTCAGTTCTGGTTTAGCCTTGGTTTAGTCCTGGTTTAGTCCTGGTTTAGCCCTGGTTTAGACCTGGTTTAGTCCTGGTTTAGTCCTGGTTTAGACCTAGTTTAGTCCTGGTTTAGACCTGGTTCAGACCTAGTTTAGTCCTGGTTTAGACCTGGTTTAGACCTGGCTTAGTCCTGGTTTGGACCTGGTTTAGTCCTGGTTTAGTCCTGGTTTTGTCCTGGTTCAGTCCTGGTTCAGTTCTGCAGATGTTGTTAAAAGCTTTACATGTTTTTAATAATCCTATCTATGATTATTTAGTTTAGTTTAGTTTGGTGGATCTCACCTGTGGTAAATATTTATCATAGTTTTCGATCAGTCAAGTTGCAGTTTGTGAAAAATAAAAGTTTAAAAGTACAGAAAAACAGAATCCCTCAACCTCATCAATCAGTTCATGCCATCGTAGATCACATATCAATGGTAGAATTCAGTTGCAGCTGGTCAGAGACATATATTTTCAAAATGCTGTAATAATGGTTCTTAAATGTTGAGTGAAAGGTGTTTTTTTGCCTCTAACGTCTCACAGAGCAGTCAGTGCAGATATGAGCGCCTTTGAACGGCTTTTCCATGACTTTCCACCGACTTTTAACTGGCAAAGACGTTCATCAAAGGAAGCACTAAAACTCACAATTTTAAATGAAGAAGTTCTTTGGTACAATGTCATTTGTTGTTATATAAATGTTAGCACCACAGTTGACAATAAAGCTTAGAGCTGTTCTGATGTTAGTGAAAACGATGCTAATGTTGCTAGCTTTACACAGCACTAATGACAACAAAAGCAGAAATTCACTTGAAATGTTGATTAATAACTTACAAATGTAATAACTCTGTCGCCCAAGTTAATAAATGATCAGGATTGGATCCCAGTGGCGGATTTAGAAAATTGGCTGCCCATGGCAAAATTAAGAGCAGGCCCCTCTTCATCAAGTCAACTTTTCTGCCATGTCTTTTGAATTTTTCTTGAAACAAAACTTTTTGTTGTTGTTGCTGTTGTTGTTGTTCAGGTTCATAATTTTGGGGTGGTAAGTGAACTATTAGAAAATTCAAATTCATATGTGCAACAGCTTACATGTTCAAACAGCTTTTAATGGGGGGTTTGGGGGTCCTTCCCCAGAAGAATATTTAGGATATCAAACCATATTTCCCGTTTGGTGGCGGTGTTCCAGCTGATTTAAATACGCAGTTTCTATTAGTAATATCATAATGTTATATTTTATTTTTTTATTCTATTTCTATGCAATGTGTGACTTTTGTTGGTCTTTTTCTTATTTTTACAGTACACTGCACTACTTTAAGGTGACATTGAGAGAAAAGCAACTCTTTCAGAGTCTCTGCGTCGAATGATGATCGAGAAGGGCACCATAGTGGTGGCCCTTTTATGTTTGGGGCCCCAGGCAACTGTCGCCTGTTGCCTAATGGTGAGTCCGCTGCTTTTGGATCCACCTTTTGGTTGCTTTGAGCTCTTTCCTGTTTATATTATTTGATTTGAGTCGTTACACTAGTGCAACTGTAATTTATAGTTCATAGTTTTTCTGACTTGACGACGCTTAAAGGAGTACAGCTCCTCCTCCTGATTTTTACAGATTTGAAACAGGAAAAACAGAACTAGTCCATGTTTCTGATTTTTGCATGTAATAAAGTAAAATCTGTGTTGCCCCGGCACAGATATAATGTATCTATTTGGGTGAAAATGATACCAAAACGTGTTCTGTGCATCTATTTAGAGAACATTTTATTCTATGAGAAGCAGGAAGTGCACCATTAACATGCTAATGTTTGTTAGCTTTACCCAGGATGGTCCGGGACACTCGGAGCTCAGAGACTGAAAAGTGCTAATAAACTCATGGACGTGAATATTTAGGGACTGTATTAGGAAAGTGAGGAATACATGTGACTGATGTAAAGAGTTTAAAACAAACTAGTTCTGTTTTTCACATTTCAAAACAATAAAAATCAGGTACAGGGCCTAAGAAAAACTCTGAGAAAAATGTCTCTCCGAGTTCTGTCAACTTGAACGCAGCATTATCTTCATCTGTGTTGAATCTGCTCCTCATGTTTAACCAAAGTCACATTACAAACTTTACAAAAACTCAAACTGGGAACAAATAAGCAGTGTTGAGTCAAATCTTAAAGTGCGTATGACAGGTTTTATGATTTTCAAATTTTGACTTTATTCAGTGTATTCATACTTGTTGTAAATAAAAATTATAGTTTTAAACCAACCTGGCATCTGTTTGTGGAGAAAAATTTTAAAATCTGTTGAAAATTACAACTAAACAGATCGATGACATCACAATAGGAAGACAAAGGTTACAGCATAATTTACAAAAAAGAAACCACTTTTTTTACTTTTTAAACATGAATTCAACAAAATAATGATGTTCACATATATTTTTATTTGTCAAGTATAAAAATCAGTGACATTAGATGAGTTTTGGCTCAGTGTATATTGTGGTTTATTCTTAATTTCCTACTGTGATGTCATCATTTACAACCAGGAAGTAAAACCAAAAAAACCTAAAAAATTGCTAAACTGGGATAAAATTTGTAAGGAATGTATGCAAAATTTTAAATGTGTTTGTCTGCATTTTAGTTCAATGAGAAGTCCAATCTGTCAGAGGCACTTTAAATATAATTATTTTACAAAATGTCACCACTTTACGATATTTTCTTGTTGACTTGACATCATCACGTCTTTTCCAGTAGTTTTTTTCTGATAGTAAGATCTCACACGATCTCTACAAACGCACAGCACTCACTCTGTATTCTTGACCACGGCTGGAGCGCAGGAGGAAGCTAAAGGCTAACAGGCTTCCTAAGTGTTGTATTAACCAAATGAATGGCAGTGTAGGAGGTTGGAATGGAGCATGAAGTTAGAACATTAGCATTTAGACAACCCAGGGGTCAACCAGACTAACAAATGCGCCCGTTTCTGGTATTTAAGTCATCTTTTTTTTTTCTCTCTGCAGAAAAAATGTGGACAGCTTTTAATCGGCGATGGTTCTAATAGATTTTTGTCTCATTTATTCACGTGTGCATGTACAAAATGAATGCGCTGGTGGTGAAGTAAAGAATAAAACTGTAAATCTTTCCATTAACGTTACGGATTTACATTCGACAGATGCTGCATTTGTAAAACTCCCTCTTCTTCTGAGTGAAATCTTTAAAAAACATGGCATACAATAGCACTTTTACGCGGATGATTGCCAAATCTACCTGCCACTCAAAAAACATAGCTCCTGCCCCCTGACACCTCTCTTGGAATGTCTTAGTGACGTCAAGGTTTGGTTAGCTCACAATTTTTTAAGTTTAAATTAGGGCAAAACAGAGGTCATTGTGTTTGGGAACAATGACCCCCTCATGGACCTGGGCCCACTCACACAGCAGATAAAACATTCTGTCACCAACCTTGGCGTCACTATTGACAGTGATTTTAAACTTAACAAACACGTGAACGCGGTCGTCAAATCTGGCTTTTATCATTTGAGGCTTTATTCTAAAGTCAAACCTTTTTTATCTTTTAAATCCTTTGAACAAGTCGCTTTTATCTCATCTCGTTTAGACTACTGTAACTGTAACTGTAACTGTAACTACCATTAACCACCATGCATTTCCCGCATGGTTCAAAATTCTGCAGCGCGCCTTTTAACTGGAACCAGAAAATGAGAGCATATAACTCCGATTTTAGTGTCTTTGCACTGGCTTCCTGTTCATTTTAGAGTTGATTTTAAAATTTTATTGTTTGTTTTTAAAGCTTTGAATGGACTGGCCCCACAGTACATCTCGAACCTCATCCAAATGTATCGCCCCCCGCGCGCTCTGAGGTCCGAGGGCCAGCTCCAGCTCGTGGAGCCTAAGACCAGACTTAGAACCAGGGGAACAGGGCTTTCTCTGTGCTCGGTCCCAAACTCTGGAACGCTCTGCCTCCCCACGTGCAAACGGCCCCCACAGTGGAGTGTTTTAAGTCCCGTCTTAAGACCCACTTTTATTCTCTGGCTTTTAACACCGCGTGAGTTGTGTGGTCCTCTGTGTTTTATCATTTTTTAAATGTATTTAATCTATTAATTTATTTCTGTTTTATGGTTTTATGATTTTGCTTGGATTTGATTTTACTGGTTTTACAAGCAGTAAGATCAAATTGAGTTGTTATTATATACTTTGTTTTGCCGTTTTATGTTTTTGTCTGTGCAGCACTTTGGAAACAGTTCTGTTTATAAAATGTGCTATACAAATAAAGTGGATTTGGATTTGGATTTCTTTTTCTTTTTTTTTTCTTTTTCTCTTCACTTTTTCTGGATATTTTCATGATATGGTCTCACCCCAGCTCCTTCTAAAGCCACCTCTGCAAAGACAGAAGGAGTTTAACCAAAAAAAGTAAAGCGTGATCTCTCAGAAGAAGAAGAAATGTATGAAATTTAAATTGTGAAAGTTACTCTACTACTACTCCTACTCCTTAAATAAATAGCACACCATGTCTATTCAACTCAGGGAACAGAATTTGGAATTACACGAAACATCCCCAACAGAAGATCTGTTTGAAGTAAATAACAACAGCTGTGTTCAACTTTAGTAGAAAAATAAACTGAAACGGCCACTCCAATCCTGCAACAGAACTAAACTTGGACAAGATGCTAACCAAGTCTGAACCAAGACTAACGTTAAATCAAACCAGGTCTAAAGCAGAATTAAACACGGACTAAACCAGGACCAAATCAGGTTTAAACTAGTGCTAACCCAGACTTTAACATGTAAACAAGAAAGGAAAAAAAAGTAATATTTGGAAGATGGGGAACGGGCCGGATTTGATTGCTTGGCGGGCCTGATCTGGCTCCCGGGCCTTGTGTTGAATAGCCCTGTAACACACTATACTGCTCTGCATTTATGTAATAATTATGTAAATGGGTACTTGACTTTTGTGTAACGCTTTTTTCTGTCCTGCGGTGTGACACGTCTTTGTAGCAAAATAGCAAAAATCATGGGTTTTGTTCTTTTAATTTTAACATTTGCGATGTTAAAGGACAGATATTCTACGGTCATTTTTTTTTTTTTTAAACCATGTTCTAACAATATTCTGTCGTCAAAAACACACCTGAAGTAGCATTCAGTTGCATTCACATTATTTTCAGGAATGTTTCTTAGAAAATCTTCCCCCCTCTGAGCATCAAACACACTTCCTGCTGAATTTCCTGGATTTTCGGATGTATTTTCCAACTTCATACATCACTTATAACTTTTTTTGTAACATGAGATGGCAAATTGAAGGCGCAAGAGCATGTTTAAAGGCTAACAGCAATATGAAAAATGCAGAATATTTTCCTTTCCTTCAATTACTTAATATCTCTATAGTGTTAGCTTAATAATTATGTAAATGTTCCATGACAGATATTTTAAGTTTTCTTAGGGACACCGCAGCACATCCAACTAGTGTGTGTTCAAAGTTGTTGCTTTGTTGTTGTTTAAGAAAAGTTGGATTTTTCTAAAATATAAATATAATAATGATTTCTTTTAGCTGTGTCTTAAATCTTGAAGCCCAGAGTTTGTCCTGGAGCGTAAAAAACAGAGGAGCTTATTTTCATGTCACACCACCGGACACACTTTGGATCACACCATTAAACTTCTAACATGTTTTTCAGATGTGAAGAGAGCATGTCAAATGAGCATGTCATGTTACGCAAAATTCTAAGACATACATCATTCAGTCACACTGCAGGACCTTTTACTGAAATGAAACACCACTTCATTCTAAAACTGTGTTCATTTCCTAGAAAACATTTTTGTTCAATATTGAGCTGAATTTTGGATGAAGAAAAACATTATTTGGAAAGTCAAAACGCAAAAAAATTGGCGTAACATCAAGTACCCAAACACTGAGTAACAGTCTACACAATTTAAACTAAAATCAGTCATTATAAATCGTTCCATTCCGATTTCACCACTGACAACAAATCTCAATCAACATTTTTAAACTCATTTCCTCAAAGTAGACACATTCCTCTCGTTACAAATGCTTGCACTTGCAGTTCCATCCAACTTTTGAATGAAAAAACAAGCCATTCATAACGAATTAATAGCTAAGCATGTGATGTTCCCCGGCTCATGTGAGGACGAGGGGGTAAGGACACGCCCACTGTGGTGAGGGGCCCGCTCCTCCACAGCTCAGGGCCATCACTGAGCCTGGAGAAAAGAACAAGCAAAACACTGGATTCTGTCATCAAATCAAAGGCAGTCCAAATGAGTTCTGAAATGTAATCTTATGATTGCTGTACCTTTGAGGCTTTTTTCTTTGTGTTTATTTATAAAAGCAGTTGAAAGCATTTAGGAATGAAGTCATTTAGGCCTGTTTGTACGTAATTTTTGTGTGCAAATTGCGCAAAATCCACTTCATTGAGCGTTTAACCTCGTTATGACAGTGTTTCCTCATCATTAGTCTCCTCAAAGTTGTATTTTGATTCCTGCATGTCTGTTAGTCCTGTAGTGTTCTGCAACAGAGGCTTCAGTGCATAAAAAAGTCCTGTTTTTCCCTACCCCCCTATCCCTGCCCACATCAATGTACTTACACTGCAAAAAAAATGTTAATCTAGCCTATTTTTAAATGACTTGATTTTATCATTTTATTGTGACTTCGTGCAGTTATGACTTGAGGAGATGAAATGCTCATGTGATGCAGAATATTTCACTGGTTTCAAGGTATTTCTGACTGATTATACAATAATTTAGCTTAAAATAATGAAATCAATTTGTAAAATTATCTGAATTTATTGGCAGATAATTTGGCTTGAATGTATAGTAATGTATTGAAAAAAGTCAGAAATGGTTTAAAACAAGCAGAATAATCTGGTCCCATCAAAGAAATAGTCTTAACTAATCTTAACTAGTCAAAGCCTCTGATTCTGGTGTCCCGCCAGCAGGATGCTGAATTTTTATTAATTAATTCCTTTTTATCCACATCTGATAAAAGGAAACTATCAGCTGCTGGACATGTTCAATATGAAAAGAAGGCTGTAGCCCTCTTAGTTACAGTGAAATAAAACATTCTGGAATGAATTTAGAGTTAGATTTGACTCCAAAAGCACAAATGAAAAATTGTACTAAAATTCTGAAAAATGTAATAGGACTTTTATATGGATTACGCCTGGAATGTTTCACTTTATTACAAGTCCCAAAAACATTTTTTTTTGTTTTTTGTTAAATTAGCTTCAGCTTTGATTGAACAATTGTAAAAACCCAACAAAAGCCAAAAGTAGTGTCAATGAGGCAAAATTTAAAGACACCAGCTTCACTTCTTCATATATTTAACAAAGAAAATTTAGGCTGACTTTAAGTCTGATATTCCTCTTTGCAGAACTTGTTTCCAAGTGGAATCAGAGTCAATCAGACACCAGAGGCTAAAACTACAGAGTCTCAGCTTCACAAAGAGTCCAGACAATAGTTTGTGCTTCAAAGGGTTCAGAAACAGCTTCAGTTTGAAATGAGGCTCATTTTAGTCAGACATTTTAGCAAAAACAGATCATATTCAGATGGGGTTAAGATTAATATCTTGAATTCAAGACATTTTAACTAGACTAAGATTATTTTGAGAATAAAAACTCTAAGTGACACATGTAGAGTTGTAAGACAATTACTAAGTTGTCGTGCATCAATATTGAGGTTTTTTATAGGCACATTTGTATATTTGAAAAATACTCCTCAACATTCTGACTTTAGTGTCGAATTATAGGCAGAACAACTGATAATATGTGTCTTTTGCTTATCTTTGGCCTAATTTTGTCCATGTTTTGGTGAATGCTTTATCTTGTGCCGAAAGTAGTTTCTCCATTGTTGCTCCGACTACGCAGAGCTTTGCTAGCATGTGTACTAACATCAACTGGTTTAGGACACTTCACCTCATTCTACATTTTTTTACACAACACTTGGACTCAAAAACATGTTCTTTAAGGAGATAAATATAATGATTTCAACTGTGTGTGATCCTGTGTCAGTGATAAATGTGAGCGTAGCTGCAGGATTCCTATTGTTTATCTGGTTTTCTACAACTGTTTACTTTATTTTCTGTTTTTAGCTGTCAGATACAAACTTAATATTTAGCAGAATTGTAGACTTTTACATTTTTTATTAGACTTCATCAGCCTTTTTACATCTGGTTGTGTTTTGAGCTTGAGCTGAAAAAAAAAGATCACTTATCATTGACTCTCATTTTTACCACTCACTGCTATAATTCAGAATGATTTGCTGTCATTTACATAACTTCTTTAGCAATTTACAATGAACAAAGTGTAAAAATGATGATCTGCTTATGTTATAGTTCAGTGCTGAGTACCTGGAAAAAGCATGATATGTCTCCTTTAATATTGAGCTCGTTCAAAGTGCTGTTGACTCAAAATCAGCAAAACTATCAGATTCTTCGGTCAGCCCATCAAATGCCAATTGGATCAGCTTTCATTACATCCCCTCGTATGAAACCTTGATTGTGTTTTAGTGAAAATGGGCCACCGCAGCCAACATAAACTGGTTCTGAAACGGCTGAAGAGACAGCGCCGCACATTTACGCGTATTATTACTAAACAGTGGGAGACAGGCGGCTTCTGTTCTAATGCACAGAGGGATTAAGTGGTCCTCCATGTCGGCAAATGTTTGTCGCACTATCAAAGTGTGTGCGTTATCTGGTGTGATGTGCGCGTTTGCCTCTTCAGATGGAGGTTAATAGAATTCGTGTAGGATTCAATTGACTCCAGCTGTTCTCCTGATAACCATAATACACGCACTAAAGGGTTTCCTACAATCACAGATAGTAAAGTCTCTTTCACATTATACAGATTATGTCCAGTCCGAACTTCTCAGGCAAGTTTTGGTGACAGTCAGAGTGTGAATGACACTGTCAAAACTCATTGGAGCAAGAGCAGGCCAGAAAAGACAAAGCGTATAATTTAAGGGATTCATTTTTGCCTGTTTGTCCCCAGTTTGACAGTTTTCATAATGTTTGTAATGTTACTTCCTGTTTGGACATGGGCAGCAAATATGACATAGATAGAGGTGATTCCACAGCTGTCACCTAGCAACCATTTTGAAAGCAAGGGCCAAAATCAAACCAAAAGCAATTAATGTGAACAATCGCTAAGTCTGAGTACGCTATAACAATCAAACTCGATTCGTCTTTGCCCCCAAACCTGTCAGATCCCTCTTGCACCAGTCTACATGCAACAAAAAGAACCAATTAGGTCCAAACAAGGGTTGAGAAATGTTCAGGGGTGTCTAATAATTCAGCTTTAGCACTAAAACTTTGTAGCTATAATTGCAAATATAAACAAACTTCATACATACATAGAAAAGTGACAGTTTATTCATATTTATATAGTTATATTTATGTTGAGCATTTTATTTTCAGACATAAGGAACCGTGTCGCTCAGTAATTTTACCTCCGCAGCTCAAACGAACGCATTGATCGGCGGGTAGTTTTTACTTTCACTTTAACACAGTGGACTAAAACAAAACCACAGTTTAAAATTTCCGCTGATCTAAAAAGAGCAAGTCCCCGTCCAAACACATGTCTAAATTTCAAACTTGATTCGATACTAAGAAATATCCATGATTCTCGATACTGATTTCAATACCACAAGGATAATCTTTTTCAGATCAAGGTTTTAACATTACATTTTCAACACTAAATAATACTACTTTCTTTGGTCTTATACTATTTCTGATAAAGCTCAAGATAATTTTAAACTGTTGATATTTTGTCCTGATACTTGCTCAAATGAGTACCTAATTCTGATGCCAGTTTAAGTATCGATTAGTATCTGATTTTTGATACTTTTGACAATGTCTAATATTTCCTGCACTGTGACATAGAGGTACACCACTACGCTCACACTTCTCCACATGTGTTATTGCGACCTAGATTCGAGAAAAATATGTACATAATTTACGTTTTTGCATTCACGTAGATACTGTATGATTAATTCAAGAGTCTGCGTTGGGGTTAGGGTTTATTATTGATAAACTGTAACATGTGCACGTTTTTAATTGACATTCTTATCTAACATCATTTGCAAATTGTGAACTATGCACCGTTTCCGTTGACGCACTAAGTAGCTAAAACGTAAATTATGTACGTATTTTTCTGGAGACTGGGCTGGTTATTGAGATCGTTGAGATTATAATCAAGACGCCTCACTTGTAGTTCCCCGGGCTGACATGCGTTTTGAAAAATCAGTTTAAATAGATCCGGGTTTCCTGGCGTGTATGGAAACATCGTGACTGAGGGGTGAGAGATTTATGTGTCTTGCCCCAGGACACAACTATAGTATTCATCGGTGGAAGCTGGGCCCCAGAACTGCAAATGCAAACTGCACTTTAGTTGACGCTGGAGTCCTTTAATTCTAGTCCTATTAACAGCAAATTTGTTTACCCTTTGTTAGAGTGGAAGTAGGTTTGAATAATGCAAAATAAAAGTCAAATTTAAATACTTTGGAAGACGATTTGTGTTTTTTATTACATGTAACCAAGAAAAAAGTAATGTGGGAATCCAAGAGGCTGCTTTGACTTGCCTTTACTTTGTCTTCTATATTGAGATTGCATTTGATTCATATTAACTGCACCAGTAGAATCATATCTGGAGCTGGTGAAATGCCCAAGGAGGTGACGCAATCTTCAGCTCTATTAATAAAACCTAGCAGTAATGATATGTACAGTATGTGCAGTTGTGGTTGGAAGTTGGCAAAGTCCAACTCACACAAGCGCTTTATATCCTCAGCTCTTGATCGTGTTGTTTCTCTTTAGCAAGCAGAGGATTATCATTTGTGTGTTAGTCTGTTGGAAAAATGGCCATGCAACATTTTGTTTTGAACATTTGCATATGACCCGGGGTGTACGTTTTTCAAAGGATTGCAAGTAAGTACAAAGCAGCAATTTTCGGAGCATTCAAGAAGACAGGTCTGCAAGACAATACATGCATGAATCAATCAGGAATGAATTTCGGCAAGCTAATAATAAGCCGCTGTTTGCATCATATGTCTGTTTATGGCATTTACTGGGACTATATAAAAGTATATTTGGATGACAAGTTTACTTTTAACCTGCTTGTTATTTTTGGGTTTGATGCAGGCTGGCAACCCACAAGATGTCAACTGCAAAACAACAACAACGCTAAGCTTTGTTGTCAGTTCCACAAAATCAAAGTGGAATAGACCTTTCCAGGAGTGATGTGTTTAGAACAGCTGAGCACGCAGCCTGGTACTTGTCTGAACACTCTATCAAATTCATTCGAAAATGAAATTGCAACTAAAAAACTGCTATTTTGTCATTTGCAGACAGCGCAGACACATGGTTGTTGCCTACATGTTAATCACATTTAGAGTCACATCAGAGCAATAACTGTCAATATCTCACTTCAGCCTCTAGTTTGCAAAATTCAGTTATTATTAGTGGATTTGTGGCGCTTGCTGAAACATAACATACATTTAATTGTCGAACTGTTGTGGCCCGCTATGTTTTTGGTGCATTGTTGTCCAGATTATATTTAAGAAATGTTTATTACAAGGTTGTTAGCGCGTCTGCTAATTTTAGTGTTAATTGCTAATGGTATCAATCTACACATAACACTTGTTGCACTTGTTACGTGGTTTCATTTTCTTACAAGCCGCCAAGTCTCCAAAACAGCCATGGATTGTTATAGTATGCTATGTTTGAAGGCAAATGCAAACCACTGAAAATGCATTAGTGCTAATTCCTGGAATGGTACCGGGCTAATGGAACGTGGCACTTTGTTTAGAAACAGTGGAAGGGTCAATAGAAAAGCCAAAAACTAGATGCTGTTTGAATTAATTTGATTACATTCTGGATCCTCTCGTTCCCCTTTTGATGGCAGTGACACGACAGACCTTTTAGGACAGGGACAATGAATGGAGCTGTGTATTTAAAGATGCGGGCCCTTCACGTCCAGCTTGTCTCCATGGAGATGTGAATGTGTGCCCATACCTCCTTGTCAGTGCCCGATCTCGTCTGATCTCTGCAGCTAAACTGGGTTGGGCATGCTTAGTACTTGGATGGATGGGAGACCGCTGGGAATACCACAGTGGGGCGGCAGTGGCTCTTGTGAATTCTGCCGTTGTGTCCTTAGGCAAGACACTTTACCATCCTACTCCAGAGCAGCTGTGGGGACAATAGCAGCTCAGCAATGACTATAAAATGCATCCATGAACATAACTGTAAAGCGACTTGGTCTGGATAAGCGTTATATAAGTCCAATGCATTTTTATGATCAGCATTGCACCGTATGGCATTAAACTCCATGGAGACAAGCAGGTGATAGCATAGACACATAATTTGTATAATTAGTGGATGCTGGTGCTATCCATCAGTTAGCCCAGCTTGTCTGAGAAGATTTGAGGGACTCCAGAGCCAGTCCTCTATTTGTTTCTTTAGAGTCCCGCCCAATTTGAAGTTCATTGTGGTTCCGGAAGTAACTTTCTCAATAAATTTTGCTATGGACATTTATAAGAATTCAAATAGTAAGAGTTTAAAGGACAAATATTATGCGAAACTGACTTTGTTCTTACATTGTTCCGTCATCAAAAACAGACTTGGAGTAGCATTCATTTAGATTCACATTTGTTTGATCAACCTCTCTCCAACACTGTGTGCTGAACTCCTTCCATGTGTGACGTAGTTGATGCTGATGTCACTTATCTCAGAATCCTTTTGCTGTTTTAAGTCCTCAAATCATGGCCAGATTCGCTCTGAACATTTCTTTCGTCTAATCACATTAACTACGACTTCGTCAGATCTACTCTTTAATGCAATGCATTGTGGGTATATATTTACATGTGTGTAATTGCCTCTACAGCTAGTAGATGGAGCCACAGCTAAGTCAAAATGGCATCTCCCAATGCAGTGGTAAAGTTATATTTTTCAGTGTAAAAGCAGTTTATTTTTAATTCTAAAACATGAGGAGTCAAACTGAAGACACTCAAGAGCAGGTTTAAAGGCTAAAAACAATACAAGTAATGCATAATATTTGTCCTTTAATGGCACGACGGAAGCTAAGCAGCCCTAAAGTAACTAATGTCCATAACATGGTTGTTTAAGTAAAATTAAGAATTCTGCAAAAATGAATGATGAAATCATAGGTCTTCATTACTCATCACAGAGCTAGCCCCGAACAAACTTTCAAACAATTACCATATTTTTTTAAATAATCCCCATGAGAAAAATGATTGGAAAATGTACTTCCAGAACCAAGCGGTGGACAGTCACTGTTCAGCCTCATAGCCATTAGCACTAGCCGACATTAGCCAACGCTATTGAAAGATGAATAACAGGTCATACAACATCTATTGAACTCAACCAGGACTAAACCAAGACTAAACCAGCACTAAATATGAACTGAACTAGGTCTAAACAGGTCTAAACCAGGACTAAATCAGGTCTAAACCAACAATAAACCAGCACTAAACCAGAACTAAACAGATCTAAACCAGGACTAAACCAGGATTAAACTAGGTCAAAACCAGGACTAAACCAGGACCAAACCAGGTCTAAACGAAGACTAAACCAGGACTTGTATAGACCTAGGTCTACACCACGTCTAAACTAGGAAAAAACTGGGTCCATACCAGTTATAAACTAGGACTAAACCAGGTCTAAACCAGGACTAAATCAGGTCTAAACCAAGTCTAAACCAGGTCTAAACCAGGACTAAACCAGGTCTGAACCAGGTCTAAACCAGGTCTTCATTTATCTTAAGAAATGAAAAACAAGATAAAATATACTTCCAAATGTTTTTTTGGAAAATGGGTTGAGGGCCGGATCCTATAGCCCTGATCTACAACACTGACTGATTAATCGACTAAAGGAGTGAAGACATACAGCTTTACGACCAAGTGTAAGAGTTGAGCAAAGAGAGAGGGTGAATTTTATGTCTGATTTTAATGTCTATGCTCAGATTTATGGCGTGGTGATGTCACAAGCCTCTGTTGTTAGCAGTAAAAAACACATGAAACGGAATTATTGCAGGACAGATAGTCCTAGGACACTCTAGGCAATGCAATAACGTCTCCATTGGGACAATCAAATGGTGCACTCTTCACCAGAAAATGTACATTGCGTACCTTTAAGAGCTGGAAACAGTTGACTGGAAACAGGTTTAACAGACTGAATTGAGAGAACGCTGATTCAATTTGAATTTAAAGTAGAAGACACATGCAGGCGGTTGGAAAATATAGGATTTCAGGAGTTATAGACCACATATTATATAACACCTGCCGAACAAGTGACATTTTGCACACTTGGAGCCGGGCCAGATCAAATGTACAGAACACAAAAGGGTAAACCAGGTAGACCACAAATACATGCAGTCAGAGATTGTCTATGTGTAAGAGACGATTCAACAGCTCACGAAAAATTTATGACAAAACACGTGGACACTCACCCAGTTTGGGGATTTTAGGCAGACAAAAGTAAAGAGGCGACGCGCTTGTTTTGTCGCTGACGTACATTCAGAATTAGAACAACAATTTCAAATACAGTTCATCATGATTTTATCTCTGTCTGCAGTGTGTGACAGCCCAGCGCTTCTGTCTGGGGATTAAAGTTGATTTGGATAAGCCCTTATGTTAAAGTTCATGCCAGGTCATCTAGGACGTCTTTTCGCAAGCCCGCAATAAAATCTGTAAAAAGTCTATATGATATGTTCTCAAAATGTTCTAATTATTGGTGGGATAGGACCTGTGACAATTATTTACTATTCACCTTATTCCGCCCCGCCCACTTTTGCCTCTTTTTGCCACAGATCCGCACTTTTGTTGTAAACGCACTTCCGCTTGACTCCATTAAAGCCAATGACGAACGAGGAAAAGTCTCACCGCTAAAGCGTTACATAAAGTAAAATGTTTAATCTACACGTGCAACGACAAGTCAGCAATGCACCGATTTCCTGGGAGGCTTGAAAACGTTTTTTAGTCCGTGTAGAACTTATTTTCTGTTGAGCTCGTCTGCCCTGTGTAAACTAATACAACGCAAACAAGATGGTGGCGCCCACGGCAACTTCCTGAATAAGGTGAATCGTTTTTGCAGCGTTGTGAAGTGTTGTGAAGTGGTGAAGTTGCAGTTTGTGAACAAATTTTGGGGAAAAAAAAGAAAGAAAAATGACAGAATAAGTACATATATCACGGATGTTCATTTTGACTACCGCTTGTTCCTGTTAGCGGTCGCAGGTGACTGGAGACTATCCCAGTGATTATGGGCCTGGACATACTCTGGACAGTGTCTAAGTCGTCGAGTCACAGAGACACAGACATGGACAGATAACCATTCACTCACATTCATTCACTCAGGGCGATTTAGAGTTGTCAGTGTGGGATTTGAACCTACGATATCCTTATTGGGCGGCAAAAGCTCTAACCGTTCTGCCAATATGCACCCCAATAATGTACGTATATTCCAGTAAGCGTGTCCAGAAAGGAAATAATTTTAAAAGTAAAATAAAATAAAAGAGTTCCTTGTAAGTGGTATTGATGTATTTTGCAGAGATGAGCAGAACTACATATTTATTTATTTATTTACCGACGCCCCTTAATGTTATTTAAATGGAGAAACTGGGAAAGATAACACAACATCACAAAAGATGAAAAACCAAGGTGGTTTTGCAAATGAAAAGCACTCAGATACAAGTGAGTGATATCAGAGCCTGCTTTGAACACATTTACTGTTGTATTTTACATTATTGACACTTTCGGATGAAGGTAAAATCCTGATTGTTAGGGTTTACTGGAGAAATACTCACAGAAATGTTGATCTTAAATCATTTTTCATTCTGTCTACGGATATAATACATACTTTACTGCAAATTATACTTTTTGTAAAGCTCAAATACAGTTTTGAGGATAAAAAATAGCGTCTTGTCAAGCCTTTAAGCAAATTAACCGACATTTCTACACTTGTATTCCCTAACTGTTGCTTTTTTTTTTTTTTTTTATGCAGACTTAACATGATCAGAATTTTGATTGGATGACAGTTAAAAATTTTAAATGCAATCCAGTCGTCTCTATTCCGTAATTTTGAAAAATTTGATGACAGAAAATATTAAAGGGTCTACAAGGATATCATAATTTACAACAAGCAATGGTAATGTATAGATAATTAAATAATACACCATCCCACTGAACTGAACAAAAAATAAAGTTAAACTAAAAATAAATTGTCTGTATTAATAAGAGAACATGATCAAACCACCTATCTTTCTGGATTGGCCACTGTCACACAACCATAAGCCTGTTTATGATTGAAAATACTTGAATCAAAGTGCGTATGACAGGTTTTTATGATTTTCTAATTTAGATTTTTTTTTGGTGCAGTAATACCTGTTGTATATATAGATTATGTGTGTGTGTGTGTGTGTGTGTGTGTGTGTGTGTGTGTGTGTGTGTGTGTGTGTGTGTGTGTGTGTGTGTGTGTGTGTGTGTGTGTGTGTGTGTGTGTGTGTGTGTGTAGAGAGAGAGAGAGGTGAAAAGTGTAAAAATCACTTGAAAATTGAAGGAAGTAAAACAAATTTATGACATCACACTAGGAAGACTCAGACTCACTCCATCCAAAGGTTATAATTTACACAAAATAAACAACTGTGGGTTTTTGTTTTTTTTGACCCTTTAAACATTAATTCAACAAAATAATTTGACAAAATTTTATTTGTCAAATAAAAAGAAAAAAGTTTTAGCCCAGTGTGGTTGCTATGGTAATGTCCTACTATGATGGCATCACTTACAACTACAAAACTAAAAAAAAAAAAAAAAAAACCATAAAAATAATCTTTAAAAAAAAGAGCTAAACTGGGATATAATTTGAATATTTTTTTAGCCAAATTTTGAAAATATTTATCTTACCTGCAGCTTAGTTAAATGAGTGGCTGAACCATAGACTGTAATGGGCACTTTAATGTCTATGCAAGAAAAATAGGTACACTTTTGCTTCGTTTCTCAGTTTATTGTCAAAAGATTTTTTTTTTTTCAAACAGACCTCCTATTTTTTAATTGACCATTTGTTGGAATAAACTAATTAGACTACATTCAAAATAAATTAATATTGTCTGGGGACAAATAAGGATAGGGACTATTTTTCTATGCACTTGAAAGTCTCGAGCAAATAAGATCACGTGAAGTAAACAAACACTTGGTTAGGCAAAGTGTCGTTTCCCTCTCTTTCAGTCAGTGGGCATGTACCAGGCAGCGTTCTGTAATAACAGCCAACCGCCATCAAAAAAAGGGAAAAAAAACTTTGTTATAAGGGCGAGGCTTATTTTGTTCGGTTCCTGCCCTTGATTCGGCTCTCTGAATCCCCGTAGCGAGCTGCACGGAGCGCTACAACTGTCAGTTTAGCTAGCATTTGATAAGTGAAGTTTCCGCCGCCACACGGACACGGACCGGACATACAGCGGGGGACAGTGCTCGCTCATGCCCGGCGCCACGCTCCTCAGCCCGGCTCCGCTCGCTCAAGTCCACGGCCGGTCCACGTCGGGCAGGCAGGCAGGCGCTGGCGTATCCCTCCGCGTAGCCTGACTTGCACTCGCTCGCGCGGGTCATTCCAGGTTAAAGCACTCGCGCTGCCGCTGCTGCCTGCTGCCCGGGTCCCGCGCACTTACGCCCGCGGAGAGAGGGACAGCAACACCGCTTCCAGCTCAAGAGGAATGCACAAGCACCCGGGAGACTGCATGTAACGCACGGACTTGTCCCCCGGCATAGGTAGGTCGGATGAATTTTTTTTTTAAAACATTTTTGGGCGAGATATGAGCGATGATGACAGCGTTTACGTTTTGACGTGACTGGCACTATATTTTCAGATTCTTTGCTAATTGCTTATTTCGCCGCGACACTTACATGTATTTTGGGGCAAACCGCACTCGTCTTTATTGTGATTCGAAGCTGAAGTGGCTCACATAGGAGCTGCACCTGGCACAACATGCTTTTTAGACATTTCCAGAATCAGATTTTGAACACTTATGAAACCAAGTTCACACCAAGCAGCACTTTTATTTCTTCATTTAGCGTTCGGCAAAAAAGAAAGAAAGAAAAAAAGCTTCCGCCCACATTGCGTTTGCGAAAGTCAATAGTCTATTTGTTGTTAAAGAAGTTGCGTGAAATAAGCGTGTCTTTTCCAACAAAACACGTCCCGAATTGTTGTCAAGATTGCCATTACTCAGAGGAAAACGCGTTGGTTATTTTACACGTGAGCTTTTGAGTAAAAAAATGAAAGTACATTTCTTTGACAGATAATTGGCATGAGGTTTTGACAGGAGGCGGAGGACGCTAAATAAATTCCCAGAGCAAAACAAAAAAGTTAAGTGGGCTTACTTTCAATTCGCAACACAGGCAATGTAGTTTTTTGCACTGATAGATATTTTTTATGATGCAATACACGTGATTTATTGGACTATTAATTGGAGTAAACATCTGGCAGCCTATTGACAGCGACCCTGAAGCCGGACTTAGGACTGTTCCTAATATAAAGCCGTGTTTGTCACTGTCTGTAGCGGGCACACACGGACCCTTTGACCCGCGATAACCAAGTGCTCAAGTGAGTTTTTTCGAGTTTTTTAGGAACAAACGTGTAACTAACCTTTGTAACGTAAACCTGACAGGTCGCAGTTGGGATCTGTGACAGGAGCGAGTGGTGCGTTCACGTGTGACCAGAAAACCTCGTGCAGTTATACGTACGTAAGATTTCGCAAATAAAAAGTCAAAAGTTTAGGTTGAAATATTTACGAAACAAGTTTGATGTGGCACTTTTAAATGGTCAAAAAAACAACATCTTAAAAATCTTGAAAACGCTACTAACTCAAATCGGAAAGTACAAAATAATGAAGCGTTTTCGTTTAAAGCAAATATCAGCGGTTTTAATTGCAACAAGTTGACTTTATGATACAAATACATTTTAATAAGTCATTAATAGACATTTTTGATTAGGGCTGCAATGATTAATGTTAGTCGACTATAAAAAAAAGAAAATCATTGTTGTTTTTTGATAATCTGTACAAACTCTAAAACACAAAAGGACCGTAAAAAACAAACAAACAGTGGTTAGGGTTAGAAAATTAAATAAAAGTGTCAAAAAATAGCAATATTGCACTTTATTTTATTCATAAATATTCTCTATCTAGAAGCCTATTTCAATCTTTATTTGGCTTACAATGTATTTAAAAGTCTCAATGCACAACCGAAAAGAATGATTTTTTCTCTTGTTGACTAATTGGAAAAAGAATCGCTGACTAGTCGACTGCTAAATTATCGTTAGCCGCGGCTCTATTTTTGAGCAAATTATCCTTAAGGGAGGAAAGCGGGATTTTCCAAGCCACCATGAAGGCAGCGTCAGTTCTCGGCTGAGGGCATTTGAGGTCAGTCCTGTTCAGCGGCGGCTAGGATTCAGCACCCTCACCTCATGTAGCCTATACCGACGGAGAAGCTTCTCATCACCCGCACACGTATGGAGGCACATGGGTTGGGACTTGAAACGTACAGCCACTCAGACACCCAGAGTTATTATCCCATCCACATGTTTTTGTTCGAACATGTTGGGTTGCTTTCGACCGCAGTACGCCCCGCCTGCCTCGATGTAACACACAAGTAGTCCAATGTGCTAATTTGTAGTCGTTTGCGCCGGTCGTAGCTATGAAAATATGTTGTTTTGTAAATGTTTATTGTCGCGTCCATTTTACCATTATTGCAAATGGAGTATTGCAATTCGATTTGTTTTTAGAGCAGGGTTCTGTTCAGACTAGTGCACATTTTGATAACAATTCCAGAAGTGCTAGCAATAGATAGAAAAAACTAATACAGGATATGTTTGTAGGCTTCTAAACCAGTGGTTCCCAACCTTTTTTGTCTCGAGTACCGCCTTAGCTTTGTCTCACCCGCAGAATACCCTTGAGTTTCATTCAAATGAATGGATTTACTAGTCACAAATTGTTGGTTATTACTATCATATTTTTGTTTTAATTATATTTATGGTCCAGAACACTCTCAAAAAATGCAAACATTATAACTTGTAACACAGATGAAAGTAAATGTCATCTTATTTCAAACCCTGAAACCATTCTAAGTAGCCCCTGGTGAGAGCTCAGGTACCCCTTGGGGTCCCCGTACCTGGGGTTGGGAAACATTTGTCTAAACTACTAGTACAAAAAAGTTAAAAAGACAAGATAAAGACAAGATTTTGCTCTTTGCAGATGACATTTTAGCCAAATAATTGCAGCCTTTGCGGTTTTATAATTGCGCCAACTGAAATCACAATTTCGATTTGATTGCGATTGCGCTGCCCGAGTGTCTGAGTCAGTGTTTCAAAAGTGTCAAAGATTTGAAATAATTGCTTACGAAGCAAGTATTCACAAGAACTCCGCAATGTAAGAATTGTTGGAGATGTTTTTGGTAAGCCGTTAATCTGGCGTTTATTCTTTTGATTACTTCATTTGTTCTTTAGATCGTGAAAGGCCTATGAATATGAGACTTTTACTAAATTTAATGAAGATGAAGCTACAGAGATGCCACTTGAGATCATTTCCATTAAATATATTTCCACCATTTTCATTAAAAACACAGTAGGGCTGGAAGCTTTGGTCACTTACTTGATTAATTGGTCAATGGAGTATTAGTCGATCACATTTTGTTGAGATTTATAAACATTTATATGGACGGCTGCAGAAATTAGAAGACACAGAGAGTGTTAGCTGGGTTTTTCAGAGTGACTGAGCCATTTTTTATACTTGTTTGGTGCAGTTTTGTCGTACTTTTGAACATGCAAAGTTGTGATTGAGTGAACTTACACAATTTTATGGTCTTTTGTGTGCATTTTGGGCCAGCTATATGGTCAGATTGTTGGAAATTCTTAGTTTTGGTCAACGAATTGATGCAAAGGGCGTGACTTTAGTCGAACAAGAATTTCTCTGGTGGATTACAGCCCAAAAAACACAAATCGTATACGTTTCTTTTGGGGTTAATTACTGCTTTAGTCCTAAAACCTCTTGTGAAGTCCGTCCTATGGTTGTCAAAAGTATTGTGAATTGGTAATAAACTAGGTAATCAAACTAGGTAACTCAGCAAGTATTGATACAAAAACAAAACATGTCATTTGTTTACTTTCTGGGTTTGAGAATTTCAGAAATGTTATTTATCGATATTTTTGCATGTGCTGAGAATCAATACTTTTCTGCCCATCACTAGTGTTTACATTTAAGAGCAATTGAAAAACATAAAATAGAAAAAAACAAACCAGGACAAAACGTCACTTCTCCCAGACATTTTTAGAATGATCTTGAGCTTTATCAGCGCTAGTATAAGATCAGTATAAGAAAGTAGTATTGTTGTGTGTTAAAAATGACAGTCTTTAGTCTAAAAGAGATGTTTTGAATTATTATAGTGGTGTCAAAAGTGGTATAGAATGTGAGTGTTGTGACACTTGTATATAGTCTGGGTAACAATTATCCCATTACTAAATTAGTTAACGATTATCTCAGTATTCATAGTTGATTAGTCCATTACCTTGTGTCATCCCTAATTATAAGTTAATTCCCTTAAGAGCTATAAGCAATTGTTTATTTATTTTCTAATTTTATTTTTTAAAAGTCAATATGGAACATGACACAGAGAGTAAATAATTAATTGTCAAAACCTGTTAAATCATGTTAATGTTTATTTGAATCATGTATTGTGTTAGTGAACCCAATTTCTCTGAAAAATACTGTTTTCACCTAAAGAATAG
Source organism: Rhinogobius similis (assembly GCA_019453435.1). Lineage (NCBI taxonomy): Eukaryota > Metazoa > Chordata > Actinopteri > Gobiiformes > Gobiidae > Rhinogobius > Rhinogobius similis. Next base: position 33,624,669 of record CM033635.1, on the reverse strand, counting down.
AATATAGTGCTATTCTTTGGAAAATATATCTTGAAATCAGACAGAGAACACCTATAAGCAATTGTTTATTTATTTATATTATTATCTTTTTTTTTTAATTCAACATGGAACACGACACAGAGTAAATCATACAAAAATTACAGCACATCTTGTCCTGCATATCCATTTAGTCCAAAGTTTGCCAAAAAGGACAATTATCAAATTAAGCCTGATTTTTTTTTTTTTTTTTCCATTTTCTGAATGTCAGTTATAATGTCAGTCCTGCCCTTGATTGTTGGTCCAGAAACAGCCTCCTTTTCCGCTGCTAACTGTATATGCTCCAGACGTATCCATTAACCGTGTCCATGGCAGGAGTTTTAAGTCCCAAACACATAGCTCTGAAGCCAAGTATAGGGATAAGCCATTGTTTAAAGATAGTTTGTCAATTTTAATAAGAAACAGGGTTAAATGGGTATTAAAATGTAATAAATTGTTGGAAATGAGCAAATATCTAGCCGTGTAGAGATTACGGTACGATTACGGCGATTACTATCAGTAGGAATGCGAACAAGATCTCTCATCCCTGTTTGCGACTGTCTTTCCGGAACAGTTTTGGAAAGGTCTTGATCAAGCCTAATATAACACATGGAAAGAAATGTTAGATTACTCTAGATTTTTGAAGGGTTTGATAAACGTTTGGGCACAGAAAGTGTCAAGATCTCGTGCCACAAGATCTCACCAGATGAAATTGCCACAAGATTGTGCGCACGAGAGGAAAATGATCTTGTGACCCGTGTTTACGCTTGAAAAGAAGGTTCAGCGTTGATCAGTTACATCTACTGAGAGCTGTAGTTATAAAAAGCTGTTCTATTCTGGAATGACTAATGAATATAAAATACTCCAAAACTGTGAGGCAAAATAGGTAAGGTTTCTGTTGTTGGTGTTACATTGGGCAATCTTCAGATGACGCTGCCAAACCACGTTTTTTTTTTTTTTGAGACGGGCCGATTAGGGCTTTCCACGGCTGATGGGGATGCCAACATTTTGGAACCAAGAACAGCAGCCGATTCTGATAATTTTCCACTGAATATGTGCTTTGAAATGATTACAAACTCATCTCTTCTCCACAGCATACCAACTTTGCTCTGCATTAGAAGTTTAGATTAATAGAAATGTAGATAATATTGTGAATGTTACTATTGTTTTTTAATTAAAATATTACAAAATGGGCTGATTAAAAGCTGTTAATAAATAAGAATATACAGTGATATTTCTGCACATTTCACATTTGTTTGATAATTAAACCACAACTAATACAACTAATTAAAGACTTTGAACATGTTTCTGTTGACATAATATCATCTGAATATTGTTATGGGGATACTCCAATAAACATCGAGATATTCCTTTTTGTCAATAGTGCACACCCATATGGACAGCCATGCGTTACAATAAAGCAGTTTCATTTGGTCAGGCCAAACAAAATATGTTTAATTCATTTTTTTGTTTCATTTATTTTTTGTTCACATAAAAAGTGAGCACACTCCTCGCTGCATTTGGACACTAATTCTATACTTTGTTGAATGGCCCAATGCTGCTTAGCTTTAGGAGGTACAGTCCCGGGGAAAACATTTCTTGGAACGCACTCTCAGCACTCCATTAAAAGCCTAATTGGGAATCCAAGACTGTGTCAAGATATCTAAACTGTTCACAATCTCAGCCCTCTCAGTGTTTGTGACAGGCTGTATGTTTGTGCTGACTGGAGCGTGTTAGAAAGAGTTCCTTGGTTTTGGCCACATTCGTTTGAAGCTGACCTCTGTTATGTTTGACATCACTGAATCTCAAGCTCTTGATCTTTCCATTCACTGCCCAGCCCTATTTGGATTCTGATTTATCGGTATTGGCCACAAAAACTCCATATTGTTGCTCTTGAATGTAATCAGATAATTACATCGCACTTCAAGATAAAACATTATGCGTTTTTTGTGTTCTTTGTCTTTTAACGTGCTCTTGAGTACCTTAAGTTTGCCATTTCATAGATTAAAAACTAAAAAAAATATATTTATGAAAACAAAATATAACATCTGTATCTGGTTCTGTTCTGCCCTGGCACTTACAGAGTTTAGGCGCCATCTACTGGCTGCATAGCGCTTATACAAGCTGAACATATTACTCGAGCCTTTGTGAAGTGTGTGCATTAAGCTAGCAGCTACAATGATCGTGTTTAGACGGCGGAAATGCTCAGAGCAGGTCAGGCGATGATTTAAAGACTTAAAACAGCAGAAGATTCTCAGATAAGTGACGTATAAAATTGGAAAAATGTCACTGATCGAGGGACTTCAGGTTGGAGGGACAGGATTTTCTAACCAACATTCCTCAAAATAGCGTGAATGCAGCTGAATGCAACTCTAGGTGTGTTTTTGATGACGGAACATTGTTAGAACATGGTTTAAAGCTCAAAAAAGTCACTGTAGCAGAATATGTGTCTTTTAAACTTGTAGACAGTTACAGACATGTTTGAGCACGTGTCCGATGGATTGCAAGAATCCCTGAAAAAACCAACATGTTCATTTTTGGCATTATCCCCACCCCTCTCTTCCATACTGTGGAACCTTCCAGGCAAAGCAATCCCATTTTCATAAGCCAAGCAGGTGCTGGAACCTCCACCAGAAATGTTCCATCTTGCATATAAAATGCTCAGTATAGGGCTGGTCCATATCACATCATCATTTTCTTTCGGGGCAATATGAAATCTGGAACAGTGCGATATAATTCGGCGTACACTGCAGCAGATTTTCCTCATGTTGCGAAGTGAATCTGATATTGCAGCAAATTGCGAGCGCTAACAGCTAGAGACGCATTAAAAATCAATGTAGAGGCGAGGACTGGAAGCAAAATGATAACTGAATACATATTAAATATCCTTAAAGGTTCCTCACTCTATAATTACACACAGACAGCACACAGCGGTATCATTTTGACCCGAATAGATGCTTTTACAACATATCTGTGCTAGCGTTGCACAATATATCGCAAAAGTATCCATATTGCAATATTGTGTGACGCAATAACAATATCACAACAAACAAAATATATGGCAGGAACACCAAAGTCTTCATCTGATAGAAATGTTCTGTTTTTAACATGAAAACATTGGGAACATCATGAATGAAATCTACTGTAACTTTTTCAAACTAAATTAGCCTCGGTTTTGTCTTTGTTGGTTTTTATTTTAATATATCAGACATTATTGCATCAACAATTAGTAATAATCATGACTAGTTGATGATAAACAATAATGTCTGTCGTATTTTGATGATGATGATGTCGTCGTTCTCTGGACTAAACAGACTCTAAAACACAAACTTAAAGACTTTTAGAACAAAGACAGTGACATTATTACAGAAAATGGTAAAAAACTAATAGATAATTTCTGATTTTCCTCAATTATACACTTTATTCATAAATATTCTCTATCTAGAAGTCTTCATTTACAATATTTCAACATTTATTTGGTTAAAAATGTTACTTTATTTAATCTACAATAGAACTAATCATTAGTTTCAGCCTTAGTCAAAAAGTGTATTAAAATATTGCAATAATATCGATATCGGAATAATTTCCAACATCGTGGAGCCCTAATCTGTACTAAGGCACAACTTATTTTAATTTCTTCCGTGAAAAAAATGGGTAAAGCACCTTTAAACAAGTCAAAAATTGGTGCCATTGTTAAGTATTTAGTCTAGAGTCATTTCTATCGTCAATTATACCGTATATCGCAAAATTTCTCTTCTATATCACGATAAAAATATCCTTAATTACGCCCAGATCTCTTCTCATCCATGAAATCCAAAGCATAAAGGTGGACGCCGCTCCTCCTCCGACGGCGTCACAGGAGCGTGTTCGGTTATCCCGGGCCGCGCTTTTGACTGAATGTCAAGACCAACGCCGCTAACAGCTCCCATTTAAAGGAGAACACTGAAGCAGAAAGGTCATTCCACAAAAGAAAGTGCTGCCGTGCTGTTTTCATGTGAGGGGGAAACCACTCTCTCCTCCTCACTCTCCAACTGCATTTAGACATCAGAAAACATTAGAAAGTGTTTGGTCGATAGTCAGAACGGTTAACTCTAATGTACTTTAACCGAATAAGCATGAAATATTGATTGAAGGATTCTAGAAAGATAGTATTTATGATGATGAAGTGGGTTATGGTAGAAAATCTGAAATCGTTTAGACTTTTTTTGACCGTTTGATTAAATAATGCTGCTGTCTTTGTTTTAAAGGATATTTATATGTGTTTTAGAGTTTGTCCAGACTCCGATTATCAAAATGTGACTATGATTGGTTGGGCGATATTTACAAAAATGAATATCACAGTATTTTTTAGAAATTCTCGATAACGATATTAACGATACAAAAATGTGTCAAAACAGAATCAGAACGACTTACTATAAAATAACAACAGACTAAGTTAAAGTGCGTACGGCAGCTTTTAACAATTTTCTAATTTTGATTTTATTTGGTGTAGTAATACGTATTGTACATAAAAAATATTGTTTTACACCAAGCAAGTCACAGTTTGTGGAGAAAAGTTGGAACAATTACAGGAAGTAAAAATCCGATGACATCACACTCGGGAGAGTCATTTCATCCAAAGGTTATGCATGATTTACCACAAATAAACAACTTATTTTACCCCTAAAACATTAATTCAACAAAATAAAGGCGTATATTGGCGTATATTTTGATTTGTCGGACAAAAAAATCTGTGACATTAGCCGAGGTTTAATCCAGTTTGCAAAGTAATTTCCTAGTGTGATGTCATCATTTACAACCAGGAAGTGATATTACAAAACAAAAAAATAAATAATAATAATAAAAAATAAAAAAAATGTATAATTATTTTTATCTTATTTATTATTATTTTAGTTACAGTCTAACCTGTCGTAGGCACTTTAAATATCAGTGTCACAATAGAATAAATACATCATCTTTTTTTTCTTTTTATCAAAGACACTTGTAGGAACAAAATATGAAATATATATATATAATCTCACCACATATTTACATATTTACAAGTGTACGATTTTACAATTGAACTGGATATTGCACAATGACTTGTCAAAAGAGCATTGTAAAATTGTATTTAAAATCAGCTCTTTTTGTAGCATTTTTTACTGTGAACTATAAACTTGATTTTCAAATTTAGCATATCTTCAAAACAACAGTATTATCTAAATTTCAATACATTTCCCACCCCTAACTGCTCTTCACAGTTAAATAAAACATCTCAGAACATCTTTTTAGTGTAAATGTCTCTCTTATTTCCTCTACAGATAAAAAAAGTTGTTTTTGTAGTTACATGTTTTGTGTATATATGTGTGTTTTTGATGATGAAGTAAGTAAGTATCATTAATTATTAGGGAAGGGACACGATCTCACATGACTCACGATATAGCGTCCGGTTAGTTCAGGCTGCTGTAAAAGTGCAGATTTTCACCTCTCGTTTCATTTATTCCTTGTGGAAATTAGCTGAGTCTTGCTAGAATAAATCAGAATAAAAAAGATCTCACGACGGAGAGCGAGTTACAGATGGATGATCCCTGGCAAAAAAGTAAGTAAAAGTAAAGTAAAAGTAAGTGTTTGTGTCTCAAATCTAAAGGCATAAATCAATTTAAATATAAACTTGATAACAGAACATGAAAAGCCAAGTTTAAGTTAGCATTAGCTTAGAGACAAATGCATTAGGGCCCCACAATAAAACGATGTCGCACTGTTGGCTGACGTAATAACAATATCGCAACAAACAAACTATATCGCCAAAGTCTTCCATCTGATAGACATTGAAAAGGAAAATGAATTAACATCAATCTAGAAAAAAATCTTAATAAAATCTAGCATTTTCAAACTAAATTAGCCTCGGTTTTGTCCTTGTTGGTCTTTATTTTAATGTAACAGACATTATTGCATCAACAATTAGTAGAATAATCATGACTAGTCGATGATAAACAATAATGTTAGTCATATTTTGATGATCTAAAACGCAAAACTAAAGACTTTTATAACAAGAGTGACATTATTAAAGAAAAATGACAAATAATTTCAGATTTTTCTCAGTTATACACTTTATTCATAAATATTCTCAATCTAGAAGCCTTCATTCACAATATTTCAACATTTATTTGGTTAAAATTTTAGTTTTAGTTAGTTAGTTTATTTAAAGTTTCAATCTACAATAGAAATAATCACTGACTAGTTGACTACTAAAATAATAATAGTTTCAGCTATAGTCAAAAAGTGTATTTAAATATCGCAGTAATATCGATATCGCAGATCTTTCTTTTATAAAACACAGGTTTCCAGTATTTATACCGCACATGTAGGTCTTAAAATGCTGCCAGTGATTATGCTGTTACTCGCTCTGTGCTTTGTGTTAATTGATTATTGATTTATTTTAGCGAGACTCGGCTATTATTCTCCGCAAGGAATGAATGGAGAAGCCCAGCATGTTAACGGTGTGAAAAGGCCCTACTGCCTCAAGAAAAATGCTATTGACTCACAAACCGTAGTTCCAATAAACGGTGCCACAGTGACCGTAAAATATCAAATAAATCCAAAATCGTGAGGCCAAAATAGCGAACTAAACCGCACCATTTTTTAACAGTGATAAATGATGTCGCTCGCTCTCTTCAGCCCAGTCTCGTGCCTCGTCTTGCGGGAATTGTGTCCCGTCCCACCCTTATTTCTCACAGCAATTAACAGTTCGAGCAGACTATTATTACAGTTGAGTCAAAACTCCAAGACAATCCTCGTTTGTGCACGGACTGAACAATAACCAGTCAGTGTACATTTTTTAAAAAGCGTCCTCTGTGGTTGACGTGACAGACGGCTGTAAACACGCACTAAACAACTGGGGCCTGTTACAGTAAGTCTTATTATTGAGCCAAAATGGAATGCACAAATAGACTGGATTTCATTATCTGACGGGTTTCTCTGTTTCATTTTCAGAGTTGGGCTTAATTGCGATGATCTGGCTGGTGGAACTTTGGAAAAATGAAGCAGCAGACATAATCATTTTCAATCCGTAACAAGTACAATTTATAGAAAAAGTGAAAACCTATTATTGTGCTTGTCCGGTAAAACCTCAAATTAATGATTTGAGCTTCATGATAATCCCGTAATATCCAATGTTAAATATGTACATGTGAAAAATTGCTAAATCGGTTATTGACTCCAATCTATAGATATTGGGCCGATACATTGATACAATAAGACTATTTACTGTCCCTTGTTGGTTCATAACATCTTTTATCTTTTATTTCTAAGCTGTTCTGTAGTTAGTTGAAGGAAAAGGAACAGGTAAACTGTTTCAGTTTCGTTTGTTTTTATTTTGAGAAAATAACTTTTAGTCTCTGCATTGGTATTGTTTGATATCGGCAAAATACTTAAGACGAGACACTATAGGCAAAAACAATTTTTAGGTTTTTTGGTTAGTTTGCTCTCTCAACATATCGGTTTTCATGTGGAAACTACAAACTTGTCTAATCTGTTCCTAAAGAGGTTTTAGTATTTTAATTTAATCCGTTTTCTTAAATGCATTTTTCTCCCTCGAGACACAAAGATACCTCCTCAAACACTGATACCTCCTACACACCAAACTGTACACTCTTGGACTGAACAAAATCATTCTAAACCTGATTTAAACCTACATTTATTGAAACATTTTAAAATATTTGAATTTTTAGGACAATTTGCAGTCAAATCTAGTTCACTCCAAAACTAAATAAGAAATCCAAAATCCCCTCAGTAACGTTTTTTTGTAACTAATATGTGAAGAAATTGAACTAAGAAATTTAAACTCCCTCCATTTTTCAGAATTATATGTCTCAAATATGTTGGTTTTACACATAAAATGCTACAGGAAAACATTACATGATGAAAAACGTGTAATACTTACATCTTCCATTTTTGTGAATAAACCACAGGAGAAGTTTCAAATTGCTATCTTCATTTTTTTTTCCTATTGACCTGCAGCGGCTCACCTTAAGTATAAAAATAAGTATTGAAGTCGGTATCAGTACAAAAAAGCTGGGTCGATGCATCCCTTGCTGATATCACTCTAGCTTGCCTGTCCCAAAGCCCTAACCTTAACCAAATTACTGTTCTTAAACTTTATCTTACTCTAATTGTGAAAATAGATAATCAAAAAAAAAAAAACCCAAAACATTTGCTAGCATAGCCACCAATGCAAAATGCGGTAGTGTGGCAGAAGTGGGTTGGGAAAAAACAACGCCTCAAACACAGACATTTCCCCCACTCACTCCTCCTGTGCAGGCTCCGTCAGCCTCTGAGTGAGTGACAGGTGGAGTGACCAATCAAGAGGGAGCTCTCAGAAACTGGCTTTAATTACCGTATTTTCCGCACTATAAGGCGCACCGGATTATAAGGCGCACCTTCAATGAATGGCCTATTTGAAAACTTTGTTCATATATAAGGCGCACCGCATTATAAGCATATAGAATAGAAGCTACAGTAGTGGCTGTGGTTGCGTAGTTGCGGCTCAGTATTGATCCATATATAAAGCGCACCGGATTATAAGGCGCACTGTCAGTTTTTTGAGAAAATTGAAAGCTTTTAGGTGCGCCTTATAGTGCGGAACATACTGTACTCTTCAAGACCACAACCACAATGAGTCAGGGCCTGGTGATAAAATCAAAATGCCGATGTCATTTCTTGTCACATCACACGACACAGGCCCTGATATCTCTTTAAACCAGTTGTAATAGTTTACTAAAGTGATGTTTTGAATATAAATGCATAAATACATAAATAAATGCATTGGAATTTCACGTTCACAATGTCCTTAATATTACAATTATCCTATGAATAAAGTATAAATGAACTCATGCAGGGCTGCAAAAAGTTAATCGATTTACAGCGACTAAGAAATTATTGCAATAAACGTCAACTAATTTAGTAATCGAATAATCATTAATTGCTAGACTCATGGATTAGCAAAATGATCATTAGTTGCAGCCCTAAACTTATGTTGTTTAAAATGATCATACGAAGCTAACCGGTTTGTTTTTGGCTTTGAAAAAAATCTTATTGCAATTTTTCTGTCAAGATTCTGATTTGGTTTGCGGAAAAAAATCAGATTCTGTTCAAAGCTACGTGTTTGCGCAGATCTAAACTTCAGGTTGGCAGTTTTTGTGCAGAATAACACTGGATATTTTGCTGTAGAAAATTCTGGTACCTCATAAATGGCAGACTTTATGATTTGCTAATTGCGTCCATTAAAATTGCAGTTTCGTTCAGTCTGCGATTAGAGATGCAGCCTTAGTGGGTGTCGTTACAGGAAGTGCCAAAAACTCAGCGACAAAATACTGCCATATCAATATTCTGGTTCATCTTTATGGCTGTAAAATCAAAAATCCCTTACTAACTAACACTAAACTGCTGTTGATATATTCAAACTGTTTGCCCGCACACGCATAACAGCCCTTTATTTATCGTTCGGGTTTGCATAATCCTTGCATGCTTTCACTCTGCTCTAACAAAACAGATCCTGCATGCTAATTGGTACACTATAAGAAAAGATAAAAAGAGAATTATTAATGCAACTTCAAAAGCCAGTGTGATGTTATCTGTCTTGTGCAAAAATTATAAAGCTTTGAACTATTGTGAGGCATTTTGGGGCAATCAGCGCTGCCCCGGTATTGAACCCCACTTCCCTGTCACATGTGGAAGAGTTTAGGAACTTTCTGTGTGTGGAAATTAAGTACAGTGTTTTAAGCGTACTTTTGTAATCAAGCTTTATGCAAGAAATTCCATAGAGCAAACAGCAATTAAATTAACAAAACATGAGCTAATTTGACCCTTTTACAAGTTCAATTATTGCTAAATTGGGTCTATAACAGGACTATTTCTGGTCTAAATAAGGGATAAACTAGGTCATAAGTAGGAATACACCATCGCCACAGTAGTTTTAACTAGAAAAACATTTGAATAAAATTTACTATAAACATTACAACTGAAGAGGTGTCCACGACCACGACCACCAGAAGAAGTTTGCATCCCACAGTTTGAAAAACACTGACATAGATTCTCAGTGACATCACATTCTTTGTGTTTGCTGACAGACTGGGGGGCAAAAAATAAATAAACAGGTCTCCTCAGCTCTAAATGAGAACTTTTTTATTTTTAGCCGGATGATTTTCCTCTGATTATCAGTCGTGCCTGGTCACTCAGTCATCTCTAGTTCGAGACAGTGGCAGCTTCAGTCTCGTCGTGTAGAGCTGACTGCACTTGCATCTGAATCGCAACTTGTCACCACTTTACTAACACACGGAGCCCAGCGGCCAATGGAAACAAGCGGGGCTAAAACTTTCTATTTTCGTCTTTTCAGAAAAGGGAGATACACAAAGAAAGACTCAAGGCACATATTGATATTTCTGCTTTTAACTTTTAATGTTGATTTAAGAACATCCTGAGAGTGTTAGCAGACACAGCTAGTGCCACAACTTTATGTTTTGGTCGTCGCAGGACACTGTTTAACCAATGAAAAGCCAGGAAACACGGACCGGTCTCATGTTTTTTTCTCGTAAATACGCAGTAGCACTCCACAGACTCAGATAAGATGTGTTTCAGGCGAAAAAGCGACCTGTTGCAGCCGCCCGGCGTTGCAGCTTTGCGTTCTATGCCACCCGCGAATGTAAATTACGTGCCAGGTATCTAATCAGTGACAACAGCTGAGAATGGTCTATATGCTAAACCAACTTGAGTGTTAAAGCATGGCTGCTCGTCTGAAACATTCTTCTCATTCTGTCTTCCAGTGGCAATACAGAAAGGGCTCCTTCATGTTTTTGAAGTCTGTACATCATCACTAGACTTGTTTGGATCATTGCAAAACACAAATAGCAGTTGGCAGCAAGGCCTTTCACAATTACACATTTTGAAGTGCAATAAATAGTTTCAGAGAACACTGTCAATAAAAAAATATCATATTGAAACTACTTTATTCACTGAAACAATAACCTTGAACTACAATTTTGAAGTCCTGTGAGCCATCAGTCTAAATGTTGCTAATTTGTGCTTATATTTTAGGTTATTAGAAGTAAACATGTGCAATAGGCTCCTCCCCTCCGGGACCAACACTCCCCTGAAAGAGACTCTCAGTCTCAGTGGGACTTTCCTGGTTAAATAAAGGTCAAACTAACAAGGCTCATTCAGCCACAGACACATTTTTATCAACTATTTTAAGGAGCATGTTTTGTCAGATCAAACCGTGTAATTAATCCGTGTCAATTTTCTGTGATTAATTGCATGATTAGAGAGGATAAAATTGCTTGATCTAAATCTAATCTCCTTTCAGTGGAGCTGGGGTGTTGAGAGGCTGCACACTTTCATTCTGGATCTCTTCTGGGGTCTTCAATCTCCACTGCCCATCATCATTTTGGGTGTAGAATTTACTTGTTAATAAACCCTTGCTCAAAATTTCTTATGGAGGAAAACCCAGTGTGCCAGCAATGCTCCTCTGATTTTCATAAACTGTGTCAGAGAGAGGGTGGACACCTAAGAACAGATTGAAAAGAAGACCACGGCTGCAGACAGAGGTAACCCCGGGGTGACCTCTGGAGCCTGATAGGCCTTTGGCTGCACTTCCATTCCCTGTGACAGCTCTGACTGTAGGTAAGCTGCACGGAAGTCAAACAGTTTAACCTTCCAAGGATGCCTTTTTTGATTTACAAGCACCACATTGTCCAGTTTCAGATCTGTGTAGACCACACCCAACACTTTGAGGGCAATAAAGGCCAGCAGAAGCTTCTGAGCGACTGGTCTTATCTCGCTCAGCTTTAAGATCCTTTGTTTGGCCAACAGGTCTTTGAGGCTGAAATCCAACATCTCAAAAGCCAGATACTCACAGTTGTTCTGAAATACAGAGCCAACAAATCTGACAATATTGTTCTTGTCAGGATCTAGCAGTCTGATGTGGCGGATCATACGCTCTTCTCTCCTGAACCTCCTCGTGGCTCGACTTTATTCCTTTCAATGATAAAATTTCAGATGTGTTAGACCTGATGCATGTGTTAGACCTGATGCCTTTACCAAGAGTTTACAGGCTCATGTACTTACATGGATTTTGGTTCGTCCAAAACCGGCTGATTTCTCTCAGTGACTCGACCCGACAACTCATTGCATTACAACAAAACTCTGCATTTTAACAACGTTCATTTTAGCTGCCCTCCATCTGTAATAAATATCATTGTTTGATGGAATGTTGTGATGTCACGTAAACACAACCTATTGACCTCGGGATCGTAACATCATAACGTGTTAAATCAGTGGATATTTATAAAGATCTGCTCTTCTTCACATCCTCTCGTGAAGAAGAGCAGATCACTCAGCGTCTGATGTTTATGGTCCGGAGCAGCAGAGAGCGGCTCAGCTTCACTTTGTGCGGGAGAACAAACCAAAGAAACACTGAAACATGAGCCATACACTCAACATGACATTCAATGTCTAGACTTGGAGTCCATTGGACTTTTAAATACTTTATTCAGAATTGTGGAAAAACACTTTTTAAAGAAAAGGTGAAAAAATAATTTAGATATAAATGTGGAATTTAATAATGAAATGTCATAAGTTCATAATGCGATTAATTGTAATTCATTAATTAATAGCAGATCTAAATCGACCATGAGACCTTTTTATTAATTAACCACATTTAAAGTGGTTGTTCATGCTAAATAAACATAGGCAACAACATTAATCGTAATCAGCATTTCCGGAGCCTCTCAAAATCTGCAGATTGGCTCCAAAAAATCCAAATTGTTCAGCCCTCCCAAAAAATAACAAAACAATTCTCTCTAGTGCCAGAAAGCATAAACACTCAAAAATATAGTTTGAATAATCATATATTACATTGATTTTGCGATTATCAGAACCAGGCCTGCCTGATAATAAGGGGCCTACCTACCAGACCTATTATTATCAAGCAGCTATTGATTTTAGCCTCATTCCATTACCTCAATCCTTTGAGCTGAACTGAATGAGTTTGTCCTGGTCAGTAGTAGTTTGCAAAGGCCTGAATCATGCATAACTATACAAAGGTTTGTAGAGCAAAGGGCTAAGAGCTAAGTCATGGGGTAAAAGTGTTTGGGTTACTGTAAAAGCCTTCAATTACATCCTAATGGCTCTCTCGTGTGTTTTGCAGGTGGTGGAGGTTTTGAGCTGAGGAAAAGCACATTGGCCAGGAGGAGGCCGTAACATGGTACACGTAACAAGATCCAGACATTAACTCTCAGCAGGACAGCATAACAGAAGACGAGCCGCGCACAGGCCTGAGGAGCTCCGGGGAACAAGCACAGGTGGGCTCATGGTCACAAGTGGCATTTCAAGGGAACTTAACAAGGTTTATTAAGGTTTATAGTCGCTCCTAGTGAAAACCTGTACCCTGTAAAAAGCAAGAGTGATGTAACAATGGTAATACTGCACACAGAAAAGCTTATAAAACAGGATCTTGCTCCTACCTGTGTCTGTCATCGAAGAACAATCCAGAAGCAAAGTTTCCAGATAACTATTAGTGCATTACTCAATTAGTTGGCAATTATTTCAATAATCAACTGGTTGCGTTTTGTCCAATTAGTTCTTTCAGCCCTTCTACAAAGCAGTTCCAAAGCTGCTATTGTTTTGAGCTTTATTTAAGCTGCTTCATTCTACACTGTACTGTATAACAGTGAGTCCTTGCACTGTGACATATCTGTGTGCACTAGGCCACTGCACGACCAATCGAAGACATGTCCAGCCGACTTCAACTAGTCCGTGACATCATCAACAATTTAGAAATAGCTATTTATTAGCTGCATCTATGTCACAACATTTGTTATTTAATTTAATTGAAGGTGATATCGTAAAAAAGGTTACAGGGCTTGTCATCCGGATGCTATACTATTATACTATACTAAGTATTTAATCATACATCATACACAATGTATTTTATAGTTTTTACAATGGTATTTGACTGTAATGTGTATTGTTGTTCCGAAATTGATATGGGTATCGACAAAGGCTCCGATACTGCATGTTTTTCTGGTATCGAAGAGTACTCAGACCAAATCAATCCAACACATTAGTTTCCTGAAAGTGGTGCTGTAGATTTCCCTCTTGTGGCTAGTGCTTCGGCTAACACTCAGAGCAGATTAAATACAGACTGTAGAGATCTCCAACCGTTTTCGCCCGGGGAGCTACTTTTACAAAACAAAATGGCAATGAGTTACTACTTTTAGCAGTCGCAGTAAGTTTATATGGGGTACAGTTTGGTGCTTATAAAACTTAAGCCTTTAGCGATTTATTAGTGCTCAAAGTTTGGCATCTAAAGTTACATTTACAGTTTTAATAGGCATGTAATAAATACACTATTTAATTATAATGCGTAATATGTTTGATTCCAAAATCCTTTGGGGAGTGGTGGTGGGGAGCCTACTGGCACGCTAAAACACTCAAACTGACAGAACCGGCACCATTTAGGTGCCTTCTTTTAGCCTTTGGAGTGGAAGCAGGACTTTGGTCAAATGATCTGCCTGACAGCAGTGCTACCATGGACTTTGTTTACTCTACATAATAATGTGCATCTTTGTACAGGTCTCACTGCTGTTTTTATCCACACAAGTGCTGGAAAGTGACTCAGTAGAAAAGTAAAAGCACTTAAATCAGCAGGGCGACAAGGTGATAGATTAGTTAACATTAATGTGGTATTTCATTTAATGTTAAATATACAGTTTGTGTATTTTAGAAGAATCAGACTAGTTCAGTTCAGTTCAATATGGATAGTCTGATATGGATTCTTTTGAGCCAACCCCGACATCTGATATTTGTCTTACTGCTCTGGCCAATAAACAATATTCCACAATAACAATATTATGATGTCATACTCCATACATATTTTTCAGTTGAGTAAAAATAATAATGGGAGGAATCTATTATCTAATATTGCAGTAGATGTGTTGCATGATTGTGTAAACATACAGACATATTTTTATATTAGCTCTTTTATTTCCATTTTCACACAAGAGTCTGTTTAAAGAGACAAATCTGATGCACCGACAAACTGGAAGGGACACATGAGAACATACAGACTGGGCAGTGCAGAAAAAAAAACAGCAAACACCAAATAGGACCAATAACTGGAAAACCCACTATATATATATAAAGAACGATAAACGGTGATAAAGACACAACTTTATGACACTAACACTACAACTCTCAAGCAGGATGATCCCAAAAACTATTCTCAATACACAATATCATTAAAAGCATGAGCTGCAATAAATAAATATGCAAACATAACACTTTAGTTATGCATTTGGAGATATAATGAGGCATACAAGTTGTTTATCCAATCATCTACAGCTCAGATCTTATCGTAGTTTAGGAAAGATAACAAAAAGCCTCCCATTAGTAAAGAAAAAGTACCCACGATAAATATTAAACACCCAAAATATTGTTCCATCTATCATTTATTAAACATTTTAGTAACAAATTTTGAAGTACGATATATTGCTACATTTACAGAAATCAATAAATGGCACAATTAAACACTTTACGACTTAGTTATTGTAGCTCTACTTTGTCATAGATGTTAATTAATCGACAAACTACAGTCCCAATGTTGTCTTATTGGTCTAATACAACAAAAAATAAGAAAAACAATACCCACTAGTCCAAAGAAAAGGTACACTCGATCGTTTTTGAGCCTGAAAATATATTGTTTTCTGTCAAATATTGAACAATAAATTGATATAATAATTATCGTGACAGGTCTAATGGCATCCAACCGTTTTTTCATGTTTTCTATCGACATTTTTATTGAGCCAGAACAAAGAATAGCACTCACACACACTCACTCCAGGACTTAAATGGCTTTGAGTTGAGTTCCACGACATGAAAATAGTGGCTGCGATCGACATTAAACGCTAAACTCAAAGCGTCGCTCAGAACATCCTCAAATTACAGCAGATCCCACCGATGATTATTTTGAGGCCGCGTTGTGGACTTCGGCTCGAGAGAAATGAGTTGTTCTGCCAGTCGGCCAAATGCCATGAAAAGCTTTCCATCAGGCAATTCAACAGAAATTGTTCCTGTAAATGTCTTGGTTTAGGTTCAAGTATTACATAAAAGTGAGCGGTTAAAGGGGAAATATTGTGCTAAATCAACTTTAATACGATTTTTCACCTCGTTATATCAGCGTTTCCTCGTCATTGTTTGAGTCAAAGATGTATTTTGATTGATTCCTGCATGTTTGAGTTAATCCCATTGTGTCCTGTAACTGATGCTCGAGTGCTTAGAAAAGTCCTGTTTTCACCTATCTCATATCCCCGCCCACATCCCTGAACTTAGCTTTGATTATCTGAAAAATTAAGACTCGGTGTGACGCACGTATAGTTCTAAAATGTCACTTTTCGAAAATAAAAACATGTCAATAACAATCTGAGGTGGCGGGGCTTTTCAATTCTGCAGGTTTGAACTGGAAGTCAATGGATCTGGGTCTATTATGAAGCTGTTTTAGATCGATTATTGCACTTTACAATGAACAAAATGTAAAATGATGAGTTTAGATCATTTTCCACTATTGTCCTGCTTTCTAATGTCTTCTCTAGAGGTTAACTTAAATGTCTCAGTCAGTGTCAGTGTATGGCTAATTAACTTCAACGTAAATGATTTTTCATTTTACAAGAACGTTTAAATTGACCGATTTAAACGATACCAAAGTATCAGAAATACCATCTTAAAGACTTATTTGAAAGATTAAACTGCACTTTTTATTTCTAATTTGAATGAGCTCTTTTTGGCAGTCTTTTCTTTTTTTATTATTTTTTAGACGGTATACGTGATATGTCTCCATAACAAGACCTGCGATATAATCTAGGGCCGTAGTCGACTAAAGAAACTCTTGGTCAACTAAAGACCTGCCCTATCAACCGATTAATCGACTAAAAAGAGTGTGGCAAAACGATGAAGTATCTCTCTGTATCTGACCTAAACCTGCACCAAAAAATACAACTGCACTGGAGTTCATGCAAAAACTCTGAAAAGTACCAAGAAAAAATGTATTTATACTTATATAAAGTAGATTAAACTCATGATTCACTCCATATCTTCACTTTTTCGCTGTTTTTGTCATATAAATACACTTGGAGACGTGACAATGTATGCTTCAGAACCAAAATAAAAATGAATAAATAATACTTTTACATGATAGCTTCGTTGCATTAAAAGGTTATGTTAGCTGTACAAATGTGATGTTGATTTGTGCATGCTCAGCTACACAGTTTGGCATATTAATAAAAAAAAAAATGTCTGCTCTGCAGTAGCTTTGAGTATGACTAATTATTAGTCATGCGTTTGTCATCTATTCGTGACTAATAAATGCCTTGAAAGAAAGGATGTAGCATTCATGGAACTAATAAAAGTCTCATATTCTTTTCGTAAACTTGCACATCTATGGAATGGTAAACGTCTGGGTCAAATTATGCAAAATAATAATAATTGTAAAAGTAGAGCCGGGTGATATGGCAAAACAATAAATCACATTTTTTAAAATTTTTATTTCTTTTATTCAATCAGTGCCATTTAATACAAAAAAGCCCTACATTTGAGAGAAGATAGAGGGAAGAAGAAGAGAGAAGAAAATATGAACTGCTAAACCTTTACAAGAAGGCTCTGCAGAACATTTTTGTAGACATCTAATCTACATTTTAGCAAGTTTCAAACACAATAAGACACAGTTTGTGATTCTCAGAGACTTAAATATTTGTAGTCTTTACGATTTGCTAATTGCGACCATTCAAATTGCTAGTCAATTAGTTGAACTATTTATTGAACCGTTCAACTAATGATAAACGCATATTTTGTAATCATATCATAATGCATTGTATCGTTCTAAACACATTTCACCCCTAACACCTACATATGCCTGACTTTTTTTGTCTTGTTTTGTTCTTTATTTCTTGGATTTGATATTGTTTTTTCACTCTCTGGTCTTGTTGTGTGTGTTGTTTTATTAAATAGAAAAAGTAAAAGAAAAGACTTGACGAATCTCGATCTCGAATCATCACTACATCAACCATAATCCTTTGCGCCAGTTCGGCTCCAAACCTCACGGTAGTATCCTTAAATACATCCCTGTACTTCCACATTTACACTTCATGAGCTTTAAGACAAGATTCACGACTTTAACAGCTCACTCTTCCACTTCTAGACCTTTCTTTATTACGTCAGCCCGTTAAACTGCAAGAGCAAAAGCCGTTTGAACTCATATGTGTGCTCCACGATGAGCGCAGATGGACACATGTACAATAGAGACATTATGTGGACAACAGAGAGTCCACAGAGGACAGAAGTTATTCATTCTTCATGTGGAGCTCATAACGGAGTCAAGATTCCGTCAGCTGCGTTGGCAATGAACACCTCCAACAATTTTTAAGTCTTTCTCTCGGTTGCTAGCAGGGCCTATACTTTGCCAGTTTTCTCTTTGCTTTGGCCGTGTGCCCTCCCAAGACAAGATTGATTGCAGTCGAGTCAAACTGTGGCGAGTTTGGACTCATTCTCCCCAATTTTTAGGCAGCAAAAGGCACAAAGCTGATGTATCGTTGTTGAATGACATGCTAATCGAATGGAGGACTCATGCCCGGGGAGGACATGATGTTTGGAATCTGAATTTGGCAGCGATTGATGACGTTGATGCTCTTTCAGGCCCAGATCAGACCAAGGATTGGAGAAACAGCCCCAGGCAAAGTGGGCTGAGTGTCTCACAGTCTTGCTCTCCATGCACTGGTCAGAACTGAGGAAAAGCCAACAGCCACACCAACTCAAATTCCAGTTGATTAACTATGGATTAATTGGATTACTTTGGTCTTTTTATAAAGCTGGGAATTACAGGGTCCTTCTTGATTTGTAACGGCACACGACGCTCGGCTCACGATTCGATAATATCATGGTTTTGCGATACATTGATATATTTCTTGTGATATTCTGTGATATGTCACAAAACAGTAAAAGTTTATTTTCTCCAAACAAGTAACAAAACTGTAGCACTGTCACAAAGTCATTTTGTTAAATATTTTTAAAACACTCGTTCCGATATATTGATACAGCAGCCCACAATATTGATTCTGTATCACCAAATGGTTTATCACGATTTATCAATATTTTGATATTTTAGCACATTTTAAACTATTTATTTCATGTTTACTAAAAGGTATAAATAAAAGAACTGAGTTAAACCTCTGGGAAGTCCATGTGCTCTGACATGGAAGACCTTGAAATGTTGAATTGAATCCCTGTCATCATTTATTGTCAGATTCAGAGCTGAATGACATAAGACAAACTGACATTTGATAACGCTGTTTATCACAATAAGCTTCTTTATACTATTCCCACACAGTCATTTCACCGAAAATATACTGTACAATTGTGTAAATGCACCATGTGTGATTCATGTAGTGGCTCCAGGAAGATTAGCTGTGCTTTCACAAAATATTTCAATTTCAAATTCTGACTTTTGACAGTACTAGGGCTGCAACTGCAGTCATTTTTCGAGAAAGCATAATCGTTATCTGGATTATACAGACTCTAAAACACACAAAAACATTTCTCTTTTACAACAAAGGCAGTGGCATTACTAAATGAAATTGTCAAAAAAGGATCTATTTTAGAACTCGATCGAGAAGCCTTCATTCACTGCATTTCAACCTTTTTTGTTGATACTGTTTTGTAAAAGTCTCAGTTTACAAAAGATATAATCATTTGACTAATAAAACGATTGTTAGTGACAGCCGTAACTACAAAAACCTTATAATCTGAATTAAATAAAATGAAGGTGAAAGACTTCTGGAAGATTCTCATTCTCATTTTAGGCCTTGCTGCAGTTTGTCCGCCATAAGAAACCTTGACTTGTCCAATATTCAATAAACCCACTGCCCCACAAAGACCGCTACACTGCCCCGAAGGCAAGACTAGTCCTCGTGACAACCGGCCGGCCATGTTTTCTGCAGCTGTCACAAACAACTGCCAGCACTGGATACATGCAGGACTCCAGGGTTTGCTCATAAACCTTTCAAATACATCCCCTCACTCCATACGTCTGCAGCAATTAAGGTGTCAAGTGTGACATAAATAACCAGCTGTAGACGCTAATGAAGAGGTGCAGAGTCTGCGATATGACATATGATTCACTTATTTATACTTTTACAGTCACCGCTACCTGAAAGATTCTACCTGGGTTTGAAGCCAGAACATTCATCCCTGTTAGAGAAATTGTAGCAGCGATTTAAAAAGGAAAAGTTTTTCTTCTTAGCAGATGTTTAATGTGAAAAAGTTGTGAAATCAGTCAAAAGTTTTTCATACATGGATGTTTTCAAAGTAGGTTACACACTATCAGCAAATCCTTTTGTACGAGCTGTCAAATCTTGCTCAGTGCAAGATTGTAAAGTTTGGTGGAGCTGCTTTAAGACTGATTTTTATGTCTGTGTGGGAGAAAAATGCATTTGAAGTTAGTAAAATAATAAAACAACCTTAGGCTCAGATTGGACAATTTTGATAGAGAGATAGGACTAGGATAATATAACGTTTTGCAATACATCTCATTTCAGTAAGTACACATCAGTATTGTATAGGAACTCATGTATGGCACTACTTCAATGACATCTTGTAATAAAGTGTATAATCCAAAGTGACTTTTATGTGGATTTATGTTACATGTACATACGTGTTGGTTGAGTATGTTACAGACAAAGCTGCTGTTGGCACCAATATTTTTAATAGCAGCTTTGGAAGAAAGTATGTATTAGAGCCTCAGCCAGCAATGACTCATTTACAGTTCGTTTTTGACTTCTGGAAACTTCTTCTGTGAATCTATTTAAAATCATTCAGGGAAAAGTGTTGCAGTTCCTTATAATATTGAACCACAAAACTAAGTGAACTGTTTTGTATATTACATTTTTATTTATTTTGGGCAAAGTTTTGCAATACTTAATATAGAATCACTTGCCTCTTTTTGCTTATTGCAGACCTCACTTCACATGTAATGCCACTTCCAGTTTGGTGGGAACTCGGTTCATGCAAGTGGCAAACGAGGGAAAAGTCTTGCCGCTAAAATATTACATAAAGTGGATGGATTTGTAGTCCGTGTAGAATTAGCTGTTGAGCTCGCCCTCCCCGTGTAAACTAATACAACTGGGGGAAAAAAGACAGCGCCAACGGCAACTTCTGGAACAAGGTGAATATAAGTGAGAAAAAGAAAATGTGTTACCACTCACTAATATAAGATGCAGTGCAAAACAACCCCAGTCCATGTGGAAACAGTGGTACAGCTGTAGCAGTTTATTTCTGTACTTCTATTTGTCTATTTTGGACCTTGAGTCTGGAATAAAGTTGAACTGAATTTTAATATATTGAAATCTCAGTATAGTATATCATGTTCTATGTATTGTGACCGTATCATACTGTGACAAAAGCACATCGTACCTAATTTGAAAGAGCAAACTGACCACAAAAAAGACCACCTCTGCCAATAACAGTAAACTCTATCACTCCTAAACTAATACCGACACCTAATTAAGTACTTTTCTGTGGCTAGGAGCTGACATATGGCGCATCCCTTTTTACTTTTGTATTGAATGACCAAGCAGTCTTCACTTAAGCGTGGCCAAAGGAGAAGTGCGACTGTTCAGGCCTGGGCCGCTGTGAACCGTAAGCTCTTTTGCGCCCTGGCTCCCTTCTCCCTCTGCACGATTTGCCAAACCAATTATATTACGACCTTCTCATCTCTCTTTGATATAGAGATTGAGTGTTATTCTTTAGCTGTAATCTCATGCTAAATGTTTCTGCCATTGATTTGATCTGAATAGAGGTTTTGAGCTGACATCGTTTGTATTCAGAAACGTCCTTCAACTTTCCGACTGAGCGGCAGAAATATGAGCAGAACAACTAACAAAATGTGTTTGTTTGCTTTTTTTTGTCAGCGGAGCTTTTCCTCAACTTTGTACGGCTAAACAAAAACTGGAAGATGATAAAGGACACTTCAAATAAATGTATTTCTTCAACACATGAATTCAGAGGCATCTTATTTAAAAACAGAAAGGATCCCAAAGTCTGTATTGGTGATGAAATGTGAGCGTAGTCTGCAGTGTTCCTGTTGTTTATCTGTTTTTCTCCAACTGTTTACTTGATTTTCTCTTTTTAGATGTCAGGAACAAACTAAAGAAAGTTGTAGACATTTATAAGTTATAAGTTTATAAGTTATAAGTTTATAAGTTATAAGTTTATAAGTTTTTTTTTAGCAACTCTTTTCACATTTTACAGGAGAAAATTGAATTACTCAGACACTCAAACAATTTTTCCACTCACTGCTAATATTCCGAATGTTGTGATGATCTGCTTACCCTCTATAATTTAATTTAGGAGTCTCCAAACTCCATGAAGCCAGGAACAGGTGCAGACATGTGGTCCAGCATTATCCCAAACCCCGTCCAACTCAACGAAGGCCTCATTAACATTCCACAAGCCTCCGAGATGGGTTTGTCATCTTAATCTAATTAGCGTAAAGAGTGCGTTTGACTCTCTGACCTTCACGTGCATGTCACATATCAATTACAAGTGTGTAAAGCCATTATAGGCCCTCGGGGGGTCCAGGCTGGTGTGTGGAAGAAATGAATTTCAAGGTTAAAAATTCAAAACGCTCCGAGGCATATCCCATTAAAGTCATGTCCAAATAATGAATGAAGCTTGATATAATAACCAATGAAGGGATATCCATGAATCTGTGTTGGAAGTAGCTTTCACTATCTTGTCAATCAGGAAAGAAAAGCTTGACGAATGTGATTGAAATTTAGCTCTCAGCAGGTGATCATGCAAATCATGATTGGTAATTAGGGAAAAAAAACTTCATCCACGTTTCCACTGGTTGGCTTTGGAGCAGATTGGTGCAGTCTAAAAGCATCGCCATTGTCTTAAGTGAACCGTAGCAGTCTATATATGAGATTAAAAAGGGTCTGGCTCGCTTTGGCTCCCAGAATGCTTCAGTGAACGATGACTGGACAAGAGAGAAAGCAGACTGACTTGATCTTGAGATAAAACGGTGCATTTCTACTGATACAAATTTATATTCTGAGCCCACATGCTTAGCATAACAAAGCTAGCAAATGTTAGCATTAGCTGTTTGGTTTTCTTTGACTTATGTTTCTTGTTTACTTTAGCTTTAGCCACGTCTCATGGCGATACAAACTTAGAATTACTTAAGTCTTTTCGTGATTTGCTGAGATCGGCCTCATGATTAAAAAGTATGGTCCAGGTTTGATTTAGTGGTTGATGATAAATGTAGAGTGGCACAGTAGTGTAGCGGTTGGTGCTCTTGCTTCACTGCAAGAAGGTCCTGGGTTTGACTCTCAGGTCTCTGTGTGTTCTCCCTGTGTCTGTGTAGGTTTCCTCCAGGTGCTCCGGTTTCCCTAAAGCTAAAAACATGCACAATAGAGTGTATTAGTGTATTGTGAGAGTGAATGCGGGGAAACCGGATGGATATTAGCCCAAGGCTATAATCCGGCATGTTTACAGTATGTATGCAAGTGTATCATTTACACTGTCTGTATTATTATTTGATTTCTAGACCTTTAAGATTATTTAAATGACATGCAAACCGCACAATCTGATGTGAGTAATCATAGGGATAATTTTATAACTCAAAAAATCTTAAAATGATCAGATTTTGAGTGCACATGTAACCACAGTTAATCCACTCCATGTGGCTGGGCCACTCAGGCTTGAGTCAGCTCCTTGTTATGAAGCAATAGTCTAACCAAGAAGTGGTCTTTTTTACTAATCACTTCAGAGATATTACTTACATACAGCGCTGTAGGTGTGAGAGGGACATACTGTATTTGTGTTTGATAGAGATAAAGTATAGAGTTACAAAAAGATTTGCTATGTGAGCAGTTCCAGTCTAGATCTATATGGGTCTGATTTGCATTGACAGTAAATGTGTTTGCACTCCACAAATTTGCATTACCAAACAAAACACCTGAATCAAGCGTGGAAACTTCAACGCGAGTAAAGGGCTCTGAGATTTGGCATTTCTATCTCCTGTAACTTATGTTGTACAGTACTGTAAAGCTCTTACTACTGAATTCTCTCCATTTTGATACTAGATATGCAATAGTTCACACATTCTGTACCGTTCCAGATCTGATCTGGCAGTTTAAGTTTTAGGGCTGCAAGATTAATCCCAATCAATTTTAACAAGCAATTTGATTTTGACGCAAAGGCAGCAATTATTTTCCTCCTTGAACAACAAAATATCCTGTTTTATTCTGCTTAAACTGCTAACCCTGTAGTTTCGATTTTGAACGCTTTCTGTTACATGGTCTAATCAAAGTACAGTATTCTGGATACTTGGAATACTTTCACATTGAGTTATTATATGTTGTAACGACTGGTGGATCAAAAAATAATGCAGACTTGAATAGTTCAAAAGTACAGGATTTATTGAGGAAACAGGACAGCTGGATACTGGACCGAGGAGCACAGGTGAGTACTGGAGTGGCGGAGTGGAGCAGACTGGACCGAGGAGCACAGGTGAGTACTGGAGTGGCGGAGTGGAGCAGACTGGACCGAGGAGCACTGGAAAAAACAGACAATCCAAGATGAGGAAAATCCACTAGGAACATTACTGGAAAAATCAAGGATCAAAAGGCCTGGGTGTTCACCACGAATGTAGACTGAACGATCTGGCAGGGTGTGGATGAATGAGCCGAGTCTTTATACTGCAGAGGTGTATGCTTGATTGGAGATGGGTTGCAGGTGAGTAGTGGGAGGAGCCGTTGAAGGTGGTGCAGCATGTCTATTCTCCGCCCAGCTCCAGACAACACAGATGGGAGGGGGAGAACACAGGAATCTTGACATTATATTATAGTCTGAGAACACGGCATTGGCATGGAATTAAAACTGCTTTTGACTTTTATATTCTGACTATATTTATAAGATAAGAGAACATTTATCACAAGTGAGAGAATGATAAATCGCAGACACACTCTTTGTTCTAGTTTTCTCGCAAATTCTGTAAAATTTGAAGCCTAAATTTGATGCTCAAATATGTATTCCTTTGATTTTTAAAAACTGAATTCTGAAAAACAAATGAAAACAACAACAACAGGAAATGAAACTGTAACTGCATGCACCAGAATACAGTTTCTCAAAATGAATTTTCTGAGTTACTTCCCAACACTGTTCATAGGACTATTTCTTTCTATTTATCAATTCTAAAACATACATCGCAAATCTAATCGCAATTCGCAATTTTTCCCCAAACCGTGCACCATTTTTCTTTCATGTACAATGATTTAACATTCTGACAGGACAATATTAGGTGTTTTTGGTGAGAAAAACATTAATTTACACAAACGTTAACAGTAATAATTTAACTGCAGTAGTAAAGAAATGTATACTGTTGCAAGATAGCCATAATAGATGTTTTAAAGTATTCCAAATGAGAGGAGATCAATCTGCAAACCAACATTTGATAGAGCATCCTGTCATTCACAAATTCTCTGCGCATTGTTCCCGGCCCGTTTGGCAGAGCTGAAACCTGAGGTGGGTCATCCCGGGACGCTCGCAGGAGAGTTGAAGTGCGTCCAGCCTTTCCCTGGCTAAGTGCCTTGGCAGCTTGTTGTTCTTTTTGCCGCGGGCTGCATAAGCTACAGCCGGGTTTCAAACAGGATTCTCCGGAAAGCGCACGGCCTTGGACACATTCCCACTTCACTCCCAAACAACGTCTTCGCGACTTTGCAAACAAACTTTACAATTAGCGGCCATTTACAGTCAGTACGTTTCGGAAAGATTGCCGGAATTGATGGCGTTCATAGTTTGAGAATGAGTGTCTTTTAAAAGTATAAGAACATTGCAATTGTGAAGGAGGCAAATATAGTTTTTCTTTTGATCGGTTTGATTTAAATGAAGTGACACTGTTTACCATTTTTCGGTTCACAAAGTGCCTGTTTTTGCTTTAATCTGCGACATCTGTGACACACACATTTATTAACTTATTCTGTATTCACTTATTACTCACTCCGCTCATCGCACGTTATGTGTGACTTCTCTGCGTTCTTTTCGTGTCTTTATTAAACTGCAATAATTGGGTCTGTTTTGCAGCAGGTTTCTGTTCTGCAGCAAAGGACAGAGAAACAACAATGTTAATAAAAGCAAGAATAGACACTCCTCATATTATTAGAAGATAAGCTTAAAGTCTATATGACAGGTTCTCATGATATTCTAATTCTGACTTAGTTTGGTGGGAGGGCACCTGTTGTAAATATCTAATACAGTTTTACATTTGTCAAGTTGCCGTTGGTGAACACATTTAGAAAAGTTAAAGTTTAAAATGACAGGAAGTAATGCTGAGTCTACAACAAAATCGTTCTGTAATGTCATCAAAAAGTGACACACAGTTGAAAATAAAGACAATTTACAGACATCTAACACATTTACAGACATCTAACACATTTTAAACACAGTTTAAACAATCATGTAACAAAATAAACCATTGCTGCCTTCCAAGCAACTGGGAAGTCGGGTATTTCCCACTTGAAAGATATGAGTTCCGACCTCGGAGTGTTCCAGCTGAATGAACTCGTATGTAAACAATTTGGCTAATGTTATCTGTAATTAACTGATTATTTTCGTTTACATGGTTTATGTGGTAGCTGATTGCTCAGGTTCTGCTCCCAGTTCACAAGGAGGATTTACCAGTTTGAGAGGCGTTCCGGGGCATTTTTTCAAGTCGGAGGTGGGAAATATCACAGTTACCAGTTACCTGGAACGCACCATACAAAATGACTATTTTGTGTTTTTATGGATTTTCATTTTAGTGAAATGTGTCGTTTAACTGTCATTAGACAGCAACATGCAAAAAAGTTCATTATGCACCTTTAAATTAATTTCACTATGTGCTAATTTTGCTCTAGTGATCAGGGCTGGGCACCAAAACTCGGCTGCTCTTTGGTACCGACTGAGAAGGTTGATGAAGTACTGACATTGTGTGAGTCTCCAGTGCAGGGCCTTGTGTGTAAAGCCTGTGTTGTGCTGAAGAAATCCACATCCAGTCACAGGTGGCAGTGTCCACTTAAAGCTGAAGTCAAATTTAGGCCATGATATGATCCAAATCACGCCTATAACCTTCTCTTCCTCCATCCAGGTCAAAGTGTAGTGCCCGAGTAATGTGTGAAACGTGTATGCAGCCAAACGAGTTTGTGTAAAGTACGTCATAATCCTCCTCCTCTGTGCGGGTAAACCTGTAGTAAAAGCATAACACACGAGCGACGCCTGGGAAAGCAAGAGTGGAAACTTAAACGTGTTACACCACGTGTGTGACTGAAGTGTGCCAACAGTTTGTTTCATTTGTTTGGAGTTCTAACTGAACAGTGTCATACAAATGTTTTAAAATAGGATTTCTCAGTTATAACATTATTTAACTGTGTGTAAAATATTTATTGTATAATACTGACCATTCATTTACACTTAAGAAATACAGGCACCGAAAAATGAAGAGTTCAGAACAGTTCTAGGATTGGTATTGATGGTATTGATAAACAGGTATGGTTCAGCACTTGACAGATATACTAGGGCTGCACAGTATATCGCAAAAGTATCGGTATCGCAATAATGGCTAACGCAATAACGATATCAACATTACAACAAAAAAATATAACATCAAAGTCTTCCACCTGATAGAAATGTTCTGTTTTTAAAACGAAAACAGTGAAATGGGAAAATCATGAATAAAATCTAGCTTTTTCAAACTAAACTAGCTTCGGTTTTGTATTTGTTGTTCAGACATTATTGCCTCAACAAGTAGTAGAATAATCGTCAACGATAAACAATAATGGCTGTCGTATTTTGATGGTGGTCGTCGTTCTCTGAAGTAAACAGACTCTAACACAAACTTTTATAACAAGGACAGTGACATTATTAAAGAAAAATGGCAAAAAAAAACACACCATTTCTGATTTTCCTCAATTATACACTTCACTTAATTTTTAAATATTCTCTATATCTAGAAGCCTTCATTCACAATATTTCAACATTTATTTGGTTAGAAATAGTTTATTAGTTTATTCCAAGTCTCAATCTACAATAGAAATAATCGCTGACTACTAAAATAATCATTAGTTTCAGCCTTAGTCAAAAAGTGTATTTAAATATCGCAATAATATCAGTATGGCAGATCTTAATAGCCATATCGCAATCATTTCCAATATCGTGCAGCCCTAGTCTATGCCCCCTCTCTGTCCCCCTTTCACACTCCAACTGCCCCACAACTCCTGTCAGTTAAAGTGCCTATGACATTACACAATAAAACACAGTTAAGATTATTATATTTCAAAATTTGCAAAAAAAAAAACAAAAAAAACAAAGAACTTGTAAATCATCACACTTGTAAATTTTGTAACTGTTTCCTAGCAACCATACTGCACACTGGGCCAAACGGCTTTTATTTAGTTGAGGTAATGTTTAAAGCAGAAGGGGGCAAACTAAGGCCCGGGGACCACATGCGGCCCTTTTGGCCCTTTGATCCGGCCCGCAAAGCATTTGATAAGCATTTTTATGAGTTTAGTATGGCGCATGTGTCATTTTATATTTGTCTGAGACGGCAGTTGCTTGTTCATTTAAGATCATTTTTGAGAATAGCCACCACTAGAATAACACCATACTTTGATGCATCGGCTAAAAAGAGTGACCAGCGGCACTGTTTCCACTAAAATAAATATTCTGTTGTAGTATTTTAGGCATTAAGTCTATGTGTAATATACTGAAGCTAACAACATCCAAACTGTAAATGGTTCGGTCCCCGGGCAAGTGTAAAAATACAATGTGGCCCTTGAGTCAAAAAGTTTGCCCATACCTGGTTTATAGGGTCCGAAAAATGTGTTTGTTGTGTGTAAATTGTCCCGAACTTCTGAATGGAGTCTCCCCAGTGTGACGTCATCATCTTCAACATACTTCTCATAACTTTTCTTTACAAACGGACACTTGATTTATGTCAAACTATCATTCGTATTTACAACAGGTATTATTCCTTCAAAGAGAGTCAAAAGTAGAAAATCATAAAAACATGTGAGATGCACTTTAAAGCCTAAAGGTTAATTAAAAAATGCCACTAAGCCCTTGTAGTGATTCACACAGATTTTATATTTTGAAGATAATGTTGCTTCTAAAATGTGTGACATCTTTGACCACGACTATAGTATAATCAAAGGCAATTCAGCTTGACATTTTAGCAAAGTATAGACACCGCGGAGGGAAAGTCGAGCGGCGTTTTAACAGACAGTATTTTCACCTCGGCTCAATCTGTTTGTCGAACAACACTGGACCGTCTCTTCTCTGTGCAGCAGATGTCCACAGACTCGTGCTTCCAACTCTGACACATGCACCTCCTGACTCATCACACCAGCCAAAACGACAGCCCTTTCGTCAGATGGAAAGATGCTTTTCAACTGTTTTCTTACTTTTCTCTTTTTTCTTTTCTTTTCTTTTTTTTTTTTTTTAGTTGGCGTGTGCGGTTTGGTGTTTGAAATAAAAAAGCACGGGGTTTGAAATCTGTTTCTTCTTATGGATATTATTTGAACGTTGTGATAGTTTGGGGTCGCTTAAGGTACTTGTAAGGAGTCGGTGTGTGCTTTCAATAGAGCTGCTGTTTTAGCGCCACATGAGGGTTATTTTAAAGACACAGATTCTGTATTGTTATTGTATTTAAACCTGCTCTCTTTGCTTTAATCCTGTGCACATCGAAAACTACACACAATTTTGAATGAATGTGATTTTAGGCAGAAATGCTCAGAGTTACAAGTTACCAATTAAGTTTAGTTCTACTTGAATTAAATACTTAAAGTCTACATGACAGATTATACGACACATTTCACTAAAACGTGAAAGTAAACGTGATTATATTTAAGATTTTACTGAACATTTTGCCCATTGGTCCCCAGTTTGACAGTTTTTGGGAAGTTTATCATGTTACTTCCTGGTTGGTCATGCGCAGCAAATATGACATCATTCCACAACTGTTACCTAGCAACCATTTTGAAAACAAGGGCCAAAATCCATAAAAATCACACAACAGTTAGGAATCGACAATAAATAATACTTAATAATACCTTTATTTTATTGCATGATGGTTTAAACAGTCCGAAAAATGTGTCAGTTATGTTTAAATTGTCCTCGTATTTTTGATGGCGCCTCGCTTTTTGATGACAAAGGTGGAGGGATTCCATTTTAGAACTCAGCTCGACTCCGTGTCATTTTAAACGTTTATTCTTCTGAATTTCCTCACAAACTGCATCTTGACTGACGTAAAACTATGATAACTATTTACCACATGTGCCCTCCATCCAAACTAAGTCGTAATTAGACAAAAAAGATGATTGTATTTAAGATTTTACTAAGCATTACTCCTGTTTGTTCCCAGTTTGACTATGTTCGTAAAGTTCATAATGTCACTTCCTGGTTGGTCATGGGCAGCAAATATGACATAGTTCGAGGAAATTCCGAGGAAACTGTTTCCTAGCAACCATTTTGAAAACAAGGGCCAACATCCATATATATTACACAATAGTTATGATTTGACAAATAATAATACCTGATAACACCTTTATTTTGTTGTTTAGTTGAGCGTTTACTGTCTATTTAATATATACTCTATGTCACTTTTTGATGACATCACAGAGGGATTCCATTTTAGAACTTCCTGTCATTTTAAACTTTTATTTTTCAAATTTTCTTCACAAACTGCTACTTTACAGATAGCAACTGATAAATATTTAACACCGGTGCCCTCCCACCAAACGAAGTCAGTATTAGAGAAACATGAGAACCTGTCCTGTAGACTTTAAAGCAATGACAGACTTGTTTCTCAAATGTAATGTTGAACAGAGTCTGTGGGGAGGTGCGTCTCAGTGGATTCAGTGCAGCACATGTCCTCGTCTCACCACAGACTGCACTCCGCACACACTTTTACTTCGAAGCGTGCACCTTTGTCTTAGGTTATTCATTTCCTTCTAAAGCACGTGGTTCATTCAGGAGCCAATGCCAGTTATAAGGAGGAAGCAAGCAAGCAAAATGTATTTGTAGAGCTCATTTCGTACAAAACACTATTCAAATTGCGTTACAAACATTAAAACACATATTAAAAACACATGAAAAACTCAACTCAACATAAAAACATAAATAATTGTTATAAAATCAGTTTTGAAAATATAACATACATGTCAAAATTCTTCAAATGTCTTTATCCTAGAGTTGAAAACTCTGACGCTGATTTGACGCTGAGTTTAGTCCTAACTGCGGGCACCAGCAGGAGGCCAGTACCTGTGGTCCTCAGAGTCCGAGATGGTGCATATGGCACCAGCATGTCAGAGATGTACTTTGTCTTATATATCGGCCATGAAGAGACTTGAGCTCAATCAAAAAGGAAAAAAGGGAAGAGGTGGAGTTAGCGCAGCTGTTAGCACTCTCACTTCACAGCAAGAAGGTTCTGGGTTCTGATTGTCATTTACGATTGTTTGATAGAAGCAACTTCATGGAAAGACACTGGGTTTGTAATAGGGATGGAACGATGTGCAAATCTCACGACACGATATTATCCTCACGATATGAACCTCACGATACGATATGGTTTGCGATATCATGGAGAAGCATGGAGAAACAATATTGTAGAAGAGCTCAAAATATGTATCCATGTTCAAAATAACAAGACTGATATGCTCCTGCCATTAATGATTAGGCCTTTATTGTCATATTTTAGAACCAGAATAATCGAAATGATGGCAACTCTAAGGTGCAATTTTCAAGTTATGTCAGGAACAACTATAATGACTGCTGAGTATTCTGTGATGTACCTTGTTATTTCTTATTATTAATAATAACAAATAATTAATTTTTACTCAATAATACTTTAATCTGAGGGAGTAGGCTAAACCATAGTTGTTGTTTTTTTCACGTAGACATGCTGTTTTTCATATCGTAACATGACAACAACAATATCGTGACAATTTGACTACTTTACTTTTCACTATATCACGATATCACCAGTATCATTACATTCCTAGTCTGTAATATATAATCTGTGCATATTATAAATGCACTTTGTTTGGAAAAAAATTGTGCAGAAGCCAATCTGGCATACTGTACACTTTGGCTCATGGATAAATAACTGCTCGACACTTTAGAGACACTAAAGAGAATTTATCTTAACTAGAGTAAATAAAAATCAGGTACAGGGCCTTTAACATACAATGTCCCCACCAAATGTGAGTGGTAAAAAGGTAAATAAGGACAACAGAAAAGATCAAGTATTGATGCAATAATGCTGTTAAAGTTGGCTGTATTGCACAGTAGACGACTTAATGTTTTGATGATAAAATAATACACATAAATAGCCCTGGTAGATGTTTGTGTCATTTTGGGAACTTTACTGCTCCTGATAAACGTATTTATTTAGTTTGCACACGCTCAGTACAACACCAGTGCGAGAACTCTGATACTGCGTTTACATGTAACAGTATTCTGGATACTATTGGAATATCCCAGTGAGAGTTTCCCTGTTTCCCTTTACTAGGAGACTGAAATAAATATGTGTTTACCAGGACACACACAAAACAGGATACTTAAAACAACAGGATACAGGATACTTAAAAACATCATAACATGAGCATCATAACGGGGATATTTAAGTGCATGCAGAAACACAACATTTATAAGGTATAAATACATAGTTTAAATATATAGGTTTTATAATGCAGACTTGGACAACAGCAAACAATGCCCTGCTTAAGTGAACATATCTAGTGTGGCTGTGATGACAGACTGTCCATATTTATTTCACTTTTCGGCTCATCGTGCTGTGGCAGATGCTTGTACATTCTAATTATTAGAATCTGATCCAAGTCCATTTTCCTTGTCCTTTTTTTGTTTCTTTTTTGCTCATGGTGGACTTCAACATATGGCTGCTGGGTAATTACCTTCGCTGATTACTGTTATAGCATTGCGATAACATTGCATCTTATTAGGGCTGCACTATTCTGGAAATGATTGTTATATGCAATTGAATGTATTATACTTGAACATTCTTTTTGACACTGTCATTTCAGTTATAAAAAAAAACCCTCATGAGTAAAACCATCCTTTTCATTTTAAAAACAGTACATTTCTATCAGAAGGAGGAGCTTAGTGTTATTGCAGTATTTGAATTTTTACTTTTTAACACAGTCATTTCAGTTATATTGAAACTAAAATGTGCAGTCCTTAACCCTTTCTGACCTTCACATATTTATTTTTAGCATCGTGTAGAAAATGAACCCATATATATAGAGTAATAATTTTTTTTGCACGTAAAAGTGCACACATTATTGACCTCCTTCTGCAGTGTTTTCTGTCGCCTTCATTGTTCACAAAAACATGCCAAAAAGCAGAGCCATCAGATCCACTGGGAAACAATGCCGTTTGAATGGGAGTCTTGTAAACACATTTAGTATTTGTCTCTTTTGTTCATGTCATGAAAGAACTTGTTGATGAAATGACAAAAGTTTATTGATTTGGGAACTCTAAACATGTATTTTGACAATTCACAAAGTCATAAAAGCAGTATTTGCCAATTAAAATGTCAAATTTTGATTTTTCGTGTTTATTAATATTTATAAAACATCTGTTTATCACAGATAGAAACTTCAAATAACTTTTATCTGGTTTGAAAAAACTTTTTGGACCAATTTTGAGAGATAGAGACTGGAATTTCAGCATTTGGGAAAATATGTTTTTTTTTTTTTTAATTGGGTGTTTTAGCTATTTTAAATTAAACATTTGAAGTGTGAGGGTGTATAAGTGTATAACGAAACATTGTAGTCCTAAAAAATGACACTGCAGCAAAAATAGGAATAATTCCTAAAATAAATAGGACTTAAGGAAAATAATTCATGATCTGCCGTTTTCATTGTAAAGCACTTATGAAAACAAAAGAAACAGTATATTTCTATCCGATAGAGGGCCTTTTTTGTTCCTCGGTTTGCTGCTCTATTGATACTTCTGCGGTTTATTGTGCAGCCCTACTTCTTCCCCACAAAGTTAACATCCTTTAATTGATTACCGCTACATCTTTTTGTCAGTCAGGATATTTTTACTGCACATTGTTGCTCTTTTCCACTGTCATTTGTGCTTGTAATCCATCAGACAGAGCCACGGCAGAGCGAGGAGGAGGAGGAGGATGTCTTCTTGACGGAGCAGAACAAATAAACAGCGGGACGGCAAAATAATAGACATGCACACAAGATGTTGCTATGGAGACCTCATTCTCTTGTCCAAACCGGAATAATACGCAGCGTGTTGTGTTATATTTGCATGTATTATGTGCTAAATTAAGGATCATGACGGTGATGAACATTTTATTTAATTGCTGCTATGTTTTGTGTCTCTCATTTCCGAAGTTTTGCAAATGTAATGATTTTGCTGCTTCCACTCCACACAGCACTCAAAATGCAAATGCGCTCGATTAATTTTAACGTTATTTACCAGATAGATTTCTTATTCTCTCGTTGGTTCTCTAATAATGTAAGAGTGCCCAAAGTTTTCCGTGGAAGAATAAAATAAAATATTTTTTATATCAAAGTAGAAATTACCTCGCTTGAAAGACAGAGTTTGACAATTCACAACATTTTACAATTCATAAATGTGATCATTTCAGACAGAGTATATGGCGGATTCATTGTTTAAAGGACACATGTTCTGCTGCAGTGACTTTTATGAGCTTAAAACCATGTTCTAACAATGTTCAGTCATCAAAAACAAACCTGAAGTAGCATTCAGTTGCATTCGCGTTCTTTTGAGTCATGGATATTTAAAATCCACCCCCTACGAGCGTCAAACACACTTCCTGCTGAACATCCGGGATTTTTGGACGTATTTTCAGGTCATCTATGTCAGTGGTGTCCAAACTTTTTCCATCGAGGGCCACATATTGAAATACAGACCAAGCGGAGGGCCACAAATCAATCGCGAAACGTTAAAAAAAGCTGCATTTATCTGATGTTTTAAGCGCCGCCACATCTACACATCGTCTCATTGCCTTAATATCAGGTCTGTATTGCACCAAAAGTTAGTTATTTAGGTTGGAATTGTAGAAAATCTGAAATGTGCTGTAAATAGTACTTATCAGGACAATGTGGGCCAGTTCACCAGGAAGCCTAAGGGCCAAGAAAAATTGGTCTGAGGCCACATTTGGCCCCCGGGCCTGAGTTTGGACATGCCTGATCTATGTCATTTATCTGAGAATGTTCCACTTTTTATGTCCTTAAATCATCGCTAAACTCGTTCTAAGTATTTCTGCTGTCTTAACTTGACAAATGTGCATCATAGCCTTTTATCAGCAGTTAACTTCACTAGACTGTATTTAGCGCTGGCATCATCTGCTGGCTGGATGCACTTAATACGTGTAATTTTATACTGGCTCATAACACCTGTCATAGAATGAATAATTTTTTTTACATTTTTTTTAAACATGAGATAGCAAATTTGAGGTACTCAAGAGCATGTTTAAAGGCTAATAACAATATGAAATATATATATATATATATATATGTTATAATATTTTACTTTAAAACTAAATAAAACACCAAAAAACTGAAAAATGTTGGATTATTTTCAACGATAATGTGTAAAATAAAGTAGAAGTTCAATTATGCTGACAGAGAAGACATCAATGTACCTGATTTTTGCTGTTTTCAAATATTCCTAAATATGCGATGAGTTTATAAGCACTTTTCTCGAGTGTCTGAGCCCAGAGTGAGTTCTGCTAACCAACATTAGCATGCTAACAACACACTTCCTGCTTCTTGTAGAATAAAACGCTATATAAATAAATGCAGAGAAAGAGCTGTGGTTTCATTTTCACTGCTGGAGCAACACAGATTTTAGTTAGTTTAGTTAGTTTATTAGTTTATTAAGTTTATTAAATTCAGTACATGAACTAGTTCTGTTTTTCACGTTTCAAAACTGTAAAAATCAGGCACAGCACCTTTAAACTTCATGTCAGTTTTTGTTTCATGTGAACAGGCATAATAATCAAGACAAAACATCCACATTTTGACAGTTAAAAGGCAAATTCTGAAATACAATACTGAATTCTGACCTCACATCTAAATTTTAAATTGGGCTATTTAGAATGTGAAGTCACTTGAATCCTATAGAGTAGCAGTCCTTTACTAAAGTTGCTTGAGGTCTACAAACTTTACAGTCCACTCTAACTCCATAGTGTCAGTGGTGAGTCGTGACATTTTGTCTTGTAAGTGCTCAAAACACATCTAAAATGTGAAGTAGCTATAGATGCAAATAGAAACATCTAAACCGCTGATTTATATTTAGTTAGAGCCTGAAATTTGAGAGGGAAAGAACAGAAACAAGTAAACAATAGTAGAAAAACAGATGAGAAAAAACGGGGGCACAGTAAGCTAAGTGCACATTTATCACTCATGGGACATTGCATTTATCACAGGCTCCTGAAAATGTGTTATTAAAATTCCTGCTGGAACTGCTATGGACCTGTTCCATCATTTCCCAGTTTGAGTTATTTAACAAATTTGTGTCGATCATGCCACTGTTCCAAGAGGTATTGTCAGGTGTGCTGTAAAAAAATGTTCAATTTGGATTCACACCGATTTAATTCAATAATTTACCTTTTCGGAGTGTCCTGACCAGCAAAAAAGAAAGTATAACCATCACAATTTACAGATTTAAAGCACCATAGTGGCACAGACATGATACATACCACACAAAAACATCAGGTTTTAGTGGTAGGTGGTGTGCCGTGGTTTCTTTTCAAACAAAAAAAGTGTGCCGCGACTCAAAAAAGGTTGAAAAACACTGGCTCGTAGCTTGACTATATAAAGGTAATGCTAACTTTTACTAAATCGTATTTAAAAAACAAAACAAAACCTTAAAATCCAGGTGCCCAGTGGTAAAATACTGTAGCTACTGTGTCAGTGCTGGAGTTTACAGATACTATTTGTTTTAGGTTGCAGACAGATACAGTTCAGATTGTTGACAGACTTTCAGAGTCCAGTCCCATTCTGACACATCCGGCTAATAAGATTTAGAAGCGTTTAAGTAATCTGGGGATTCAGCCTGGTTTAGAGGAAATGGATAGGGAGCAAACAGGGCCACTTCTGTGCTTGTGCCACTGTGCTAGAGCAGTTTGTGGCTGTAGTTAGCGCATCAGCTGTCCTCTGTTGCTAACACGGCAAACCTTAAAGGGCCTGTGCCTGATTTTGAACCATGAGATAGGAACTTGTTTTAGCCCCACCCACATAGTCCTTCCTTTCACTCAATATTGCTCCATGACTCAGATACAACTGTCTGGAATAGTCGCATGCAGTTGTTTCCATATAGTTCCTATAACTCTCCTTACAATTAGCTGTTAGCACTTTGAAACTGCACCATGACAAAGAACCACATGTCTGGGAGAGTGTCAAGCAGTTATTTTCCCATGATTCGTAGTGTACAATGTGCCTGATTGGCTGAAATGAGGTGACCCTGGCAAATGCTTCTGCACTAGTTCTTTCCAAACAAAGCACATTTACAATAAGCACAGATTATACATTACAAACTCAGTGTCTTTGCATGAAGTTGCTTCTATCAAACTGTGTGTGATGTAAAGAGAATTTATCTTAACTAGAGTAAATAAAAGACAGGCACGGGCCCTTTAACAGCCATGGTTTTAATAAAGTTACGACTCACCACTTATCATACTTTCAGTTTACCATCATGCACAAATGAATGTTGCGGAAACCGTCACTGCGTTTACATGCACGCTAGGAAACGGTGTCTTGACTCGAATCTGAAAGATCCCAATAACACAAGGAGAAATCTATTTGCTGTTGTATTTATTTTGCATGTTAATGGAGTAGTCCGATAAAGACAAGAACAGACTGCGAGAGACATTCAATCGTGCTCGCTAAGTTACAGCCAGGAAGATGCCTCTACCGCGGACTAGCATGTGTGTTTGTTTTGGTCCGCTGTGTTAAAGTGAAAGTAAAAACTACCGGAGCTTCAATGTGTTTATTTGTGCTGAGGAGAGGAAATAAAACGCAGTTCTTCATGTCTGAAAACCAAAAGCTCAGCGTTAATGAGTTGTCGCTTATCTAAGTGTGGTTATATGTTTGCAAGCCGTTTATTAGCAATTAAAGCTGCAATGTTCCAGCTAAATTACGCTCCTGAGCATCTCCCAGCCCTCATTCGCGCCTAATCAATTCTTTGACCTGCTGCAGACTGGGACAAGACCAGGTCCGACAGGTTTTGGGTCCGGGACAGACTGAATTTGGTTTCTTTAGCGCACTCTTAGTTCTTTGTGCATGTAAACGTGGTTCCTGCAGCGCCTGGTGAAGTTTTGGAGAGCTGACATGGGGTTGTTCTGTTGTGTATTGAAGGCAGATGGGACACACGGGCCTGGTTATGGTTGCATATCTGTACGGCATTCTTCAGTTTTGATAGTGCTTGTGTAAATTGCTGCCATGTGGTTACGGTTGCTAAGTACAAAAAAAGTGGAAGAAGGGGATCAGGTTCGTAGTAGCAAAGTAACAACATTATTATTAGGTTAGAGTTACAACCTTGTTATTTAATGTATTTCTATGATTACTAGTTCATTTTAATACTGTATCTTTGAGGCCTGAGCGAGTTTTGCTGTCAAAGTAAAACCAACAACAACTAGCATGCTAACAGCGCTCTCCCTGCTTCGCGTAGAATAAAACGCTGTAGATCAGATGCAGACAGCACACTGGTCTCATATTGATCTGAATATATAATATGCATTTACAATGAATCTGGAAATATACAGATTTTACTTTATAACTTGAAAACATTCGATGTATCGGGACATTTTCATGTAATAATAATAAGTAAAATGTACCTTGCTCAAGTGTGTAGTGTAGTGTAGTGTAAAAAACAAAACAAAAAAACGTCAAAACTTGTCTCTAGGAACTGTTAATGAATGAACTTATAAACTTATCGTGGTGAAATAATTAGGAAGCTGTGTAAGCGTTAGTAAAGTCAGGAATACGTTTGAACCGCTGCAAAACCGTAACGATCAGAACCAGCTCTGTGGCTGCACGATCTACGGGGCAAGCACGAGCTGCACGATCGGTCTGAAACACGTGTTTTAACTAACTTTGATCAAATATTTAACAGTAAATAAGAGTATATTAGTAGTGTACATTTGCTCAAACGAGAAAAGTGGAGTAAAGTTCCAAACGGAGGCATGACTCGTCTCCTGCTCTCCTCAGCTCAAAAAGTTATGGCGGCTCATTCATTTTTCTAAGTTAGCAAATAAATAATATAAAAACACTTATACCAGAGTTCAATAAAAAGCTTTCATCATTACATTCATATAAAAGAGTTTGAATATTGTTAAATAATTGTTTAAAGAACTATTTGTGAGTTTGACATATTGTGCATGTGCAGTTATTACTTCCGTGCAGATAGTGCAGCTCCACAGTTGGTGCAGGCACAAGCCCCTGTAATCAGACATGTAGAAATGTAGAGTGATAAACATGTAGCTACAGTACTGTGCATTTCATAA
Source organism: Rhinogobius similis (assembly GCA_019453435.1). Classification (NCBI taxonomy): domain Eukaryota; kingdom Metazoa; phylum Chordata; class Actinopteri; order Gobiiformes; family Gobiidae; genus Rhinogobius; species Rhinogobius similis. The sequence goes on along the minus strand of CM033635.1, from coordinate 33,585,029 downwards.
AACATGTAGAAGTAAAAAGTGTTGCTAAATGTGAAGTCCCGATAGCTTTAAATGGTTGGACCTGATTTTTATTGTCTTAAAAACGAGAAAAACAAACTAGTTCATTCCAAACTCTTGGCAGCGGTCCATAGTTATTCCTCACTTACCTAATTCATTCCAAACACCCTATTTATTCACCGTGATGAGTTTCTAAGCACTTTTCACAACTTTCAAAGGGAGTGAGTTCGCCGTCATGGTAAAGCTAACAACAACTAGCTTGCTAACAGTGCACTTCCTGCTTCGCGGAGTATAAAACGCTCAGTAATCACATGCAGACAGCACAGTGCAGTCTTATTTTGACACTAAAAGCTGGTTTTACTATATATCTGTACTGGGGCAAAACAGATTTTACTTTATTAAAAAACAAAAAACAGTACAGCCTCTTTAATGTGAATGTACATTAGCCAACACACATTAACTGTGAATTATTGTGGAACAGTCACAGTGTGGTCATTTGCAACATTTTTCTGTTAGCAGTGTGTTGCTCATTTGTATGGACGTCACGCATCCTACAGTGCAGTGTGTGAGAGTTTTCTGTGTTCCTCAGTGAAATAGCACTCACAAATTCACAAGTAAACTTACATTGCCTCAGAGCTTGACTATTTTAATTGGCTTTTTAGCAAGTCAGCCTGGAACTAATTCAGGCTGTATTTTGGCTTTAAAGTAAAAGTTCTTTGACATTTCTGCAAGAGGATCCCCTGTGGATTTGAAAACACACTGGTTCAGAGAGGTTAGTGTGGCGCATACAAATTTAAAGTTCAGTTAGGAGAACAAACTGTGCACAGTTCTTAGAAAAGCTCCCTCACAAATAGAAGCGTGGTTGCAGAATGAGTGTTTTTTCAATAGGAAAGTCGGGCGGGTGCCGGCCACACATTTTCAAGTGAAAGCAGCAGTCGTGTCTAACGCCAGCGTGACCTTTTACTCACTCTGTTATTTCTGCTTTTCAACATGTGCCATGGCCCACTTCTGCACTCACTAATCTTCCACTGACTGCAGCCTCATGGTGAACGTCGACTTCAGAGCCTGACAGATTTATGCAACTTCACAAAGCACTTTTAAAATGGGCTTTCTTCGCTTTAAGAACAGTGTAATGACCTGAGTGGAATCATACAGTATGTTTCACACAATCGTTTGCGTTTTAAACCCAACAGGCACACTAAAGCTGGGATTATTGACACAAATTTATGTTGCTCATTGACTTTGAAATCGGACAGAATTTTGGCTCGACCGTTCATCTGTCGTGCAGAGTACAGCGGGTACTCTGTGCTGATTGAACCACACTGATGTCTATGATTGCAAGAGGTGGGGAATAGATCCAAACTTAGGTAATGCTGTGAATGTTGGTTTGAACCATTTAAATATCATTTATACAAAAAAAAATGCTACAAAAAGAGCTGATAGAAAAAAATAAGAAACAAAGTTACAATGTAATCTTTCAAATAGGAGGATAAGGCAGGGCTATTCAACTTCAGGCCCAAACCAGGCCCTCCAAGGGATATGGTCTGGCCCCTCGACCCAAAATATTTTATCTCTTGTTATTGGTCTTTTTTAGTCTTGGTTTGGTCCTGGTTGAGACCTGGCTTAGACCTGGTTTTGGCCTGGTTTAGTCATGATTTAGTCTGTTTAAACCTGGTTTAGACCTGGTTTAGACCTGGTTTAGTCCTGGTTTAGACCTGGTTTAGTCATGATTTAGTCCTGGTTTAGTCCTGGTTTAGACCTGGTTTAGTCCTGGTTTAGACCTGGTTTAGACCTGGTTTAGACCTGGTTTAGTCCTGGTTTAGACCTGGTTTAGTCATGATTTAGAGCTGGTTTAGACCTGGTTTAGACCTGGTTTAGACCTGGATTAGACCTGGTTTAGACCTGGTTTAGTCCTGGTTTAGACCTGGTTTAGACCTGGTTTCTGGCCCAGAGGACAAAACCGTCTGAAAAATCTGTCCCTCGGTAAAATAAAGTTGAATAACCCTGGTATAAGGTGATTTTTCTGCACTTTTATAATTAGTTTGACAGACATTTCACATTTGTCTAATAATGAAACCTCAACTCTTACACGTAAAGACACATTTTAACACATTTATGTTGGAGTGACATAATATCTGAGTATCGGTATCGGGATTCTCCAAAAAAATACGGAGATATCCATTTTTCGTCAGTATGGCCCAGCCCTGTGTTTGTGGTGGGTCACAGGGTTCAAAGTTCTGCTGAAGCCGTGGCAGCAGCGCAAAGTACAGCTGCGTGTTTAAACCTGACGAAGGAAAAGATAGTGGGATCAGCAAATACGCCTCCTGTGGCTCCTGCCCCCGGTGCAGTGCGAGCAGGTCAACACGTCTATCGCTCTGGACGGCGCACACACCTCCGTCCTGAGCCCACTGACACATGGGACAGGTGCATAAAGTGGATTCAAGAACACAGGGGCGATATCTGGCAGGATTTGAAGTTGCGATTTACCCACCGGACGGTTGTTTTCAATAGCTGTGCATGTATTTGACTGCAGAAATGCTCGGTCGACTCAAGATATTCCCCGCCAATCGATCCGTCAACGAAAACTATGACCATCTGCACTCACAAGTTCACGCAAAACAACAATTTAAACAGAAAACTTGAGGAAAAGGCAGATTAAATTGGTACTCACTCACTCTATTCCTCTTCTTTTCTGCTGTTCTCCTACGTAAATCCTTATAATTTAAAAATGATATTATTCGACTAATAAAAATACAAAAAAGGTGTAGCTGAGGAAAGTATAGCGTATATATATATATAAGTATATGATGTCTGGACCTTGATAAGATTTCTTAGGCTTGACTGAAGTGGTCTATCTGCCTAATTTGACCTCATGCCATGTTAATCGCTCATTTAACAGTCTAATACCAGACATTACATACTGTATTTGTATTTTCTGGAGTATTTCAATAATGATAATCACTTAATATTACGTCAGTCCAACAGTCAAAACATGTCTTTAAACTTATCGGTTGAGGTTTAATGACGGAAAAATGTGAAATGCCTGTAAAATGAATCACAAAAGTGCAGAAATATCCTCAACTTATCCCACCATTTTTCTCATTTTCAATTTCAATCAGCTCTTTTTGTTCCATCTTTACTATAAACAACATGCACAATATTAAATACATTTTGATATATTGCCCACCTCTACTGTCTTTTTTTATCATTTAGTTTCCAGACATGTACAGTTTAGGGCTGCAACAAGCATCCTCAGAATATTTCTCCATCCGTAAACTCCAAGTAATTTACATCAGGTGTATCACACATCGGCCATTTTATCGATATTGGCCGATACAACAAAAGAGGTTTTATGACTCAGCTTGAGCAGTAATTCCATTAAAAATCAATTTGTATGAAAACCTTTTTTTTTTGCATAAATATAATTCATCGGGACGTCCTGTTGCTCCATCTGCGTCAAATTGAGTAAAAATCTCACATTCACTGGCCTTGTGCAATCTAAACAACTAACCGGTTAATCGAAAGAATAATCGCTTGACCGATCGATTCGAAAAAGAATTGTTATCTGCAGCTCTAGTACAACTGGGTGTGACCAAACAGCCTTGATCATGTCTGACACAGGCGTCTCTGTAAATCTTTTGTCAGGCATTCTTATTCCCCCCAAACAAACAAAATAGCATTAATAGCTCGGCTGTCGACAATGCAGCACTTAGCCTGAGTGACTGTGCGCTAGCAGATGCAGTTAAATGAGGCCATATTATGCTGAAAGAAATTGCAGGGCTGAGGAGAAATCACACAGCAGGTTGCTAAAAGTACATTAGCGCGGCGACTAGCTAAGCAGAACGGAAGCTTAACATAATTAGAATAATGTGCACAATTATCTTGTCATATGTGTTTGCTTTTTATTATGTGATCTTTTAAATGGCGCTGTTTGCTAATGGTAATGCCATGCTAATAGGTTTGTGTTCCTAGAAAATCCACAAATGTTAAATGTCAGAAAATATGTCTACAAATTTTATTCATAATGAACTTTAGTAATCCATTGGCTTTAAGGTGCACCACTTAAGCATCTTATCTTGACAACTACCAAACTTGAATCAATGCGAATCTTTAAAACATCACCACTGATAAAAAATATACTTACATTTGTATAAAAACCCTTGCATAAAAATGAAAGCAACCTCAAATCTCACTTTTAAAGGAGACATATCACGCTTTCTTTCCAGTTACTTAACGCTAAACTATAACATAAGTAGATCATCATTTTACATTTTGTTCATCGAAAAGCTCAATATTGATCTAAATCGACTCTAAATCGATCTGTTGACGTCTTGTTCAAAACCTCAGAACTGATAAGCCCCGCCTGTTCATAGTGGCATTTACATGTTTTCATTTTTGAAAAGCAGCTACGTGACATTTTAGAACCCCACATGTGTCGCTCGGAGTCTACATTTTACAAATAATTGCAAGTACAGGTTTGTCTGAGTCATAAAACCTGTTCTTTCAGCAGGAGTCTGTGTATCGACAGTTACTCAATCATTTAATTAGTTACAACCATTTCTATAATCGATTAGTTGCGAATAATAAATTAACTTGTTGCAGCCCTTCTTCCCACTGAACTAAATGAATGATTATTACTTTCTCCCAGGTCTATGTAGCTGTAATACGTACTTCATGGACTGATTTAAGTCATTTTGATGAACTTTGGCATGAAAATTTCAAAATGTAAATGCGCAAAAATTCAACCTGATCATTTCTATTAGTGATTAGATGCAAGAATTTGTCGCATTGCAACAACAATATTTATTTTAGCCGCCCCCATTTGGATTAAATATTATTGGCCCAGCGATACTTGTGTGTGAGCGTGTTTGGGTCAGAGAGTGGACTTTGGGAATTGAACTCGTAGAGCTCATTGCTGACTGGGTTTGTTTGCGCTGTATTATTTATTCTTGTAAATCAGGAACTGCGGATAGAAGCAAGCTTTAATCCGGTGTGGTATAACTCCGTTTCTTACGAGCTTAATGTCTTAATGTCTCTGTACTCAGTGTCCCTTCAAATTAGTCGACGTAATCCCTCGTTCGTCCAGGCGTGTTCCAGCGTAGAAAAGGTTACAGGCTTGTCCGGATATTGTCCCTTCAAAATAAAAACTAAACTAAACCAAACAATACAGGGTTAACTCAAACTTACAGGAATCAATCGAAATACAACTTTGAGTAAACTAATGATGAGGAAACGCCGTTGTGACGAGGATAAACTCTCATGAAAGTTCATTCAGCAGCGCGATGGCGTCACAGAGGTGGCCTGACATGATTACTCAGCACTCCTCAGCAGCGACTGTATGTTTGAGTCCTGTAGAACACGTGAAGGAGCAGCTGCTTTCCGCTCGTTGCACAATACCAAACATTAGAGTACATTCTGTTCTGATGACGGCCACCGTTGTGTGCCGCGTGTTATAAAAGACATTACCTGACGAGGACACGGGAGCCCTGAGACACAGATCTGATTCACACGAGGCTGAGTGAAGCGGATCCTCAAGCAAAGACTCAAACTAAACAGGAACACAGTGGAAACGACAGAAACAAACAAATAGTGCTGTTTGTTTGATGATGTCATGCAAGTAATTACCTGAAATATAGCTTATCCCCCAATTTCCTGATTAAAAACACATTTTTAGCATCTGACACTTTCTTGGGTAGAGTCTCCAAATATTCTACTCTAGTCTTGCTTCCAATACTCGAGCACTGACATCTCACAATGTGCCTGAATGTCTCTTTATACCCTGGTTTGAAAGGCTTTGCTCTTTGAATATAATCTAATATTCAATCTTTTTTTTTTTACATCGTCTTGATATCATCAGATGTTATATTATTCATACAAAAATCATCACTTCTGCACACATATTGGGTATGCCATTTACATTTAAAAGAAAAGAAAATCAAATTATGCAATAAACTTATGTTATAATGCCCTAAACCAGGCATGACCAAACTCAGGCCCGGGGGCCAAATAAATTTTCAAATCAAATCAAATCAATTTATTTTTATAATGCCCAAAATCACAACAACAGTTGCCTCGATGGGCCACAGGTAAAAGCAGTTCAGATAACTGTCCCAGAATGCCCCTGTCCTTTGACCCTCCTTCGCGGCGAGGAAAAACTACAAAAAACCCCATGGGAAAAGGTAGAAACCTCGGGGAGAACCACAGTGAAGGAGAGATCCTACTCCCACGGACGGACAGGCTGCAGATGAACTAGGACTGACGCATCCACTTGGACTGTGGAGCCAGAACCACTCAAGAGGGAGGTGGCTTTAAAGAGTTCCTCCAGGCGGACGAGGAGCAGTCCACCAGTGTAGAGAGATCCTCCAGCAGGAGACGAGGAACAGTTCATCTAAAGTAGAAGGAGTTCGTCCAGGCAGACGAGGTGTGGCTAATCCAGCTGTCCAGGCGGGTGGCGCATAGATCGTCCAGTGTAGAGATCGATCCTCCAGACAGGTGGGGGTGGGGGGGTCGTCACTGGAGCAGCCGCCGCAGTGTCTGAAACAGTCTCCACTCCCCGGGGGAAGTGGAGAGAAAGAGAAACATGTGAATATGTGAATATTCAAATGCGGCCCTCAGACCAATTTTCCTTGGCCCCTAGGCTTCCTGGTGAACTGGCCCACATTGTCTTGATAAGTACTATTTACAGCACATTTCAGATTTTCTACAATTCCAACCTAAATAACTAACATTTTGGTGCAATACAGACCTGATGTTAAGGCACTGAGGCTGAATGTAGATGTGGTGGTGCTTAAAATATCAGATAAATGCAGCTTTTTAAAACGTTTCACGATTGATTATGGGCTCTCCGCTTGGTCTATATTTCAATATGTGGCCCTCGATGGAAAAAGTTTGGACACCAAAGCTCTAAACAATGATTTTTAAACAGTAATCTACCTCTCAAACCTTTTCCAAAAACAAGACTTCTGTCTGACAAAAACCTCAACTAACACATTTTAAAGACATGTTCAGCACATGTAGACTGTACTGACATAATATCTTAGTGTTCACATTCACAAAATCTGATTATTCTCTGATTTCTGGACTTTGAATATTATTTAGAAGACATGCACATTATCTAATCTGGTGAACAGAGGGATCATGGTCTGACAGAGATCACATCATTTTGCTCTTTACACATCGTCTTACTTGACTTAACTGCAGCCAGCGTTTGCCGTAGACTTTGTTTGACTTCTGTGGCACAACACATTTTTACATTTTGTACTTTTATCTCATACAATTTGTGCAGGATAAGTCACTTGTAAATAACGCAGTGTTATTGGAACAGTCGGTGTGCAATGATAAACTGACTAATCGTGACTGTAATCGTCGAGTATAAAGAATAATCGTGCTCATATTAATTTTCGACTAGTCAGTGATTATTTCTATTATATTTAGATTTTTTAAATACATTATCAGCCAAATAAAGATTGAAATATAGGACTGAAGTCTTCTAGATCGAGAATACTTATGAATAAAGTTTATTATTGATGAAAATAATCAGTCTATTCTTTTTTTTAAACATTTTGATGTATTAATATGTCTTTGTTATAAAAGACGTGTTTTAGAGTTTGTATCGTTCAGTAAATGATTAGTCAATTGTTAGTTTCTATTATTTTTATTATTATTTTTTAGAGTTGACTACTCACAGTTATTTAAGGTATTTTACAAACAAACACTGACATTATTAAATCAAAATGTAATAAAACAATGAACAATTTCAGATTTTCATCAAAAATACACTTTAATTGTAAATATTCTGTATCTAGAAGCCTGCGATCACGATATTTCAACCTTTACTTGGCCGATAACCAGGGACGTAGCACCAAATTCTGGGCCTCAGGTACAAGTCTTCTCAGTGGGCCCCTAACACAGAATTCTGTATACAATTTATTCATTTTTAATTTGGTAATTATTATAACAGAGGACAATTTAATTATCCTATCTTTGCAAATAAACACATTAAATGCAAGACTAAATCAGAGTTGGTCCTCGGCACGCTGAAACATAAATAGAAACACTTTTCAAATTATTGCATTTTGCCCTCTGAGAAAACATTTTGGGCACGCCTGGATTAAAACTTAGAAGAATACAAACATAAAATGCTTTTGAGGGCCCTTCTCTTCCCTGGGCCCCGCAGAAACCGGTACCTTTCACCCCCCGGTCCGACGCCCCTGCTGATCATGCATTTAAAAAGTCTCAATGTGCAATAGAAATGGTCGAAAAAAGGATCGCTGATTTGTCAACTGCTGAAATAATTGTTCGTCGCAGCATTATTGAACAGCATGATTCATTTTTATGTTCAAGACAAAACATTTAACAACAAAGTGTGATTTTGTTCTGGCATTAGAGGCCTCTGTGAATGTGGCTCTCTTCTCCCTCTCTCACTGCCTCTAAAGATGAACTCTCATAACTAACTGCACCGCTTGTTTCTCTCTTTTGCATGTGGCGGCCGCTGGTTCATGACGGACAGATTACAGGTAAGAAGCTGTGTTTTTTTTTTTTCTTTGCAGTGCTGCGCTGTGATTATACGGAGTTGGTTTGGAAATGTGTTTTGTTTTCTTTTCGAAACAAGAGGTTGCAAAAGCAGAGGTGGGTAGAACTTGTGGACGTTTTTAGGTGTCTGACACTCGGTGGTGAAAGAAGTAGTCGGTTTTAAGTAAAAATGCAGATTCTGTAGGAAAAAAATGACTTGAATGAAAGTATCAAATGAAAAAAATTGACCGTTACACAAAAGGAAAAATATCCATAGTCATTGTGGTGACGCATTAAAACCCCTTAATTTTAGGCCCTTTTTTTCCTACAAAGCCTGACTCAACTGAGCCACATTTCAAACTAAAGCTATTTCTGACCCTTTGGAGTTTTAACAAATGGCTGGACTCTTTGTGAAGCTGAGACTTAGTTTTGGCCCCATATATTTGATTTACTCTAATTATAAGTGTGAACAAGCTCTGCACAGAAGAAAATCAGATTTCCTGCCCAGATTTTCTTTTGTTAAATATAAGGAGCATTAAAGCTGGTATGGACTGATGACACTACAGTGGGCATTTATTAGGTTTTGCCAAGTCCTTTTTAAAAGCTGAGGCTAATTTAACTAAACATTTGTTTTAGGGACAGTCTGTTCAGTCTGAATCCATATAAAGGGCCTTTTCATTTTAGGGTACTTTTTCAGTTTGTGGGTTTGTAGAGCAAACTGATACTGATTAATCCCAGAATTTGGTTGATTTCACTGGAAATAAGAGGGTTACAGGGGTGCACGGTGGCAGAGCGGCTAGAGCTTCTGCCTCTCAGCAAGGAGATTGTGGGTTCGAATCCCGGACCAGACCAACATCACACGATCTCTCTGGGTGGAGTCTGCATGTCCTCCCCGTGTTACCGTGGGTTCTCTCCGGGTTCTCCGGCTCCTCCCACCGTCCAAAGACATGACTGTGTAGGTTAATTGAAAACTCTAAATTGTCCCTAGTGAATGAATGTGAGAGTGAATGGTTGTCTGTCAATGTCTGTCTCTCTGTGTTTGCTGCGATGAGTTGGCCACTGTCCAGGGTGTACCCCGCCTAAGGCCCAAAGTCACTGGGATAGGCTCCAGTCACCCGCGACCCCTAACGGGAATAAGCGGTAGAAAATGAATGAATGAATGAATGAATAAGAGGGTTACAACGTTTATCACACGGTGGACATAAAAGAAATTTTTTTTTGAAAGGTCAGGGAGCCATCTCTGGGCACTCTGACTTTTATGAGGTTAAGCACAGTTTTCACCAAATAGTACACTATGATTAACATTAACACATGTGTCCCATATTTGACTTACTGTGTAGAAATTTGGTGTCAACATGTTCAACCAGTATTTATTTTACAAAAAAGGGCCTTGTAATTTGTCATTAGAGATCCATCTAACCCATTATGTGTCCAACTTAAAGTCATAAACACACATGATATCAATGACTTAACTATACTTCAAATAAAATGTATAAAGCAAAGTGCAACATATTACCTGCAAACCTTCAAGGATTAAAAAAAAGTCACTATAATCTGAACATTTTCCAAAGCTTAATGGATCTAAACATTACTTATTAAGGAGTTTATTTCTGTAATGATCTTGACAAAGTAGTCAAAGAATCAAGAACAATAATGGCTCTTGAGAAATACATAAACGTTATCGTATAAAGTAAGTATGGAAAGAAAATTAGGTTGTTAAACAGTTAATACGTTAGCTGAAAGATCTATCTGCACTCTTCTCTTTTAAAGCACTTTATTTTAAACTGATTTTAAAATTATTCTGTGTGTCTTTTTGTGTTTTGTGATTTTAATGCAACTTTTCCTGTTTATGTAAAGCACTTTGAATTGCCCTGTGTACGAATTGTGCTCTACAAATAAACTTGCCTTGCCTTAATAAATGCAAATGTATAGTTTAAGTTAAAAAAGGAAACAGTTGACATAAGATTACTCCTCTTCATTTTTACCGTGCTGATGTCTTTATCTATGTTATGAAGGAAAAAAATAAATACTTTAAATGTACCTGTTTATAAATGTCTCTGGTAAAGAGTCAAATGAAGTAGTCTTTATAAAGAATAGTGCAGATTTTTCGGTCAGCAGAAAGGACTGAATTCATAACTTTATGTTTCTGGCCATATTTATTATTTATATATTTTATTTGCATAAAGCCAGAGCTTCTGCTCCAAACCCTTTCGCAGGATGTCATCATAAACATGCAAAAAAAAAAAAACATAAGTAAGAAAGTAGCCCAGTTCATAAATGCAGTGATGTAGAAAGTACAAATACCTGCTCTCAAACATAGGGAAGTAACAAGTAAAGTAACATTTGTACTTTCCCTGGCACAGTACTTTCCATTACTCTTCCACTGCAGGCATTTATTTCCTGAGTGAAAGTTGTGGTTTCTCATCTCGTTTGAGTGATTTCATAGTAACAAAAGCTTTACGTTGACAATATGAAATAATCTGAACATTGTTTTTGTAACTTCTGTGTCATTTTTCCTCAAATCTGTGCGTTTATTTCCTCATGAATCCAACTTTAAATACATTTTGCTCTCAAACTGTTTCTCCATACTCCAATTATGCCAAATACATCTTTTTCAAGTAATTTTTGCGGTCACTACTTTTTTTTGAGTATTATTCATTTAAAAATAGGGCTGGGCTATACGGTGATAAAACTCGAATGTTGAGCTCGTCCCTGTGGCAATCTGTTATTTTTGTGAAATCGTCGTATCGTGATTGACTGTTTGTCTCTTTAATGCAGCCGTCTGTTCAAACACGCTTTGTCTCCTGAAGCCTCTGAGCAGATGACTTTATTTACCTCTTAAAGGCCAGAGCTGCACAATTAAACCAAATCCACACAAAATCGCAATTTTAATGGATGCAATTAGCAAATCACAAACACTGCAATAGTTTCTTCCACAAAGTCTTGCTTTGATTTGAATAAAAACTGCTAACATTATATTTTGGATTTGTACGAACGCAAGCGACAATAGCGCAACTAAAATCGATGAAAATGCGTTCAAAAGCAACAAAAACGCTTTTGCAAACAACAAAGGCGACTAAATGCTACAAAATGTGATTAAAAGCGACAAAAACGTGACAAAAAACGACAAAGACGCATTTACGTGTGACAAACACGGCTGAATCTGACAAAAACGGGACTAAAAAGTGACAAAGTAATGTTTAAAATATGAATCTGAACAGAATCCTAAAACATAAATCACAAATCTAATCTTAATCGCACTGGTCAGAAGCATCACAATTAGATATTTTCCTAAATCGTGCAGCTCTATTAAAGGCAAAGTGAACACGAATCGTGATACAATCGAAATCATGATCTGGCTCCAAGAAAATCGTGATAATATTTTTTTGCCGTGTCACCCAGCCCTAATTTAAAGTAACATTTGGCGTCTCTACCCACCTCTGTGCAAAACAATCTGAATACTTTTTACAAGTTTTGCTAATACTACACGTTGGAAATCAGAAAAGACACTACATTTGTACGTTTGGCTAATTGTTTGGAATCAGTCAGACTTTAATGGCGTCCGTCTGAGAGCGCCCTGCTGGAGAAGTGTGAACGCTGCGAGTGGCTAACGGCGTCTCACACGTTTGAGCGGCGTCAGCGTGTCACATGTCGGCGGGGTATACGCTCCGTCAGACGCTCTAAACCTGACGTATGTGTTAATCGAGCCGTGCTGTGGAGCTTTTGTGGATTTTGTTTTGTTTTTTTTGGCTGTTTTCTGATGTAAGGAAACTGTCTTTAACGTTGTGTACAGCGAGTTGAAATGTTAAAGGACACACGTTGTGCTTTTTTCTGGTGCTTCATTCGGAACTATAACATCAACAAAACAAACTATAACAAACAATCAAATCATCATTTTACATTTTGTTCATTTTAGCTCTCAATATTGATCTAAAACGGCTTAGTTGCCCATTGACTTCCTGTTTAAAACTGCAGAACTAATAAGCCCCGCCTCTTCATAGTGACATTTCACTGTAATAAGCACCAGATTGTCATTTACATGTTTTATTTCTGAAAACTTGACCTTTGACATTTCAGAACTCTACATGTTGCAGTTTTATATTCCATTTTTTTAGATTTCAGGCTCTTAATTCTGAACTTTAACATAAGCAAACCATCATTTTACTTTTTGTTTATTTTAAATCTCAATATTGATCAAAAACAGCTCAGTAATAAAAACATGTTCATTGACTTCCTGTTCAAAACTGCAGAACTGGTAAGCCCCGCTCTTCACTGTAACATTTCATGGTAACAAGCAGTGGATTTACGCATTTTTAGTTTTTAAAAGTGTCTGCATGACATTTTAGAACTCTACATGTTGCAGGTTTAGATTCTTGGCTCGTGCCTGATCCGAAGCCATGCCAACTGTGGGCCGGCTTTTTCAGTGCTGTTCTTTCCCTTTTGAGACAAAATGTAACTCCCAAGTCAATAGAGCCTTTAAAAGTTTGTGAACAAAAACATTCAACACAAGTGGAACATAATGGGATTTCATTGGAGGAACTGGGATTAAGATCAGAATTTACCAAAATATGAAAAATCCAGGTGGCTTTGTCAAAGTAAAAGCACTCAGACACATGTGAGTGACATCAGAGCTAATTTAACCACATTTAATTTGGATTAGTTGTTTTTCTAATAAGCGATGATAGGAAACATCTAGACTTTTATGTAAAACTGGACAAAAACTTGTTTATTACATACTTTACCACATATTAGACTTTTTTGAAGCGTAAATACTATTTGTTCATTCTTTGTTAAAGAGAATCAAACTATAACTGACAATTCTAGCTGGAAATTCATAATTGTTGCTTATTTTTTGTTCGAAAGACTTAGACAGACTTAGACTTAGACATTCGAATTTTGATTTAATGTTAGTTAAATATTGAAAGTGTGTTATGGTTAACTACACTTTGCTTCCAGTCGCCTCCATTCTGGAATTTGGAACATTCTGATGACATAGGATTTTAGAGGGTCTATAAAGTGGCCAAATATGCAACGGGAGAGGAGCAAGCGTGTGAATCAAAGTGCAGAGAGAGAGAGAGACATGGATGCCCTCCCAGACAGAGCTGAAGAACGGAGCTGGGAAAGAGACAACGTGGGCCAGCGCCAGTGGAGGGCACAAGTGCAGGTAGAACACGAACACACGAAGCTCTGTCGGGCGCTTATTCTGACGATAAAACTGCACGGAACGCACCGACTCTGTTAACTAAACATAACTCCAGTTCTATGAGTGCGGTGCAGCACTGAGCTGATGTTTAGGCAGCGATAATAAGCACACGCCTCACTGCTGCGCTTTTTGCCACTCTCTTTTCTGAAAAGACAAACCTAAAGGTCCGACGCTGTTTCCAGTCTCTGCTCCGCTTCTTCTCATTTGCATCTGGACAGCGTGTGTTCGGAAGTGTCAGTGAGCAATACACTGTTCTGCAGAAGCGTCTAAAATCGGGCTTATCGTTCAAACATGTTTCAATGACTGCCACTGGAGTCTCGTCGTGTCTTTCTGCGGTGCACACTTTGCGATTCGAACGTGAATCCAGTCGTAACAGGTCCACACTACGAGACTAACTAGAGACAACTGAGAGTGACTGACCAGGCATGACTGAAAATCACAGGAAAGTGAAAAATCCTGGAGTGTGTCCTCAGCTTAACGCAGCGGTGAGAGCTGGATTGTTGCGTGGTCCGAGTTTTCATGCTAGAATCCATCTTGAACCTGTGCTGTCAGTGCCTTAAATGAATAAATAAGCATTACAATCGTTATCAGTAAAGGCAATGTCTGATTTAAACTTTAAAATTAAACATTACACACTGTTCCTTTGAGTATTTACTTTACAATATAAAAAAAAAATGCTTATTGAGATAAAACCAAAACTGTAATCTACTGCCAAAACATTTGTATGAATAATTTTTTGAAATATTTCCCAACTTTAATTTGAGCCACATTAGAAAACTCACACTTTCTATCGCCCTTTTCCTTCTTTCTTTTACTTTCAGAGTTTGAAACAATGATACAAAAGCAAATCACAAATGGTCATGAACTCACATCTACCACATAAACGTAAAAAGCAGCAGAATTCACACTCTGACTGCCATAATTGAATTGTAATCTTAATGAATTCTCTCTCTCTCTCAGTCATCTTTAGCAAATGAGAAACATCCCTCAGTGATTTACCTGTAAATCTGTGGATGTGCGATTGTGCTGTCTGGTGGTGAGGTGGAGGAGTCGCGGCGCTGTTTTCACGCTTGAGGGGAAGCTGAAAGATGCTCTCGGGCTCGGTGCGCGTCTGAATTATTCATGCAGACCAAGGAGACGAGCGCTGCAGCCTTCATCTCCACTTTTGTGCCCCCGGCGGTGCGGCTCCGTGCGGCACTACAAGTGTAGGGGTGAGCTTAGGTAAGGAGTGCACTGTCGATAACACTGGGACCACACACGGAGAGCCTGCCATTAACTGTACGTCTGATTGAGAGAGACGTTTACATGCGTCGGGTTCGGTACCAATTAGAGCGGCGCGATATAGGCTAAAATTGTTATCAAGATATGACAAAGGAGAATTGAAAATAACAGGCGATTTAAATGACACAACCTTTAATCTCATGTTTGACTTGTTGTTAACACTAACTATTCACCTTATTCTGAAAGTTGCCGTGGGCGCCGCCATCTTTTTCCGTTGTAGTTTACATGGAGCAGGCGAGCTCAACAGAAGGTCTACACAGACTAAAAAGAGTTTTCAGGCCCCAGGAAATCGATGCGTTGCTGACTTGTTTTTGCACATGTACATTCAAGATTTTAGACAAATCAATCTACTTTGTATAAAAGACTGTTCCCTCGTTCGCCATTTGCACGAAGGAAAGTCCCTTTACTTCAAGAGTGCGGATCATAGACAAAAAAAAGGCAAAAGTGGGTGGGTCGAAATAAGGTGAATACTTATTCCTGCCTTAATAAAGCATGAGCAAAGACTTAATTCATAGTTAACTAATACTCTAATCCTAATTCCTAACCCTAAATACGGATGACAGGTTTTTATGATTTTCTAATTTTGACTTTATTCAGTGTATTAATACCTCTTGTAAATATAAATTATAGTTTCACACCAATCAGGCAGCTATTTGTAGAGAAAAGTTGAAAACTCTGTTGAAAATTACGAGAAGTACAATCAAATTGATGACATCACACAAGGCAGCCAAAGCGTATGCATTATTTATATGAAATAAACTACTTTTTTACCCTTTAAACATTGATTCAACAAAATAAAGGTGTTGACATGTAAAATAAAACAAATCTGTGACAGAGAAATTTTGATATAGCTAAACTGGGGTAAAATTTGTAAAGATTTTAGCAGAATCCATCCATCCATCTTCTTCCGCTTATCCGGGGCCGGGTCGCGGGGGCAGCAGCCTGAGCAGGGACTCCCAGACTTCCTTCACCCCAGACACTTCCTCCAGCTCCTCCGGGGGGATCCCGAGGCGTTCCCAGGCCAGCCGAGAGACATAGTCCCTCCAGCGTGTCCTGGGTCTACCCTGGGCCGCCTCGGTGGGACATGCCCAGAACACCTCCCGAGGGAGGCGCCCAGGAGGCATCCGGAACAGATGCCCGAGCCCCCTCAGGTGGCTCCTCTCGACGTGGAGGAGCAGCGGCTCTACTCCGAGCTCCCCCCGTGTGACTGAGCTCCTCACCCTATCTCTAAGGGAGCGCCCAGCCACCCGGCGGAGGAAGCTCATTTCGACCGCTTGTATCCGCGATCTCGTCCTTTCGGTCATTACCCAGAGCTCATGACCATAGGTGAGGGTCGGAACGTAGATTGACCAGTAAATCGAGAGCTTCGTCTTTCGACTCAGCTCTCTCTTCACCACAACGGTCCGATACAGCGCCCGCATCACTGCAGACGCTGCACCGATCCGCCTGTCAATCTCACGCTCCATCCTTCCCTCACTCGTGAACAAGACCCCGAGATACTTGAACTCCTCCACTTGAGGCAAGGACTCCCCACCCACCCGGAGAGGGCAAGCCACCTTTTTCCGGTCGAGAACCATGGCCTCGGATTTGGAGGTGCTGATCCTCATCCCAGCCGCTTCACACTCGGCTGCAAACCGTCCCAGTGCATGCTGCAGGTCCCGGTTTGAAGAAGCCATCAGGACGACATCGTCCGCAAACAGCAGAGATGAGATCCTGTGGTTCCCAAACCGGACACCCTCCACGCCCTGGCTGCGCCTAGAAATTCTGTCCATAAAAACTATGAACAGAACCGGTGATAAAGGGCAGCCCTGGCGGAGTCCAACATGCACTGGGAACAGGTCTGACTTACTGCCGGCAATGCGAACACAGCTCCTGCTCCGGTCGTACAAGGACCGGACAGCCCTTAACAAAGGGCCCCGGACCCCATATTCCCGGAGCACTCCCCACAAGGCGCCCCGGGGCACACGGTCGAATGCCTTCTCCAGGTCCACAAAGCACATGTGGACTGGTTGGGCAAACTCCCATGAACCCTCGAGCACCCGATGGAGAGTATAGAGCTGGTCCAGTGTTCCACGACCAGGACGAAAACCACACTGCTCCTCCTGAATCCGAGGTTCGACTATCGGTCGGATTCTCCTCTCCAGTACCCTGGAATAGACCTTACCGGGGAGGCTGAGGAGTGTGATCCCCCTGTAGTTGGAACACACCCTCCGGTCCCCCTTCTTATACAGAGGGACCACCACCCCGGTCTGCCAGTCCAGAGGTACCGTCCCAGACTGCCACGCGATGTTGCAGAGACGTGTCAGCCAAGACAGTCCCACAACATCCAGAGACTTAAGATACTCAGGGCGGATCTCATCCACCCCCGGAGCCTTGCCACCAAGGAGCTTGCCAACCACCTCAGTGACTTCAGCCAGGGTAATGGATGAGTCCGCCTCCAAGATCTCAGCCTCTGCTTCCTCCTCGGAAGACGTGGCAGTGGGATTGAGGAGATCCTCAAAGTATTCCTTCCACCGTCCAACCACATCCCCAGTCGAGGTCAACAGTTCTCCACCTGCACCGTAAACGGTGTTGGTAAAGCACTGCTTCCCCCTCCTGAGGCGTCGGACGGTTTGCCAGAATTTCTTTGAGGCCAACCGACAGTCCTCCTCCATGGCCTCCCCGAACTCCTCCCAATCCCGAGTTTTTGCCTCTGCAACAGCACGGGCTGCAGCACGCTTGGCCTGCCGGTACCTGTCAGCTGCTTCAGGAGTCCCACAAGCCAGCAAGGCCCGGTAGGCCTCCTTCTTCAGCCTGACGGCATCCCTTACTTCCGGTGTCCACCACCGGGTTCGGGGATTGCCGCCGCGACAGGCACCAGAGACCTTGCGACCACAGCTGCGAGCTGCCGCATCGACAATGGAGGTGGAGAACATGGTCCACTCGGACTCAATGTCTCCAGCCTCCCCCGGGATCTGGGAGAAGTTCTCCCGGAGGTGTGAGTTGAAGACCCTGCCGACAGAGGGCTCTGCCAGCCGTTCCCAGCAGACCCTCACGATGCGCTTGGGCCTACCAAGTCGTTCCGGCTTCCTCCCCCGCCAGCGGATCCAACTCACCACCAGGTGGTGATCAGTTGACAGCTCCGCCCCTCTCTTCACCCGAGTGTCCAAGACACGCGGCCGAAGGTCAGATGACACGACAACAAAGTCGATCATCGACCTCCGGCCTAGGGTGTCCTGGTGCCACGTGCACTGATGGACACCCTTGTGCTTGAACATGGTGTTCGTTATGGACAAGCTGTGGCTAGCACAGAAGTCCAATAACTGAACACCACTCGGGTTCAGATCGGGGGGGCCGTTCCTCCCGATTACCCCTCTCCAGGTGTCACTGTCGTTGCCCACATGGGCGTTGAAGTCCCCCAGTAGAACAACGGAGTCCCCGGGTGGTGCACTGTCCAGTACCCCTCCCAGAGACTCCAAGAAGGCCGGGTACTCTGCACCGTTGTTCGGCCCGTAGGCCGACACAGCGGTGAGAGATTTTAGCAGAATTTGAAATATATTTATCTTAACTGCATTTTAGTTTAACGAGTAGTCCAACCTGCCGTGGGCACTTTGAGTAATCCTGAATCATGCTAATAATTAACTATATGTTCATTTATTAAGTCTGTCTTCCTGCTTTGTTAAGGCAAATGAAGGTGTAGTTAATGTAAAGTGGTATCAACTTCATTTGTCACTAGACCAGTTAAACTAGACAAGTCGCTTACTACATCTAAAAATAATCTGCTCTATTGTCCTGCATATTGCACTGTACACACTATACACAGTATTCAGTGATTAGAATGATCACAGCATTTTAAAAGCATGCTGTGTGGGTTTGGAGCTGATAATGATTTGAGGACAAATGGGTGCTTTCATTTAATTTTCTGGCTTAATTTGCTCTGTTGAGGGTTAGTTACAAGTAATCAAAAATTGGCATTTCAACATTATCATTATAATGTTTGTTTTTAACTTTTTAAATTAAGTTTAAGAGTTGTCTCTTGTGTCAAAAGGCACTGATCCAGGGGTCACGTGAATTTTCCCAAACATGCAGCTTCACTGGCAGAACAATAACGAGACTAAAGGTATTTCTATTATTTGATGAGAAATACATTTATGGGCCACAATAATCTAAAAGACTCCAGAAAACTCAGATACAGAATTCAGAATTACTTTTATTCATCCCCAAGGCCAAATTCTTTCAGTTACAGACAGCAGAGCAACCGACCAGCAGAGGAAAATACTGTATAAGCTCAAAGTAAGATAAAAAGAAGACTAAACTTGTTCAAAATAACAAACTATAATAAGCAGCATCTTCACACGGCTTTACTTCAGAATTTATCTTCACTTCCTTCTGCTGCTTGGCAATGTGCTCCTGCTCCTCACGGATCTTCCTGTCTTCTATCCACTTCTCCTCTGCAGAAATGGGCTTCAGGTAATCATATCTCCTCTTGCCATAAAAGATGGAGCGATCAGAGCTGAATATCTTACCATATCTTAATGGGAGGAGATGCTGCGACAGGAGGAGCCATTGTGCTGATATTTTAGCCTTTAGCAGCAGAGGTCTCAACATTCCTGATTATTTCTGTAGGTTTCACAAGTGGGCTATGACTGACCAGTAGAATTTCTGTGACCTATAACTTAATAGCAACGTTTTGAGACTAAGCCATACAGACCACAATAAAGCAGAACCGTGTCCATTATTGAAGTTGCAGTTACAAAGGCTTTGATTTTGAGAGCAATAAAAAAGATGCTAAGAGCTCATTTGCATAATAAGCAGTTAGCCCGAGAGTTAGCCGGAGAGTTGGTCCGAGAGTTAGGTGGAGAGTTAGCATAGAACTATAATAAAACCTGGAAGATGTATCCAAAATGGCCGCCCTGTTTATCCCTATGGAGTGAGCTCATTGGCGCATGACCCCAAAAAAATGTCTTACTTTCGCATTTACTTCCTGAAACGGAGGCTGACATCTTTGCTTTACTTCCTGATACGGAGGCTGACATCTTTGCTTTACTTCCTGATACGGAGGCTGCCATCTTTGCTTTAGGGCGCCACGTGACGACAATCCCCCATGATGCTTTGAGCGACGTGAACGACCACGCAGCTTGCAAGTTTTTGTGTTAATGTCAGCTTGTGTGATTGTAATTGTATTCTTCATGTTAGACACACGTGAAAGCGTCTGAAATGAAATAAAATACAACTTACAGGTGTCGCTAGTCGACCCTTTTCCACGTGCTTCTGTTTATATCGTCCGACGCTCGTTCACGTGACTCGCACATGTTTGCTGTGACGTCACTTCATATAAAAACGGTAATTTCGGTGATTTTAGAAACGGTAGAAAAGAACATTTCCTTCTATTTTATTTAAATACCGATAATAATTCAGTCCTGTCTACAATTATAATGTGCAATTTTAGAAAAAGGCTGGTTCCAAGAGGCTGCAGTACCTCGCACGGCCACTAATCAATCTGGGACACGGACAGAGGGGGCGTACCTTATCCAGTTCATTTAATACATCCATGAGAGTTAGCCAGAGAGTTAGCCGGAGAGTTAGCTTGAGAGTTAGCTTGAGAGTTAGCCCGAGAGTTGGTCCGAGAGTTAGCCGGAGAGTTAGCCGGAGAGTTAGCCGGAGAGTTAGCCGGAGAGTTGGCCCGAGAGTTGGCCCGAGAGTTGGCACGAGAGTTAGCCCGAGAGTTAGCCCGAGAGTTAGCCCGAGAGTTAGCCCGAGAGTTGGTCCGAGAGTTAGCCGGAGAGTTGGTCTGAGAGTTAGCTGGAGAGTTGGCCTGAGAGTTAGCCCGAGAGTTAGCTGAAGAGTTGGCCCGAGAGTTAGTCCAAAAGTTAGTTTGAGAGTTAGTTTGAGAGTTAGCCCAAGAATTAGCCCCTGAGTTAGTTCATGAGTTAGCCTGAGAATTAGCCCGAGTGTTAGCCTGAGAGTTAACTCGTGAGTTAGCCCATGAGGTAGCCCATGAGGTAGCTCGTGAATTAGCCCTTGACTTAGCCCACAAGTTAGCCCAAGAGTTAGGACCATTTAGCTGCATAAGAGTGCTTACTCAGTGGATGGCCAGTGGTTCTATTCCTGTGCCCTAATAAAGCTTGATTTGTTTTTAGCCCAGTTGCTTCTGTGCATTAGCTTACTCCTTCCTTGCTGTCTCTGGGGAGATGGTGAAGTCGCTTGCCTAAAGAACACAACAAGATGAACCAGGTCCAAATGCAATAGACATTTTCTGCTGTCATTCATTTTGCCATTCATCATGAAGACAGATAAACTCAGTATACTAATAGACCATGAACAATTCTACTAATCATTTTAAGTCTCACTGCTTTATATCCTTGGAAACCAGAAGACCTTAATGACCTTAAGTTAGTGGGGAGTTTGCAAAGCCTATTGGACGTGCTATGATAACCCTGGTTTAAAATATTCACAAACTCATTCATTAACACAGACAGAGCGTTGGTGTGGGCCTTGAAAGAAGCTGCGAGTAAGGAATTGCAATTTAATTTTAATTAAATAGCTCTTTTAGTGATTAGAAAAGTATAATTCGTTTGCTTAACTGAAAAAAATGAACCAACCTTGTAGAGCTTTATGTAAATCTAACTCACCAAGGACTTTTTTCTAAACTCCACAGAACTCTTAGAAGTTAATCGTGCTGACGGTTAAAGGTGCACTGTGTAACCCTTCTGGTGGAGGGTCTGCCACTGCTTGTCCTGCAGTAGCATGGCATTAAAAGTAGCTTTCTCCATAGTAGTATTATCACGAGACTAACATTTAAAGGAGACATATTATGCAAAATAAACTTGAGCATGGGCATTTTACCTTGTTTATCATGAGTTTACGTAAAGTTGGAGTTGGATTGATTCCTGCATGTTTGAGTTAATCCTGTTTTGTCCTGCAGCTGATGCTCGAGTGCGCAGAAAATTCCTGTCTTCACCTACCCCCTATCCCCAACCACAACATGAAGAAGATTCCGAGTGACACGTAAAAGCTGCCGCTTGTTACAGTGAAATGTCACTGTCAAGAGGCGGGGCTAAACACAAAGTTGATATATTTGTTTCCTTTATTAAGCTGTTTTGGACCAAGATTGTGGTTTACAAAAAAATGTAACATAATAATCTATGTATGTTATAGTTCAATACTAAGAACCTGAAAATAATAATATGTAACGCTTGATACTCAATACCAATTATGATACAACAATGATTTTAAAAAAAACAACAACATTAGAATACGATTTCAAAGACAAAATAGCGTCTGTGTAATCCCTCATCCAGGTAGGTTCTATCCATAGCTGAAGAAAATTTTATTCAGACAGAAGTTTTATGAGTGAATACTTCTCACCACTCATCTAAGTAGTTTCTTCCGTTCCCCTGAGAGGGATCTGGTGAGGCACTGCCTTATATTTGTCTTAAGGGAAGAGCCAACCACCCTACAATAATAGAAATGTAGTCTTATCCTGGCTCTGATGAAGACATTTTTAAAGTATTCAGGAAATCTCCAACTTTGTCCCTTTTTAGATTATTTTCTTTTCAGTATCTGTACCATTTCAGTACTAGTTATAGTATTGTTTACTATCTGCTTGTTGATACATTTGATAGTTACCCTGTCAGATCTACAGAAACTATCTGCATCTGAGGGAATGCACACTAACAGACCTCTAAGGGGGAAACAATCCATTCATTTGAATGTAGAAAAGCTGCTCTATCCCCTACTGTTCCACCACTACAAGAGCAGACACAGACGTTAGGATGAAGAAGAATAGAGTGGTCCAATGACACAAATTTGTATAATATCCAAGAATGCTAATGGTAGCTACGGGCTAAAATTCTACAACTACATCTGTTTGCTTTGAGTGGAGTTCAGTTCAGTTGAGTTTAATTTTTACCTGTGGGTAGATTTTGTAGTGCCGCAATTTTCAGGTTGACGTCAGTACATAAATGATTCCCATTGGCTGGCAAAATCACATGTTAACAAATACAATGGTAAATAAGACAGATTGCTAAGATTTGTTCGGAAGGATGGCTGCTTATGGAAAAAGCTTGTCCTCTAACCCTTTGTTCTGCAGCTTGGCTAGGAAAAAAAGTTCTGTTTCCCATTGAATCAACAAAGAATTTTGACCCATGGCCCCCCCAATATGACACGTTGCAGACTGGATCTTTGGATAGACGTCCCCACTCACTAACGAAGCTCGTCATCGGGTTGCGGTGGGCCAAGAAATGATCATTTTCTTGCAGCGCGGTTTGGGACGAATCATTTAAGATTGACCGCCGTCTCGCATCTCCACAGTGTCTGAGCATTTAGGCTCGTCTGATTTCATTTCTTCATTAGGCTTCTCGGTTTTGCAGTAAATATGTGTCTGGTTGTGAGAGACAGACAGAGAGGACGTAAAGAGAAAGATGCAAACTTATTTCCAACCTGAATTCATTTTTTTTTTATCGCTCAGGTGCAGATCTTCGCTTTCAGGGACTTTTTCCAGATTTAATCAAAACCGTAGTCCGTATAATTACGTTGCATTTCAGCGCGCAGCCTAAACAAACATATGCATAATCAAATGTACCAACAATCCCGCTTTCATTCTTCATATTTTATGCTAGTTTAATCGTGTGTGCATTCCGCTCCATAAAAATTCTCCTTGTAGCGGCATGCTTATTAAAATACTCACTAAAAGGCGAATCTTGGAAAACGTTCGACTTTTTTTTATAGGGAAATAAATAATTCATGCATCATTTAATGCTGTGGGATCGAAATAGAAAGTAATACATTAGCTTTGAATGCACTTCGCTAAGGTTTGAGGAAGTTTATTCGATTGCATGAAGTGGATGACTGTGTTTTAGGGCGAGTGGAGGCGTCGGACTAGCTGCTAATTCTGTCATGTGGCCAGTCTTTCATTGGTGTTGGAATGTTAAATGTGGTTTTCACCCGTGAGGCCAATAAAATAGCTTTTATAGACATAGTAAAAAATTTGGACAGTTGAACGTTGACTTCTAGATTCTTGAAGAAGTATTGATATTGGACAAAAACATGGGAAATAGGATCAAGTCGAACAATTTGACAGTTATTTTTTATCAATATCATAACTATAGAATCACATTGTTAACAGTCAACCTTTTTTTGATTTATGGCACACTTTTTGGGTTTAAAGGTTTAAAAGATACCATGGCACACCACCTACTTCTAAAACATTACCAAATCAGACCATTTAGTAAAAAAATATGGTATATAATGAGCAAATAATGTCTTTAAAATTTGGCAATAGTGATAGATTTGCGTTCTTCTTGGGTACAAAAGTTGCTAATGACACTCCAAAAAGGTAAATTAGTCAATTGCATCCTTATTTGTCAATCATTTTCAAGGCACACCTTGAAAAACCTTAAGGCCCACCAGTGTTCCCCCGGCGCACTGGTTGAAAATACACTTTTTTTTTTTGTCTCCATAGGTAAATTTGTCCTCTGCATTTGACCCATCCTTCAACGCCGTCACCTTAACTTTTAATGAAATGAGTTTTAGTATCATTGTATGTAGTCATCGCTCACTTTTTAGGCGTAGAATATACAGTTGTTCCTTTCCCCGTTGACATTTATTTACCAAATAATTCATGAAAACCTGCGAGTGGAATGTTGACTCAAGCCCGAAACACCCATTCGCTTTTTTGCTCTCTTTCCCAACTTCGGAGAGCTCATGCGTTAGGTGTCAGTGATATTTGGGATATCGTAAACATCACCGCTACTGCCACAGCCAATATACACAGAGGCCCAGGATACAAACACAGGAAACGGCAAAAAAATGACTAATAAGTAGTTAATTACAAAGCTATGAAGTTAGCTGTAGTGTTCTCATCCATTTCTCCGCAGATTCATGACATGCAGTCCACAAAATATCGCTTTTAATCCAGCTTGAAGCGTTCTTTCAGAAACAAAGCGAGGAAACGGGCCAGAGTAGTTTCCCACGTGTACAGTGTGCTGCGCGGATCGATGAAGCTGCTGCAGATTAGCTTCAGTGAACAGCACACTGCTACTGTCTGTCTCAGCTTTCTGTGATGAATGTTTGTTTTATAGGGCTATAATCCTTAGTCAAGTAGTCGATTGATTGGTCGATGGTGTCTTAGGCTGACATTTTATTAGGTTATATTGCAAAAAATGGCAAAAACGAAATGGTATGGAGTGAGTTAGCTGAAGATTTTGGAGTGAATCATGTGTTTAATCTAATATATCTAACATTAGAGCTGTGCAATTTATCGTTTATATAATCATGTGTAAGGCTCACAGTAATAATACGTTATTTAAATGTGCTAAAAAGGGTTAAACCAGCTAAAATAGATTAAGGCATTTCATATGTTATTTTGAGTGATTAAAAAAAAAAACAGACACCCCCACAATTTTTTAAATATCACAGTGTCTGGAGTAAGTACAAGTGCCTTTACTGTGTAATGCAATACCTTGGAGTGTCACAAGGGGGCGCACCGGCAGCAATAGTTGGGACACCAAGGGGCAGAACAGCAGAATAAACCCTGCAGTCGAGTGATGCACGAGGCTCACCTGTCTGTCTCTTGTGTTCCCTCTCAGGTTTGTTAAGTGTTCATGTAGTCATATAAAAATGGTACTAGTGTTGAGATTAAAACTCCAAAATGAATCGTTGTTAATCTGAACTTTGGTCGAGGTAAATTCACGTAGTTAAAAACACTTTCTGATTAATGCTAAGCTAGCGGAGATTTGCGCCTGTCGGGAGAATGCTCGGGTGTATTTTTTTGTTACGTTTATGAGACATCTTGGTTGATTAACTGTTGTGTCTTGAATTATTGCAATGTTTGTACATGTAGTAAATCATTTAAACACTCACTGTACAAGTTAAGCACATTTAAAGTTACAGTTCATGTGAAAGTGCGGTTGGGGTAGTCCTGGGCTGCGTCGCCGTTTTGTTGTTATAGCGTTATTGCGTAATGATAAGGTAGTTGACCAGATGTGATATTGTTGTTTTGATGAATGTAAAATGTGTAAAATTAACAGCAGAATAAACCCTGCAGTCGAGTGATGCACGAGGCTCACCTGTCTGTCTCTTGTGTTCCCTCTCAGGGGTTTACCTTTCCACCCCTCTCTGACACGGGAGGGGCAATATTCTGGGGGCTCGTCCGGGATGATTTCTGCGTCCTAAAAGTGCAGCGAATCATCCACCATTGAACCTGTCATCAGTTCCTAGACAGACGCATCACTACAACAGAGATGACAGCTCGTCGCGAGTTGCAGCGTAGTATACAGAAGCAGCTGCACCAGTTAATCTTCTCTGCAAAGGAAGAAGTGCTACGCCAGTTGGCAATCAGTATCAAGGACGAGGTAG
Source organism: Rhinogobius similis (assembly GCA_019453435.1). Taxonomy (NCBI): domain Eukaryota; kingdom Metazoa; phylum Chordata; class Actinopteri; order Gobiiformes; family Gobiidae; genus Rhinogobius; species Rhinogobius similis. Next base: position 33,558,700 of record CM033635.1, on the reverse strand, counting down.
AAGAAGAGGTACCAGAGGGTGATGCATCCGCAGTTGAGCTCTACGACTTCATCATGGTCTTCGTGAGAAGTGACCAGTTGGCAAGTCTGGAGGACGAAGGCATGTCCCGTCTGTTAATCTTCAACGACCTCATCGTGGAGCTGCAGCAACCACCTACAGCCAGCGGAGAAGTACACGCACAAACGTCAGCAGCAGAGGAGATGGCTGGATCACCAGTAGGAGCAGCAGTGGTACAAGTCAGGGTGGACAGTCAGCCATCCATCAGTAGCCAGGCTTCTGACATAGTAAAACTGTCAGATGTTGCTGCTTTGTGGCCACGAAGAGAATTCAAAGTTCATAGTGGACAAATATCTGACTCAGACTCTGATGTTAGCTATAGTGCCTTATGCAAACAGATTGATGAAGGTTTAGCTGAAAACTTCACTGAAAACGAGATCATCCGTGCTGTGTTAAGAATAATCAGACCTGGTACATTCAAAGATATGCTTTTGACAAAACATGAGTTAACAGTAGCTGAGCTTAAGCGGTTCCTCAGAACACACTTAAAAGACAAAAGCAGTTCAGAGTTATTCCAGGAGCTCAGTAATGCCAAACAGCTTGATCGTGCAAGTCCGCAGCAATTTATGTACCGTTTAATGGGGTTAAAGCAGCGTGTACTGTTTTCTTCACAGCAGAACAGCTCAGGTTTTCAGTACGACCAAAAGCTAGTACAAGGCGTGTTTCTTCATTCCCTTTATCAAGGGATAAGTGAAAAATATGCATATGTGAGAAGAGACCTAAAAGCACTGGTCAGTAACAACAGTGTAACAGATGATTACATCTTAGAAGTCATGACTAAATCAGTTCATGAAGAGGTTGAGAGACAATCACGTATAGGTCAGACTCATAAGACCAAAGTAGTGACTGTCAACGCAACATACCAGGGCGAAGGAGAACAAGTTGTCCAGCCTGCAGCGGAAGTAAAGGCGGTTCTTCAGACCCAGGCTGAAGTCCAAGCACAGAGCACAGCCATTCATGAACTCACTCTCCATGTTTCTGCTTTGACTAAAACTCTGGAAAAGGCTTTTACACCAACAGCAAGAGCTCCAGAGCCAGTGCAGACGGTCTTAGTGAACACAGTGCAACCACCAAAGACCAAGTCACGTAGGTGTCAATCCTGCACCACAGAAGGACTTGATCGTTGCAACCATTGCTTTAAGTGTGGACAAGAGGGACACAGAGCCGTTGGCTGCCTGCTCAAAAGTAAGCCATCGGGAAACGTGAAGTGGTCGCTGGAGAGGGACCACCAGTGACCACACCCAGACCAGCGTCCCACTTCAAGGAACACCAAAAGGAAAAGACTTTTACCAAGATCCAGTCACCTCTGAAAACACGTAAAAGACAGGGTAACAGAGTTGCCAAACTGATTGGTAAAAGATGCATGCTTACTTGTTATCTCAATGGTGTAAAAACTGACATGCTGTTAGATAGTGGAGCCCAAGTGACCATAGTAACCAAATCTTGGCTCCAAAAACACCTCCCAGACATTAAGATTTTGTCTCTAGAAGACCTTTTGCCAAACGATCCTCTCAGAGTAACAGCAGCCAATGGGACTAATGTACCTTTTGATGGTTGGGCCGAGTTGGTAGTTGAAATCAAAAGTCCTACACATGGTGAAGTAGCCATCCAGGTACCAGTGCTAGTCAGTCAAAGTTGTGTTAGTGGTCTTTTGTTAGGCTTTAACGTGATTGAGGAGATCATTTTGGAAAGTCTTGAACAACCAGGCAGTGTTAGCTTGAGTGATCTACTGGCTGAAGCCTTAAAATTACACAGGCACACTGCAGAGACTATTGTATCTGTAATTTGTGAGAATCCAGCTAAAGACTACTTGGTCAACGACACTGTCAGAGTTGGTAAAAAGGGGTTGACTATTCACAGTGGCCAAGTTTGTGAGATTAGATGTCATGTCAAGTCTAGGCCACAAGGTGGCACAGTCTTATTTGAACCCACATTGAAACCAGACTTACCTGAGGGGTTACAATTGGTTCCTTCTCTAGTTAATGCACCAACTGGGTCATCCAAAGCTGTTAAGATACCAGTCTGTAATCTAAGTAAACATGATATTTTTCTGCCACCAAGAACCATTTTAGGTCACATTGAGGAGATCACTGAGTGTGTACCTATACATGGTAGCCCAGGCTCTCGATCAGACAGTGGGACACTTATGTGTACAGCTCAGGTGAACAAAACTGGTGACACAGTTAATAGTGCTGAACAGTCAAAAACCAGAGAAAAATGGCATCCTCCTGTTAACTTAGAACATCTTGACCCTGAACAGCAAAAGCTAGTGCGTCAAATGCTTTATGAGGAATCTGATATTTTTGTTAGAGGGGAAGGGGACATAGGTTGTATCCCAGATCTACAGTTAAAAATCAGTGTAGTTGATAACAACCCAGTCCAGAAATGTTATAACTCCATCCCTAAACCTCTATACAAAGAAGTCAAAGACTATGTGCAAAATCTGTTGGACCGAGGGTGGATTCGCAAGTCAACCTCCTCCTACTCTTCCCCAGTTGTGTGTGTGAGGAAGAAAGACCAAAGTTTACGTCTCTGTGTCGATTTCCGGGGACTAAATAAAAAGACTATTGCAGATCGCCACCCGTTGCCACGAATACAGGACTTGTTAGATGGTTTAGGTGGCAACTCGTGGTTTTCCATCCTTGATCAAGGGAGTGCTTATCATCAAGGATTCGTCAGCGAAGAGTCACGGCACCTCACAGCTTTCAGCACTCCGTGGGGGCTGTATGAATGGATAAGAATACCATTCGGACTGACAAACGCACCGCAGCATTTCAGAGGTGCATTGAGGGAGTGCTGGAGGGTATTCGAGATGAATGTTGTGCTCCATATCTTGATGATGTCCTGTGCTATTCAAAGACATTTGAGGACCATGTAAACCACCTAAGACAAGTTCTGAATCGAATGAGAGTACACGGAATCAAGTTGAGACCCACCAAGTGTGAACTTTTCAAAAGAGAGGTTCGTTATCTTGGGCGCTTGGTGTCAGGAGAGGGAGTTAAAATGGACCCACAGGACTTGAAAGCTGTCTTGGCACTTAAAGACAGAGAGCCACAAACTGTAGGAGATGTTAAGTCACTGTTAGGCTTCTTAGGATATTATCGTTCCTTCATCCAAGATTTTTCCCGTGTGGCCAAACCCCTGTTTGAACTGTTACAAAAAACCAACACAGAAGGCAGTATCAGACACTACAAAACACAGAAAAGTAAAGATAAACACAGAAAGGGAGACAAAGGGCAGTTACCATCTAAAACACCTATCACATGGACTGACGAACACAAGGGGGTGGTAGTGAGGCTCATAGACATTCTGACAAACCCTCCTGTCCTTGGGTACCCGAACTTTGACCTCCCGTTTATCCTTCACACGGACGCGTCTAATGAAGGCTTAGGTGCAGTGTTATACCAGAGGCAGAACAACAAGCTACGTGTTATTGGGTATGGGTCGAGAACATTAACGCCTGCTGAGAGAAATTACCATCTTCACTCAGGCAAACTCGAGTTTTTGGCGTTAAAGTGGGCCATATGCGACAAATTTAGAGATTATCTGTATTATGCGCCTACATTCACAGTATATACAGATAACAACCCATTAACATACGTTCTTAGCACTGCTAGACTTAATGCTGTTGGGCACAGATGGGTGGGAGAGCTAGCCGATTTTCATTTTGCCATTAAATACAGGCCAGGCAAAATGAATAGTGATGCAGACACATTGTCCCGTTACCCCTTAGAACTGCAGGGCAGTATGACTGACCACACAGGCAGCATCCCAGCTGAAGTTGTGACAGCTGTGTGGCAAGGCAGCAAAGCGGTTCAGGACAACAATGTGCCTTGGGTTGCAGCTCTGCAAGTGGATGAAATCCCCATAGATGTCACGTCACAAGGAAGTGTACAAGGTTTTAAGCCCACGGACCTTGTAGCAGCACAACAAGAGGACTCTGCGATAAAGGAAGTAGTGTCTTTGAAATGTAACAACTGGACTCCAAATGAGAAAGATAGAAAAAACATGACAAAAGAGACAAAGAGACTGTTGTATGAATGGACAAAGTTGGAAGTGGAAAATGGGATCCTTTACAGGACGACAGATCGACACAAACAGCTGGTCATTCCTGAAAAGTTGAAACCTTTGATTCTAAAGTCACTGCACAATGACATGTCTCATATTGGTGCTGAAAAAGTCACTCATCTTGCGAGAGAAAGGTTTTATTGGCCAAACATGCAACAGGAGATTGAGGACTATGTTAACAAAAAATGCTCCTGTATCAAACAAAAACGGCCTACTCTTCCTCAGCGAGCACCAATGGGACACATTTCCACTAGCAGCCCTTTTGAACTAGTGTCCATTGACTATCTCCATTTAGAGCAAAGCCAAGGCTATGAGTACATACTTGTGCTTGTAGATCACTTTACCAGATTTGCTCAAGCATACCCGACAAGAAACAAATCAGGAAAAACTGCAGCTGACAAGATCTTTCATGATTTCATTCCTCGTTTTGGTTATCCAGACAAAATCCATCACGACCAAGGAAAAGAATTCGAGAACAGTTTGTTTAGCAGGCTCGAGCATTTAGCTGGTATTGGGCACTCTCGAACTACGCCCTACCACCCACAGTGTAATCCGGTAGAGAGACTGAACCGCACAATACTGCAAATGTTGCGCACATTGGAAGAAGAGAAAAAGAGTCAGTGGAAAGACCATCTTAACCATGTAGTGCATGCATATAACTGTGCTAGACATGAGTCCACCGGATTCTCTCCATTTTTTCTTTTATATGGACGGCATCCACGCTTACCTGTAGACTTACTGTTCCCTCCGCAGAAAGACTCAGAGACAATTGACAGGCAGACATATGCGCAGAAATGGGCAGAGAGGATGCGGACTGCTTATGACATTGCTGAGAGGAATAGTGAAAAAGCATCTGCCAAAGGTAAAAGACAATATGACAAATCAGTCAGGGGTGTAGTCCTCCAGCCAGGGGACAGAGTTTTAGTCAGGAACCTATCAGAGAGAGGTGGGCCTGGCAAGCTTCGTTCGTACTGGGAGCAGGTAGTGCACAGAGTAATTGAAAGAGTTGATGAGGGACCAGTGTACAAGGTACAACCAGAAAAAGGGCCCAAAACACTACGTGTACTCCACAGAAACTTGCTACTCCCTGTCAATGACCTACCCCTCGAAGAGAACACCCCAGCTCAGAGTCAAAAGAGACTGCCAAGTAAACAAACAAACAAGACACCAGCACAAACGGAAGAGATCTCTGACTCAGAGGATGAGGACTACACATACACACGTGTTCCTTGCTACAGGCTAGTGAGGAGAGAACAGCCTGAGCAAACTCATACAACTGATGAGAGACTAAATGTTACTGCTCGGGAGTTTCATCCACCTGTGCAACAAGACGTTCAAACTCAAATGCAAGAAGCACAATTGGCGATGGACACTGTATTGGACAATATTGAGACAGAACATCGAGTAGAGGAACAACCTGACGAGAGACCACCGGAGGTACAGGCTCCACCAGAAGAGGAACATCCAGAGATACACCTCAGGAGATCCCAGCGGACTGCCAGGACCAGAGAGATGTTCACCTATGATGCGCTTGGACAGCCATCGTATCATCAGTGGCCTGCAGCAGTGAACTCTTTGATTCCAGGTTACCCACTCACAAGTACTGTTGTTCTTCCTTGTTATACTCAGCCTTATTTTGGTTATTCACAAGTGTATTGCGTATGATTTTGTTGACAAATGTCAGGAGACATTTATAAAAGCAGGGGAGAGTGTAAGGCTCACAGTAATAATACGTTATTTAAATGTGCTAAAAAGGGTTAAACCAGCTAAAATAGATTAAGGCATTTCATATGTTATTTTGAGTGATTAAAAAAAAAAACAGACACCCCCACAATTTTTTAAATATCACAGTGTCTGGAGTAAGTACAAGTGCCTTTACTGTGTAATGCAATACCTTGGAGTGTCACAAGGGGGCGCACCGGCAGCAATAGTTGGGACACCAAGGGGCAGAACAGCAGAATAAACCCTGCAGTCGAGTGATGCACGAGGCTCACCTGTCTGTCTCTTGTGTTCCCTCTCAGGTTTGTTAAGTGTTCATGTAGTCATATAAAAATGGTACTAGTGTTGAGATAAAAACTCCAAAATGAATCGTTGTTAATCTGAACTTTGGTCGAGGTAAATTCACGTAGTTAAAAACACTTTCTGATTAATGCTAAGCTAGCGGAGATTTGCGCCTGTCGGGAGAATGCTCGGGTGTATTTTTTTGTTACGTTTATGAGACATCTTGGTTGATTAACTGTTGTGTCTTGAATTATTGCAATGTTTGTACATGTAGTAAATCATTTAAACACTCACTGTACAAGTTAAGCACATTTAAAGTTACAGTTCATGTGAAAGTGCGGTTGGGGTAGTCCTGGGCTGCGTCGCCGTTTTGTTGTTATAGCGTTATTGCGTAATGATAAGGTAGTTGACCAGATGTGATATTGTTGTTTTGATGAATGTAAAATGTGTAAAATTAACAGCAGAATAAACCCTGCAGTCGAGTGATGCACGAGGCTCACCTGTCTGTCTCTTGTGTTCCCTCTCAGGGGTTTACCTTTCCACCCCTCTCTGACACGGGAGGGGCAATACATGCTTTCATGCTTTTACTCTATTCAATTACCAAAGTGTCGTAATATACTGAATTGCCTCCGGTTCAGAATTTTAAGGGCATTTCTTTCGCCTCAAAACCTGGAGCAAAAGGTCTTTTCTAAAACGTTATTATTAAAATATATTTGGTTTATACTTTCTCTACAGAATCATTTTGACAATATAGAAGTAATTATTCAAAATAATCGTGATCATAATTTTTGCCATAATCTAGCCCTAACTGTAAATACACTCTTTATTAGTACTTTTCTGTGCAAATAGTTGTTTTTGCATGAACTTCTGTGCAGTTGTGGTCTTTTAATTGCAGTTTGGGTTAGATGCACGGAGATAGTTTTGATATATTTTGGCCATGCCCCCTTTTAGTCGACGAATCGGTCATTCTTTCGTCAACCAAGAATTTCTTTAATCGCCTACAGCCCTACAGTTTCGACTTCGTTTTGAACACTAATCCGAGTCTGCACTTTTTGTCTTGCGTTTAAAAATTGCTCAAGACTCACATGTGTCGGCCTTTAATGTTGCACAAATCTGACAAAAGTCTGCGAGTCTGTAAATGACTCACTGTCCGTCGCATAGCTGCCACTAACTCATTTAGAATCCCAGTAGAGCTCAAAAATGCCATATTATCAACCTCTTAGCCGTGTTTGATGTTGAATCCTTCTTTTCTAACTCATTTAGCTTCCCCTTAGAGCTCAAAAACCCCATTCTAACACCCTCATTTTTTACAAGTGTTGAATCATCCCTATTAATTACAAGAAAACATTTACCACACCAACATTTGATCTCCTAAAATCTTGTTCATTTCCCCGTCGATTATCAGAAGAGCTGTTGCTGCGGCTTTGAGCGAGTGCCGTTTGGGCTTGTGTCTCTTTAAGGGAGCCTTCAGCAGTGCGGCCCAGTTACATAAGCGTGTTTTTTGGCTGCTCCGGTCATCTAGGCTTGGCCCGGTGCCGCTCCATCACCCGCTGTGTCCATGGGCCTCTCTCTGCACTGATGGGGATATTGTCTCCGGGACGTCCAATTCACTTTCCCCTTTTTCACACGGCCCATCTGTCTGCTCTGGCCTCCTCTGCTGACTCATTCCACTCTCGCAAATTACAAAAGCAAAAGAAGCAGCTCCCCGGTTTGGTCATTATATTATATTTTGTTTTCAGATCAGCAACAGCCCCCGTTGTTCCTGGTTCAATTAGGGTTTTTTTAATAGTCGCACTGGTGTTTTATTCAGACAGACAAAATATGTTGTTTTTGGAAGATTTGCTATTTTAAAGTCTTCAAATAGCTGCTTCTAAAATAGATTTGTACAGGTTGCGATCACGGCATTCTAGAATAGTTTTGAATCATTATTGTAAACCTTAATACAGAGGAATCCACTTAGGAGTTTTGGTCTCTTTTACAATGGTGGCCTGTCCATACTTTGTGGGACGTTGTTTTAATGAATGTGATTTGATGACAGAAATGCTCAGAAGAAGTCTGGAAATGATCTCAGAGCTAAAGGATTTGAAACCTAGCATTTAAGCCGTTTCTGATTCTTTTCTGGAGCTAGGAGAAGGAGCAGAGAAAAGAACATATATACGGAATTAATAAAACAAGTGTGAATTAAGCTAAATACAACTCCAAGTATGTTTGATGATTTTTCAACACGTTAAAAACGGGAAAAAAACAGGAAAGTTTACATAATACGTGTTGCTTAAATAACACAAAAACAAAATGTCTTATTGCTCTTTTCAATAATGTAAAATTTTCTGCATAACTTCCACACATTTGGATTAGCAGTGGTTGACAGAATTTGCCACATTTACATGTAACTTTGAGGGTCTGGTCGGTCTATTTATTGTATAAAAAGTTGTTTTGTTTAAAACTTGCTGTGGTAGTGATAATATCACATAAACTGAAGCTGATTTTCAAAGTGAAAGTTTTCCCAAGTGAATTTTCATTCCTTAGGCTCCTTTTAAGATGTCAAGTGTCTTGCTGCACTGAGCGGATAGCGGCAGGTGGGGATGGAACCTGTCAAAGTTCCTTCTGAGGGAAATTCACAGATTTCTCTTTGAATATAACTGCAGTGATCTGAGTACATACGCTAAAATCTGACATCATTCATAAAATGTTCCTTCAAAGAAACCTCACTTTTTCTTTTAGAAAGTAGTTTTGGAGTTTAGCTCACATCAAAGAAATCAGCATTCCAGAGGTTAACAGGATAACATTTCTAACTTTACTCTCTAATCTCTGAGGAATTTAAAACTGTACGAGAGGAGACATTCACACCGCATGACGCTTCACACTATTGATTTGTGTTTACTGATGGTCACATATTTGTGTTTACTGATGGTCACATGTTTGTGTTTACTGATGGTCACATGTTTGTGTTTACTGATGGTCACATTTGTGTTTACTGTCAGTCACATGTTTGTGTTTACTGATGGTCGCATATTTGTGTTTACTGATGGTCACATGTTTGTGTTTACTGATGGTCACGTTTGTGTTTACTGATGGTCACATATTTGTGTTTACTGATGGTCACATGTTTGTGTTTACTGATGGTCACGTTTGTGTTTACTGATGGTCACATATTTGTGTTTACTGATGGTCACATGTTTGTGTTTACTGATGGTCACGTTTGTGTTTACTGATGGTCACATGTTTGTGTTTACTGATGGTCACGTTTGTGTTTACTGATGGTCACATATTTGTGTTTACTGATGGTCACATGTTTGTGTTTACTGATGGTCACGTTTGTGTTTACTGATGGTCACATGTTTGTGTTTACTGATGGTCACATGTTTGTGTTTACTGATGGTCACGTTTGTGTTTACTGATGGTCACATATTTGTGTTTACTGATGGTCACATGTTTGTGTTTACTGATGGTCACGTTTGTGTTTACTGATGGTCACATGTTTGTGTTTACTGATGGTCACGTTTGTGTTTACTGATGGTCACATATTTGTGTTTACTGATGGTCACATGTTTGTGTTTACTGATGGTCACATGTTTGTGTTTACTGATGGTCACATTTGTGTTTACTGTCAGTCACATGTTTGTGTTTACTGATGGTCACGTTTGTGTTTACTGATGGTCACATGTTTGTGTTTACTGATGGTCACGTTTGTGTTTACTGATGGTCACATATTTGTGTTTACTGATGGTCACATGTTTGTGTTTACTGATGGTCACGTTTGTGTTTACTGATGGTCACATGTTTGTGTTTACTGATGGTCACATGTTTGTGTTTACTGATGGTCACGTTTGTGTTTACTGATGGTCACATATTTGTGTTTACTGATGGTCACATGTTTGTGTTTACTGATGGTCACGTTTGTGTTTACTGATGGTCACATGTTTGTGTTTACTGATGGTCACGTTTGTGTTTACTGATGGTCATATGTTTGTGTTTACTGTTGGTCACATATTTGTGTTTACTGATGGTCACATGTTTGTGTTTACTGATGGTCACGTTTGTGTTTACTGATGGTCACATGTTTGTGTTTACTGATGGTCACGTTTGTGTTTATTGATGGTCACATTTGTGTTTACTGTCGGTCACATGTTTGTGTTTACCCTCGGTCACATGTTTGTCAGAGATTGATGTAGTGACAGTGAGAGGAGGACTCACTTTACACTTTTCAAGATTACAAAATATCATACATGGACACGCTTCAGTCAGAGTCGCAGCTCGTTAGTGTAATCTTTGTCTCCGTCTCATTGTGAGGCCAACCAGCCACGTTTTTCCCACAATCACTGATCTTTCACCACAGACAGACACAATCATGCCGTGGACACCTTGCTTTAACCTTACAGCTACAACGGTGCAGACTGCAGCTTTCACCATCCTCCTCTCCTTCTTTGCTCATCTGGGCTTTTGTAACAAGTCTGACAACGCTGACATGTGTCAAATTGCACTGGCTCGTTTATGTAATTCACGTATTGATGAAATAATCCACTTAGGCCCAGATTTCCTAAGCGTTTGCACAGGTGCAATACGGGTTGCGCACGCTAAACTGGAGCAAAAAGCCTGTGCAGTTGAGGTTCACGTCTCTCAGTCCACAGTGCAAATTTAGAACATGGGACCTTATGAATATGTAGAATAGTACAATTCTGAGGTCAGGACTATAGGAAGGTCAATTATTCTGAAGTGTATTTTGTGAGTTGAAGGTTTCTGTAATTTTTTTTGCTAGATACTACTTTTATTTCAGTTTTTAGTTCTCTTCATTTTAATCATGATTTCAATTTGGACTAAATAATCACATCTTTCTTATCATTCAGGACAGTTTTAGACACAGTATGCAGCTATGTTTTGACCTCAAATCTCTTTTGTTTTGGTAGAACTGTGAATCTCTGCTCTGAGTGGCTGCCGACATGTTGGTGTTTTATTTATAATCTTTCATAACACTGCATCATCCATGAGTCAGCGGGTTAGCCAGGCTTTCACAAATCAAATACCGGAGCCTTTAAACTGCTCTGAACTTTATACAACTCAGCCTTTCGCTAAGTATTTGTTTATTCACGTAAGCTTCTCAAGTATTCACGGCGAATTAACTACAAGCATGCAAAGTTTGACCAGAAAATGTATTATCTTCAAAAATGATGAATGAGTTCAAGACCAGGGGCACATTTTGAAGATGCTGTGTTTAATTGTGGTGTCGTCAGAGGAGAAATGGAGAGATCTTTTGAGCAAGAGCAGATTTCCGACAGGAGATGCATCGGGTGAGCTTATGTGAGAGCTGGCAGAATGTAAAATCCTCTCACAAACACTTTTAATGAATCGCTCCACTACTTTCATCACGACGGAACTTTAAATGACACCAAAATGCTGGAAAACAACCCAAGCAACAACAGCATGCAGAGAGACAGTTTATCCTGCCAAATTGTTGCTTTTATACCACATATACTTTCATACATATCTTGAAACACTTATAGAGGCACGGAAACTGAATGACTCACACCATTTGGGCCTTATTAGTAGGTTTACAAAAAAAAAACTGAGATATTGTGACGGACTTCTTAGCAATGCATGTATCAAAACAGGGATGTGTACCATGATACTTTTAAATTATGTTCATTTATTGTGCATGACAGGTTATACTTAACTACCTGTTGATTACTGCTTTAAAGGCACGGTACCTGGTTTTAACAGATTTAAAAATGTGAAAAACAGAATTAGTTGATTTAACAATGGTCTAAAGTTAGTTACCTAATGCATTCTAAGTATCCTAAGTATTCACTGTCATGCTAAAGCTAACAAACATTAGCATGCAGCACCTTCCCTGCTTTACAGAGAATGAAACGCCCTATAATTTACTTGATTATGTATTAACCTTTATTAAACCTGACAAACCCCGACCCGAGCCCGAGTCATTCCCTGCCTGTTCCAGGTCTGGGTCGACCTGGGCCTGCACTCATAGAACCGGAGTTAAGTTAATCGAGTTTATACCCAAAAGTCAGGTCAGGCTTGGGCTCAGGACAATAATCTAAATCTCATTTTGCGTCGATTAGTCTAACGATTATTCTTTTGATTAATCAATTTGTTGTTGAGAACGCAAAAGTCTTGAGAATGAAAGATTTTTATGAAATTAGACCTAGATGCTGAAGCTGAAGTAAAGCTGTTTGAGGATCCTGGTCTAGTACATTTTACATGTTTTCATCAAATACACAAAATGTACACGTTTTTGCATCATTTTCATGTAACTGCTGCTCAATTTGAGTCATCAAACGTCTTTTTTCAACACATGACATGTTATGGAACTTATGAATAAACCAATTAACCATTATTCGATTACTACAATAGTTAATTTCAATAATCAATTAGTTACAATTGATCGATAAACTCCATTGAGGATCTCTGTTTCAAGTGTGTAGGGTCAAGGCGAAGTGCAGCACACACCATTAAAACATTCACACTGAAGTATTAACGCTGTAAGAGATTAAAATATGACTAGATTTAAAAGCACAGACAATGTTCATAGGATTTTTGCTCTTTGTAGAGGCAGACAGCACACTGCGAGCTCGTTTTCACCCTTACTGCTGCTTTTACAATACTGTATCTGTCCTGGGGCAAAATAGAATTTACTTTTGCTGTTAAACCAATTAAATTACACACGTCTTTTCTAGCTCCAAGTTCCTTTCAGTCTTACATTAAAATGCTGTCACCGCCGTGAACTTTTGATAGCACCCTGTCACCCCAATTGCATTAGAGTTAATAACTGCTATAATTCATCTTGCCATGTACACATTGTCTGACACTGTTGGAAGCTTGCTGTAATTCCACAGTTGTTAATGGGCCCTGAGTGTTGATGTAAATGTTGTGAGTGTGAGCGGTTCCTCTGGCAGACAGTTCAGGGAATAGACCAAATGACTGTGGAAACACTACCAGCTCTAATGCATGCAGGAGCAGCACAGAGGCTTAATAGGCTTTTCTTTGCTGTTTATACAAATCTAAAAGCCTTGATACTGCATTTGAATAGTAAGTAATTGTCAAAACGGGATATATTTGTTTATATTAGAGCCGCAAGATATGTCGCAATGAAATCGAAGTCGCGTTTTCAGCATAAAATCCTGTGGAAAATAATATCTACAAAACCTTTACAAATATGTTCTGAAATGCATGTGATTCTTGTATGTTTGTTGTACACTTGCTCAAATGTTAATGCTCTGTATGTGTATAGAATTGTGAACTGAATTCTAGAGTTAATTAATTCCAATCGCAATCAAAATTCTTGTAAGCGACAGAGAGTTGGAAAAGGGGGACTTTAATACATAATAAATATATATCAAGACGATATTAACACTTTCTGGTTTATCCGCTGAATGCACCGCTATCGGCCATAAAAAATACCCATTCCAGTTGCTCTCTAGTCCCAGGGCCAGATAAATAGTGAGACAATTTGTGTTTTCTATGTATTTAAAAAGGAAGAACACAGCAGCAGTGCAAACCAGAGCTAATTTGACAAAGCCCTTGATCCTGATTTTGAAGCAGCTGCTTCTGATTGTCCACCCACCTCCTTAACCCCTCATTCAGTATTTAACCCTGCACTATTTGTACGAATCGCACTGTGAAGGAGTGCGATTCGTACACAGTTCACTACTTTCTTCTTGCAGAGGATGATGTGACTCTGGCGTTTGGGTGAAAAAGTCAGCTAAACTCAACACAAACACTGATCAAATCTGACTGACATGCAGATATTTATGGGCTAATATTAATCATACAAGTTTGGATCAAGATAGCAAAACTGACTGGATCATTCAGACTTTTGCCAGAGATGGGAATCTGTTGATCTTTTAACAGCTCAAGCTAAGCTAAATGGCTAATGAGTAGTTAGTCAGGCCCAACTTGTTTCCAGATGGTTCTCATTTAACAATGTCTCTTATTGGCCAAAGTCCCTAGCAGTTGTGTACATATGGTTTGCATCCAACAAAAAGCAGACCGGCTTGTAGAGATTGACTTATATGGGTTTTTTTCATGGCTGATGCCAATACGATGAAGTTTAGAATCCAGAGAAACTGATGGGCCATAAGCTTTGCAAATGTTGTGATTGTTTTCCCAAAATTATGAAAGTATATTCACATATTGTGCAGTTCTGTCGTTACATTTAAGGATCATTCATGCTCTACGACTGGGACGGATACCCACAGAAGATTCTGTCCGCCCTCTGCATTGTTCTGTCTGTTATTTGGTCCAGGTGCGATTTGTCTGCTCACAGCTTGTGGATGCATAACAGAGACTGGGGGCAGCAGTGAACACAGCTCAACAGTTGAAGTTGAATTTTTGTTTTAAGTGACTGGAACAAATTGCAAAACAAATAAAATTATTTTCTCATCTCGTTTTCATAACTCTTTTCCAATCAATCTAAAAACTGCCGTGGGGGCCGTCATGTTTGTTGCACTTTTTCTTCCATTTCCATCCTTCTTTTAGCAACCTCTGATAATTTACCAGAACACAGCTTTCACATTAGACACAGTTGGAAGTGTAAATTAAGCTAATCATGCCATGAACACACAGCTGTTTACGTACGTACATAAATGAGCCTTGAAGTGTCCTATGTAGATTTATCTGTGTTCTTTGGCAGCTGATTGGCAAAAACAAAATATCAGCCAATGCTTTATCGATATGTTAAAAAGTACAAATATTATATCGTCTAACCTACATATTGATCTGTCTCTGTCTCTACTGGCTTGTATGTGTAACTCCATGGAAAGTACAACGTTTCTATACCTTGGTTTGATTGTCAACTACGCTGATCATCTTATTAGGAGGCTGGAGCACACTAAATATTTTCCACCCAGGCCATTACTCACTCATATAACTTCCATATGTAACCGCAATACGTTCTAATTTTGGAGATACGGTACATTACTGTGTGGAATTTCTTTTGCCGCCACTTCCAAATTTATGTACCTCCAGGGTGAATCCCAAGCACAAAGGACCTCTTCGCCACAGCTGCGCAAGTGACTGGTCCAGTTTGACCGCACACTGACATACATATGGTCGGAGCGGATCCCAGACAGGGCACTTGGGGTGCTCTAAAACCATTGTCCCGTCCAAACAAAATGTGCTACCAATGTGCCGTGCCAATGAAAGAACCCCCCTGTCTACGCAATTTGGCTCACTTTGCACTCTTGTGATGTGCCCTAGATTCCCTTAACCAGATTGAACTTGCGGACCAAAGATTCTATTCTCTTACGTATATATATATCAACGGTCCTGTCAGAAGTTAACGACTGATGGAAGCTTATGGATCAAGCATCTGCATCCTCTTTGGGATGTTGGTGGTCGCTGTTAAGATCTTATCAGACGTACTTCCTTGCGACAGAACATATGGATTTGTTCAACCAGTGTAAATAAACAACAGTGTAGGCAGAAGCATGCTCTAAATACGCCACTGTTGAAATCGTAAGATGCTGTATACAAAGTCAAAATGAACAACCAGATTTCATTGTGGTGGAAATTCTAGCTCAGGTCTGCAGTTGGTACTTCATTTTTGGTGGAACTTTGAAGTCAAGTTGTTGCAATTAGCTTTGCGGCCTTACCCTAGACCAAGCTGATTTTTTCAGTGTTGCAATACAATACTTGATGTAAAAACTAATATGATTGCTACTTTAATTCTACTTTAGAGGCATGTACCTGATTTTTATTTACTCAATTCAAGATCAATTCTCTTTACATCACACATTGTTTGATAGAAGCAAGCTTTATGGAAAGCTATTGGGTTGGTAATGTATTCTCTGTGCACATTGTACACTATGAATCATGGGTAAATAACTTATTGACACTATCCTAGACATGCAATTCTCTGTTATGGTGCAGTTTCAAAAGTGCTAAAAGTTAATTGTAAGGAGAGTTTGAAGAACTCTATGGAAACAACTGCATAAGACTATTCCAGACAATGGTTTCTGAGCCATGCTGCAATATTGAGTGAAAGGAAGGACTGTATGGGTGGGGCTAACGGTTCAAACAAAAATATGTTTCTGTCTCACGGTACAGGCCCTTTAATCATTAAGTTAAGTTACAATTTTCACTTTACAACATGTATAAGTATATAGTATAAGGTGTGGGACAATGCATAGAATGAAAGCCTATGTCACTGTCTGCCTGCAGGTCTGATTAGGGGAAACCCCGTGATTGGCACCAGCAAACATGTCTGTGCCTTAGATGCCAAACGTATCTGTTCCTTTGAACGGATGCGTCTTGAATGCTCAAAAAATATTGTCCTGCCACTGTGACGCCCAGATCACTGAAGCTTTGAATAGGGAGGAAGTGTTATGCCAAATCCGCACTGCGCATTTAGTTTCTCTCAAAACTCTAAATGCTTTTTAAACACTGTTGATTGATGTTTATTTGTCCTTTTTTATTCAATCTACTCTGTTTATATTGCACAGTGCAAGTAATCGCTCAATAATGATACTTAACTTTAAATCGAAATCAGAATTACTTTTATTCATCCCCAAAGAGAAATTATTTTTGTTACAGACATACAACCGACCAGCAGAGGAAAATACAAATTAGGGGTGTCAATTTATCTGATCAATAATCAAATAAACTGATTAATCGCAATCATTACACGGAACAATTACAGAAATTACATAATTGAAAGAGAAAAAAACATGGTCTTTTCGTATGTGTTTTAGAGAACATCATGATTACATTTATCAAAATAGGGCTATGATTATTTGTTAGAGTTGACAAACACAATTGCTGATTAATCGTTGCGGCCCTAGTCGATTTATCAGTCTTAGTTGACTAAATTTTATTAGTCAAATTATTCTTTAATTAGGGTTATAGTAGTATATTTCTATGGACCACAACAGAAAAGAAATGGCATGGAGCTTTGGAGTAACTGGACAATTTAATCTGCCTTTTCACTTTTTCACTTACGTTTACGGATTATCTGTTGAAGATAATTATTTTTTGTGTAAGATCTTCATTTGACTACAGCCTAATCTAAAATGGAAGTGGTTGACTCTTTTTTGTTAATAAGAATAGCGGAAAGGTGTTCCTCAGGGCTCCAACCTTGCGCCATTAAACTTTTGCATCTCAGTGTAGTTTGTATGCCTAAAACATCATAACAATGACAATCATGGACACTAAAATCCTCTATTTGAGTACAGAGCTGGAGGGTGTGTGTCTGAAAACATCTAGAGTGCTTTCAGACTGACATTGAACAGAAAGCAAAACTGCAGAAGCTAGAGGAATGAAGTAAATGATAGGGCAGTGACAAACTATGAGAGCATATTTCCCACTGCAGAGTTCCCAGAGGCAGCACACTTACAATCACACCAAGTATGCCTATGTTTCGACTACTGCCTTAGCAATCTCTAAAATGGAAGTGCTTCAATCTTGATTAAGAAATAGTCGAAAGGTGTTCCCCAGGGCTCCAACCTTGCACCACTAATGTTTTGCATATCAATATAGTTTTTTCATAAAGCTCAAAAACATGGACACAAAGAACCTCGATTGGAAATGTAAAGTGCTTCAATCTTGATTAAGAAATAGTCGAAAGGTGTTCCCCAGGGCTCCAACCTTGCACCATTAATGTTTTGTTTATCAATATAGTTTTTTCATAACGCTCAAAAACATGGACACAAAGAACCTCGATTGGAAATGTAAAGGGTGTGTCTGAAAACATGCACAGCTAACAGTAAACAGAGAAACAAAACTGCAGAAGCCAGGGGAATGAAGGAAATGATAGGGAAGTGACAAACTATGAGAAAGTATTTCCCACTGCAGAGTTCCCAGAGGCTGCTCTCTTACAATCACAGCAAATATGCACATGTGCCGGCAAGAAGCGGGTTGTTGTCTCAAATGGAACGGCGGGCACACACAGATACGCGGAGGAAGCTTTTTAATAACACGTTTCGGCTCGCTGGATTCACCGCATCTTAGACTATTTTGGTTTTCTGGCTTTAATTTCCGGGTGTGTACTGGCACTTCTCATCCCACACCTAATATTCAGTTGCTCACCGAACTGCTGAAAATGTGAGGAAATATTTTCTTCCAGGCTCAGCATTGTAATGTTTTTTTCACATTGAAAGCAGCAGGCCCGACTGTGCACTGTTGACTAAGCAGCGAGGTCCTTTTTGGAACGTGGTGATTTTCAAACAATAAGAGTGCCAAAAAATATTGAAATTTCAGCGTTGTAGTGATTTATGACTGTGGTTGGTCGATATTGAAATAACTGTGTTTCATAAGAATTTTTAACATGTTATGATTTTTAGAAGAAAAAAAAAGCTACGACAATATTCTACAACAAAAATGTCCCGTGTTGTCCAAAGTTGGTCGCATTTGTGCATTTTCAGATTGTGTCGAAATGTAATTTTTTTTTAATGTCTACAACTATGTCAGTCCATTCTTTAATCGTTGGTTTGGTTGGTATTATCCATTTTTTTGTGAGAGCCGTCTTCCTCGCCACCAAGAGTGTGTTCCAAAGGTATCCATTTATTTTGTCCATGGCAGGAGTTTTGAGGCCTAAATTCATAGTTCTGAGATATAGTGGGATGACAATGTCAAACAGTGTGAAGTGTTTTGTGCAATATTTCTGTGCAATGGGACAGTCCCAAAAAGCAGGGCAATGATGGGCCACTTGGCAACAACACAGCTACAGCTCTCAGTATTTCCCTGTGCATAGTGAGCACTTTAACATGGTGTTCTAATTTCCAACAGAATTATTTCCCAGTATTAAAGGTGCACTGTGTAACTTTTCCAGTGGGAGTCCCGCTACCTTGCAGATGTGATTGCTGTTCCTAGGATGTTACCCTTGATGGTATTAAACTTATCATATATTTATTTTACTATGGGTGATTTTATAAAATGCCCTTAGAAATATATTCTTGCTGTCATCAGGGTCACCTCAGCACAGATATGCTATGTAACTTGTCCTGGTGGCATCTCTTGCTCGTTTCTATGGAGATGGAGGTTTAATTCCATACTGTGGAAGTTTCAGAGTAAAGTAATACAGTCTCCAAAGAGACTCCAAAGGTGGACTAAAAGTTATATATCGATTGATACCGATTTTGATACCACAAACACACATTTTTCTGGGCAAGAGGATATGAGGGAAAAAAAACAGTATTCTCCGTATCGATCAATCTCAATTTTAATTTGATTTTCTTCCATCTTATTGAAACCATAGACAGGTAAACTTCAGTGCTAAGGTCACTACATTTTTTCTTTCAGGTTGATATGACCAATAATCCCGAAAAAAATGTTTTTACTCTCTGTAACTGATATGATAATGACAAGAAGCCTTGGGAAAGGCAAGGACAAGGACACGTGAGGAGACTGAAGAGACAAGCGGTTGCCTTGACTCAGTGCTTTCTCCTAAACAAGTGAGAGCTAACTCTTCTCCAGCAAAAACGGATAATATCGCAATTGCTGTTCCGTAGATATGTTAAATGTGAATATTGAGTATATCGTCTGTATATCGTCTGTAATCAAACCTATTAAAGATGACAGCAAAAAGAGCAGATGAGCAGTGACAATCACATTTTGTGCAACACTTGAACCTCAATCAAGACATTTACAAACACTTTTAGCACATTGTGATGCAGTGTTAAAATGAGGTCTAAAATGTGTTATCGTGAACATGCATAAAAAAAAGTATTGAGATTTTATCCATCCATTTTCTTCAGCTTTCCGGGTCATGGAGGCAGCAGTCTGAGCAGGAAGGCCCAGACTTCCCTTTCGACACACACATCCAGCTCTTTCAGGGGGATCCCAAGGAGTTCCCAGGTCAGGCAGGAGACATAGTTCCTCCTGCGTGCCATCGAGATATTCATAGTTGAGTCATTTTTTTACTATTTGGCCCGCCTCTACTCTTCAGTACCATGCGCTGTTAATGCCACAACTTACCTTCATCACTGAGATCAAAGTTTTGATCACAGTCTATTGGTCTTTTGATTCGTAGTACAGCCATATCCACAGTAGATTATCATGTCCAATGTTGATTATCACCATTCTTTAGTGACGTCAATAATCACAGTGACTTGTGAACTCTCAGAAGCAGCACGGTAATTACATCATTGTACATACATTGTGATAAAAAACGTAATAGTTATTTAGAATTTTTAAACACCCATTTGTCTTTATCTTCTGTGATTCTTTGCCTTAATCAATTGGAGAGGCAAGTCCACTTACACTAAAAAATAAATGTTTTTAATATACATATTGCACCTTTACGAACTTTGCTTCATGTGCAAATGCTTTTGATCTCAACAGGCCACTTCGAAGTTTGCCGCGGTTCTGGAAGTAATTTTTCTCATTGATTTTTGCCATAGACTTTTAATAATTATTCAAATATTAATAGTTTAAAGGCATTATTGAGGCTAACCAGCCATGTGCTGATTAATGTCCATAACATGTAAAACTTAAAAATGTTGTAATGACTTAGCTGTTAATAAAGTTTCACAAACAGATTTTATGTAAAAGTATAGGTCTTGTGCTCATTACTTACCACAGAGCTTTTAAACATTCTACAACAGGGGAAAATAAATGGAAAATGTACTTCTGGAACCAAGCAGCATGTGATCACTGTTGAGCTTTATTACGTTAAGGAAAGTTACGATGAACATTTTGGTGCCATTCATAAAAACGTGAGCATCTGGACCCACTTTGCATTCCTTTTCTCAAACACATTGCTCTGTGGAATGCCGCGTCGCTGCTTTCTCTGGACGACAGGACTTTACCTCCAATTCAACCCTTTGGTGGCGGCCCAGACGGGGCCTCTTTATTCCACGCGTAGAGCCCAGATTTGAGGTGAAGAGCGCGCACAGGCAGCCGGACGTGTCTCGCAGTCTAGGGCTATATTTAGAACGGAGTTGGAGATACGCTTTACAGGAGGATGGTTCACTTTACACGCAGCCGCCGGGCCTCCAAGACCGATGTTGTTTCCTTTTCTTCTTGTTTCAAGTTACATGGATTGGGTTTGGGTTAATCATCTTTGAATTTTACAGCACTATATAAATAAACTTGTTGTTAATTTAATCATACATACAGTGTTTACCAGGGACGTCGGACTGGGGGGTAAAGGGTTCTGGTTTCCCCGGGGCCCAGGGCAGGGAAGGGCCCACAAAAGCATGTGATGTTTGCATTTTTCTACACTTTCATCTATTTTTGTTGTATTTAGGACTTCAAGGACTTTACTCAGACACATTTTATTACAATTATGCATAAGATCTGAGGGCCCCATCACCCCTTTAATAAAAGAGGAAACTCATTAGTCACATATTAGCCGAATTGTTTAGAAATAAAACTAGTGATTATAATTTACAGTTAGTGTATTTTCTTATAGTGATAATACGTTTCGAGATGTTTGTGAAATTGGTCTAGTAGCAAAAACAAAACAGTACGATAACATAAGCCGATAGCTACACACAATGTCTATTGACGAAAAAAAGCAATAATGAATGAAAAAATATAAAAATGCTGGAGTGTAAATGTCACTTTTTGCCTCTATTACATCTTTAAACAGTTCCTGCAGTTTTTTTTATTTTTTATGTTTTTATGACAATAAAACAGACAAAACGCATTATTTGTCAAACCAGTTTATTTTTTATCTTGTTTTTAGACTATAAGGGATAAAATTAGACTATGGGGCCACCGTAGTCTCCCCTATTAATGGGAAACACTGCACATACACTATATAATACACAAAACATTAGGGCTGTCAAATTGAACATGTCGTGCGATTAATCAAAGAAAATTTATTTGAATGTGTGAGCTCTATTATAAGTAATATGGACCAGATATTCCAACAAACTGCTACAGAACACTAGAAGACGCCAGGCCAATGAACAGCTTACATCTGTCAATTTAAGAGCAAGTTACACCCGCAAGCGGAAATGGAACCCAGAATCAACATGAAATACAATGTCTAGACTTGAAATATCCAGTAAGGCTTTTACATTTGCATTCTGTCTGCCTCATAGCATAATAATAAAATTATTTTTTGGCTGAAATTAGTTTTTGGCTCCATCCACGGTCGATCAGAACTATTTTTACAGTCAAAAACACTGTGTATAAGAGCAAAGTGTTTCTTCTAATTCCCTCAAACCTTGAAAAAACGACAAATGCCGTTATGCAATGAGGCCAACAATTTGTGAAACACAGATTATAAAATGTTCTTAAGAGAATGTGTGAAAAGACTTCAAATTAGAACGCTTTAATCGGAATTAATCATAATTCAAAACTGTGATTCAGATCTGATTTTTTTCCTTTTAATTGATTGACTAACAAACATAATTTCATTTGATCTTTCAGGGCAGTTGAAAGCGCTTTACTCATTTGAATAGACTGAGAAATAATAAAAACACAACATTGATAAATCTAAATGGCTTTTTTTAAATCACATTTTTCATTTCCATTTTATTTTCTAAACAATATTGTACAACATTTTTATTTCAACTTTGAATTCTGAGATGAAAACAACAACAATACAACAACATTTGGAATTAAACTAGTACATATACAATCCAAAACAAAAGGAAAACTTAATAATAATACATACTATGTTTTCTTATATGGATTTCACAATTGGCAAAATCGTATAAACCTACTAAACAACCAAACAAACAAAATACTAAATAAGACTAAATAATAGACTTTGAGAACCTTGAGTGTGAGCGTCTCGTCTGAGCTTCACACAAACAGTAAATGTGTTTTTCTTGAGGGCGGCTGTAGGAGGTGAACAGATGCAGTCTCCAGATGTGGATCCAACTGTGACCTCAGCACTCGGGCTTCACTGTCCTGAAGTTCCACAGCACACACACAGATACAAGCCTGAGCGTGTGTGTCGAGTCACAGGAAACATGCCAGAGAACAGTGTGTCTCCGGCCTTCATTTGATCGTCATGACTTTGAAAGTTCTCCACTGGCTATTTATACTCTGATTTTTGCCACAGTTTGTATGATACGTATTACGGGCAGACCGATGTGGGTTTTTTGAGTCAGAACCAATGGCGCCTTCAAAGGAAAAATATTAGACATTTTATAAAATTGTTTTTAGCTTTTAAACAAGCTCTTGAGTACCTTTTTAATTTGCCATCTTATGTTTAGAAACAAACAAAAAAGGTTTATTATTGAATAATATATGTTTTCCTCAGGAGTCTAGAAAGACACTTGGTACCAAGCACTTAGCTATATTATCTCTATAAGCGTCTGTGCTAAAGGCAGTTCTCAAGATAGCAGCATCAGTTATTGTGTTTAGACGGAAGAAATGCTTGGAACGAGTCTGCCGATTTAAGGACTTAAAACAGTGTAAGATAAGTGACATAGATGATCTGAAAATATGTCCGAAAATCCAGGAAGTTTAGCAGGAAGTGTGTTTGATGCTCTGAGGGGAGAGGATTTTTAAATGACTATTCCTCAAAACAGCGTGAATGCAACTGAATGCTACTTCAGGTATGTTTTTGATGCCGGAATATTGTAGCAGAATATTTGTCCTTTAAAGGTGTATAGATCGAAAATGTACAAAATGTGGCTGGATAACATTGATAACCCTTTTATTCATTGATATTTTCTTATATATCACAGTCTTTTAGTCTGTGACCAGTTGCTTTATGGAATAACATTCTAAATGTTAAAGTAAAGTTAATATTAGGTGAGAGAATATCTAACAGTATGTACATTTCAATCTGTTAAGATTATTTTGAGCAGAAACTTATTTTTGCCTGTATAATTTTTATTATGTTTTTATTATTTTTCTATGATGATATTGTGACCTGTATAATCACAATTACCGATTAATTTTGACATCCCTAATCTTAGGATAGTATTTAAAGGGGCTGTATTAATGTAAATTCGGTTTTGCCCCAGAACAGAAGAGTGTTTTGTTACCATGCTGATGTTCCTTAGCTTTACCATGACAACAAAACGCACTCTGGCCTCTAAAAGTTGTGAGAAGCGTTTTTAAACTTATCGCGGCAAATTAGTGGATGCTCAGAGCAATGCAGACCACTGCAAACGCTTTAAAATCAGTTCTATTTTTCAAATTTTTAGGAGGGTGAAAATCAGATCTCTCTCAGAAATACTGTATTTCTGTAAGCTGTACTGTAAGCAGTGAGACAGCAAAGTGAGACCCCAGTGTGCTGTCTGCATCGTAGTGCACTATTAGTATGCTAATGCTATTTAGCTTAACCGTGGCTGCAAACAGTTTATTTTAAATAAACCTTTTTTTATATTTTTAAGACACTAAAAGTCAGGTACAAAGTCTTTAAGAAACACAACCGAGGTGTCTCTGTATAGACATTTTTTCATGTATTCATTCATTTTCTACTGCACGTTCCTGTCAGGGGCCATTCTCCCAATAAAAATAATGCTGTCCTTCAGGCCTTGTGAACAAAGTGGATTCCTTTCTCCAAAGAATGTTTGAATGAGGTCGCTTTCATCAGCATGTGCCTGTGTTCTGGTTTTATGTGCTTGGAATTTCAGTTTTCTGTTTATTTCTTTTTTGAATGCCTAACACATTGTACTACTGAGTAGTTCCTGTTTAATTCATTTTTATGGGATTTTCACCAAGTCTGTCTAAAGTGAATAAACCCTGTCAGATCAGGCAGTGATGTCTCTGGAACATGTTCAAGACTTTACTAAACAGTGAACACCTCACCAAAGGACACTTGTGTGTTTAGAAGGGACATGTTTGTGTCACAATTTCCACTTCAACTATATTTTGTGGAAGTGGAAGTGGAAATTGCGGTCTTGAGGATTTTTGATGTGGGGATTACCCAGTGTGATCATGGTTAAAAAGAAACATTTGTGTCTCACATAATTATAACAAATGTAACTAGTTGTATTTTATTTATTCAGCAAGGCTTAAAGGTTATAGACACTAAAACTAGTATTAAATCTATACGTATCATTTGTATCAATACGAAGAAAGAACATGACCAAATTGGACCCGTCCCAAACATTTTTAGAATGACCTTGAGCTTTAGCAGAACTAGTAAAGACTATATGGGACAATACAGAAAGAATTATTGTGTTTATTTTGTGAAGAGTACAGTCTATAGTGCTCCTGTAGATTTAGGGCACACTCTGTATGATCTATTCCCTTTTAAAACACACATAAGGGTCACTAATGTGTAATATGAATGTCTATAAATAACAAAGCACCCTAAAAACCAAAGATAAACGCAAAGCTAAATTTGAAAGAAAAACGTAGTCACACAGGAGCAGGAGTGTTTCTGCTGATCCAATTCCAATTTCTCAGTCTCAGTTGGATTAATAAACGATTCTTGATTCAAAAAACTATTCGTCTGGCCACAGTGTCAATAATCATGAATAGTAGTGATGTTTCTTCTCACATTAACAGTAAGACTAAAATTTCATACTTCCCAAGATTAAATAAATCCAACTTTTTTACCTTTTTTGAATTCTCGTTTCCTTGGATTGGATGATTTCATGTCTTTGCCAGAAAAAACAAGAGCGCCGAGCTCCCAGACGCTACCTGCTGTGAACAGAAAGAATTTGGAATGATTTGGCCTGGTGTCTTGTTGCGGTCCATTGTCTTTTTTTTCCTTTTTTTGGGGGGGTAATCCGTATTATGCAAGAGCGTCTAAAGGAGGCCTGCTTTGATCCCGGTCCACAGCTGTACACAGGCTAATCTCAATACAGTCCTGGGCCACGCAATACGCTGTAATAAGGGTTTGATGTTAGCGGAGCGCACTGGGAGAGGAGGGAAGAGGTGCAAGGAACGTCTGCCTCCGAAACACGTATTAACAATGTTTGAATCTTAATAATTGGTGAACGTTTACATCGAGAACGTAGAAAAAATACAGTCTTTACATGTGACTGTCGGCTTGTGGGCCTTGAAACACTAAACACGCATGGATTGTCATGAAAACAGAGACTAAAGCCTTATTTGGACGGGATTATTACCTAGGGACAGTGGTGGATTTACCATTAGGCAACAGGCCACAATTTCCTTGAGCCCCCAACTTGAAGGGGCCTCCAGTAACGTGGCTTTCCTGATATGCAAGGCTCTAAAACTGTTCTCTCAATTTAATAATAAAGTTGTGCAGTGTACTTTTAAACAAGAAAAATATCAACAAAATTGTGTGGGATTGTCAAATGTCATCCCCCATAATAAAGATAAATAGAACATAAACTATACTAAACATTAGAAAATTACAAATGAAAACCGTGTATTTAAATCGGCTGGAACTTGTGTTAAAATGCACCAACATACGGGAAATATGATTTCTCAAATTATCTTCTATGAAAGGACCCCCCCCCCTGTTTAGAACATGTCAACCGTTACACATATTCATTTTCCAATAGTTCACTTATCACCCCAAATTTATGAACCTTTACAAAACCAACAAAAACCAAACGCTTCCTTTCAAGAACAATTCAAGAGACATGGCAGAAAAGTAATAGAAAATCACACTTGATGAGGAGGGGCCTGTACTCAATTTTTCCTTGGACCCCCAAATTCCTATGTGCACCACTGCCAAGGGATGTCTGTAAAATTTAAATTACCCCACGACGTCTCGCACGGGATTAGCAGTGTCAGTAATTCACTTGTTTTTACCGACTTTATCGTGGAAATGGCAGACCGATGAACACAAAAAATACAACAAGAACCTTTTGATTCATCCATGTTTATCCAGCTTCTTCACAAGCCGCACACAGCACGTTTACTTTCGACTCACAGTTTGCATGAGTTGCCCGTTCATTCTTTTGCAGTGAGCCTCGTGATGGTTTTTGGACCATTCTGTTTGAGCTTTATACACTTTTTTTGCCTTTACTTGGGCAAACTATGATGATTGCCCCGAGGATGCTGGATCATTTTAGATGTGTTAGCACTTTTAGCTGCAACCTTGCGAATGGGATCTCCGTCGGCTTTCACAACACCCTTGTCATCTTTAGGATACCCAAAATGATCCCACACTGCAGACTTTATTTGTTTATTGGGTGGATTCAACTAGCTTCTTCCGTTCCTTCTTCCATCTTTCAGTTGAGGTGAGTCTGTCCCGCTGTGCTCTGGCTGCGAGTCGCGTTGTACTTCGCGAGACATTTCTGCGGTATACCGTGGCTTCTAAAACTCCAACATATAATCTAACGTGGCCGCAAATAGTAACGATTATCGGAAAAACAGTTAATCTTGACATCCCTACCTCTGAGTTAGCTGAAATACCCGTACAGATCTCTGTGCGTCTGTATGTCATGTCCGCGATTTGGATTGTTTTTCGTCCATGCGGTGAAGATTATATCAATTCAGCATGTCTCCACGTCCATTTTACATTCAAATCTGAACTTTTTGTAGCAAAGTTTGGATCAAAGGCCTGTGTCAGAGTGAATGGATTCAAAGAGAGAAGCTACAGATTGTTTCATAAGAAATCTGACCACATGGATGTCATTCTGATTGCAACAGCGTGCTAAAAAGAACCACGTCTCACGCTACGCTACAGATAACAAAAACGGACATATTTACATTGAAAGCGTCAACAAATACCGCAGCATTGATTATTTTGCGATATACTGTCCAGCCCTTATTTGTATTTCATTTCAGAGTAGAAGAACTGGGCACTTCATTTGTATATAATCAAAATGATCTCCGCCTGTTGGTTATTTCAAATGGAAATGCTGATGAACTACTGATTCTATTCTTGTCCAATCAGTTATTTTTAACTGTCCAAATTTTCCACAGTTGCAGAAGTATTTACTACTAACGACCAAACCAGTCTTGTTGTTAAGGTGCGGTTGGTGTCTTTGAACACGACTCCTTCAAGTAAGAGCACATCTAATGGCTTATTTACCGTAGGTGTGTCATCTCTGCTTTCCACTCCTTGTCACGTTGGAAAGAAAATTGTTATTACTGTTAAGTCTTTCTAATAATCAGTGATGTAGCTTGTCACAATAATCGTTTTGCATAAGCTTATATAAATGTTTATTAATCATTGCATAATCCTTGGTAAATGTTAAAAAATCATTATCTAATCACTGACAAAAATAAACTCACCATTAACACAAAACTGTTAAATGTATCTAACCACTTCCTGGCTCGTCCAAACCCTTTGGCACGTCGTTACACTTTCATTTAGGACTGCAACTAACAGTTATTTTGCTAATCGATTAGTCTGCCGATTAATCGATTGGTTGTTTAGACAGCAAAAGGCAAGTGAATATGAACATTTTACAATATTTGACCACACGGAAGCTAAAGAAATTCTGCTTGACAAAACAACAACATAGTTTTTTTCCAATAAAAACTTAATTTGACATGTTTCTTGTATCATTTTACAGGAAATCCTGCTTAGTCTGAATGATAAAACATTCTCTCTCTGCACATGGAGGTTGTGTACAGTTCAAAAGATTATTTGATTATCAAATTGGTTTACAATGACCTTGTTTCAGTCCTAGAATAATCTTCCGAACAGCAAAACATTTCAAGGTTTGTGCTTAGTTGAATGTCAGCTAAGACATTTAAAGGCACATTTTAGCACATTTCTGATGCAATGAATTAAAAATAAAAAAGTGAAATTATCAGCAGAATATTGATATTGTGATATAAAACAACAAACAAAACAACATTGAGATATTCAGTGTTTGTTTCGACCGCAAAAGCTCAGTGAATGAGAATTTTACAATATTTTACGGCGAGGGAGCTGCTTGACAAACAACAAAATAGGGTATTTGATAAAAATACTAACTGTACGCGTTATTTGTGTAATTTTACAGAAATTTCTGCTTCGTTTGAGTGATAAAACATTCTCTGTCAGCATATGACACATTTTGGACAATGTGTACAGTTCAAAAAAGGATTATTCGATTATCAAATTGGTTAACGATTACAGTGAACAGGAGAACGTTACAATATTTCACTGCGAGGAAGCTGTAGAAATGCTGCTTGACAAGCAACAAAATTGGTTTTTCGATAAAAACACATGACTTTACAAGTGTTATTTAACAGGAACTCCTGCTTCAGCCGAGTGATGAAACATTCTCTCGACACATGACACATTTTGGAGGTTTTGGGCAGAAAAAAAAGATGAAAAAGATTATTAAATTGGTTGACTATAAACTTTTTTCACTCCTAGAGTAATCTTCCATGATATACATTTATATTTCTTCTCCATTTCTGGTTAATTCTGAGGCTTGTGTGATAGTAAAAGGCACATTTTAGCGCTTTTTTGATAATAAAAAAGTTAAAATATTGTCTGAATATTGGGTATCGCGATATAAAAAACAAAAACAACAAAAAAAACTATTCCTGAGATATTCCTTTTTCTCTATATCGCCCACCCCTAACAAAAGCCTTTCTCGATGTATTTTCATGGCACAAACATCACAGTACCACGGTGGAAAAGCTCGAGTACGTAAACTCCGTGCACGCTTCAGAGACGAGCAGTGTGCCATGAAGAACTTAAAAGCAGAACATGAAATCCCAGCGTTTTACTGTTTGTGGTTTTTCTCAGTGCTGGCAGGCGTCCTCGCTCAAGGCTCGGGGCCAGAGTGGTATCCAGGTTTGGGCCGCAGAGACGTGCACGCCGACCAATCAGAGGAGGAGTTTTGGACCAAATCCTAGGATGCCCATTACTGACCTATTTGCAGATCCAGCGAGCTTTGCAAATCCTTCACTACATTACGCAAACCCTTTTACGGTCAATTCATCTGAAAGTCAGGACTATTAAGTGACACGGCAGACAACAGTGTTTACCAAAAAAATGACCTCCATGTGTTTTTAAAACCCTCTTTGGATTGGATTACCTAACTTTTTTTTTTTTGTTTTCGCAAGGGATAAACAATGTCAGTAATTCACTTGTTTGTACAGACTTTATTCCGGAAATGGCAGACTGGTAAACACATTGGAATATGATCAAGAACCTTTTATTAATCCATGTTGCAAGCATTTCTTCTACTATTTTAGGTTTGTGTAGCATTAAGTACCTGTGCTGCTATTGTTCTTTCCCACGTTGTTGCGATTAAAATGACAACCGCACGATCAGATTTATTATGAAATTGTCGGAATTGCTCTCTTTTAATCCATTCACACTGACACAGCTCCTCGATCTAAACTTTGCGCCAAAAGCACCTAAACTTTCCTAAAGCCGGGTCCACTGCACGATTTTGGCCGTCTGCGACACAAGATATCGGATTGTGGGAAGAATCTTGAATTGCAGCTCAAAATTGTGGCTCGAAGGTCTCAGAGTGTGACAGGGATAAAGACCAAACTTAGATCCGTTGTACGATCAAAAACGAGCTACGATTTATATCAAACATGTTTTATACTTTGGAATCTTGGTCTCAGAGAGAGCCTGATCAATCTTTGTCAAAAATGTAAACACAAGGGCTCCAGAAATTAACGACAGAGAAGCTCCACCACAATCGGGACCTTATCTTCTCATTTTACTGTAATTTAGGAATTTAGTAATTTAGGAACTTCTACAAACTGCAAAAACACTGCTAGCATATGACGCTAGCCTATGCTAACAGGTGCAACTTTTGCCGTAGCTACGTCTTGCGGTGTGACGTCCATAAATCGTATAAGACGAAAAAAATCATACAGTGGACACCCGGTTTAAAAAAACTTTCATGCTGCTTAAACCTGGATTGCAATGGAGTTGTACTTCCAGTTCACATCTGTACCGCAGTTTCTCTTTTTTTTTAGCTAAAAAAATAATGGGACTTGAGAATGGTTTGTGACAAATTAATTATATTATTCTAGTTGAAATTTTTATGTAAAATGGACATAAAGACATTTTGAATTGATATTAGCTTGTAAACAGCCCAAATCACAGACTTGAGCATCACAAGAGGCTAGGTTTACTTGAGGACCTCTGAGTTTGCTGAAGTAAGCCCTAGTGGGCCGGGATTAGCTTTACCTAGGGATGTCTGTAAAGTAACAATGACCCAACAATGTAGACAGAATCAGCAACTATTATAGGTTTGCCGTTAGCATGTACCTGTGCTGTATTTGTGCTGAAATGTCGCTCCTCACCACGTTGTTGCAATCAGAATTAATCAGAGAAAAAGCACAAAAACTTTGCCAAACGTTTGCGTATTTGTTGGCAGTTAATTGTAGAAAAAACAATAATTTGGATTTGAGAAGGTTTTGTAGCACACTAATAATATGACTCCAGTCCAGATTTGAGTGGAAAATGGACATAGAGACATTCTGAATCAATATAAGCTTCAACGAACTAAAACAGCCCAAACCACAGACATGAGCCGGGGCTAGACTTACCTGAGGCCTAGGCGCCGATCGTGTGTGTGCTGAGGAGCCCGAGCACCCACCCAAAACGCTGAGCACCCAGCCAAATTTTCCCCAGTCTCCTAATTTGGCCTGTATTTTCCTGAGTGCGCGTGTGCAAGAGATCACCGTCGCTCCCTCCTCTCGCTCAGTGCAGCCTGGCCGATCTGGACCATGACCTGGACCCACTGTGCATGAGCTGCCCCCTTACGTGTGATAATGACTTAATCCCTTGGTTTTCAACAGTGAGCCGGGGAACACCAGTGAGCCTTGAAAAGATTTCTAGTTTGACTTAACAGATTCACAAATGCGATGTAATCATTATTATTTGGCTCATTATATACCATACTGACGTGCCGTGGTGTCTTTTAAACCCAAAAAGTGTGCTTCGACTAAAGAAACATTGAAAACACAGATCCAGAACTGTGCACAAAGGGGGAAATTGGGAATATTTGAGGAGCTAACATAAAACACTAAAGGGGAGGTGACAGGGCGCAGGTCTGAGGGTTAAGTCAGGACAAACAAAAAGATAGCTATAAACGTTGATAACTTTAGTGCTTCTGTTTTTCCCGCTGTAAACTCTAACCTCTGTTAAAGGACAATTGCTTGTAACTATTTTCCAACATTGCTACATCATCAATATACCCGGAGTTGCATTTAGCTTCATTCATGCTAGTCTGAAGAACACACCCTGCTGAATTCCTTCAATGAATAACGTTTTTTTCCAATAACTGACTTGACGCTTATCCAAGAATCTGCTATTTTAAGTCTTTAAATCATTCCCAGGCTCTGAGCATTTTTGCCGTCTAAACACAATCACTGCAATTGCTAGCTTAAATCGCATTTCTTCACAAACGCTCGAGTAATAACAGCTTTAACCTGTGTAACCGCAATGCAGCCAGTAGATGGCGCCTAAACTCAGTAAGCGCCGTGGGAAACACAGAGATAAAGATGTTCGTTTTGTTTTGTTTTTTTCAACTTGAGAAACTTGTGTAATATTTTCTCTTTAATCAGACTTGTTGATAGTCAAACCCCGTGCCTGCGGTGAGAGACCTCCAGAGAGAGCGGGACAAACCAGGGGGTGAGGAGAGGTTCAGCGGGTCCGTGTGTGGGCAATGTTCTCAGCACCCATTCAAAAAAAAAAAAAAAAAATCATGACCTGAGGAGCTTTGAGTTTGCTGAATTATATTGAGTTAAATTGGGGGGGATTTTAACACACATTTTAACAGATGTCTTCACAGACATTTTCACAAACATGGACGATTCCCATGAAACTAGAAACACAGTCGACATTCGCAATCACTGCTATTTACCCAAGATCCCGAGGTAAAACTAATCCCGTCCAAATAGGCCTGTATTGTCTCTTTCTTTCTTACATGTTTTCAACCGGAATCCCGCAGATAGCAATTCCCAGTTTGGATGCCAGGATGTTGGCCATGCACCATGTTTGGCCGTGATCCTGGTCGTCTGGCACTGGGCTTGGGGTTTATTTTTTTTTTTCTTTCCCAGCCCTGCCCGGCGTCTGTCTATGAAAACCTACTATTTGCAGTTAAACGTTAGCTAAAAACGGCTGAGGAGAACCCTTTGAAAAGAACCTGACAGTTAGAAATAATCTTCCAATGCTATTTAAAAGTTGTGGGGCAATGCAGTGGCTTAGTGGTTGACAGACTGGAAAAACTGTGGTGGAAGTTCAATAACATAGTTGAGTGAGGACTATAAATAATATATTCTTGTTTAGTGTAAGAAGGAGGATGTTTTCTTAGAGGGGACATATTATGGAAAGTCAGCTTTAATGAGCGCTTAATCTTGTTCCAACAGTGTTTCCTCATCCTTGGTTTACGCAAAGTTGTATTTCGATTCCTGCACGTTTGAGCTAATCCTGTATCGTTCTGCAACTGAGACCCGTGTGCTCAGAAAATTGATTTTTAAGTTATTTATGTGTGTATTTGACAAGGACAGTGCACATAAACACCTGAATCTACCAATTTTTCAGTTTTCGCTGGACAGATGTTAAAGTTGTCTACCTAAAAACACTGATTTAACAACTTAAGGCTTAAATTTATCATGTGGATCTTTTCTTAAGTTACACTGTACAGTAATTGTACAGTAGTGATAGTAGTATAAAATAATTAAGCCTAACAGTTAACTATTTTGAAAAATGGCAGACAAACAGTCAGACAGATAACAAAACAAAACAAAACAAAATCGACTCCCCCCATTGCTCTGCCCACATCCTTCTAAGTTCTAAATTGTCCCGCAGTCACTTTTCAAAAAATAAAAAAAAGACAATTAACGTTCTGCAAGTTGTTACAGTGACTATGACGAGTTCTGCAGTTTTGAACAGGAAGTCAATGGGCCTGTTTCTAAGCCGTTTTAAATCAGTATTGCTGTTTACAAGAAAAGGTAAAATTATGATCTCCTTATGTTGTAGTCCAATACGAACCACTTGAAAAGAGCATATGTCTTTCCCTTTTTTGATTTAGAGATAAACTGACACATATAACTTGTTTATTGTACATATATTGACCGCACACCAAACTGAGCAAACAAAACACATTTTTGTTGGGTGCAGTATCTTGTCATTTAAGGACTATACTCAGCAAGATGTGGGAGACTTACTTGAGATCAAAATTTAAACGACACATAATGCATTAGGTGTATTGTTGTCCTTTAATCTTGCTCTTGAATCTTGAATGTGTTCACTAAAAGCACACATGACACACTCTCAGTCAGGTGTAGAATTAGAACTCATTGTACTGGCAGCAGAGGGAATTACAAAGGAGAGACAAACAAACCTAGCTTGCCCTCCAGCATGCCAACGCTGGCACACAGTAGTTATTAAGAAGATTTGACGGGGAGCACTTCTGCCTCAAATCACCTTCAAAAACAAGTTTGGTGATAATTTCTGGGCTTAAAAACTGCGCAAAAGATCTCAGAGCTTGACCTATGACGTTTTTTGAGGCTCAGAGGGAGAGGATTTACTAAAAAGGATTCATCAAACAAGGGTGAATAAAGCTAAATACAACTCCGGTATGTTTTTGATGATGGAACAATAATAGAACATGGTTAAAAACTCAAGAAAGTAAAAATTGTATGCGTGTTTTCTGCTCAGAATGCAAGAAATTCTTTACTTTTCATGGCAGTGTGTGCGGAGCATAGAGTTGTAATAGTTTCGCCGTGGTTTGGAACTCACAGCAGTTATATGGCAAGCACATTTTGGGTTCTCATGTGGGGGGTTTGTGGTTAAGTTATAAGGCTTAGAATGACGGGTGACCTGCCTAATCCAGTTGTTGTTTTGGAAATCCGCTGAATGTTCTCGCTCACTGTGGCATTGTTCCACTGTTTTATTTCCTTTTGTATTGTCCAAGGTTATTATTTTGATGATGTCCTGCCTTCTGGATTTCTTTTCAAATGTTAAATAAGACAGAGTGGAACAACATGGAGTGATTTTTCCGTGTGAACCATTACAACTCTATAACTTCTGTACTAACTCCAACCAGAAGGGGTCAGTAAAGAAAAAAAGTCACGTGGATTTTTGTTGATTTCTACTTTGGAAGAATTTAAGAATTATAAAAACACATTAACAGCGATATGCTGACTGCTCCATTATAAACTTATAAGCCTTGTTTACACTCAAAACAGAGCTTCAAGGTCAGCTAGTATTGTGCACGAGTTACTTCTAGTTACACCATTGTTCATTGTAAGCTGCAATATTGATCTAAAACGGCTTAATATTAGAAACAAATCCACTGACTTCCTGTTCAAAACTGCAGAACTGATTGTGACATTTCACTGTAACAAGCAGCGGATTGACATTTACATGTTTTTATTTTTGAAAAGTGGCTATGAGATATTTTCAAGCTCTACATGTGTCACTCGTAGTCTTACATATTTACATAATTGGAACTAAGTAGGTGCGGTAGGTGAAAACAGGAATTTTCTGAGCATTTGAGCACAGTTGCAGGACAATCAAGGTTATTAAAGTTGATTTTACGTAATATGTCCCCTTCAAAGGAAAAATATTATGCATTTTTAAATATTGTTATTAGCCTTTAAACATGCTCTTGAGTATCTTAAGTTTGACATCTCATCGTTTGCATTTTTTAAAATAATAAACTAAATATTTATCTTTGTTGTTTCCCATGGCACTTACTGATTTTAGGCGCCATCTACTGACTGCATAGCACTTTAACAATTCAATTATGTTATTACTCAAGGGACTGGTCGTGTTTAGAGGCAGAAATGCTCAGAACAAGTAGAAGGTTTAAAGTGCCTATGACAGGTTGGACCACTCATTTAACTAAAATGTAGGCAAGAAATATATTTGACATTCTGCTCAAATCTTTACAAATTTTATCCCAGTTTTATCCCAATTTCTCTAGGGTTTTAATTTTACTTCCTGGTTGTAAATGATGACATCACACCAAGATTATCCTGTCCACTGGGCCAAAACTCATCTACAGCAATGTCACAGATTTTTTTCATTGGACAAAGAACACCTTAATAACGTAAAACTATAATTCATATTTACAAGAGGTATTAATAGACAAATAGAACAAAGTCAAAATGAGAAAGTCATAAAAACCTGTCACACACACTTTAAGGACTTAAAAAAGCAGAGGATTCTCGGATAAGCGCCGAAAAAAATCGAGAAGATTCTGAACGGAGTGTTTTTGACGGTCGGAGGGGAGAGAACTTTCTAACCAGGATTCATCAAACTAGCGTGAATGCAGCCAAATGCAACTCCAGCTATGTTTTTGATGACTGCACCATATTAGAACATGGTTAAAAGCTCGAAAAAGTCAATGTGACATAATACAGTACGCCCCCTTTAACTTCTGTAAGTAGCCTCCATGTAAACAGCCCGTTACAGTCGTAGTGCGAGCTGCCGGTGTTATGTAGGCTAATGTATGCGCGCGTCTGCGATGGTGTGAAGCAGGTCGTCTGGGCACCACACGCGCCTCTCCTGCCCGCTCAGCGCCTCTGTCACATCTGTCTGGGAGCATGTATTCCCCGTGAGCGCGCCCGTGCCGGAGGTAATTCACACCGCGGGGGTCAGCCAGCGGCCAGGCTGCGCTAAAGCAGCGCGGAGCGGCACTAACGCGGCCAGAGGGAGGCGCTGCGATGTAAGGCCACTCAGACTGCCGTTTGTCGAGGGGTGAGCTGGATGCTAACAAGGAAATGTGCATGGGTTAGCTAACATTGTCCCCTAAATGATATGCCTGGATAGTTTAAGGGAATGATTATGTGTTTGTGTGCATTAAGCTAGTTTAAAGGGGATGTTATGTGAAATCAGTCAGCGTTTCTTCATCATGAGTCTTCCCTGAGTTGTATTTTTATTGATTCCTGCATGTTTGAGTTAATCTGTACTGTCCTGCAACTGAGCTCGAGTGCACGGAATATTCCTGTTTTCACCAACCCCCTATCCCCGCCCACATCCAGGATTTAGTTGGGAGTTCTAAAATGTTAAACATAAATGATAATGTACAAAAATAAATTATAATCTACTGCTTGTTACGGTAAATGTAAGCGAAGAGGCGGGGCTTATCAGTTCTGCAGTTTTGAACAGGACCAAGGACAAGTCAATGGACCTGTTTCTATCAATTTTAGATCAGAGCTTCTGTCTCTCAACAAGGAGATCATGAGTTCGATTCCTGAACCAGACCAACATCACACGATCTCTCTGGGTGGAGTTTGCATGTCCTCCCCGTGTTACCGTGGGTTCTCTCCGGGTTCTCCGGCTCCTCCCACCGTCCAAACACATGACTGTGGAGGTTAATTGACAACACTACATTGCCCCGAGTAAATGAATGTGAGAGTGAATGGTTGTCTGTCCAGGTCCATGTCTCTCAGTGTCAGCCCTGAGATGAATTGGCCTCTGTCCAGGGTGTACCGCGCCTAAGGCCCAAAGTCAATGGGGTAGGCTCCAGTCACCCATGACCCCTAATGGGAACAAGCGGTAGAAAATAAATGAATGAAAAAAATATGTAAAGTGATGATTTACAATAGTTCAATACTAAGTACCTTGAAAAAAAAGTCTCCTTTAATCCTATCATAAACTATATACATTATACTGTACATTATTCACATGAACATATTAGAAGTGTAAATTATTTTCATAATTTAGTCAACGATAGGGCGATATGTAAAAAAAACAACAGAATTTTGTTAGAGTCAAATTTTTTCATGATTCATGTAAACTTAATTGTGCCTTGAAGAGGTAACGAAAGTCATCTGCTTCTTCTAAAAGTGTACACTTTATTGAAAATGGTTGATGTTGAATCCAGTTGTCACTTACCACAGTGCATTGCTGAGAATGACCAAAAAGGTGGTGTGGGCGGAAGAACATATCTATGTTGGAGTATAGAACCGCATTCAAGAGAAAATTCCTGAATCACGATATGACGATTTGACCAAAATAGCAAATCAGCACAGGAATTAAATTATCCTTAACGAAAATGTCCTTAATTGTGTTTTTATCAAGTATTTTTTCGTTTCCTATGTAAGGTTTAAATTAGGTTAGCATTAGCATTGAGACACAAACACCCACCTTAATAACCACAGGCGTTTCCTCCGGTGATGTGGTTACATCGTAAGTTAGACTTTAACACTCTGTCTCTGATTTTCCACCTATGACTCGGCTGTTGCGTAATCATTAAATAATGATTATTTGAGCATTTTAGCTTCGGAGAAAACCCTATAAGGACAGAACTAAGCCCATTACATTGAACTGTTTATCACCTTTGTGGTTCTTTGTGACATCCCTTCAATCTATGAAACATTTAGCAGCATCAGCGGCATCTTCGGTCTTTAGATCAATCGATTAGTTGTTCAGAGCCTGTGAATATGAGATTTGAACTCAATTTGACCCAGATAAAGCTGAACTGAAGCTATTTGAGGACATCCTGGCGAAGAATATTTACGAACGAAAGGGTGTTTAAATCAAACACTCTAAATTTACACATTCTCCTTGTCATTTTTGTGCAATTTCAGAGTCATAAAACTCTTTTCTCAGTTCATGGCACGTTTTGGAGTCTGTGCATAGACCAGTTAACGACTATTTTATATCTAAATTAGTTAACTTAAGCCTTAAACGATTCAATTGAGACTAGTCGACTATAGAGAATAATTGTAGTTTTTTATTATCTGGACTCTCAAACACATACAAAAAAATCGTTTATAACAAATACTGCAGCATTATTAAATCCAAACATCAAAGAGCAAAAGTATCCCCGATTTTCATGAATATTACACTTTATTCGTAAATATTCTCTATCTAAAAGCATAAGTCTCGATGCACAGCAGAAATAAAGTCATCCGTGTGAAAAATCTCAGCTTTCATTCAACATCTGATCTGCCTAGAATCCCGGTTATTTCCCGTTCTGCTGCTACAGTGCGGAGTTCATCTGAGGTGATGACCGCTGTCCTAAATCCCCCCGCGCTGCACGACTCGCATCCAAAACCAACGCATTCTCCAGCCAATGGCAACATGTCAAGTGCGACTGACTTTAAATGCACACAACCCGTTTTTAGCGCATTTTTGTAGCCATTCCAGTTGTGTTTTTTATCGTTAATGCAAGCCAGACAAACCAGGCAAAAGGAGAGAGCGATCTATCATGATATATCAACATTTACAGTACAAATCGGTAGACGTCCTGAATCATAAACATAACGAGACATAATCTGACAGTTTGTGGGCTTAACAGAGATAAACAAGTGGTGTTTACCATCGTGCGTCACAGGTTTGTGTGTGAAAGTGTGATGTGCGTGTGAGACGGAGAGAAGGTGAAAATAAAATGACATGGCTGTAAAATAGGGCTGGGCGATACGGCAAAAAATCATGATTTCGATTGATGATTTGTGACGTTTCTGACCAGTGTGATTGTGATTTATAAAAGGATTCTGTTTAAATTCACATTTTAGACACAATTTTGTTGCTTTTGATCACGTTTTTGTCACACTCACTTGCGTTTGTAATATTTCAACGCGTCTTTGTCACTTTTAGTTACGTCTTTGTCGTTTTTAGCTGCGTCTTGGTCGTTTTAAGTGGCGTTTTTGTCGCTTTTTGTCACGTTAGTCGTGTTTTGGTGCGTTGAGTCATTTTAGGTCCGTTGCTGTCGCTTTTGAAAACATTTATAACGCTTTTGGTCACGCTTTTGTCGCTTGTTTCAGGACATATTTGTGCAAATCCAAACTACAGCGCCCTAGTCCCTAAATGATATAAATAAAGTAATCTGCTCACAGGAGAAAAAGTGAGTTTGAACAGACAGCTGCATTAAAGGGACAAACAGTGAATCACAATACGATACGATACAATACGATACGAACGCTAACGGCTAGAGACGCATTAAAAATCAACGTTGAGGGGAGGAGTGGAAGCAAAATGATAATAGTGGAATACATATTACATATCCTTAATGGTTTTACGCTCTATAATTACACACAGACAGCACACAGAGGTATCATTTTGACCTGAATAGATACTTTTACAACATATCTGTGCTGAGACAGAACTGATTTTACTTTCTTACATGAAAAAATGCACCTTTAAACAAGTTAAATATTGGTGCCATTGTTATGTATTTAGTCTAGATTCATTCATATTGTCAATTATACCATTAAATTTCTCTGGCCCAAAATTTTTATCATGATATAAAATATCAAATGTTTGGCCATATTGCCCTGTCCTAGAAGGGACTGTAGTTTATTTCAACACCAAATTAAAAACCTAAAATTACCTGCTGGACAAAGGCAGATGTTTTCAACCTTTTCTAAGTCAAGGCACTTGAAAATATACTATGGCACACCATCTACTAAAACATTACCAAATCAGACCTTTTAGTAAAAAGAAATGAGGTATATAATGTGGAAAATAATGTCCTGTCTGGATCTTAAACTTTGACAATGTTTTTTGGTACAAACATGTGCATCCGTTAATTGACATTTTTGCAAGGCACACCTGTTCGAAACCTGGTCGAAAATCAAGGGGCTAACATAACACAGACACACTGTAGACATGTTTGTGGTAAGCACTTATTCAATGTTAAAGCACACAGTGTTAAAAGCAGGGGTGTCCAAATTAGTTGCCTCAGCAAACTGGGCTATTAGCGTGCCGAGGACCAACACTAATTCCGTGTTACATTTACATGTCTATTTGCAAAGATATGATATTAAGATATTAACATGTTTAGGGGAATAGACTTGATTTGGCCTGTTTTGCAACTACTGACTGTCTTTTTTAGCACAAATAGATACACCTAACACATTTCAGCACCCCTTCGCGGGCCAAATTTAATCCCCTGGAGGGCTGGTTTTGGCACGCGGGCCTTACTTTGGGCACCCCTGGTTTAAATACACAATTGAGAGCATCATAATTAAGAAAGATAATGGGATTGGTTGCGATTAAATACGATTAATGAAGGTTTGTTTTAAATCCTGATTGTTTATTATCAGATTTGAACTGAAATCATATTATTATATATTTTTTAATCAAATTCCCTGTCACTGCCACAAAGAAACAATTAAACAAACAACAACAAATGACAGGGCTAGCACATACAGCCTTTTATTCCTTTGTGCAGAAAACATGATATTTTCTAGTTTTAGAGAGAAAAGCAGCTCATGTACATCTGTGATACATTTACAAACATATATTTTGGCAGGCGTTCATCCCTCCATCATTCGCCCGTCGCTGAATCACTTCGATGTAGCGCCGGATCAAACGGTTGGTGCATTCCTCCATCCTCGCCCGCCTGGATTTTTTTGTTTTTCACATCTCCCCTCCCTCTTTTTTTAAACTCGCATCCTTTTTTTTTTTTTTTTTTCGTTTTTGATCCCTCCTCCTCCTCCCTCGTCTGCAAACGGCTTACTGCAGTATCCTTAAAGTCCCTCCGCCGTGTCCTGAGTTGTCCTCTTCTCTCTCTCTTTTTTTATTTTTTTGATTTTTCGGTACCCAGGATGCAACACGACTGTCGGCTCAGCATGGCTGCGCGCTTTTGATGTCGGGAGGGAGGGCTTAGATGCGTTATATTTTGTGTTTTTCTGCTTTTTTTTACAGGCTTTCCGTTCCGTCGCCGCATCGCTGTCGTCCATTTCGATTTAATTTTGAAAATAAATGAAAAATTTGTTGTGTTTTTTTGTTTTGTTTTGGGGAGCTGCAAATACGTTCGCAAAACGGTTTGAGAGGGAAAAGTGAGCAACAGTGAAGCGAAAGGCGCAGTGTCCTCGTTTGACCCAGGCTAGAGCAGCACGGTGAGGACAAACTGCGCATGTTGTTGGAAAAATATAAATATAAACGCATATACAATAACTTTAGAATAATAATACTTTCATTTTTAGCATTTACAATATATATTCAAGTGTAATGAATGAGGATTATATGAAATAGTAGTAAAAAGTCCAATTTAAATGCAGCAAAAGTGAACACAATGTTTCACACACATATTATCACCGATCATTATACATATGGTACAAATATATGGTTGAAGAAGTATACGTATATATGTGTTTCGATACGTGATGATTTGTCTGCGCCTCCCTGAAAAACAGTGAGAGGCGCAGTGTCCTCGTTTGACCTGGACTAAAACAGACAGCGGAGCGAGTCCAGACTGTGCATGTGTTCCCTATAGGTCCAGCACATTCTACAAATCATGTGTTTGATTCCATTTGTGAACGAGGCACGGGAAAGAAACCATAATAGCATTTACTGTGAGAAAAATGTATAAGAATCATTTTGTATAACCGTAATTGCCAACAAAGAAACTGTCCAGGTGCCTCCTTCAGAAACAGCTTTGGACAGAGGTGATCCTTCCACACCCGCACCAGGCTCTGGACTGATCTGCTCCACTGTTTGAGGACGAGCAGCTTAGGGCTATGGTCCTTTAGTCGTTTAGTCGATTTATCGGTTGATGGAGTCTTAGTCGACCAACATTTTTATTAGTCGACCAATCTTCTCTTTGGATTAAATGGATTTATATGACAAAGAAAAGCAAAAACAAGATCATATGGAGTGAGTTAGCTATTCCAATAATGTCCAATAATGTTTCCTACTACTTTTGTGTATAAATAGTTGTTTTTCCTGTCTTCTCAGTGCAGTTTGGGTCAGAAACATGGCGATACCGCATAGTTTTGATATTATATTTTTGCCACACGCTCTTTTATTCGACTAATCGGTCGATGGGGCAGGTCTTTAGTCGACCAAATTTCTTTAGTCGACTGCAGCCCTAGAGCAGCTCTGACAACCATCTAAAAAACCCAAACCTTTTTCGTTCTGAAGGCTACACTTGCAGTCAGTAGCTTCTCAAAGCGCTGCACTGTGGACATTGTTCTTTCCCCACACTCGGTGGTGGTACGCCACAGCTGCAGTGGGGCAGACTGACTGAATCTGCTCCATCGGCCCCTCCACCACCCACGCACTCAAACACACAGACATACTGCAACGTGGGGGAAGTGTCTTGCCTAAAAACACAACGACAGATAACAGATAATTGAACCCACTAATTAGATCTGATTTTAGTGTGCGGTTAAAACCAAGAGAAATCAGATTTTCCAAAACACTTAGTGACAAGTGTCAGTGAATCAGTGGATTTTTATGTTTGGAAAACAAAGTACGATGAATTTTAAAATGAATGAATGAGTTTAAAATGAAAACTCTTTTGATCTTCAACCTTGTCTCTGTCATTTTTGTCTTTGCCACATTAGTTTGCGTCATTTGCGTAACTGCGCAGTGTGAACAATCAGAAAGAAATCAGATTACTCACATCAGATGGAACTGTTTGCGTGACATTTCAATAATCTGATCGCTCCAGAAATCAGATAATGCTCAGATTCTTCTGTTGTGCATGGAAACAACCACTGACTGAACTGCAGAGTGCGGTGTTTGTCGCAGAACAGAACCTTGCTGAAAACCGTTTTTATGGTTCATCTAATACATATTTTCAGAGAACTTTAAACACAGCCCAGTTTGTTGCAAAGAAAGCGTCAAGTGCACTTCGAACACTAGCCAATGCGGCAGACGATTTGAGCTGTTCTCGACGCCCGACAAGCTTTTCATCTTAAAATCACACAGTATTACGGTCAGTGCTGCAAGGAAAATAACACTGAAAACAACAAAAACATATATTAAAACGGTATTCATCACGAGCGGCTGATGTGCGAGCGCTGATTTGGAGGCGAGCGGGAGGCGCAGTGTCCTCGTTTAACCCAGGCAGCAGCAGAGGCAGCAGCAGCAGCAGCAGCTCGGGAGCCTGTGTGCGCCTTCACGAAAGCATCCTGATCGTCGAAAGTTCCGGACCGGTGTGAAAATGTGGCGGAACTCAAAGGCTAAATAAACACCTAACAAGTTTGCAAATGAAAACGGTCTGAATTCTGGAATGGAGGCAAAAGAAGTGTGAGTTTGATGGAGAAACGGCACGGTTCGATTAACCTCAGATTGTCACGGAATATGAAAAAACAAGATGGTTTTGTCAAAATAAAAGCACTCAGATATATGATATATGAGAGTGATAAGTCAACTTTAAATACATTTACAGATGTATGTTATGTTATTTGATCAATTGGGATAGACTTTGCGTTTTTGATGAAGTCAGAATCTAGATTTTTTTGTGTTACTGGATAAATATTCTTAGCTTTTCATGTTATTGTCAGAAATATTACATACTCTGCCACAAATTATTATTTTTTTGCTAAGCTCATACACAATTTAACACGATTCTGACAGAAGTTTAAATTTAAAGAAATTGGGCACAATTCCAATTTTTAGGTGCGAAAACTAAATAAGAAATAAAAAATCCCCTCTGCACATTATTTGCAACTAATATGTGTGCAAAATGAACCGAGCATTTTACATTTTTCAGATTAAAATGTCCAAAATATCTGCAATTTTGGCAGTTTTTTCACATAAAATGCCTTATTTCTACATGAAAACATAATATGATGGAAAAACTTGTAATACATTTTCTTCTTACATTTATGTAAGTAAACTACAGGAGAAGTTTCAAATTGATATCTTTAAATTTAAGATTTTTCCCTATTCACCTGCAGCGTCTCACCTTAACTGCACTAAACATAAACTGCACAGTACATTGCAAACCCACGATAATACATTTACTCAAACTGTATAACTCTGTAACAGTGTAAACCATGTCTGCAAATGATTCTGTGCATACATCAAAAGAAAGAATATAATATTGTACCATTTTTTTATTTTTTCTTTAGCAAAGTGTCGTAAAAGTCAGTGCGCACTCTTAAAAATAACCGAGGCGCACTGTCCTGGTTCGACCCTGCACACTCGAACAGACTGGAGCAGCTGCAAACCGCCGGGACAAACTGTACTCTTTTCAACCGACGCATAACCATTTTAGGCTTTATATATTTATGATTAATAATAAGAAATAA
Organism: Rhinogobius similis; assembly: GCA_019453435.1. Lineage (NCBI taxonomy): Eukaryota > Metazoa > Chordata > Actinopteri > Gobiiformes > Gobiidae > Rhinogobius > Rhinogobius similis. Next base: position 33,513,919 of record CM033635.1, on the reverse strand, counting down.
TAATCTACAATTGTGTAATCGGAATCTACTTCGTAAAATGGACTGTAACGCAAATTATAATCAGTTTATCTATGCATTTTGGGATTTAACTAACAGTATTTTCTTGTCTGTGAACACATTTTGAGCGATTTAATATGTGTATTGGTGTTTTGGTGCAAATATTTCACAAGGAGCTTTAGTAGATAAATAAAAATGTACCAGAAATGAGAAATTAGAGTTCTGTTAAATCCAATATTCCGCTTTCTTTCTATAGCATATAAAATATATAAAAACTGAAATGTTTTCAAAGTGCTGCACAGAAAACATTTAAAAGCAAACAAATTACAATAGCTCTACCAGTGCTTGTAAAATTGATAATAAAAGAGTAAATACATACTGTAAAATAATGAATTGAAGCTAAAACAACAAATCTAATGAAAATGTAAAAGATGAAAAAGTAATTCTAACGAGGTCAGAGATGTACCGTAGGGCCAGTCCATTCATAGCGTTAAAAACAAACAACAAATTCTTTAAATCAACTCTAAAATGAACAGGAAGCCGGTGAAAAGATGCAATAATCAGAGTTATGTGTAGGAGCTTTTTGGTTCCAGTGAAAGAAGTGCGTTACAGTGGTCAACGATGAAATAACAGCGCACACGGCTTGATCAAAGTGCTTAAAAGGTCAAAACGACTAGACTTTGAATAAAAGATCAATGTCCATGGTGACGCCAAGGCTAGAGAAGAAAGGATGAACGTTATCTTTGAGGCGGCCCAAGTCTAATAGCGGCTCATTGGGCCCAAACAACGCAAATAAAACTAAAATGTTAAAGGTGCTGTACCTGATTTTTACTGTTTTGAAACGTGAAAAACAGACATAGTCCGTTTTAAAGTCTTTACAACGGAACATATAACACAACCAGAGAGCGAGAACAAGAATAAGTAAGGGCACATACTGGAAAATATAAATAACTACTTAAATAAATAAACCCACTTGGTCCAAAATCTATAAAATAAGTGTTGTATATGTGTTGTATGTCTGATATAATTTCCGTCCAGTTCTTGATCTTTGGATTAGTTAGTCACCATTATTTCTTCACGATTATTTTTGTCCTCCTAGCCCAAAGTATGTCCCAAAGGTATCCATTTACCGAGTCCAGGGCAGGAGTTTTAAGGCCCAAAGACATAGTTCTAGGGATGGCAAAGACGGTCTGTAGTGTGTAGGCACTTTTCTCTTTTTACCATCCCCGGTAAAGCTAACAAACATTAGCATGCTAATGATATACTTCCTGCTTCTCGTAGAGTAAAACGCTCTATATTTAGATGCTTTTACAATGTATTTGTGCTGGGGAAAAAACGATTTTACTTTATTTCATGACAATCAAAAAAAATACGTACATGAACTATTTCTGTTTTCACGTTTTGAAACAGTAAAAATAATTCCTGCAGTTATTTCATGGTTGTGTTACGCTGTAGGTAATAGGCTTCCATTGTAAACGTGCTCTTTGTGGCATCGCCGCTGCTCCAGTGTGGGTCAGATGAGGACAGTGCGACGCTCTCTTGGAACTGAGCTAGGGTTGGGAAGAACATTTTGAAAATGTATTTAGTTACACAATACTGAACACCTGCAAATAAAATATAAGTATCCCAAAAATATGGTTCCATCTAGAGCTGTACGATTTGGGAAAAATCTCTAATTGTGACCAATGCAATTAGATTTGCGACTTATCTAACTAATGGGATTCTGTTCAAAGTTCACATTTTAAACATAACCAGGAAAACTGCTTAAAAGACTGAAATATGAACTGACAAACTAATTAACTAAAGAATCACGCGTTGTGTTTTTATTGTTCTAGTTTAGTCGCAATTTTCTTTTAGTCGCGCTTTTATCTTTTTTAGGCACGTTTTGGTTGCTTTAAGTGGTGTTTTTGTCACTTGTTTCAGATCATGTTTGAACAAATCTAAACTACAGAGTTAGCAGGTTTTATGCAGAATAAAACAGGATGTTTTGTTGTTTGTGGAAGAATTATTCCACTGCAATGCTAATTGCGTCCAGTCAAGTTGCAATTTCGTTTTAATTGCGCAAGCCTATTTCCAGCTTTAATTTATTGAAGTCAAGATAGCCATTATTATGATCATTACTCTGATACATGATTTGATCTTAGTACTGTATTGTGAATACTTTCACATTGAGTTGCATTACATTATAGTTTAATAAGGTGGCGTAGCAAGCAGGGTTAGTTTGCTGCATAATTTGTTCTGCATTGTACTGTAGTCTAAATTGCATGATGAAAGAGCACAATGTATTTATTTGATTTAAGAGAAGTAACTGTATTGTGAACATCACCAAATGAAAGCAAAATCCAAAATACAGTTACCCTAAATGAGTATTTCAAATATGTATCTTTGGTACTTACTAGTTACTTCCCAAATGGATGCTATGTAAGCTTCTGCAAAACACTAAATCAAGACAAATGGCACTATTATTGTGTTAGCTAATGATGCACTATCAATGCTTTTGCGATATATTGCGCAGCCCTAATAGAACTACAATTTTAAAAAGCATGTATTGTGATCTAAATATAGAATATACAAAATACATATACAATACAATATAATACAAAATATTCATGAATCCAACCACATGGTGTGTTATACATGATCAAAACAGAAAAAAAACTGAAACAAAATGCATGCGTTTAGCTTTGCAGACATTTCCTCAGCACCGAGGGAGCGTCGCACTGTCCTCATCTGACCCAGACTGGAGCAGCGGCGATGCCACAAAGCGCACGTTTGCAATGGAAGCCTATTAACTACAGCGTAACGCGACCACGAAATAAGGAAGGAACACAAACTGACTATATCAACAGGAAATCGATTGCTATTTGCATGAAAGACGCTTCTTCTTCTTGTTGTTTTTGCATTCTCCGTTCTGCTGCTCGTTCTGCTTGATGCCTTCAGAGGGAATCGCGCAGACAGCAGAGGGAGATGCCTTCTGGTCACAACAGGAAAAACAAAACCATAATAAAAACATGTGACGCTGTGTTGCTATGGAAACATAATATAGCAGATAACAGATTTAATATAATAATGCAGTGAATGCTTTGAAGTCGCGAGCGCCCGTCTTTAATCATGTGTCCGGTCACAGCTTGGTAATTGTGTTCACATTGTTCAGCGCTCTTTGGAAAATACTTTTGCTTCTTTCAAGTGACAAACCATCTGTTCTCTGTGCTGTCCTCGGACTCAGGTATCATTTAGATAGCGGTGCTTGAACAGACGTGTAGACAGTGGAAAGTAGGACTGCAAAGAAATTCTTGGTCGGCTTTATCGACCAGTTAGTTGACTAAAACTGCACTGGAATTCATTCTAAAACAGCTATTTATGCAGAAAAGTACTAGTAAACAGTGTATTTATGTGTTAGATGTATATACGTTTGATTAAACTCAAGATTCTCTCCAAAATCTTCAGCTCACTCACTCACGTCTTCTCATTTTTGCAGTTTTCGCCATTCAAATATCAGATGATGTGCAAGTAAGTGTTTGAGTTCAAGTAATATTTATTTTAATGTTAGTATATTTCAAATCAAATCAGTTTAATTTTGTTGTGCCCAAAATCACTACAACAGTTGCCTCGATGGGCCACAGGTAGAAAGCAGTTTAAATAAATATGTTCAAGAGAATTTAGCAAATAGATAACTGTCCCAGAACGCCTCCTGTCCTTGACCCGCCTTCTCGACAAAGGATATACTATAAAAAAACGTAAAAGTAAGTTCATCCAGTGCAGAGAGTTGCTCCAGGTAAATGGGAACATCGAGGTCACTTGTCAGGGTCATGTGATTTGAGGTCGTCCCTGGAGCAGCCGCAGCAGTGTTTGAAACAGAAGAGAAAAAACATGTGAACGGCAATGAACAGACTACATATCATTATCACCATCTTAAAACAAGATTTGCCAATGGCACAAGATGTTTTTTATTTTACTCAATTATGGTTTTATTATTTTAAGTGAAGTAAGAAAAATAATGCTTAGTGCAAACACATTTTATTGTTGTTATTTTTTCGATAAAGTAAATTGGTCGACTAATAAAGATATTGGTCGACTAAGACACAATTGACCGATTAATTGACCAAACTAAAAAATCAACTAAAGGATTACAATGGAGAGATGTTAACGAAAGGATTATTTAGAGTTTGAAAAAGAAGTTAAAGGTCCACTCTCAGTTGCTGAGCTATTGTCACCCACTGCGTCTGGCTGGATGGGTACATTATACTGTAGAGAAATACTGTCTTTAAGATTTGCAGTGTAAAGTATTCACACAGTAAATATACAGTAGCCACATGTCAGGCTTTGGTATTAACCTCCTGGTACTGTATTTACATTGTGCAACTGTCTGGAGAATGATTATCATCTACTTTTCTTTCAAACTATGCATTTTAGTCCCAGTAGCATTAACTGTCAATATGGTTTCACAGAGCGCTGTTACAGTGTGTGCTGTGGAGCTCATAGGTCCATGATAATGCATGTAAACTGAGACACACTGAGTTATAACAGCGAAAAATGACACACGAAAATGAGACTTCTATTCACTAAACGTCTGTATGACAGGTTCTCGTGTTTTTCTCATTTTGATTGTTTAGTGGGAGGGCACCTGTGGTAAATATTTACCAGTTTTACATCTGTGAAGTTGCAGTTAATGAAAAAAAATTGACAAATAAAAGTTTAAAATGACAGGAAGTAGTGCTGAGTTCTAAAATGGAAAACCTCTGTGATGTCATCAAAAAGCGACGTACAGTTAACACTCAACTGATACATTTTTCTGACAGTTTAAACTATCTTTCAACAAAATAAAGGTGTTGTTAGGTCCTTTTATTCGTCATTCGTGTAATTTACATGGATTTTTGGCCCTTGGTTACTGTCTGGTTGCTAGGTAACAGTTGGAATTACCTCTAACCGTGTCATATTTGCTGCCTGTGCATTTGCCGCTCGTACGTCCGTGCTAAAATACAAAACCCCGTCTGCTCCAGCCCTCTGACTGACGGGAAGTAGCTCCTACACGGTCAAAGTTATCTTACGGCGTCTTTTCCTCTCACCGCTATCCTCTCTCAGCGTCTCCGCAGCACAGAGGAGTGGACACGTGCACTGGTTCATCCTAAACAGTTCAATTACACCGGGACAGTGTGGGGAGCCTCATTAGAATGCTTTGCTTGAGCCCTTGTGCCGTGTTACAGTGAAGGGCTGTAATCCTTTAGTCGTTTAGTCCAGTGTTTCTCAAACTGTGGAACGTGAACCACTGGCGGTACGCAAACTTCTTCTGGTGGTCCATGGACACTTCTTCAGTTGTAATGTTTACTTCATTTAGAGTATGTTTTATTCACATTTTTTGCTCTTCCTTTAGTACATTTCTAGTTAAAACTGCAGGGACAATGGTGTATTCATTCTAAAGACCTGGTGTATACTTCATTTAGACCTGAAAGAGTCCTGTTATAGATCTAGTATAGTATATAGTATTGTCCAGTTTAGATTTGGTGGTAGTCAGAAAGCCAAATCTTTTCTTTGGTGGTACTTGGGGTAAAAAGTTTGAGAACCGCTGTTTTTTTATTAGTCAACTATTCTTTTATTCAGATTAAAAGGGTTTATAAGGAAAAACAACAAAAACGAGAAGATATGGAGTGAGTTAGCTGAATATTTTGGAGTGAATCATGAGTTTTATATATCTAACATTTGAATATACTGTTTACTAGTACTTTTCTGTATAAATTGTTGTTTTAGAATGGATTCCTGTGCAGTTTGGGTCAGATACACGGAGATACTTTTGCCACACCCCCTTTAAGTCGACGAATCCGTCTTTAGTCAACGAAGAATTTCTTGAGTCGACTACAGCCCCATTACAGTCTCGTAGTGCCAGCAACAGTTGTACTTTCAAATTACACCGTGCAACATCATGTAAAAGAAACGATTCAAGAAAACAAATTAAACATAAACATATTGTCTGAGCATTTCAACAGGCATTTTGTCTGGAGCATATGTTTGATATCAGACACGTTATTGTATGAGAACCATGTGAACAGACCCAGACAGTGGTTTCTCTGTTCGACATGAGACTGAGAGGTGGGGCTAACAGTTCAAATCGAAACATGTTCTTCACTCACGGTTCAACATCAGATACATATCCCTTAACTGTCTGCAACGCACACTGACGTCGCGACTTTTGTCTTCTCATAAATGCATCCTGTAACACAATAACGCTGATGATCGTGTGTTGGTTTTTTCCCCAGACTAAGGGCCCTGTCTCCGTCCGGTCTCATGCCTGGGACTCTCCGCTCTGTCCGCTGCTCCCTCCGGCTCTGACAGCTCTCCACGCTGTAAAACTGACATCATTAGTCCTGCCACCAGAACACAGTGTTTATCTGCTCCATCTCCAAAGGTACTGGCACTCGTAACAGCTTCCCCGACACAGCCCTGGGTCTCATCTCCGCTCACTCTCTCACTACAAAGACGTATTTATTATCCGCCCCTACACGACGAGGCCGGCGAGCTCGTGAAAAGAGGAACAAAATGGCCGCGGTTCAAACAGGAGAGATTCAGACGGACACGTTTATGCAGAGTTGTTTATCGTTGGAAGGTCGGAGTTTCTATGTTCCGTTTATGCTCAAAACAAGTAAAAAAAAAACGAATAAAACTGCTCAAATCAGCAGCAATGTGGATCATTTAAATTCGATATATTAACCCGGACATTGTTATTATATATTTAATGTTTATAAGGCATCATTTGAGACGTTGACATAATCTTGGTGTTGACAAACTGCTTTTCCATCCCCATATTTTGAATGCACATATTGAAGTATCGCTTAAAGGAACGGGAGGTAGAAACATTGCATTTAGAACCTTTAATTCGCAAGTTTATCTGCTCACTTCAGGTGGATTTGTGCACATAATAGTTAGAATATGCGCCTGAACACTTTCTGTAGATGGAAATGAAAGTACATTTCCATTTGTTATTTGCTTTTCTGAGGCGAGGCACAAGGGTGGAAATGCAGTTAGTGTTAGAGGTGGACAATATTGAACAAAAATTATATCTCAATATTTTTTACAGTATTCTGATAAAAATGTTAGGGCTGCAACAAGTTAATCAATCAAACACAACTTATCGATTATAGAAATAATAACGAATAACGAATGAAGTAATTATATAATCGTTACCCGGTCTATACACAGTTACTGAAACATTTTATGAGCTGAAAGAAGTGGGTTTATGACTCAGACAGAGCAGGAATGGCACAAAAATGGCACAAAAAACATGTAAATTGTATGTTTTGTTCCTTGTTCATCAAGAAATATTCTCCACCACATCGTCCTCAAATGTCTTCACGCCAGCTTTATCTGGGTAAAAATCTCATGTTCATGGGCTTTACTCGTTCTAAACAACTAATCAATTGGAAAGAATAATCGCTATACTTATCAACTGACAAAATAATCGTTAGTTGCAGCCCTAAACGATATTATGTGTGTTTAATCATGTCTCTACTTGTTAGTTGAGGTTTAATTATCAGAAATATGTGAAATGTCTGTGAAATTGATCACAAAAATGCAGAAATGTACTAAATATATTAATTTATAAACTAATTGATTTATTTGAAATAATTTTACGTTTTTTAATCAGCTCTTATTGTATATTTTTGTTGTTGTTTTTTTTAAACAAAAGATGTGCTAATCAAATTTTCCAAACAACATAAAAAAAAAATGATCTAAATGTTGATACATTGTCCAGCCCTAATAACAGAGCATTTGAGACTGCAGCAGGTGGACTGAGAGGAACTAAAGGGAAACCATTAATAACTGTCGCATATCAAACTAACCAAACACACGGCGCAGCCATGTTGGATTGTCTGATAAAGCTGAGGTGAAGCCGTTTGAGGACGTCCTGGTGGAGAGTGTTTTCATCAAAAACACAACATTCTGTGTGCTTCCTGCTTTGTCTGAGTCATAAAACCTCTTCTGTCAGCACCTGCATGTTTGGAGTCGTGTGCAGACAGACATTTAGTGATTATTCCATTACTTACCTTAGTAAACGTCTTTGTAAGTCCGTGCGGTGGTTGCAAATGTCTTTTCGGGGTGTGAGAAGCCCCCGCTGCTGCCCCTTGCTATCTCTGCACAGAAAACCAGCTGCAACATTTTCCGACACCAACCATAAGACAACTCTCCTGAGAAACCCTGGCTCTTTTCTTATTTTTTCATTTTGCAATGTGAAATGTTTTTGTAAGTGATTGTACTTCCTTATTTCAAGAAAAAGAAGAAGAAAAAAATAAGCATCTTTTTGCTAGCAATTATTTTCAGAAAGCTGTAGAGGGAGCTCTGCTGCTAAAGTTAGTTAAAGTCTATCATAATATGACATCTGTGAAGTTGCAGTTTGTGATGAAATTTTGAAAAATAAAAGCTTACAATTACAGGAAGCTGTGCTTCCCTCTGTGATGTCATCAAAAAGCGACGTACCATTATAAATACAGAGTCAATTTACACACAACTAACAACATTTTTTGACAATTTAAACTGTCATTGAACAAAATCAACTTGTTATTGGGCTTAATTATTTGTCTATTCATAACTATAGTGAAATGTATATGGATGTTGGCCCTTGTTTTCAAAATGGTTGCTAGGTAACAGTTGTCAGATTACCTCTATCTATGTCATATTTGCTGCCCATGGGCAACCAGGAAGTAACATTGTAAACATTGTAGAAAGGGGTTCAGAGGTTGTCATCCGGACGCCGTTTAAAGATCGAGACGTTTCGACTTTTATCCAAAAGCCATTGTCAATCAGAGAGCCGGTATGGGAACCTGGGCTTATATGCTACTCTAAGTAGTGGGAGTCCTGCCCCCAGGGAGGAGTCACTGAATACCTGTCTTTGTTAGAAAATTGTTTGTTTGTCACCTGGGACTTGATTTTTTTTGTTTTTTTTTTTTGTTTTTGTAAACATTACAAAAACTGTCAAACTGGGGAGAAATAGGTAAAATATTCTGCTACAGTGACTTTTTTGAGCTTTAAACCATGTTCTAACAATGTTTCGTCATCAAAAACAAACCTGAAGTAGCATTCAGTTGCATTCACGCTGTTTTGAGGAATGTTCATCAGAAAATCCTCTCCCTCCGAGCGTCAAACACACCTCCTGCGAACTCCTTCTATCCGGGACGTATCATCTGCGTTACTTATCAGAGAATATTCCGCCATTTTTAGTCACTGAACTCATTCTGAGCATTTCTGTCGTCTGAACACGATAACTGCTGCTACAAATCTGCATCATAACTTGAAAAGAAAGGAAGTTAACTAGATTGTATATTGCACTGGGGCTATCTGCTGGCTGGATGCACTCAGTACATGTCATTTCATACTGAATGATAGTACAGCTCCTTTAAATACATTTGTGTTCACTACGTTTTAGCGAAATGTGTTATCTAACCTGTAACTTGTTGCATTAACTGGTTTTCGAGAGTTTAAGACTGATTTGTTTTGTTTACTCAAAGTTTTATTTTGGTTGATTCCTGAATGTTTGAGTTAATCCTAAGTCTAATACTGTCGCTCATATAGATGCATTTAATCGGTTGAAATGCAAAGATAGTTGACTGTGGTTGGCTGATAACGAAAGACAGGTGACAGGACGTGAAAGTAAAGTATGAAAACGCTGTCCATTTATGATCAGAATGTCATAGAAATATTTGGAACAGTTTTATTCTGGTATAGAGTTAGAGAAATGTCAAGGACCCAGACTCAGACGTGCCGACAGAGTTCTCCACTTCAGAGGGGCTTAAGAAATCATTAGCTTGGCCTTTAAAGTGAGCTATCGAGTGCGAGTGTGTCTATTAAAGGCTCATTAGGAATAACAAGCCGATAATGTGACAGTGACACTCCATTGTGTTTACTGTCAACAAACACCACAGCCGTATCCAGAGCGAGGACAGGACCAGCAACTTAAACGTAAGAGTTTGATTTTAAATGTCATAAACCTGAGCTCTCTGCGTTCAAATCGAGTACAACTTTTACGGGGAGCGATTGTAGTGTTGATTTATTCTTAATTACCAAAACGTTGGACACGATGGACACTTTGTTGATGTTGATTTGGTGTTTTGGTTCTCAAGACGATTCTCCGATCAGAACGCAGAACGAGCCGCACTTGAATCTCACATTTGCCAGTTTCGAATGTGAAATGCAGTGTTTAAAGCTGTGTGTTTTCTCCCTAATCTGGTAACCGCATAACGATATTCACACAGTATTATGTCAATCTAACAGAAATGTCTTTAAAAGTAAGTATTAGTGGTGGTTTAATTATCAGACAAACGTGAAATGTCTGGAGAATTAATCACTTAAGTGCAGAAATATCCCTTTAAATCCTTAATTGAAAGTTTATAGCGTAACGTTTTTTTTTGTTTGTTTGTTTAAATCAATTCATTTTTATACAATATACTCGATTTTCTAGTTTTGCATATCGTCAAAACAGCACTGATATATTGCCCACTTCTAGCACCAATCATGAATCAGCGCGAGTATCCATTCTCATGCTTAAATAAATTTTAGTTAGAGATGAGCGATGTGGGCGGAGCTAACATGGGGATGACTCATGGTTTATAATGAAGCACAGGCCCTTTAAATGTATTTTCCTTCCTCCTTTAAGATGGTTATCATTTTAAGTAGCCTGTAAGCCGAAAGGGGTGCACGGTGGCAGAGCAGTTACAGAGGTCGAGGAGATCATGAGTTCGATTCCCAGGCCAGATCATAATCTCTCTGGTGTCTGCATGTTCTCCCTGTGTTACCGTGGGTTCTCTCCAGGTCCGGCTTCCTCCCACCGTCCAAAGACATGCATGTGTTAGGTACATTGACGACTCTAAATTGCCTTGATTGAATGGATGTGAGAGTGAATGGTCGTCTGTCTCTGTGTTATCTCTGCGACGAGCTGTCCAGGGTGTACCCCGCCTAAAGCCCAAAGTCATTGAGAAAGGCTTCAGTCAATGCGACCCCTAATGAGATCAAGCGGCATAAAATTAATGAACGCCTAACGGGAAATGAACGGTTTGTTTTAACAATGAATGTGATTTATGCGAGATTTAAACAGTAATGATCATATTTAAAAATGAGATGTAAATGTTTTTTTTGGGAGTTTTTTTTTTCAAAATGGAATACTTGAGAACAAGGTGAAATTACTTGTTTTAAAACCTCTTCTGGAAGTATGAATTAGTTTGATTTTTTCCTTTATGTCCACCATTTGATGAAAATTATTGTGCGAATTACGAACGCATTATTACTGACACCTTATTATAGAGACAAAACGGTTATAGCGCTTTTTAAAGTTCATATTTTAGACAATCCTGGGTCGATTTACGTAAAATAAAACCAGCCTCTGTTAGAATGTAGCAGTTGTAAGTCTGCTGTTTACTTCCTCTGTCTGCGTGAACGTTTAACCCTTTCCTAGAGCACCAAAATGTCACCACAGAGTGCATGGACGCGTGAGAATCGAACCCCACGCGATAGTCGAACCACCAGTATCAAACGTTCAACACTACTCTGAGAATTGTCCCATCCTAGTAACCATAGTTTCTCAAATGTCTCCAGCTAACTTTTTTTCATTTGCGGTTGAGTCAAATTAGTTTACTTTGTTTAGTTTGTCTGGCACTAATTGCAAACGAATGTAAATATCACTAGTGTCCACTTCAGTGCTCTAAAAACAACATACTCCACGTCGATAATGAATGTACTTTAATCTGTTTAGCCTGTTTTGCTAACGTCCTCCAGAAGTACATTTTAATAGGCTTCAGTAATGTTTTATTTTCCCTAATGGACCGGACAAATCATTGCATATTAAAAAAATGCATATTAAGAGGCACAGATCCATTTGGCGAGTGCTTTTTATTCTCGGGGATAACACTGAAGCGAACGGAAGGCTGAGCTGCAGTGCACTATGGGTGATTGGTGCATTTGGGGTAAAACCGGAATAAGAATCACAATCAGAAAAAGGTTTTTTGCCATTGTCAGTGAACAAAATTCACAAACTAGGAACTTGCTTTGGTGTAAGGCACAACAGAAAACAATGAATAAAATTGGATAGTAAATAGATGGTTCTTTTGTAATATATTGTTAAAGTGTTCTAAAGTGTTCATGAGTCCAACAGCAGAGGGAAAGAAACTGTTCTTGTGGTGGGAGGTTCTGGTCCAGATGGACCGTAGCCTCCTGCCCGAGGGGAGGGGCTCAAATAGGCCATGTCCAGGTGAGAAGGGTCAGCTGTGATCCGACCTGCTCGTCCCCGAGTCCTGGAGACGTACAGGTCCTGGAGACGCGCAGGTCCTGGAGACGCGCAGGTCCTGGAGACGCGCAGGTCCTGGGGACGTACAGGTCCTGCAGACGTGCAGGTCCTGGAGACGTGCAGGTCCTGGAGACGCGCAGGTCCTGGAGACGTACAGGTCCTGGAGACATGCACGTCGTGGAGACGCGCAAGTCCTGGAGAGATGGAAGGCTTACCTTCTCAGAAGAGCACAATGCTCTGTAGTCTCTGTTTGTCCCTGGCGGTGGCTCCTGTACCACACGGTGATGGAGGAGGTCAAAATATCAAAGGGAGAAAAACACAAAAAAATAAATTTCTGTAGAAAATGTATTTGTACATGAATTTGAGTATTTCACAGTCTTATGATCTTTTTTTCCCACTGTCTCAAAAAAACTGCTGCTCTTGTGAGGTGTTCAGCTTTCATTGTCTTGCAATGTTGTAACCGACATGAGCTAACGATGGACTGTTCATCATAACCACTATTAGGCATGAGGTCTTATTAATATCTGGGATTGGTGACATTAGTTCAAAGCCATAAACCACTTCTTGTATTTGAAAAATGCCCTTCAACATTCCGACTGATAAAAATGTGCTTCTTTGCTTTTTGTTTGTCTGTGAAGCTGTTGTTTCGTTCAAATTAACTTTATACAGTGATCCCTCGTTTATCGCGGGAGTTGCGTTCCAAAAATAACACGCGAAAAGTGAAATCCGTGAAGTAGTCACAGCTTTATTTTTTATTATTTTACAATGCAATACTGAACTATGGAATGAAACCAAAAATCAAAACCTGTTTTAAAGCTCAAAATTTGTTTAAAACAATAATTTTAATATAGTAATACAAGGTTGGAAACATTGTCACTCGCGTGTTTCACAGTCTGTGCCTCTTCGTCCTGACTCCGCTCCGCTGTAGCGTCTGTTTCTACTGAAGGAGCATGAGTCTTTCTTTAGTTGTTGGCGCTCTTTCTTTTTCTGAGTAAGAAGATTTTTATAAACGGATATGCCACCTTCGATTATATTTGAGAACTGCAACGAACGACTCGTCAAAGCGTCCCGTTCTTGTGCGTGCGCTGAAGTTCAGTGGATGCACTGTAAAAATATCCGCACTGTAAAAAAAATCCGTGAAGCAGCGAAGCCGTGAAAGATGAAACGCGATAGAGCGAGGGATCACTGTACATCAAAATGGAGACTGAAAGTAGTTTCTACTGAAGATGTAAGACACTTTAAAACAGAACTATGTAGCTTTTTTACCTTATTAAACGTCTTTGTAAGAAACACTTGGAGTCAGAAACATGTTATTTAAGGAGATAATGAGTTCTACTGTGTGTGATCGTAAAGTCTGTATCAGTGATAAATGTGAGCGTAGCTGCAGTCTGACGTTGTTTATCTGGTTTTCTTAAACTGTTTACTTGATTTTCTTTTTTTAGATGTCAGATATAAACTCAGTATTTAGCAGAGTTGTAGACTTTTATATTTGTTATCAGACTTAAGCAGCTTTTTCACATTTTTGTTGTGTTCTGAGATTTTACAGGAGAAACTCACCTTTGACTCTCATGCGTTTTTACCACTCACTGCTTAGATTGTCATCACACTTTGCATATTTATGACAGCGCTAGTGCTGAATGTAAAGTGTTATTCTTATGTCCAGTCTAAGAAAACATTTTTTAAAATACAGGGCTGAAGAGAAACCACTTCAGAGTACTTGAAACTGACCTTGTTTACAGAGCTTTCATTTTCTTCATTCTTGCTTGCTTTTAGACTCATGCATTGTTTTATAACTTTTTTTTTGTAGCTAACACACAAATATATGACTTATAATCCTCAAATTCAAAGTCTCAAAGGACAAATATTATGCAAAATGTACTTTTTCGACATTGTTCCCTCATCAAAAATATACCTGGAGTTGTATTTAACTTCATTCACACTAGTTTGACGAATCCTGTTTAGTAAGTCCTCCACTTCTGAGCCTTAGAAAACGCTCAGATTCAAATTTCTGTTTGTGACATCATAGAGCTCCGGAGGTCCCGTGTGCTTTTGTAAAGTCCATAAATCAAACTCATTTCTGTTGTCAGTGTGTTTACATTAGCATGGCGTGGGCCAGCTAGCTTTTGTTTATGTTTACTTTGTTTATATCTAGTGGTATTTCTATCAAGTTCTCGACAGTTGGTTCCATCCTTGTCATCCATTTCCTTATTCTTACTTTTTTGCTGCTGCCAAAAGTACTTTCCACACGTATCCATCTATTGTTGCCATTGTTGTAGTTACACGTTGTCGAGATACAAATGGAATGTATTTGTTGATTTTTTTCACTTATTTTTACAGTTTTTATATGTCTTTTATTCTTGCATCGTGTCTAACAGATTCCAACACGTCTCTGTCTACAGCTGGTCCGGTTCTTCTTCTGGCTGCGGTTGCAGGAGCGTGCATACGGCGCACATGAAAACGCTGACAACAGAAACCCCACACAACAGAATACAGTTTCGCTAACCTCACACCGCACATTCATAAGCACACAGGAAGAGAGGCCGAGATAGCGCCTCCAACAACTGCAAGTGACAGAGCGATAAAGCGGGTTGTTGTCAGGAACCGAGAATAAACTGCGTCAAGTGACTCACAGATCAATCTTTCCTTTTTTCTGTGCAGCAAGTGACAGAAGCTTTATGTTGACCGCATCAGATACGTTTGTGTTTCTTGCACTGCTCCTTCAAATCATTATATTAGATCATCATAATTCTTGATCAAAAACACCACATTTGACACTTCTCACAATATGTGTAAAAAGTGTTTAAAGTACATTTTTAAATGGTTACGCAAGTAGCTTTTTATGTTCCACCTATAGTTAATGTAAGTTGAACTAAGGTGCTGTATCTGATTTTTACGGTTTTAAAAAGTGAAAAACAGAATATTTTCATTTTCTCACTTTCCTAATGCAGTCCCAGCATCCTAAGTATTCACGTCCATGAGCGTTTTTCACAACTGTCAGAGGCCAGAGTGAGTTTTATTATCACTGTAAAGCTAATAAACAACATGCTAACAGCCCACTTCCTGCTTCTCGTAGAATAAAATGCTCTTTAAATAGATACCTGAACACCTGAATATATGCAAAACAGATCAGATTTTATGTAACACAATTGTGTGCATCTTCCACCTCTGGAAGTGCATGGTTTGAACATGAATGGAATGGACTAGAATTTCTCATGTAAATATCGACTGACATCAAAAATGCCTGCCGATATTTCTTTATTTTGAAAAATTGTATTCATACTAACGAGTAAAAACAGAAATAGAAGAGCAACAAATATGGCCAACTTATAATGCAATTTATTCTAAATCCCACATAAATAAAGTATGCTTTGTGTTTTTGAAAAGTTAATTTTTGAACTTCACTACTGCTACTTGCATAATATAAATTTAAAATCTAAATATTGTATTGGCAAATACCAATATTAGCAACAGCAGCAAGTCAAATATTGTATATAAGTACTGGCTTTACAAATGAAAAAAAGAAAATTGAAAACAAAATGAAAAGTCCATATTGGCCCAATTCTAGTGTTCTATGTGTATAAACGTATTCTTTTGTTTATTGTTGCAACAAACACTTTTAAAGGACACATTCTGCTACAGTAACTTTTTTGAGTTTTAAACCATGTTCTAACAATGTTCTTCATCAAAAACATACCTGGAGTTTTATTCAGTTGCATTCACGCTGTTTTGAGGAATGTTTATTTCAAAATCCTCCCTCCTCCGAGCGTCAAACACATGTCCTGCTGAACTTCCTGGTTTTGGGATGTATTTTCGGATTTTATTGACCTTATTCCACCCCGCCCACTTTTGCCTCTTTTTGCCACGGATCCACACTCCTGTAGTAAACGCACTTCCGTTTGACGAGAGCCCCGTTCATGTAAATGGTGAACGAGGGAAAAGTAAAACAATAATCAATCAATAATAAACATTTCGTTTCAAAACACGAGATGGCAAATTTAAGGTATTTAAGAGCATGTTTAAAGGCTATTATGACGTTTGTGTCTGTGACGTTTAAGATTAAGTTTAGCATTATTTTATTGTTTTTCAAAAGTCTACACGGCCTGTCACTACCTTACTAGACTGAGCTTTTACAGCCGCACACGCCCGCACTCTGGAACAGCCTCCCTTTGCACATCAGAGCTGCACTTTAAGACTCCCCATAAAACGTATTTTCATACTGCGGCTTTTAACACAAACTAAGCATGCATCTTTCTTGGTATCGTCCACTGTTTACGTCGATCGATGTTTAACCGTTGCTATTTTCAGTGCCCCGTTCAGCACGTCGGTCTGCTGCGGTCGTTTTTAAATGCGATACTGAAAAAGTCGGACTCGGCTTTTTACTTTCCAAGTGCGTCTGGTAAAAACTAATTACATCTGCTTGCCAGGTTGTAACAATTTATGTCGCACAGTTCTAGCAATGTTTTTTTTGTTTTTTGTTCGTGTTCTCTTTCTAACAATCATCCGGTTTGATGCCAGCACAAATGAACACATCCAGTTTCACGATGTGCTCGTCCGATACATTCATTAGTTAATTACGTCTGACACTGCTGCGAGGCCAGTATAATTGACTACATGCCTCGTCTATGAACAGTCTCTCGCGGTCCAACACAGTCCCCCGGCTCTATTGTCACTTTGCCTTAATATCTGCGAAGGAAAAAGGCTTCATAATTTAAACTCGCTGCACTTTGAGCGATGAGGATGAGAAAGAGCAGGGAGAATGCTCAAAAAACGTGCGTCACATTGTCAAATATAACTCTGGTCTCCATGGCAACAGAGTATCGGCGGTGGGTGTTTTTTTTTTTTTTTATCCCCAAACTCTCTGTCTGTCTGTCTGTCGGCCCGGCTGGCACACTTTCTTTTCATTTTCGTCCGCGCGTGCCGCTCTTCATCAAAACACACATTAAAAAGCGGAGAATAGCGATGTGTCATGACATGGACGTTTGCACCCGGCCAAACTATTCTTCTATTTCAGACCTGGTGAAGCTGACTGGAGGAGAGGAGGAGGAGGAAGGTGGATATTCTGCCAGCTTCCAACTACTGTAGCTTTCAATTAAATGTAGGAAAAGCTAATTATAACAGTTATTTGAGTGTGTGCAAGTAAAGAGAAGAAAAGTTGAAGTATAATGAATGTAATTAGGGATGAGCAATGTGTCTGTTCCAGCATCAGTATCAGCGTCAGAAGGTTTTCACTAGGGCTGCAATGATGAACTGACTAACTGTGACTAAAGGAGCATTTTAATCGCACTTTGATTATCGTAATCAACTCTAAAACACACAATAGATACATACTACGATGGAACACTCCTGGATGAATTCAGGGATTACATCGTCTAAAACACATACACAACTTTTTACAATAAAGACAGTGCCTTTTGTTAAATAAAAAATGTCAAAAAAGATGAAATTGTCTGGGATTTTCCTCAATAACACTTTATTTCCTAAATATACTCTATATCTAGATGTTATCAGACTTCATATTTCAAATTTTGTTTGTTCACCTATTTGAAAAAATACAAAGTAGTACTACTAAGACTACAAAATTGTCACCCATATCAGTATCGGCAAATGTCGGAAAAACTGTATATAGCACTAATAATTTTTTCTGTACTGTCTCTGTGTCCATTGGTCCTCAGTGCAGTAGATTCATTTTTGAACAAACAATGAGTAAAAATTAAACTAAAAGTGCCATTTGGATAAAATTCTTGTTGTTACACAATTGCCACAAATTATTTTGCATCCCGGATAAATATGTTGTTATTATTTAGTGAAAAGTGAACTTTACTTCGACTTCAGATAGATTGCTTGGGATTTTAAAATCAGTATATCGGTATGGACAGATAGGTGTTGAAAATGTTCAAATTTAGCGATAAAAGGACAATACGTGAGATTTGTTTGTGGATTTGTTCCTAAAGCGGTGGACACGGCGACGCTGCAAAGTGTAACCTCAGGGATTTTTAACTGGGTCTTTATAAAGTCCTTGACAATGGCCTCGGTGTTCTCTGTGGGTGTTTTGGGTAGTCCGGTGAAAATCTGGTTACTGCACTGTCTGTCTTAGCTTTTTGCTTTAAATCGCCATTGCGTTCTATCGTCATCATTGTTAGATTTCCATTTGAACATATTTGAGCGAATTCTAATATATTTTATTTCCTTGTGGGAAGTGGGAAGAATGTTTTTTTGGTTGATGCTGGCCATTAGACTAACCCATTTTTACTTTCTTTTTTCCATGAGTTTGTAGCTGACTGGTTCAGATCCATGTTGTTTTGATGCAAGCTGTCGTAGTATCGGTGTAGACTTCTAGGTTCTCATCAGTCTCCACTTTTGGTTTTGTTCTGTATGCAGATTTTCTTGAGTCAAAAGTGATAAGCGGCAGTCTTCATTTTATTCTTTTCTTTTCAGTGACTTTAGCCCACGGCCATGTTGTGTCACTCCATTAGTGCTCCATCACTGCATCCTGCTCCGCCCCTTGCTTCATCAGCAAGCCATATATCGGATTGGTATCGGCTCCAAAAATCCATATCGAACAATCCCTAAACATCATCATGTGTAACAGCTTATCTATTCACATGCACCACTCACACCAAACCATGAAAATCAAGTAAAGTCACAGGTTAATTTGCAGTTACATCATTCCCGTGCTATTATTACAAGCAAGTATTTACACTATTTGCTTGTGAAAGGCGTGTCACAGTTTCTTTCCTGTGTGTTTATGTTGATGAGTGTGCGACAAGCAGACAGAGACAGAACACACAGGGAGGAAAGGCAGTCTCATTAGAGCAGCCATTAAGTCTGATTGAACACTGAAAGTGATTAGTGTGAGTTGGCAACCAAAACATGTCCACTTGTCTTCTGGATTAATTACATATATAAATGCCTTTTTGTTTCACTTGAAAATGAAAAGCTGGATGTAATTTTCTTGACTTATTTATAGATTTTATTACTGTGTTTGACAAGTCTGTACAAACATAAACAATTCAATGAACAAGATGGGACCTTAGATGTAGCCTTGTGGCACACCCCTTCCATTTAACTCAGATTATGGATGTAGTGATATCTAAATATCGCGGAATGATATATCACGATTTGAATCTCACAGTATGATATTTGTTATGATATTTTGAAGAGGCTAAAAGCATTATAGATACTTTACATTCATGTTTTCATATTGTCTGCACTGAAATGAAGCAAATGATCACGTTAGTTCCCTCTGTTTCTTTACCTTTTGCTGCAAAAACATATACATTTAGGCAAAGGAGCTTGTAATTCAATATATTTTGAACACTCATGATATTTTTGTGAGACTTTTGATTATGCGATATCACAATACATAAGTACGCGGCGTTCCATGCTTACGCTATCGACCACTTAGCAACTCGGCTAGTCTGGGCAGATTTGAGGAACTCCGGCGACAGTCTCATGTATTTTCCCTGTAGCCGTTAGCATTAGCCCGCATAAAAAACGCAAATTATGAATAAGCCTCAGAGTGTCAGCTGGTTCCAACCATCGACCACATTTAGGTGGAGTCTCGTTAAGAAGCATTATTGAGTGTGTAAACGTTCTGATGTTTTAACACGCTAATTAAGATTCTAATTAGTGTGTAAAACTGTCATCTAACTATCTTTAAGCTGAGATTTCTGATTTTGTGCGCTTCTGATAAGAATCTAGTGACCACAAAACATCCTCTTTAACATGTTACTGGAGGAGAGCAGAGAAATGACACAAATATCATGAAATTAACATTCCACACACGAGCGTTGCATTATACTCCTGGTAGCATCGGTTAGTCATTAGCCAAGTCTGAGTTTCAGCAACGGACAGAGACAGAGAAGCGTCTATGAATGTCTGTGGATGTGTAACGGTATCAGCTAAAACACAATAACCACAGGCCGACTGCATTACAGAGTATCAGTGATGTGTTGGTGGTTATGGTTAAAGACATGATTCAGTACAAACAGGCTCCAAATGCAGAAAGTTCAACATAATATATAACTTTAATGCAACAAATTCGTTAAACAAATGTCTGAAAAAACACGAATTGTCCCTTTTTCCTCGTGATTACGCAGGGATTACTTATTATATTATATTGCCGTTTATCCATAAAATACAATGTTAAAAATCATCACATTCCCCGGACAAACATGCCTGTCTGTGTCGAAGCAACTGCAGAAAGCCAAATTCACATCTACGAATGTCTGTCACAATATTTCAATTACTGTTACATCCCTTTAAAATGTGCAACTTTGTATAAAAACAGTCAACTTTAAAACAGTAGATTGCAAGCTAAAGGTTTCACTGTCTTCCAGTAGCTGCTCTTGACAAGTGCTTTCACCAAACATTGTTCCCTCCATGTGGTTTTTCATTATTTTATTTATGCCTCTCTGCATATCTTCTCTGTGCCCCAGGGTCCCCTCATCCAAATAGATACATCGACTCCAGAGAGGACGGCGTGTCCAAAAGGAAACTGTAGAAATGCAGACTGGGAACACTCCACCCCAGCGTTTGTGGTCGCATAACCACATGTGCCAGTCACTCGAGCTTCCAGCGCTCTGTAAAAGCTGCTGTGGGGACCGCTTTGTGCAGTATAGAGTTGCATATAGGTCATCTAAGCAGGATGAGGTTGTTCTTACTACTTCCTGGCGTTCTGACAGAGGGCAAACTGTGGGGCACTTGTCACATTATACCATATATTCTGGCTGTCACAGTAGGACGTTGGAGCCGAAAGCAGGGCCAGCTGTAGCTTGAAATATCTTCTTGGTTGTATTGTATTGCAAAATGAAGCATGTTTTATTCATATTCACTGGAGACAAAAAGCCTAGAATTCTTGATTTACAAACAAAGGCGTGCATTTCAACAGCTGTTTTCGATGAAGTTTTATATCTTTGAAAACGCTGCAATGGCTCTGAATGGCAATAAACTGTAGCTGCTCTTGTGGCAATCATGATGTTAAAAGAAAAAGCACAGCAGACTAACCCCACTTTTGCTGAAGCATGTGTCAGATTGGAAGAATTATTGTGAAATGCAATATAGCTGTTCATTACTGCAATGTCAATATTACTACAGTATTTGAATGAACTTTTTAACTCAATAATTTCAGTTATGTCATAATATATTATTCAAATAAAAACTAAACAGAGGCAAAACCGAGATGAAATCAACTTAAATTTAGACTTACTGAGGAAAATCATCAAATAGTTTTCATTTTAACAACAGTACATTTCTGTCAGATGGAAGAAGTTGGTGTTATTGTGATACAGTTGGTGTTATTGTGATACAGTTGGTGTTATTGTGGTACAGTTGGTGTTATTGTGGTACATTGTGGTACATCTCCGGCTGACGTCACGTCCGGTGAGTGTATTCTGTCTTTTGCGAGTTGATCGTTCTCCACACTTTATTGTTAATCCACGAATTATACAAAAACTATCTTACCCTCCTACACATAATTGAAAGTTTGATTGCTCCCTAAACAACCCGGAGCCTCATTTAGCTCACTTTGTTCAGTATTTGGTGGATTAAATCCCCCCTGCCCGCTAGCATCAATCGGAGCTAGCCTAGCCGACTAGCGCCATGGCTGGCTCGTCCTCCGCTTCTTTCGCCCTTAACCTGTTCAAGTTGTCATATGTTGAGTCAGAACCCTGCTTCCTTTATTGACGACACGGAGAGTTGCGTGAAGTGTAGCGTAGTGGTAGCTTTGGTAGCTCTGTGGCCCATCGAGGCAACTGTTGTTGTGATTTTGGGCATTATAAAAATAAATTGATTTGATTTGATTTAGTTTGTTGAATAATTGTATAATAATGCAATACCAGTTAATACTAGTGTGATATACAGTATATTGTTCAGCTTTTAATACATAGAAGTGAACTTTTTTTTCAAACTGAAACACTGTTATATTGTTTGTAGGTGGAATTTTGTGTAGCCTACTTGAGTACTCTGAAAAGACAAGAATTCCTATAAAAAATAATTTCCAAATCCTCATCCTGTCCACTGTCAGACATATTTGTTTACTCAAAAAAGCAGCAAGTTAATAAGTTAATTGATTAATCGCAACTGATCAATTATTGAGATAATTGTCAGACAATATTTCCTGTTTGTTAGTGCTTTTTGACACATGTTCAAACACATTTTTCATACATAAGTTTTTTTTTACTTACTATTTAGATTCAGTGACAATCCCAGATGATTTTGTTGGTCTTTTTCTTGTTTAAAAGTACACCACACTATTTTACGATGATATTAAGCGACTGTTACTTCCATTATGATCTTATTGGGGCCCCTTCATGTTGGGGGCCTGTTGCCTAATGGTAAGACCGCCACTGCATCTGTAAACATGAAACAGAACTGAAGAAAGCTAAAAATAATAGCTCTTTTTGTGACGTGAAAATGCTGCTCAGAAGCAAGCCCAAAAAGTCACTGTAAAGAAGCAGTATGGCATGTAAAAAACCTGTTTAGTCTGTAAGTATACTACATCAGGATGTCCTGAAGCGGCGTTGCCTTAGCTTCATTTGGGTCACATCCAGTAAAAATCTCATATTCACGGGCACTTCACGTTTTAAACAACTAATCAATTCATCTTTACAATAATCGCTAGACCAGGGGTGCCCAAACTTTTTTCCTCGGAGGGACAAAATCTGTAAATTTTTTTCCTCCACAAGCCAAAATGTATACGTTTTAGTGTGCTGAGGGCCAACCCTAATGTTGTGTCACATTGAATATGTTTATTTGCAAAGATATTATGATTAAATTGTCTTTTATTAACACGTCTTAGGGGAATAGACTTGATTTAGTCTGTTTTGCAACTGTAGACAGGCGTTTTAGCACAAAGTTTTATCAACGCCACTAGTTAACAAATCTCTGCACCCCTTCACGGGCCAAATTAGACCCCCTGGAGGGCTAAGTTTGGCTCACGGCCCCACTTTGGGCACCCCTGCGCTAGACTATTCGATTACCAACATAATCGTTAGTTGCAGCCCTACACCGTAAGTATTGTACAGGTGTGGTTTGACCAAGAATACAGAGTGTCCATGGCCCAGAGTGGTGGTTAATGTTTAATGCGGGCTGCTGTTGCTGACCGTTGTGTTTGTCTTGTTTGTTTGGCAGGTGTTGGTGCATGTTAGCCGCGCTGCCCTCGGTCACTCCAGCACTCTTCTCTGGTAAGACTCCTGAGAGCAGAACCCCAGCTGGGACCAGTCCTGCTCACTAACAGGCCATTTCACACATGTCCTCACACGAACTCCAGCACCAGGCATATACACCTGGAGAGCAGTGAGCTGTAGAGCCGTGAAGGTGGCCAGTTCTCTCCCTTCCCATCGGGTGAATCTGTTCTTCATATTTTGCCTCGTGACATAAAGGTTAAACAAATAATACTGTGGAGAACGACTGATAGAAGATAGAAGACTGTATAGACCAGGACTATTCAACTATTCAACTGTAGTTCACCGAGGGCCAGGTTTTTCAGATGGTTTTGTCCTCGGGGCCAGAAACATATCCAACGCTTTTGAAATATGAAAAACATGTAAAGGTTTAACAACATCTGCAGAACTGAACCAGGACTAAACCAGAACTAAACCAGGTCTAAGCCAGGACTGAACAAGGACTAAACCAGAGCTAAATCAGGTCTAAGCCAGGACTGAACAAGGACTAAACCAGGACTAAAGCAGAACTAAACCAGGACTGAACCAGGACTAAACCAGGACTAAATCAGGACTAAACCAGGTCTAAGCCAGGACTGAACAAGGACTAAACCAGAACTAAACCACGACTGAACCAGGACTAAACCAGGACTAAACCAGGTCTAAGCCAGGACTGAACAAGGACTAAACCAGGACTAAAGCAGAACTAAACCAGGACTGAACCAGGACTAAACCAGGACTAAATCAGGACTAAACCAGGTCTAAGCCAGGACTGAACCAGGACTAAACCAGGTCTAAGCCAGGACTGAACCAGGACTAAACCAGGACTAAACCAGGTCTAAGCCAGGACTGAACAAGGACTAAACCAGAACTAAACCAGGACTGAACCAGGACTAAACCAGGATTAAACCAGGACTAAACCAGGACTAAACCAGGTCTAAGCCAGGACTGAACGAGGACTAAACCAGGACTAAAGCAGAACTAAATCAGGACTGAACCAGGTCTAAGCCAGGACTGAACCAGGACTAAACCAGGTCTAAGACAGGACTAAACCAGGTCTAAGCCAGGACTGAACCAGGACTAAACCAGGACTAAACCAGGTCTTAGCCAGGACTGAACAAGGACTAAACCAGGACTAAAGCAGAACTAAACCGGGACTAAGCCAAAAGAGATGAAATATTTTCTCTATGTTTTGCAGATGGTTGAGGGCTGGATCATATCCCTTGTAGGGCCTGATTTGACCCCTGGGCCTTAAGTTGAATAGCCCTGGTATACACCCTATGAAATGCACTTTCATCAGAGCGTTCAAAAAATCAAGACCGGGGGCAATAAAACATTTTTGATACCATTTTATAAAAATGACACCTTAATTTGCCCTAATTAAGCACAAGCAAAGCCTTAATCACAATGAACTAATTATTTATTAAGCATGATTCAGTCTTAGTAGCTACTTAATTAAGATTAGGAATTAGGTTAGAGTATTAGTTAAATAGTCACCAAGCCTGAATCATTCTTAATAAACTATTTGTTCACTATGAATTGAAGTCTTTGTTCATGCTTGTAGTGTTTTTTCCATAATCAGCTGACCTCAGATCTAAATGCTAATATACTAAAAGCAGTATGCCTCTGTATCTTTGTGCTTTGGATACTTTTTCGGTTTATTTTACTAGTTCACGTGAAACAAATCTCCTCACTTCGGAAAAAGACTGTCATTTCAGTCTTGACATTGTGAGTGAACATTATTGCAGACAAGACGAGAATAGCCTTTTTGTTGTTGTGGAGTGTCCCTCTCCAGATCCCCCTCAGATCCTCATGTCCATTTTCTAACATTGAATGCACACGCTGGAGTCCTCAGCCTTTAATATATGTGTGTTCAAATATTCATACAGCGAAAATGGAAGCGTTAAGGTCTTGGCTGTGATCACAAGAAAGTAAGTGTCAGACTGGAGATATTTGCATTTCCAACAGCCGCCGAAACGTTTTAACTTCCTGCCGCAGTCATTTCACAATAAAATATGTTTGTGAGTGAGACCTAAATAATAAAGTGCATGCCACTATACAGTAAAAAGACAAAGAGAAGAGGCAGTGAAAGTCATTAAAGTAAATAATATTATCAGTTGAACAGTATGTTTGCGTATTGATACCCCATTTGTATTGATACTTTGATACCGATACCTCCATCCCTATTTTGCAGCTTCAAATATTCTAAAACTACACTTACTTTCATTTGGTGTGTTGAAAAAAAAAAAGTTGCATAACCTAACATCAGAGATATGTTAATACTTAAGTGCAGGGCTATTCAACAGTTGTTTTTTAATCAAGGGCCAGATTTTTCAGATGTTTTTGTCCTCTGGGCCAGAAACATGTCCAACGCTTCCATGTCCATGATTTTCATATTTCAAATATGAAAAACATGTAACATCTGCAGAACTGAACCAGGACTAAACCAGGTCTAAACCAGGTCTAAACCAGAACTGAACCAGGACTAAACCAGGTCTAAACCAGAACTGAACCAGGACTAAACTAGGACTAAACCAGGTCTTAACCGGGACTAAAGCAGGTCTAAACCAGGTTTAAACTAGGCCTAAATCAGGACTAACCCAGGGCTAAACCAGGTCTAAACCAGGACTAAACTAGGACTAAACCAGGACTAAACCAGGAGTAAACCAGTATTAAACTAGGTATAAACAGGATTAAACCAGGTCTAAACCAGGACTAAACTAGGACTAAACCAGGACTAAACCAGGAGTAAACCAGTATTAAACTAGGTATAAACAGGATTAAACCAGGACTAAACCAATAACAACAGATGGATGGAGGATGGTTGAGGGCCAGATCATATCCCTTGGAGGGCCTGATGTGACCCCCGGGCCTTCGGTTGAATAGCCCTGCTTTATTGCATGTTCTTTCTATGGTTGGTCAAACATATTATAGGTCTGCTGTTATTATGAATACTACACTATATTACCTCTCTGCATGACATCATCTCTCAAGTGCTAATTATATTGACTCATTTCGCTGTAAACAATTAAGAGCTCGTGTGTATTTGTTCTCATTCTGACAGGCGGTAAACCATGTGACACGTTTACGGTCGTCTGCTTGTAGCTAATCTTTGCTGAAATCACAAGTGTGTGGTGTCACTGTCCTTCATGAGCGTGTGAGACAAATAATAGTTGCAAACCGTCTTATCTCTGTCGTCTGCACACTTTGTGATTCTGAAATCCTCCAGTGTGCAGCCGGCGTGGATTGTATTTCTATTGCACTGAACCAGATCTCTTGTTTACTCAAACTGAGGTCATAAAACACTAAATCAAGTTCTTATTGCTTAATGGCGTTAGATAGTGTTTGTTTTGCTAATACAATTGCAATAATGGACATTGAGCTGCCATGGCCATTTAAACTGTTTTTCAGCCCCTCCTCGGTGTGACAAACATCTGGTAATGGTTGCTTTTATGAAAAACATCAATTTGAGCCAGATTTTTTATTATATATCCATTGTATTTGATCCTATATTAATGATGGACTTGAATATACTTTTAACCAAGCTGGTACTGAGACCCTGACCACATGCAATTTTGGAAAGTGTTGTATTTAAATTTTCTGGGACAAGTTGAAGTACTCATTTTACTAAAACACAGTTAAGATAATTATATTTAAGATTCTGGTAAAACAAATTGACTATTTTTTATTCCGGTTTGGCCTTTTTTTGGGGGTTTAAATCGTAACTTCCCGGTTGTAATAATAATAATCACACTGGGAAATTCTGTAACTGTTACCTAGCAACCATGGTGTGCACTGCGTGAAAACACCAAAATTATTATTCGACAAACAAAAATATATGGGAACACCTTTATTTTGTTGAATTAATGTTCAAACGATCAGAAAATGTGTCTACCTAGTGTGATGTTATCAAGTTTTGGAACTCTGCTCTACTTCCTGTAAATGTTAACATATTTTTCAACTTTTCTCCACAAACTGACACTTGATTGGTGCAAAACTATCATATTTATTTACAACAGGTTTTTTTCCACCAAATAAAGTCAAAAGTAGGAAATCATGAAAATCAGTTTTATACACTTTAAGTAAAATGTTCAGGTACCTGTGCTTTGCTAAGAACTTTTTTATTTTTACTACTACTACGTTTGAGAGCAGGTATTTTCTATTCACCTGAAATGGCTGAGTTTTTTGGGGTTTTTTTTAATGCACGTTTAGTTTAAGTAAATGTTCCAACTTTGAGCAAATTAAAATATACAGATCAAAACAGCACAGGAAATCTATTTTGTAGTTTCTGTTGAACAAAAGTCTGCACATTTTTTAAATCCAGAGAACTACTTTTGACACATTAAAACACCTAAGTACTTCAAAACATTTACTTAAAGCTGTGGTACCTGACTTTTTTCGGTGTAAATGAGCACATTTTGTGTTTTCCACCAAAGAGTATCTTTTAAAAGCAGCACTTAATGACAAAAATAAGACCTCTGCGTGCTGTCGGCATCTAATATTGGAGTATTTTGTCTTGAAATAAAAGCTAAAAGCAGCGCTCTGATTGGCTGCGCTTGGGTGGTCCGCCCCAGTTTCACTTTACCGTCTGAAAAAAGCTGTTGTAAAGCTGCACACAGGACCAAAAATGAATGCATGTGGATTTTAACGATGTGCCAAAGGGTTTGTGAGAGCGAGGGACGAGTCAGGGTGTGTAAAACTCAGGTACCCCAGCTTTAAGTAGCATTTTCCATGCGCTATTTTTAAGAAACAAAACGGAGTACTTCTTCCACCCGCGTGCTGTTGGTCTCTACCACAATGAAAGGGCCCGTTCTAAGACTCTGCCCCGTCCAAGTGCACAGACACATGACGGTGACAAACCCCGGCGAGCCCCTGCGCTCCTGTAATCCAAGTCCACACAGTCACCCTCTCCATTCTTTTATCAGCGTTGAATTCTTTAATGAAAACACCATCTGCTGCGCCTGTGATGAGACTGTTGCCATGATGATGATGAAGTCGGGATCACGTTGCCCACTGTGATTCATCTGTGTAAATGAAGTATGAGAGAGTTCTACCTGTGATGATCAGCATATCCAAATAAAGTCTTATCAGAATGTCGTGTCTGGTCAGATACCAATCGGGCAAAGCCATGTACAGCTGCTGTTATAAGTCGCACTCTCTCAGTTTGATTAGAGTTAGAGACTCTTGTGACATTTTCAGACCGGGCTGCGGTTCATTTCAGGACTTTTTCCAAAACATTTTCATTAACATTTTGATTAGATGGAAGATTTGATGCATCTGATTTGAATGATGGTGTTTGGAGATGCACTAAGACAATACGTGTAGCTGTACTCGAGTCATACTCCTCAAAGTGGTGCCGATACTAAGAACTTAACCACTTAAAGGACACTTGTTCTGCTTCAGTTACTTTTTTTAACCATGTTTTAACAATTTTCCGTCATCAAAAACATACCTGGAGTAGCATTCAGTTGCATTCACGCTGCTTTGAGGAATGTTTATTAGAATTCTCTCCCATCCGAACGTCAAACACACGTCCTGCTGAACTTCCTGGATTTTCTCACGTATTTTTGGATCATCTACGTCACTTATCAGAGAATCTCCCGCTGTTTTAAGTCCTTAAATCATGGCTAAACTCGCTGGATGCACCCAGTAAGTGTCATTTCATAGTGACTGATAACACAGGTCATAGAATACATTAGAATTTTTGTTTGTTTGTTTCAAAACATGAGATGGCAAACTGAAGGCACTCAAGAGCATGTTTAAAGGCTAACAGCAATATGAAAAATGCAGAATATTTTTCCTTTAATAGTGCCACGTCTCATTGGACACTCGTGGTACACCTCTCAGCTGAGCACTGAGGACTGAGCAGAAAGGAGTGCTCTGTTAAGAGGTACAACTGCACACAGATTTCTGACTGACTAAATCCTAAATAAAGATGTGACTGCCACATGAACTATGAAAACACTTAGGACTCTTGAATGTTTTCATACTTCAGCTGTGATATCAGCGCAGTGCTTGTGGGTTGTAGCTAACGTTGCTGACCCTTCTTTACTCATGCACACATACTTATTGTAATTGAAAAACTATTTCATTTCTGAAGAATCTTGTGGAGGAAGCTCACTCTGCCCTCACTCACTCTGGATCTGAGATGTTTTTTTAGATGCAGAAAGAACTGTAGAGTTCAGGCATCAGTAGCTCATTTGGCAGAGCACTTTTTCTCCCAGTGATGTGTGTGACTCTAATATTTTCTAATTAATAAAGATGTTTTAGAACAATAATGAGTCTAACAGACTTTATACAAACAAATAACATGCCTCTTTTGGACTTCTTTTCTATAAACCTCTGGGGACCTGCTGAGGATTTTTGGGGACCCAAATTTGGGTCCTGACCTCCTGATTGGGAAATGAATGCACTGACCCACATGTTGATGGTTCGATTACAGCTCCCTCTAGTGAATACTGTCATTGTGTTCTTTGGCAAGACACTTAACCACACTGGTGTTTGAATAGGAGAGTGGTTCCTTGATGTAAAGCTCCATTGCAGGTAGAAAAGCATTTGTACATCTATAGATGTGACCTTTTATAGTTTAGATTGGCCAGAAAAAAAGCTAATCTGCACATAAACTAAAATGCACACTTTACAACATGCAGCGGTGTAAACATTGCACTCCTTGATCTCTGACTTCAAATACTTAAACATTATAATATCAAATGTTGACTGCAGAAATCCCAAAGTTCAGCCCGTAGCACATTGTGCACGTAGGCTCCTCTCTCTGTTCACGTCGTCGTTTTTGGAGGAGAAATGAGACTCTGAAGATCCATTTGAAGATGAAAGTCAAAGAGCGAGCCTCAGAGCGCGTTCTCTTTCAGGTTCAGGCAGTGGCAGCTCCATGTTGCATATGTTCCACAGAGAACACGCCTCCTCTGGTGTCAGAGCACAAGATATAGTACCTTTGATTGAATTCTTCTGTGTTTTTCTTCTGCTTCTTTTTTCCCCTGCCTTTTTGTATCACTTCCATTGTTTGGTTCTGCCTTTGTAACAATATGTTGCTCACGCCAGCACAATACAGACTAACAAAGCCTCTAATAGAACACATAATAGGATACTTTGAAGTAAGAGGGAGATGGAAAGGGGCTATGATGGATACACAAGCAAATAGTAGTAAAAGTACAATAGTGTGGCAATGAAATAGGAAAAGTTTTGAAATCCTTTGGTTGCTGAAACTTTTCCCTTATGTGCAAAACAAATGACGGAAATTATACAGCATGAGATCTGTTAGTTTACTTCCTGCTTTGAATTTTGTTGCGAAGAAACCAATGGCAAATACTGATGTTTCTGTAATTATGTAGGATTTCTGATAATTGTACATTTTTAGTGATCTTAAGTTTGGACTGAGTTTAGGCGCCATCTACTGGCTGCATAGCGTTTACAGGGACGGCAGGAGCTAATGCAGCCTGGCTCAGAATGAGTCTAGCAATGATTGAAGGCCTTAAGGCAGCAGAAGATTCTTGGATTAGGGGAGTGTTTATGGCACTCGGAGCGGAGAGGACTTTCTAACCGGGATTCATCAAACTCAAGCTCAAAAAGTCACTGTAGCACAATATTGTATGTGCCCTTCACAGTTTGATCAAGATTTGTGTAAAAGCATGATCTAAAATGCTTCTAAAATTGCGTAAAAATGTAACAAGTTACTACACTGGTACATTTCAAATGTACTGTTTTACTTTCAACTTTGGCAATAGAACATAGTAACTGAGTAAAGCCATAATTGTACTTACTTGAGTACACAATTTCAGTGCTTATTCCCACTAAAATGCAGTAGTTACAGCTAAACAAAACCATCAAGTCATTTTTTTATGCTTTTAACTTATAATAAAGAATAAAGAAAACAGCTCATAGATTGTTAATATCATCACACTTAACTTTGCAGAAAGTAGAAAGAATACTAAAAGCACTACATCTGTTTCTCAAGTGTGAAAAACAACGAGGTTTGTGGAAGGAAGTCAGACTCATTGTTGCCGCATGTTAAAAAAAGCTGTTCATTTAGTTGTTTGTTATTGCGCTACACTCTTTCGCCACACGAGAGCGCAAAACGAAAAGCTGACCTCCCGAGTGAAAGTACATTTTTTGGCTGTAAGAGTTTGTTGTCGTTGGAGTTGTGTTCGGCTAATGTACAGTACGTAGTGTTCTCGCAGGATGTGGGGAGAATTTATGTCTGAGAGTCAAGAGGAGGAAGTGCACTCTCAGCCTTGAAGCTCCGCTCGAGTACAGCCGAGAGATTCATGAGCAGGTTTGACAAAAATAGACACTAGTTGTTTGCTTTTTGTTGAAAATACAGACAGATGTGTTATTTGCTACAGCCCAAAAAAGCACCAATAGAGAAGTACTTTTACTCTCATTTTGGACCTAAAGCCATGACTTATCACAGAACACATAGATGTTTAGATGCTAATGAGCAATGCTGATAGTTAACTAAAATGATTTGAACGAGAACATACAAAACAAAATAGATGCTGTATGTTCATTATTGAATTTACTGCTAAATTTAATATGTCCATTATGATTTGAGCCCAGAGTTGATTCATTCTGTGTCACCATTTCTTTGTGATATCTCTTTTTCTTGCTGCAAAAAGAAAATTCTAAAGGTATCCATCGGTTTTCATTGCGGGAGTTTTTATGTCCCAGATCCATAAGCCTTGTTTCCACTGGTTCACTTTGGACTGGATTGGTAGGTTCCAAACGTGTCTCCGACTGTTTAAAGTCTAAATGACATACATTTCTAATTATGACTTTATATTTATCATTATCATAGTTTTACATCTGTGAAGTTGCAGTTTGTGATGAAATTTTGAAAAATACAAGTTTAAAATGACAGGTAGTAGTGCTGAGCTCTAAAACGGAATCTCTCTGTGATGTCATCAAAAAGTGACGTACCATTAAAAGTACAGAGACAAAATACAGACAACTGACATTTTTCTGACAGTTTAAACAGTCATTCAACAAAATAAATGTGTTATCAGCTATTATTTGTTGTCAAATCATAACTAATTGTGTAATTTTATGGATTTTATGGACCCTTGTTTTCAAACTGGTTGCTAGGTAACAGTTGTGGAATTACCTCTAAGCATGTCAAATTTGCTGCTCATGTCCAACCAGGAAGTACAATTTTAACTTTCACAAAAACCGTCAAACTGGAGACAAACAGAATAGACTCTTAAACAGAATCATGATCACAATCGTCCAAATGTGTAGTCTGAACTGTCATATTGACTTATGTGATCCAAAGTGGACTCTGTGACAGGGCCGGCCCGTAGAATAAACAAACAAAGCGATTGTTTGGCGCCACAACCACAGGAGGGGAGGGAGAGAGAGCCCAACACATCAAACTATTAACACGAACCATACAACTCAAAGTTATTTACAGAAAACAACACGCTTCTAGTTGAAAGTGAAGAATTTGTAGTGGCAGTGGTTCTCTGGAGCCTGAAGGTGAACTTGACCAGTGACTTTTGCGTGCTGCTGCAAAGGATGGCCACATAAACTCTTCTAAAAGGCACCAGAATACAGAAAACGACACATTAGTTAATCAAATTTTCTTGGTGGATAACCCCCAAAACCCACCTTTACATATGTGTATAATAAAAAAATAAATAAAAAAGTGTAACGTTAATGCTTCTCTAGAGATCCTGAGTCTCTTTTTCTCCTCAGTCTGCCTTTGATTGTTAAACAGTGTTTGTCAAATGTCGGGTCACAAGCAAAATTTCGTTTAGGGCCACCAGACTCAGGTGAAAACAAGACGTTAAAAAGCAGACAGAAACAGAAAATAATCCTTCCTCACCAAACGCTGTGATTAACCCGCCCTATTTCCACTAATGCTAACTTATCTGTTGAGCCCACATGATTAGCAAAACAAAGTTAGTGTACGTTGGCATCAGCTGACATCAGCTTTCCAAAATATTATATTTCCATAACCCGTATATTACATGAAGAGAGGTTAAAACGCAGTGAGAAGTGAAATAAATGCAGAAAAACAGCTGACAGTAAATAGGAAGTTTACTTGGAACTACTAAACATCTTTTTGTGAATGAATGAGATCGGCCTCATGATTAAAACGTATAATTCATGGACAATCATTTCAAAGCCTTCCTAGACAAACCAGTCTTGGGGATCAGTGCCAGTCGAAACGTGGCTAAAGTTACTATGTACTTCGGTATATTCACTTTCAGACAACATAACAAAAGCAACAGAGCAGTAGTCAGAGCTCAGTTTACAGAGATGGCTCCGCGGTCTGGAGTAAAGGAAGTGTTTGTCCCAGGGCTGGGGTTTGGGCTCCTGTTTGTCTCTGCACAGTCAAGGGCACAATCAATGTCTCCACAGCCCTCGCAGGACACAGGGACGGGCACCAGGCTGCAACTCAACGCCTCAAGCTAAAAAGTGTGTTCAAAGACACTTAAAGGATGTCAAGTTTATGGTAATATCCTCATTAAGAACACCCATTTACAAACTGAGGACGTAGATTAAAGGAGATGTATTATGCTTTTTGAGGTACTCAATATTGAGCTATGATGAGATAGAACGGTACGATTTGGGGAAAATGTCTAATTGTGACTTTTCTGACAAGAATTGTGAAGCAGCTGATTTTCATTTACATGTTTTTGTTTTGTTTTGTTTTTTTAAAAGAAGCAACATAACATTTTAGAACTTTCCATGTGTCTCTCAGTCTTTATTTGTCATTTGACAAATAATAATGTCTGACTGAATCTCAAATGCTACGATCCACATCTGTGGAACTGTCAGATTCCCCCTGGTCCCTTCTCCTCCATCTCTCCTTGCCCCCCCTCTTTCCCTTCTCCCCCTCTCCCTTTTCACCGCTCTCTTGAAGGAAGAAGGGGGTTCTCTCTTTCTCCCTTGTTCCCCTCTCCCTCTGTCCCCTCTCCCTTTCCCCTCCTCCCTTCTCCCCTTTCTCGCTTCTCCCTCCTTCTCCCTTCTCTCTCTCTCCCTTCTCCCTTGTCCCCCCCTCTCCCCTCTCCCCTCTCCCTTCTCTCTCTCTCCCTTCTCCCTTGTCCCCCCTCTCCCTTCTTCTCTCTCTCTCCCTTCTCCCTTGTCCCCCCTCTCCCTTCTGTCTCTCTCCCTTCTCCCTTGTCCCCCCTCTCCCTTCTCTCTCTCTCCCTTGTCCCCCCCTCTCCCCTCTCCCTTCTGTCTCTCTCCCTTCTCCCTTGTCCCCCCTCTCCCTTCTCTCTCTCTCTCTCTCTCCCTTGTCCCCCCTCTCCCTTCTGTCTCTCTCCCTTCTCCCTTGGCTCCCCTCTCCCTTCTCTCTCTCTCCCTTCTCCCTTGTCCCCCCTCTCCCTTCTCTCTCTCTCCCTTCTCCCTTGTCCCCCCTCTCCCTTCTGTCTCTCTCCCTTCTCCCTTGTCCCCCCTCTCCCTTCTCTCTCTCTCCCTTCTCCCTTGTCCCCCCTCTCCCTTATCTCTCTCTCCCTTGTCCCCCCTCTCTCTTCTGTCTCTCTCCCTTGTCCCCCCTCTCCCTTCTCTCGCTCTCCCTTCTCCCTTGTCCCCCCTCTCCCTTCTCTCTCTCTCCCTTCTCCCTTGTCCCCCCTCTCCCTTCTCTCTCTCTCCCTTCTCCCTTGTCCCCCCTCTCCCTTCTCTTTCTCTCCCCTCTCCCTTCTCTCTCTCTCCCTTCTCCCTTGTCCCCCCTCTCCCTTCTCTTTGTCTCCCCTCTCCCTTCTCTCTCTCCCTTCTCCCTTGTCCCCCCTCTCCCTTCTCTCTCTCTCCCTTCTCCCTTGTCCCCCCTCTCCCTTCTCTCTCTCTCTCCCTTCTCCCTTGTCCCCCCTCTCCCTTCTCTTTCTCTCTCCCTCTCCCCTCTCTCTCTCTCTCCCTTCTCCCTTGTCCCCTCCCTTCTCTCTTTCTCTCCCCCTCTCCCTTCTCTCTCTCTCCCTTCTCCCTTGTCCCCCCTCTCCCTTCTCTCTCTCTCCCTTCTCCCTTGTCCCCCCTCTCCCTTCTGTCTCTCTCCCTTCTCCCTTGTCCCCCCTCTCCCTTCTCTCTCTCTCCCTTCTCCCTTGTCCCCCCTCTCCCTTCTCTCTCTCTCCCTTCTCCCTTGTCCCCCCTCTCCCCTCTCCCCTCTCCCCTCTCCCTTCCTAATTTGATTTCATAACACATTTATTTATTGCTTTCAGATTCTAAGATGTGATGATGTCATACTGTCAGATGGGGGCAAGAGCAAGTTTTTTGTATTGATTTCAGAATTTCAACCTGATAATTCCTGTTAGTAACTAGACCCAAGAACGTCGTACTACAACAAAAATCAGCATTTTAACAATATTTATTTTAGCCGCCCCCCATTTGTATTAAATATTATTGGAGTATATAGAACGCTGTGACGTCGTCTGAAACCCAGCGTTACTTTAAACTGCATATAAATTGTGTCTGTATTTTAGATGGAATGTCGCTTTTTGATGACATCACAGAGGGATTCTGTTTTAGAACTCAGCCCTACATTCTGTTATTACATTTTTATTTTTAAATTTGTTTCACAATTTGCAACTTGACTGATGTAAAACTTTGATGACTATTTACACACAGATTCTATCCAACCAAACAAAGTCATAATTAGATAAACACAAGAATCTGACATATGCACTTTAATTTAATTTATTTACCAAATTTAAAGGACACATATTATGCTATAGTGACTTTTTTGAGCTTTAACTCTGTTTTAACATATAAAATAATACCTGGAGTAGCGTTTAGCTTCATTAACACTACTTTAAGGAATCCTCGTAAGAAAATCCTCTCCCTCCGACCATCAAAAACACTTCCTGCTGAACTTCCTCGATCAATAACCGTTTTTTAGACTTATCTAAGAATGTTCAGCTGTTTTAAGTCCATAAATCTCTGATGAGCATTTCAGCCGTCTACACACGATGACTGTAACTGCGTGATAGCCTAGCATACCAACAGCACCAACATGTGCAACTGCCTTTACAGCCAGAAGATGGAGCCACAGCTAAGTTAACATGGCTTCTCCCAAGGCAGTGATAAATTTATATTGTTCTTTGTTAAAAACATTTTATTTTTAGTTCTAAAATATAAGATGTCAAAGTAAAAAGAGCAGGTTTAAAGGCAAATAACAGCACAAATAATGCATAATATTTGTCAGTTAAAAGCAGATTGAGAATATTAATCTTATCTTCTTATTTCAAAAAGTGTCGGCTGTTTCTTCTACTGTCTAATATAGAAGGAAAAAAAAATCGTTCCAAAATTGTGCCCTCAGATAAAAATGGAATCATGACAAACAGCCTCGTCCCATCCCTAATAGCAGAGTGCGTTCGGAGTGCTGAGTCCAGACTTGCCTGTTCCATGACTGCAGCTAATTCTCGCCCGCGGTGCCAGTCCATTATTGTTACTTTTGTTTATTTGGGGACTTCAATGTGCAGAAATGGCAATTAGCGAGCGGCGGACGCACTCAGCCGTGTCGTTTCCGCTCCCTCCCAAATAAACTGCCATCTGTTGAGTGTCTGTCTCCCCTGCCCCGAAATGCCTTTCTGGATCGACGTAGGTGCGGCTCGTGAAAAACCAGACGCAATTTGAGCATTTTAAACTGTGAGGGATGAGGAGCTTCTGCGTGAGGAATGTGGGCATGTTGAGTTGTGCAAGTGCAGTTTTGACGGACAGTTTGAGCGCCGTAATGTATTCACAACATGGAACTCTGAGCAAACTGTCTCCCGGGAAATGATGGACCATTTCCACAAAAAACAGATTGAGTCAGAGGATTTTATTACGTTTCTCTCTGACAGCGCGTGGGCGGGGGGGAAACAATCGAACAAATTCAAAACTTTGCGACGCTCTTTGATTTGGTGATGACATTATCTCGGTGGAGATGGAGGGCGGGGAGATACAGTGTGTAACTCTGTGGAAAATTCACTGTTTTGGAAAGAAATGTTCAATGTACAAATCTACACACCTCCACAAACGTTTCCAATTAAAGTGCCTATGACAGATTGGACTGTTCATTTCAGTAAAATGCAGTTAAGATAAATATATTTTAAAATTTGCAAAAAATACTTTACAAATTCTTTCCCGGTTTAGCAATTTTACATTTTTTTTGTTTTACTTCCTGATTGTAAATGATGATATCACACTAGGAAAATACCTAGCAACCACACTGTGCACAAAACTCTTATAATGTTTTTTTACCAATAAAAATACATCTGAACACCTTTTTTGAAATTAAATTAACGTATAAAGGGTAAAAAAAAAGTTGTCTCTTTTGTGTAAATTACGCGTAATCTTTGTCTCTGTAGTGTGATGTCATCTATTTCTTTACTTCCTGTAAATTTCTACAGATTTTTCAACTTTTTTTCCACAAATGGTTCCACAAACAATTTTTTTTTAAATTTATAACATATATTTGTACACCACATAACGGAAAAATTAGAAAATCATGAAAACCTGTCATACCCACTTTAATCTTATTGCTCAACTGACAACGATCACATCTTTGGAGTTGAATAATGGCACCACTTTCTAAAGCTGTTGTGAGTAAATCAGTTCACTTTTGTCTTTTTAAACTGATATAGAAGATGTTGAACTTTGTGCCAGTTTTTGTTTCATGTGGATCGGTCCAGTAATTACAGAGATATGAACCATACACCGGGGCAATAAATCTGCCACCTGACTGAGTTTTGAATGCAAATGTCTTAAATACAGTTGAGAGGAGAAGTTAAAATGACTTGAATTTATCATTTTTATCTGGATTTTAGAAGTTTTGACTCAAAGAGATTCAATTGCTGATGTGATGAGAAATATTTCAATGGTCTCAAGGTATTTCTGACTGATTGTGTGATAATTTAGTTTAAAATAAGAAAATAAAGTTGCCAATGGGGTAAGTAAATATCTTAACCCAGTGGTTGATAAATTTGCTAAGTAAGAAATAATGTATGGAAATCAGAAACAGGTTGAAATAAAATAATCTAGTTCCATTAAATAAATAGTGTTTACTAATCTTAACCAGGCAAAACATCTAAAATTAAGATAAATATCCTTTTACCTCATCTAGAATTTGATTTTTTGCAGTGAACTATGGGTGAGCTAGAATGCTGTGATGTTAATGAATTACAAAAAAATACGGTATATTACTGAGAAGAATATATTATGTACACTCAAGCTGTGAAGTGCAGTTGTGTGAGCCCTGCACTCACCTGTTTGTACGAGTGGATGTTTCCCCCGTGTGCAGCACATCTCTGTTTATGTCTCCGTCTGCACCAGGGCTTTACACGTCATATCACACAGGGACAGATTTGTCAGATGGTTTTGTCCTCTGGGCCACAAATGTGCCAACAGGTCTAAAGCAGGACTAAACCAGGTCTAAACCAGGTCCAAACCGGGTCTAAACCAGGACTAAACCAGGTCTAAACCAGGACTAAACCACTAACAAGAAACAAAATATGTCCTATATTTTTGAAGATGGGTTGAGGGCCGTGTCATATCCGTTGGAGGGCCTGATTAAGTTGAATAGCCCTGGTCTTTCCTTTAATTTCATCTGTTCGTTCTGGTAATTATGACGCTGATGCACCATACTCTCTGTATGAATAATTGCTTGAATAATCATTTCAATTCTGATTAATAACTGTGCATTTCTTTTCCCCTCCTACTACTTTTACTAACACTTTGCAAGTTTCATGTGGGAGAATCTGAATGGGCTGTTAGTTGAGAAAATGAAACTTTTCTCCAAAACGGAAGATTCACTATCTTTGTTCTGTTGTTTTGTCGGCTCAACATATAAGTTGGCCTCACTGGAAATACAACGTTTTATCATAAGATCAAGTCAGCGTTTGGTGAGAAATGATTATTTTCTGGTTGTATCTGCTTTTGCTGTCTTCTTTCACCTAAGTCTGCATTCTCTTGTCCAATCATCTTGCTCAAAAGGGCTTGCTCAAAGCTGGCTCAATATTTATCGTTTTTTAATATAAAAAATGTCTTATTGTGACAGGCCTACTCCAAAGTGAACAATCGGAACGTGGCCTGTGTCTCCCAGCAGCGTCCTAGTTCTGCCGAGACTCTGCTAGCTTACCTGCCATATGAATTCTCGCGAGATTTGTGAGTTCACAAACTCTTGAGAATCCATCTGGATGGTCTCCCGCTGCTGAAGTGCTTTGTGCATTTGTGGACGAGGAAGAAGTCTGTGCTTTTCTCTCAACTGGATTTCTTGATTTCTCGGCTTGTTCCGCTTTTGCGACGCTACGATCAATCAGTTCAAATGTTCGTCATGACATTATGCATTTTCCCGACGGCTTTCGGCGAGAGTCTGTCCAGCACCGCTACAAAACACATAGGAAGTAGCAACATTAAAGTAGCAACATTTGAGACTTTCCATGCTCTTTTTGTGCATTATCTTGTTACGTGGACATCCTGCTGCGACCCCAAATCATTTCCCTCCACTCCTTAGCTGCGTCTCTATGCTTCCATGCTACACGGCCAATTTGACCATTTTCACAATATGTCCGCGTCCTTTTGCGTGTGTGAAGAACCTGTAGAATGGATGCACCAGCCTCCTGCGCCGCTCCAGCTGTTGTCTGGATAGTAAACGCTCTCCAGGGTAAAGAGCAGCAAACCGGAGTGCACTTTCCCACAATGCACTGGGGGGCAGCTGTGCTCGGAATCACTGACTCATTCACTTTTTCACGGTCAGATGTAATGCTGTAGATGGGAAGCACTGTGAGGGGAGCAATATCCGAGGGCCCATACTGTCTGCAGTGTTAAATGAAGCTCGTGGGGGAAATTCAGCCTGGCATTGTTTTTGCCGTCCAATCACAGCCTGTTACCTTTGCCTCTTAACCAATCACCTCACAACCTCCTATTTCAGCAGCAGAAATATCAGCCTCCGAAGCCACGATTTTTCAGTGTTGTAGAAAAAATGAAAGTAGCCCGAGAGCTGAAAGAAGAGCATGGAGTTCTAACGCAGGAGAAGTTTATTTCCGGGGACGTGAACCCTAAGACATTGTGATTGTGTGCTTCCAGTCTGGTTGTGCAAAGTGAGGTCGACCCTAATACATTTTTAAAGATTTACTGACACCAGAGTTCTAAATGCTATGGTTTTAAGTCTTTGTAACAAAAAATAAGCAACAGTTTTGTATTTCCAGGGTTGAACTGAAAGTTAGTTTGCTTTTCTATTACAAAGGATGAAAAAAAACCAACAATGTTCTAGCCTCAAAATTAGGAACTGGCAGTAAAACCGTTCCAGTGTCAGTATTGGCCGATATCGAGCAATTTTTGGCACCAATATTTTCCTGGTGGTGCCCCAGTCTGTGTGCTCATGTGTCATTCCCGATTTGTCCTCAGCGCATCAGATTTGTCATAACAGACTGAGTAAAAATGGAAATGTAAAAGCATTTAGGCTAAAAATATGTATCTGTATGTTTACACAACCATGGAACTGTTTACATTTTGTTCTTATTTTTACTCATGTGAAAAGTTAATTTGTGATCTTTACTTCACCTTAAGATTTGTGGCCTTGCTATGGATTTAAAACGTATTGGTAGCGGCAAATATTAGTCACATTTGCAAGTAGTATGTTATATTTCTGTAGATTAGTAGTTTTTTACTTTATCTATTGCTGGTTCAACATTTCTGTGAGTATTTGCTCAGTTAAACCTAAAAAGCAGCGTTTTACCTTTATCTGCCTTTTGTAATGTCCTCGTTAGCAAATGCAATAAAATCCCAAAGTAGAATGTGTTAAACCAGGCTGTGATATCACTTTATGTATCTCGAGTTGATTTACTTACACCTTGACTTTTCATATTTAGTGATATCCTGAGGTTAATTACAGTTTTTTCCAATGAAATCACTTCACTTTTGCCTCCATTCCAGAATTCAGAGTGTTTTTGGCTGAAGGAAGAATTATCCACAGATTTGATGTATCTTGCTCGCAGGAACGAGCCAATATTATTTCTTGGATCATTTCTTATTTTTTTAACATTGACATAAAAGACTTTGAATATAAAAAAGCTGTGATTTTGACAATACTAAGCTCCATCCCTTAAATTGTACAGAGGCTCT
Organism: Rhinogobius similis; assembly: GCA_019453435.1. Lineage (NCBI taxonomy): Eukaryota > Metazoa > Chordata > Actinopteri > Gobiiformes > Gobiidae > Rhinogobius > Rhinogobius similis. The sequence continues at coordinate 33,472,447 of CM033635.1, read as the reverse complement.
CTTCAGCGTGTAATTTGTGGTGAAAAGAACACAAAATGCTCAAGCGCTGTCGTAAATTGTCCAGAAATGATCATGCACCTGCTATCATTTCTATCAATATTCATCTCTGTGTTTTGTTGTATTTCAGAGGCAGACAAAAGAGCATTGTTAGCCAAACGCCGCTACATGCATTTGCGGTTTGCTAGTTCAACACCACAGCTCCACTTCCATCAGCATTAGCAAACAAGGAAGAACACGAACAAAATACAGTGGAGTGGAAGTGGAACCAAGAATATGAAAGTCTGTATTTTCTAGTGTCAGGTATAAGATGCATCCTAAAAGATAAGTTAAAGGTGCACTATGTAACTTTTTCGAATAGAGGAAGTTGTTGCGCTGCCTAGAATGTTCCACAGCATGTCATTAAACTTATTTATCTCCATGGAGACAAGTGGCACACAGTAAGAATGCATCTCTTTCAATGCGTTTTATTTGAGCGATAATAATACATGAAATAAATGTTATGTGGCTAAGTTTAATGCCATACTGTGGAACATTCCAGACACCAGAAAGGTTTCCATAATGATATTTCATTTGTCAAAGATTTTGGTCGGTCCTAAACATCGTACCATGAGATTTGTGCTCTAAATTTAGTCCAATTGTACATGTCTGAGTTTAATACAATGTGGTACAAGACTTAAGCCTTGTTTCCACTGGTATGGTTTGAAATCGTCTCTACTGTCGGCCCGGCCCGTTTACGGGGTCAGAGGTGGAGGAGTACTAGCTTCCAAAGCGGCCTGTCTCGCTTTGGCTCCCAGAACGCTTCTGAGCAAGCTGATTGGACGAGAAAGTACACAGACTCAGGTCAAAATGATTTCTGTGGGATTGCTAAGTGACGACGTCTCCCACAGCATATTTTCTCACTTCCGGGTCCTTCTTGTTTTGATTGTAAACCTTTTTGTCTTGTAATTAAGTAAAATCTGTGTCCCAGTACAGATATATTATAAAAGCAGCTCTCTGAGACCGTTGTGTGCCGTTTGTGTCTAATTAATGAGCATTTTATCGTCTGGAAAAAAAAACAGAAGTGCGCCGATAGCATGCTTGTTGTTGTTAGCTTTACTGTAATGGTAAACTCTGGTCTAAAAGTTGTGGAAAGCACTTACAAATTCACTGGGCTGAATAATTTGGATGGTCAGACTGAATACGTGAGTGAGCAATAACTGCAAACACTTTATGATGAACTAGCTCTGGTTTTCATGTTTTCACTTCGCTGCTGTTCTGTTAGCATGAATGAACAACCCTTTTCGCGCCATTTTCGTTTTATACCGACGCCAAGAGCACTGACCAAACGTCAACCCTGTGAGAATGTGTTGAAAATGATCCAAACTCATGCATTACATAAAGAGAGCTTCAAATGTGGGGCTGAGGTTTTGCAGAGAAGGGAAAAGCTGAGGAGAACCTGGAAGTAGTTTCATGTTTACTCTAGCTTTAGCCGCGTCTCACAGCCACAAACTTGGAATTACTAAATGTTGTTTTGTGAATTGCTGAGATCAGCCTCATGAATAAAAAGTATAATTAAGGTATGATTTAGATTTTATTCACGAAATTATGTTTGGGTGAGAGCGCACGAAGACGCAGCACTCTGAACCGTTCCAAAGTGCTCCGAAGTCGGGGATCAGGACCAGTCAAACCGTGGATTTTGTGATTAAAAAAACGTTTGCTGTTCAGTTGCGCTTTATAAGAACTTAATTGTCTATTTTTGTCAGTGATATCGGTTGGCAACAGTGAGGAAAAATGTTGCATATGGATTCGTACTTATATTCATACCATATAATGTTGGCTTAATGGTTGTATCCCTGGAGCTTTATTCACTCTAGCCTTATTCTGCCCCGCCCACTTTTGCAGTTTTTTGCACTTTTGTTGTAAACGCACTCCCGTTTGACGAGAACTCCGTTAAAGCTAATGACGAACGAGGAAAATGACGAACGAGGAAAATGTCTCGCAGCTAAAATGTTACATAAAGTAGGTTGATTTGTGTAAAATGTTTAATGAACACGAGCAACAACAAGTCAACAACGCACCGATTTCCTGGGCCGTCTGAAAACGGCTTTTTAGTCCATGTAGAACTTATTTTCTGTTGAGCTCGTCTGCTCCATGTAAACTAATACAACGGAAACAAGACGGCGGCGCGTAAGGCAACTTCCGGAATAAGGTGAATAGGAAAGACACAAACAATCAAGACAAACCAAACAACACGTAATATTTTTGATCTCTGTTTGATTCCAGCATAAGAGCATGTCTATGAGCTGGTCCCAGAGCGAACAGCAGCTGTATTGTTGTGGCGTCGGGTACAGCGAGGAGCCATTAGAGCGTCTGAGCGAGCTGACGCTTTGGCCCCTGAGTCCGGGCCTTTATCGTGCCATCAGGAGACTGTTGTGGCTCCGGGCCCTGGGCTGTGTTTGTGAGTGTGAGAGCTCTGCAGCGGGCCAAGGACTGTTTACCTCCCGCTCTCCGAGACATTCATTCATTCATTCATTCATTTTCTACCGCTTATTCCCGTTAGGGGTCGCGGGTGACTGGAGCCTATCCCAGTGACTTTGGGCCTTAGGCGGGGTACACCCTGGACAGTGGCCAACTCGTCGCAGGGCTGACACAGAGACACAGACATGGACAGACAATCATTCACTCTCACATTCATTCACTAGGGACAATTTAGAGTTGTCAATTAACCTACACAGTCATGTCTTTGGACGGTGGGAGGAAGCCGGAGAACCTGGAGAGAACCCACGGTAACACGGGGAGGACATGCAGACTCCACCCAGAGAGATCGTGTGATGTTAGGGTGGTTCAGAATTCAATACCACGATGTTGGGGTGGTCTGGGATTCGAACCCACGATCTCCTTATTGGGACACCGTGCACTCCGAGACAAAAAGAAGGAATTTGAATACACATTTAAATACTGTCAAATAGCAGAGCATTTACTGCGATATTTCGTTTTTTTTTTCTCATGCGTTTTTTGTTTAATTTAAAGGAGACATATAGTGCAACTCTAATGCGTTTTTAACCTTGTGAAAATTCCTGTTTTCACCTACTCCCTATCCCCGCCCACATCCCTGTACTTAGTTGTGATTATTTGGAAAATGTAAAACTCAGAGTGACACTTTTCAAAAATAAAAACATGTAAATAAATCTGCTGCTTGTTATGGTGAAATGTGACTATGAAGTTCTGCAGGTTTAAACAGGAAGTCGATGGACCTGTTTATATTATGAAGCCGTTTTAGATCATACCGCGGTTTACAATGAACAAAATGTAAAATTATGATCTTCTTATGTTTTAACTTAATGTTAAATACCAGAAAAATGACTAAGATGTCTCACTGAAGTGTTATTTATGATGTTTATGTATCTTACATATCTGTTCATAAGAAATAGCCTTGTCACAATTGTAACATTTAAAATGCTATTTCAGTACTAAGGAAAAGGCTCCAAACTCAATTACAATTTTGTCATCATCATAATAATAATAATTTTTTTAAAAATTGTCCAGCTTAAGGCCCGCGGGCCAAATCAGACCCTCCAAACAATCGGCCCACAGCACATCTTTTAAATATAAACAAAAAAAGATTTTCTCTTCGTCACTGGTTTAGACTGCACAATAATTACGATTGTATTATGATATTATTATGCACAATTTCCGCACAAACCTAACTGCAATGTTTCTGAATATCATGTCAATTTTTATTTTTTTTTCATACCTTTCTTGTAATGACATAAACAATTTAAACATAAAAAGATCACATACATACTTGAATGCATCATATTTACAACTTTGCAGGTAAAAGAGTGGAATGAAGTAACATTTGTGCACTATAATGATCAAATCATACTACTTACAAACTAGAAATATTTAAGATTGAATCAATTTTACAAAACAAAGCTCACAATATTCCCTATAATTCAATTTTACAAGTCCAAGGCAAAGTTGTTCAGCTGTGTTTAATAAGTACAATTGTGTCACACTCTTACACCTCTTGCTCAGTTCTACACTGTAAGAATATAATAGATGTGTGGATGTTTCTGCACCACACAGACACACAAAAACATGTTCTTGTTGTCCTCTTCTCCAGCTGATACCTCACTCTCTGTGTTTGAATCACTTTTATATATTACCAGGAATTATTGTGCAGCCCTAACTCTGACACAAAATAACAAGACTTAATTAACGGTGAAAAAAACACTTACATTTACATCTAAACTTACATTCAAACTTCTCTCTGTACTTTTGCTGATTTATTTTTCTGGTATGCTCTCTCACTCACTCTCACATCAGGAGGCCGGTCCATGTTTAGTCCTGACTCTGGCACCAGCAGGAGGCCGGTCCATGTTTAGTCCTGACTCTGGCACCAGCAGGAGGCCGGTCCATGTTTAGTCCTGACTCTGGCACCAGCAGGAGGCCGGTCCACGTTTAGTCCTGACTCTGGCACCAGCAGGAGGCCGGTCCATGTTTAGTCCTGACTCTGGCACCAGCAGGAGGCCGGTCCATGTTTAGTCCTGACTCTGGCACCAGCAGGAGGCCGGTCCATGTTTAGTCCTGACTCTGGCACCAGCAGGAGGCCGGTCCATGTTTAGTCCTGACTCTGGCACCAGCAGGAGGCGTGTCCAAGAATAGTCCTGACTCTGGCACCAGCAGGAGGCCGGTCCACGTTTAGTCCTGACTCTGGCACCAGCAGGAGGCGGTCCACGTTTAGTCCTGACTCTGGCACCAGCAGGAGGCCGGTCCATGTTTAGTCCTGACTCTGGCACCAGCAGGAGGCCGGGTCCATGTTTAGTCCTGACTCTGACACCAGCAGGAGGCCGGTCCATGTTTAGTCCTGACTCTGGCACCATCAGGAGGCCGGTCCATGTATAGTCCTGACTCTGGCACCAGCAGGAGGCCGGTCCATGTTTAGTCCTGACTCTGGCACCAGCAGGAGGCCGGTCCATGTTTAGTCCTGACTCTGGCACCATCAGGAGGCCGGTCCATGTTTAGTCCTGACTCTGGCACCATCAGGAGGCCGGTCCATGTTTAGTCCTGACTCTGGCACCAGCAGGAGGCCGGTCCAAGTATAGTCCTGACTCTGGCACCAGCAGGAGGCCGGTCCACGTTTAGTCCTGACTCTGGCACCAGCAGGAGGCCGGTCCATGTTTAGTCCTGACTCTGGCACCAGCAGGAGGCCGGTCCATGTTTAGTCCTGACTCTGGCACCAGCAGGAGGCCGGTCCATGTTTAGTCCTGACTCTGACACCAGCAGGAGGCCGGTCCATGTTTAGTCCTGACTCTGGCACCATCAGGAGGCCGGTCCATGTATAGTCCTGACTCTGGCACCAGCAGGAGGCCGGTCCATGTTTAGTCCTGACTCTGGCACCAGCAGGAGGCCGGTCCATGTTTAGTCCTGACTCTGGCACCAGCAGGAGGCCGGTCCATGTTTAGTCCTGACTCTGGCACCATCAGGAGGCCGGTCCATGTATAGTCCTGACTCTGGCACCAGCGGAGGCGGTCCATGTTTAGTCCTGACTCTGGCACCAGCAGGAGGCCGGGTCCATGTTTAGTCCTGACTCTGACACCAGCAGGAGGCCGGTCCATGTTTAGTCCTGACTCTGGCACCATCAGGAGGCCGGTCCATGTATAGTCCTGACTCTGGCACCAGCAGGAGGCCGGTCCATGTTTAGTCCTGACTCTGGCACCAGCAGGAGGACGGTCCATGTTTAGTCCTGACTCTGGCACCAGCAGGAGGCCGGGTCCATGTTTAGTCCTGACTCTGGCACCAGCAGGAGGCCGGTCCATGTTTAGTCCTGACTCTGGCACCAGCAGGAGGCCGGTCCATGTTTAGTCCTGACTCTGGCACCATCAGGAGGCCGGTCCATGTTTAGTCCTGACTCTGGCACCATCAGGAGGCCGGTCCATGTTTAGTCCTGACTCTGGCACCAGCAGGAGGCCGGTCCATGTTTAGTCCTGACTCTGGCACCAACAGGAGGCCGGTCCACGCTAGTCCTGACTCTGGCACCAGCAGGAGGCCGGTCCATGTTTAGTCCTGACTCTGGCACCAGCAGGAGGCCGGTCCATGTTTAGTCCTGACTCTGGCACAAGCAGGAGGCCGGTCCATGTTTAGTCCTGACTCTGACACCAGCAGGAGGCAGGGCCATGTTTAGTCCTGACTCTGGCACCATCAGGAGGCCGGTCCATGTATAGTCCTGACTCTGGCACCAGCAGGAGGCCGGTCCATGTTTAGTCCTGACTCTGGCACCAGCAGGAGGCCGGTCCATGTTTAGTCCTGACTCTGGCACCAGCAGGAGGTCGGTCCAAGTTTAGTCCTGACTCTGGCACCATCAGGAGGCCGGTCCATGTATAGTCCTGACTCTGGCACCAGCGGAGGTCGGTCCATGTTTAGTCCTGACTCTGGCACCAGCAGGAGGTCGGTCCATGTTTAGTCCTGACTCTGACACCAGCAGGAGGCCGGTCCATGTTTAGTCCTGACTCTGGCACCATCAGGAGGCCGGTCCATGTATAGTCCTGACTCTGGCACCAGCAGGAGGCCGGTCCATGTTTAGTCCTGACTCTGGCACCAGCAGGAGGACGGTCCATGTTTAGTCCTGACTCTGGCACCAGCAGGAGGCCGGTCCATGTTTAGTCCTGACTCTGGCACCAGCAGGAGGTCGGTCCATGTTTAGTCCTGACTCTGGCACCAGCAGGAGGTCGGTACACGATTAGTCCTGACTCTGGCACCAGCAGGAGGCCGGTCCACGCTTAGTCCTGACTCTGGCACCAGCAGGAGGCCGGTCCATGTTTAGTCCTGACTCTGGCACCAACAGGAGGCGGTCCATGTTTAGTCCTGACTCTGGCACCAGCAGGAGGCCGGTCCATGTTTAGTCCTGACTCTGACACCAGCAGGAGGCCGGTCCATGTTTAGTCCTGACTCTGGCACCATCAGGAGGCCGGTCCATGTATAGTCCTGACTCTGGCACCAGCAGGAGGCCGGTCCATGTTTAGTCCTGACTCTGGCACCAGCAGGAGGCCGGTCCACGTTTAGTCCTGACTCTGGCACCAGCAGGAGGCCGGTCCAAGATTAGTCCTGACTCTGGCACCAGCAGGAGGCCGGTCCATGTTTAGTCCTGACTCTGGCACCAGCAGGAGGCCGGTCCATGTTTAGTCCTGACTCTGACACCAGCAGGAGGCCGGTCCATGTTTAGTCCTGACTCTGGCACCATCAGGAGGCCGGTCCATGTATAGTCCTGACTCTGGCACCAGCAGGAGGTCGGTCCATGTTTAGTCCTGACTCTGGCACCAGCAGGAGGCCGGTCCATGTTTAGTCCTGACTCTGGCACCAGCAGGAGGCCGGTCCATGTTTAGTCCTGACTCTGGCACCATCAGGAGGCCGGTCCATGTATAGTCCTGACTCTGGCACCATCTGGAGGCCGGTCCATGTTTAGTCCTGACTCTGGCACCAGCAGGAGGCCGGTCCATGTTTAGTCCTGACTCTGACACCAGCAGGAGGCCGGTCCATGTTTAGTCCTGACTCTGGCACCATCAGGAGGCCGGTCCATGTATAGTCCTGACTCTGGCACCAGCAGGAGGCCGGTCCATGTTTAGTCCTGACTCTGGCACCAGCAGGAGGGCGGTCCATGTTTAGTCCTGACTCTGGCACCAGCAGGAGGTCGGTCCATGTTTAGTCCTGACTCTGGCACCAGCAGGAGGCCGGTCCATGTTTAGTCCTGACTCTGGCACCAGCAGGAGGCCGTCCATGTTTAGTCCTGAATCTGGCACCAGCAGGAGGCCGGTCCATGTTTAGTCCTGACTCTGGCACCATCAGGAGGCCGGTCCATGTTTAGTCCTGACTCTGGCACCAGCAGGAGGCCGGTCCACGTTTAGTCCTGACTCTGGCACCAGCAGGAGGCCGGTCCACGTTTAGTCCTGACTCTGGCACCAGCAGGAGGCCGGTCCATGTTTAGTCCTGACTCTGGCACCAGCAGGAGGCCAGTCCATGTTTAGTCCTGACTCTGGCACCAGCAGGAGGCCGGTCCATGTTTAGTCCTGACTCTGACACCAGCAGGAGGCCGGTCCATGTTTAGTCCTGACTCTGGCACCATCAGGAGGCCGGTCCATGTATAGTCCTGACTCTGGCACCAGCAGGAGGCCGGTCCATGTTTAGTCCTGACTCTGGCACCAGCAGGAGGCCGGTCCATGTTTAGTCCTGACTCTGGCACCAGCAGGAGGCCGGTCCATGTTTAGTCCTGACTCTGGCACCATCAGGAGGCCGGTCCATGTATAGTCCTGACTCTGGCACCAGCTGGAGGCCGGTCCATGTTTAGTCCTGACTCTGGCACCAGCAGGAGGCCGGTCCATGTTTAGTCCTGACTCTGGCACCATCAGGAGGCCGGTCCATGTATAGTCCTGACTCTGGCACCAGCAGGAGGCCGGTCCATGTTTAGTCCTGACTCTGGCACCAGCAGGAGGCCGGTCCACGCTTAGTCCTGACTCTGGCACCAGCAGGAGGCCGGTCCACGTTTAGTCCTGACTCTGGCACCAGCAGGAGGCCGGTCCATGTTTAGTCCTGACTCTGGCACCAGCAGGAGGCCGGTCCATGTTTAGTCCTGACTCTGACACCAGCAGGAGGCCGGTCCATGTTTAGTCCTGACTCTGGCACCATCAGGAGGCCGGTCCATGTATAGTCCTGACTCTGGCACCAGCAGGAGGCCGGTCCATGTTTAGTCCTGACTCTGGCACCAGCAGGAGGCCGGTCCATGTTTAGTCCTGACTCTGGCACCATCAGGAGGCCGGTCCATGTTTAGTCCTGACTCTGGCACCATCAGGAGGCCGGTCCATGTATAGTCCTGACTCTGGCACCAGCGGGAGGCCGGTCCATGTTTAGTCCTGACTCTGGCACCAGCAGGAGGCCGGTCCATGTTTAGTCCTGACTCTGACACCAGCAGGAGGCCGGTCCATGTTTAGTCCTGACTCTGGCACCATCAGGAGGCCGGTCCATGTATAGTCCTGACTCTGGCACCAGCAGGAGGCCGGTCCATGTTTAGTCCTGACTCTGGCACCAGCAGGAGGCCGGTCCATGTTTAGTCCTGACTCTGGCACCAGCAGGAGGCCGGTCCACGTTTAGTCCTGACTCTGGCACCAGCAGGAGGCCGGTCCACGTTTAGTCCTGACTCTGGCACCAGCAGGAGGCCGGTCCATGTTTAGTCCTGACTCTGGCACCAGCAGGAGGCCGGTCCATGTTTAGTCCTGACTCTGGCACCAGCAGGAGGCCGGTCCACGTTTAGTCCTGACTCTGGCACCATCAGGAGGCCGGTCCACGTTTAGTCCTGACTCTGGCACCAGCAGGAGGTTGGTCCACGTTTAGTCCTGACTCTGGCACCATCAGGAGGCCAGTCCATGTTTAGTCCTGACTCTGGCACCAGCAGGAGGCCGGTCCACGTTTAGTCCTGACTCTGGCACCAGCAGGAGGCCGGTCCATGTTTAGTCCTGACTCTGGCACCAGCAGGAGGCCGGTCCCGTATGCTCCCTCACATGTCCCAGTGTTTGTGGGGCTGTAAACAGAGCGTATGGATGAATGACTGAGGAGAGGCTGTACCCTGAGCTGAGAGGGAAGCTGTTAAATGGACTGTGCATCCTCCACCTGCCTCCTGAGCATTATTCATTATTGAGCAGTGTTTACTCTGCCGGCCCGACAGCGCCGCGAGCTCTGCCTGCGGTGTGGGTTTAAGGGCGAGACGTGACGTTGACCCGACGCACGGCGACGATGATGACACGGCGTTTGTCATATGGACGGATTTGGGTCCCATTGAAGTAGCTTTGAAGTCGTTTTTTACAATAGGCTATGAATAATTCTCGCTAAAAACTTTCATGGTGGACTCAATTTTGTAATAATCACTTAATTATCCCCACAAATTTGGTTATTAATGTTATTGTTTTGTTTACTATTGCTAGAATATGCACCTTAAGGTTTATATATTGCACTTACTAACTTTACTTTAAAAGTTTGTAGACAAAAACATTCTAAATTCCAGAACAGAGGCAAAAATGAAGCAAGATATAATGTGATTTCACTGGAGAAACTGGGATTAACCTCCACTCAGACACATGCGAGTGACATCAGAATTTATTTCAGATTATTTGGTTATTTAATAGAAGATTATTATTCTATTAGCATTTTTGATAAAGGCAAAAATCAGATTTTCAGGCTTTACTGGATAAATACATTTTCACATGTCGACCTCACTATTTCATTTTTATCTCCAGATATATTGCATACTTTTCCGCAAAATATATTTTTTTCATGCTCTAATGCAATTTTGACGCAAGCAAGCAGTATTTTTCCATCGTTTGTTATGGAGAAGCAAACTAACTGACATTTCTATCCTGGAAATTCAAGATGGTTGCTTAATTTGTTATTAGAAATGCTGAAAAACATTAACATTTAGATCTGATGTCAGTTAATCACTGACGTTTTATTGTCTACTTTATTTTGCCTCCATTATGGAATTTTGAACATTCTGATGACAGTATTTTAAAGGGTCTATAACTCGCTAATTTATTTCACTCAGAATCGTGACGTCATAACAGAATTTTCAGTTAGCTTGTTAAATTAATGGAGAATTTAAGATGATGAATACTAAACTCAGCGTTAATTCAAAAGTATTCTAACACTATGCACTGATAAATGTTTCAAGCAGAAGTGACCCAGCAGTTTATGAGTTTTTTTCCATTGATTTTATTTGTCTTTTTCCATTGTTTTTGTTTCTCTATGTAAGTTTAGCACACCAGCAGCAAACATAAAATCACAAAACGTAAAATCCGTGTAGTCCCAGCGCGGGTATATTGTGAAAGCAGCTCTGTGAGACTACTGCGCGTCGTCTGCGTCTAATTATAGAGCGTTTTATTGTCCGAAAAGCAGAAGTGCGCTGTTAGCATGCTAGCATCACACTTAATCACCCCATAGACATCCTGTGTAGCTACCGGCTTACGTTATGACACAGTACTGTTTGTTTTTGCAATAAGCACCAGATCACTTTCACAAACATCTTTTCTCAGGGTGATGGGGCCCTCAGATGTCATGCCTAATTGTATTCAGTCTCCCAAGGACTTTACGCAACCACAATGCATTTTAGTACAACAAAAATAGATTTAAATGTGGAAAAATGCAACTGAGAAAAACATCACATGCCTCTGAAGGGCCTTTCCTGCCGTGGGTCCCGGGGAACGAGGACCAGTCCGACACCCCTGACCTGATTTTTTTTTTTTTTTGCGTTATCACTTTAAATGACTTTCTAAATAACGTTTTTCTTCATCCATAATTCAACTCCACAATCCACAAAATGTCTTCTGTAAATTGCACGTGGTTTTAGGATTTAGCTGTGTTTTATATCGTGGTATTTTAACAGAAAACACTCAAATGCCCCGCGGTGTGACAAGAATGAGGCACTTGTGTGAGAGGCAGTAAATAAGTGTGTTGCTGTAAAGATAAGCACTAAAACTACACTTTTATCTCGGCTTTTAATCTGAATGTGATATCAGAAGTTTGCTGCTGTAATCCAAAGTGTGTCCTGCGGCGTGACACAAAAAAACCCCCACATATTTAAAAAGACATTTAAACCAAAATCATCTGTCATTTGCTCCTGAACAAACTCTGGACTCAGGTCAAAAGGAATTATTATTTTTTTGACCCTTATTTTTTGCAAAAATCCTACTTTTCTGAAAAACTTTGAACCTGCACCAGTTTGATGTCCTGCAGTGTCACAGCCTTATTTCCAAAAAAAAACAACAAATCTAATTGTTAAAAATATGCTCTCTAGAGTGGGACAGTTACATAATAATTTACCGATCATAACTAACTAATATGTGATAATAACTAACAATATAGACATACTGTATTAGGTCATTTATGATCACTTTAAAATGGCATATTTGTCGTGAATATCCTGCAGTGTGACGTCACAGCAGCACCAATGTGTCAAACTGAAAGAATTATTCCTCAAATGATGCATAATAATTCACGACAAGGCAAGTTTATTGCACAATTCGTACACAAGGCAATTCAAAGTGCTTTCCACAACAGAATAAAATACATTCAAATCACAAAACAGCTTGAGACGTACAAAGTCATTATAAAAAGTACTTTAAAAGAGAAGAGTGCAGAGTGAGTGTGTCGTTTGCACGTCTAAACAGAACTGTTTTTAGCCTGGATTTAAACATTGTCAGAGCAGAGGCCTGTCTCACATCTCACAAGATTGTTCCAGGTTTTAGCTGCATAAAACTGAAACGCTGATTCCCCATGTTTAGTCCTGACTCTGGCACCAGCAGGAGGCCGGTCCATGTTTAGTCCTGACTCTGGCACCAGCAGGAGGCCGGTCCATGTTTAGTCCTGACTCTGGCACCAGCAGGAGGCCGGTCCATGTTTAGTCCTGACTCTGGCACCAGCAGGAGGCCGGTCCATGTTCATGACTCTGGCACCAGCAGGAGGCCGGTCCATGTTTAGTCCTGACTCTGGCACCAGCAGGAGGCCGGTCCATGTTTAGTCCTGACTCTGGCACCAGCAGGAGGCCGGTCCATGTTTAGTCCTGACTCTGGCACCAGCAGGAGGCCGGTCCATGTCCATGACTCTGGCACCAGCAGGAGGCCGGTCCATGTTTAGTCCTGACTCTTGCACCAGCAGGAGGCCGGTCCATGTTTAGTCCTGACTCTGGCACCAGCAGGAGGCCGGTCCATGTTTAGTCCTGACTCTGGCACCAGCAGGAGGCCGGTCCATGTCCATGACTCTGGCACCAGCAGGAGGCCGGTCCATGTTTAGTCCTGACTCTGGCACCAGCAGGAGGCCGGTCCATGTTTAGTCCTGACTCTGGCACCAGCAGGAGGTTGGTCCATGTTTAGTCCTGACTCTGGCACCAGCAGGAGGCCGGTCCATGTTTAGTCCTGACTCTGACACCAGCAGGAGGCCGGTCCATGTTTAGTCCTGACTCTGGCACCAGCAGGAGGCCGGTCCATGTTTAGTCCTGACTCTGGCACCAGCAGGAGGCCGGTCCATGTTTAGTCCTGACTCTGGCACCAGCAGGAGGACGGTCCTTGTGCATGACTCTGGCACCAGCAGGAGGCCGGTCCATGTTTAGTCCTGACTCTGGCACCAGCAGGAGGCCGATCCATGTTTAGTCCTGACTCAGGCACCAGCAGGAGGCGGTCCATGTTTAGTCCTGACTCTGGCACCAGCAGGAGGCCGGTCCATGTTTAGTCCTGACTCTGGCACCAGCAGGAGGCCGGTCCATGTCCATGACTCTGGCACCAGCAGGAGGCCGGTCCATGTTTAGTCCTGACTCTTGCACCAGCAGGAGGCCGGTCCATGTTTAGTCCTGACTCTGGCACCAGCAGGAGGCCGGTCCATGTTTAGTCCTGACTCTGGCACCAGCAGGAGGCCGGTCCATGTCCATGACTCTGGCACCAGCAGGAGGCCGGTCCATGTTTAGTCCTGACTCTGGCACCAGCAGGAGGCCGGTCCATGTTTAGTCCTGACTCTGGCACCAGCAGGAGGTTGGTCCATGTTTAGTCCTGACTCTGGCACCAGCAGGAGGCCGGTCCATGTTTAGTCCTGACTCTGACACCAGCAGGAGGCCGGTCCATGTTTAGTCCTGACTCTGGCACCAGCAGGAGGCCGGTCCATGTTTAGTCCTGACTCTAGGCACCAGCAGGAGGTCGGTCCATGTTTAGTCCTGACTCTGGCACCAGCAGGAGGCCGGTCCATGTTTAGTCCTGACTCTGACACCAGCAGGAGGCCGGTCCATGTTTAGTCCTGACTCTGGCACCAGCAGGAGGCCGGTCCATGTTTAGTCCTGACTCTGGCACCAGCAGGAGGCCGGTCCATGTTTAGTCCTGACTCTGGCACCAGCAGGAGGCCGGTCCATGTTTAGTCCTGACTCTGGCACCAGCAGGAGGCCGGTCCATGTTTAGTCCTGACTCTGGCACCAGCAGGAGGCCAGTCCATGTCCATGACTCTGGCACCAGCAGGAGGCCGGTCCATGTTTAGTCCTGACTCTGGCACCAGCAGGAGGCCGGTCCATGTTTAGTCCTGACTCTGGCACCAGCAGGAGGCCGGTCCATGTTTAGTCCTGACTCTGGCACCAGCAGGAGGCCGGTCCATGTTTAGTCCTGACTCTGGCACCAGCAGGAGGCCGGTCCATGTCCATGACTCTGGCACCAGCAGGAGGCCGGTCCATGTTTAGTCCTGACTCTGGCACCAGCAGGAGGCCGGTCCATGTTTAGTCCTGACTCTGGCACCAGCAGGAGGCCGGTCCATGTTTAGTCCTGACTCTGGCACCAGCAGGAGGCCGGTCCATGTTTAGTCCTGACTCTGGCACCAGCAGGAGGCCGGTCCATGTTTAGTCCTGACTCTGGCACCAGCAGGAGGCCAGTCCATGTCCATGACTCTGGCACCAGCAGGAGGCCGGTCCATGTTTAGTCCTGACTCTGGCACCAGCAGGAGGCCGGTCCATGTTTAGTCCTGACTCTGGCACCAGCAGGAGGCCGGTCCATGTTTAGTCCTGACTCTGGCACCAGCAGGAGGCCAGTCCATGTCCATGACTCTGGCACCAGCAGGAGGCCGGGTCCATGTTTAGTCCTGACTCTGGCACCAGCAGGAGGCCGGTCCATGTTTAGTCCTGACTCTGGCACCAGCAGGAGGCCGGTCCATGTTTAGTCCTGACTCTGGCACCAGCAGGAGGCCGGTCCATGTTTAGTCCTGACTCTGGCACCAGCAGGAGGCCGGTCCATGTCCATGACTCTGGCACCAGCAGGAGGCCGGTCCATGTTTAGTCCTGACTCTGGCACCAGCAGGAGGCCGGTCCATGTTTAGTCCTGACTCTGGCACCAGCAGGAGGCCGGTCCATGTTTAGTCCTGACTCTGGCACCAGCAGGAGGCCGGTCCATGTTTAGTCCTGACTCTGGCACCAGCAGGAGGCCCGTCCCTGAGGTCCTCAGAGTGTGAGATGGTTCATGTGGCTCTAACATGTCAGAGATGTACTTTGGTGCTTTGGACAGACTTGAACACAATCAGTGCTGCTTTAAAGTCAATTCTCTGAGCCACAGGGGGCAGTGCAGAGACCTGAGCACAGGACTAATGTGATGGTACTTCCTGGTTCTAGTCAGGACTCGAGCAGCAGCGTTCTGGATGTACTGCAGCTGTTTTACAGCTCGTTTGGAGAGGCCAGTGAACAGCCGTTACAGTCGTCTAACCTACTGGAGACAAATGCATGGATAAGTCTCTCCAAGTCTGGTTTAGACACTATACCTTTAATTTTGACAATGTTTTTTAGGTGGTAAAAGGCTGTTGATGTTATTGATTTAATGTGTCTGTCAAAGTTCAGGTCTGTGTCCATTATTACCCCCAGATTTCTAACTTGATTTGTAGGTTTCACAGACTGGAGGTGACGCTGACACTTTCTCTTTGTTTCTGGCAAAGATGCTGATTTCAGTCTTGTCTGAGTTCAGCTGGAGGAACTTGTTTTGCATCCACCACTGATCTGTCGGATGCAGTGACAGAGTGAATATTCACCTGGCGTCAGTGAGACATAGATCTGAGTGTCGTCTGCAGAGCTGTGATAAGACACATTAGTGCTCTGTATTAACTGACCTAACGGCAGCATGTAAAGGTTCAACAGGCTGAACACCACTGACATATTTGGTCATTTATTATGTGTATTTCATATGGCAATTTGTTTGTGAATGTACTGCAGTATGACATCACACCACAGTATATGTGAAAATATTTACCATTAAAAGAGTTACACAAAAAATGATGTAACTCTTCTGAAAAGCCTTCTTTACTCTTATTTCTTTTTATTCATTTACTTTTGTATTTTGCTACAAAGGTGCATCACACTGCAGGACCGAAAAAAAAGGTTGTCCATCCTTAAAGCTGTGGTACCAGACTTATTTGGGTGTAAATTTGTCAATTTTGTGTTTTCCACCATAGAGTATGTTGTAAAAGCATCACTTTAAGGGGAAAATAAGACCTCTGCGTGCTGTCTGCATCTAATAAAGTATTTTGTCTTGACGTAAGAGCTAAAAGCAGCGCTCTGATTGGCTGCACTTGGGTGGCCCGCCCCAGTTTCACTTTGCCATCTGGAAAAAGCTGTACACAGGACCAAAAGTGAATGCATTTGAATTTTAACGACATACCAAAGGGTTTGTGAGGGCTATGAACGAGTTATATGAATTAAAAAAACTACTTCCTGTTCCACAGTATGAAAATTCTGGGACCTTTAAACGTTAACTAAACTAAACTGTCCAATTACAAGGGCCTGAACGATTTTAGAAAAACTTATAATAATAATTATAATTGTAATGGTAGGATTCTCTCCCCGTACATATATTTTTGCTCTTTTTGCTTTTAATATGATTTATCTTGTTGCTTTTTGTTTGTTTTTTTGCATGTTTTTATTCTCCTGCTTCTCTATAATTGTGTGGAGCAACACTGGCATTTCCCCATTGTCACATTCTCCATTGTGAGGTTCTCTTATCTTATCTCTTATCTCATCTTTAAAGAAGTTGACATTGTAAACACGTCCAGGAGCGATAGCATTTGAGAAAAACTACGATATTAACTGGCAAACGAATCGTAATCATCAGAACCTGAAGAGTCATCAGTGTCGTTTAGTTTTTTCACATTATAAAACAGGACATTTATTATTTTCAGAAGAAATTATGTAACCCTAAATAATTTGGTCTTTGCTAAATGTGACCATTCAACTTGCGTTTCCGATTCGATTATGATACACATCTTGACTTGCAGTCCTTGGCAAATATGTAAAAAATTATGACAAAGATGGTGCTGTTGTCCCCTGCTTTGGCGAAGGAGGTCACTCCAGTTTAATTCCTTGACACGAAGCCAAAAGCTCCAGGCCACGTTTGAGTTCATTCGGGTTCATTTAAGTTCATCAGGTTCACCACTATCATCTGAAATCCCCCGTCTAACCACTAGGTGTCACCACACGCTCATTGAAAGTGAGGCCGGGCTGTCGATTTCCTCCGATGGATGCAATAACAGAGGATTTATTCTGAGGAGACGGGGGCATTACACCGTTCTGACTCACATTACGTCACCCCAGTCATTTTTTTTTTTTTTTTTGCCGCTTCACTAATGTTGTTGTTTTTGTGTGTTTTTAGGTTCGATGCAGATGTCTGAGGAGGCTCCGAGGATGACGGCTTGGCCCTGAACCCACCAGTATGTCAGGTGAGATGGACAAACACGCTCTCAGGCCAAAAATATAGGCGTATGCAAACAAAAAAAAGTATTTACAGGGTTCTTAAAAGCAAAAAAGATAGATTACGCTTGCTAGTGCCAAATTTAATCCCTTAAAAGCGTTAAATTCTACAATAAAATATCAAATTTCAAGTGTAACTATCTTTTTATCCTTGTTTAATTTGTAGTTGTGTCTTTTCATAATTTGTGTTTCATGATTAAATGTATCCACAAGTTACATATCTGGTGAAGATCTGCAGATTATAGACTCATAACATTGTAATAAAATGTTAGAAAATTACCATCAAAAACTATATTTGGATTAGTAATTAGTTAGTTAGTTAGTTAGTAATAGTAGTAGTATTATGTTATAGTGTTTTTAATGTCTTTATTCATGCATATATTTAGTAAGAAACACATCTTAATTTATCAGCTTTAGTGTTTCTTTTTAAATGTAATATGTTTTCTATTGTAAAAAAGAATTGTGTTCTGTTATTTAATTATCTAATTTTATCTAATTAGTCTTAAAAAGGTCTTAAAATTGACTTGACCGAACCTGAAACTGTCCTGATTTAACATTTTTCATGCCGTTTAATTTACAAAATATGCGGAAAAGTCAAATTAGCTATCAGACATGTTTGCAGATTTTGAGCAGCGCTGCCTCGACCTGTGACTGAGTGTGTGTGTGTGTGTGTGTGTGTGTGTGTGTGTGTGTGTCTGTGTCTGTGTCTGTGTGTGTGTGTGTGTGTGTGTGTGTGTGTGTGTGTGTGTGTGTGTGTGTGTGTGTGTGTGTGTCTGTGTGTGTCTGTGTGTGTCTGTGTCTGTGTGTCTGTGTCTGTGTCTGTGTCTGTGTGTGTGTGTGTGTGTGTCTGTGTCTGTGTCTGTGTCTGTGTGTGTGTGTGTGTGTGTGTGTGTGTGTGTGTCTGTGTGTCTGTGTCTGTGTGTGTGTGTGTGTGTGTGTGTGTGTGTGTGTGTGTGTGTGTGTGTGTGTGGGTGTGTGTGTGTGTGTGTGTGTGTGTGTGTGTGTGTGTGTGTGTGTGTGTGTGTGTGTGTGTGTGTGTGTGTGTGTGTGTGTGTGTGTGTGTGTGTGTGTGTGTGTGTGTGTGTGTGTGTGTGTGTGTGTGTGTGTGTGCTCATGATAAAAGTGCCTCTTCCATCTATTTTAGAGCCAGCAGAAAATTGCTCCCCCCGCTGGAAAGATGATGCCAATGGTAATACAGCCTGCCTCTGCTCTGCGCTCTGCTTTCCTGCTGCTTCTCTCAGACGCTGTAGATCTCTGCACATCGGGGGCATTTCAGAACACATCACACACTGCACTGCCAATGGCTTTCTTTGACAGATCGTTTTATTAACTTAACATTTAATGGTTGATTTTTCTATTTCTTTTTTTCATGTTTTTTCTGCAATTGGCTCTGTGCAAAAACTTTTATAAATGAGCTGAATATTTCTCCAGAGAACATCTGTGTTTTTAAAAAGGAAAGTGTTTGTGTCTCAAGGCTAATGCTAACTTCAATTAAATTATCTTTTTATGTGCTGATTTTTTCAGTTGAATTTCTATTGAGCTCGGGCTTGTGACGTCATAACCGAATTTTCATTTAGCTCAATGTTAAATCAAGATACTGAACTTAGAGTTCATTCAAAAGTATTCTATCACTATATATTGATAAATATATTTACCAGAAGTGATCCAGCAGTTTATCAGGTTCTTCATGGATTTTTTTGTTCACTTTTTTACATTGTTTTGGCTAATATATTTCCATGTAAAAACAAAAAAAGAACTTGATAAACTGCTGGGTCACTTCTGGTAAATACATTTATCAATATATAGTGTTATACTTATGAATACTTTTGAATTAATGTGAAGTTTAGTATTTAGCATGTTAAAATCTCCATTGATTTAACGTTGGGCTAAATGAAAATCCTTTTCTGTGTGATGCCACGATCCTGAGCTCACTCAGCATTAGCGTCATCAACACAAACCTCCTTAAACACAGTATCCTGTGTCTCAGGTACAGTATTCACCTCATTTGTCAGGACTGATTGATGACATACTGTCTAATAGTGAGCTAACGTGTGCTAGCCAGGTGCTGTTGTACACAGAGCAGACTGATCATGTTCTCTGTGGTTGTGTGATATGGTGACATCTGTGACAAAAAAGTAGTGCTAGTTAAAATATTTTAGCCGCTTAAACACACAATACATTTTCATGTTAGTAAAGTGAGTGGGACCAATATGAACAACATTAAAAATTTACCCTTCTAAAAAACTAGGTTTTCAGAGATGGATTATTTTTAAAGGTGCACTATGTAACTCATGGAGGGTCCACCACCTGCCTGTCTCTATGGAGAGGTCATCCCTTTGCCTGGAATGTTCCATCTCAACGGATACAAGCAGGTGTTGATACAAGGCTGCATGTGTTTCAAGGATGTTTAGTTGAAAAAACACCTGTAAATGACTAAATACAATATAGAAGTTAAATGCCACACTGTGGAACTTTCCAGCACAAAATAACATCTCCAGATGAGCAGGAGGTGCAAAAGTTAAATAGTGCATCTTTAGATTTTATATTGTTTCCTCTTACTTTCTTCTACAATGGCTTCCATTGTCATGAGGATTTGTATGAAATGAGAGGTTTTTATACTGACTTAGTATATTATTTTATCTAAAGTACTTCTTTTGTTACACTATGTTGCTCCATATCACTCAGTCCAAAGGAATGTCATTAATTTGCTCTTTTGTCGTCTTTTCAAAGCTACTAACAACTTCAATCTCTTTTTTTAAATATCCGTGCAAAATGTTAACTTTCATGGATTTGTGTTTTGAGTGTTTTGACATTTGTGCGGGACATTGAACACAGCAGCAGTCCTGCCCTGCTGCACACTGTGACTGACATGGGTTTGGACTGAGTATCTCCCATTATTATGAAATAGTATTAGAACACAGAGCCAGAGTGAGCAGCATACATCTCCATGCTACATTACACAGACAGCTCACTTCAGTTTAACCCTCTGACACATGAGAGGAGCAGGAGGGAGAGCGAGCGCAGAAAGCCCTCTCTGACTGTACTGTGCATTACCTGTTTGATCTCTGCGCATGTCTGTCTTGGTATACCCCTCTGAAACTGTCTTTTAAATGCCATTTTACAGCATTTAAAATACAAAATACATACTGTATATTCATTATATTAGACCGCTTAACCAATGTGTGTATTTTTAACTTAAAGGTGTAAAATCAGAAAGTAAAAAGCCTGAATGCAGTGATCGGTGCTGGATCCTGGTCTTAAATGGATCTCTGCCTCTGACTAAAAGGACAGGACAGGCTAACTTTTATAAACGCAGAACATAAAGTGAAAATGTGACTTAAATTATGCAAAATTATGCAAAAGCACCTTCGACTCCAAGATCGTCTGAGACCAGCCCCCCGACGGCTGCTGCAACAATCGGTTTACATAACCAAAACATTTCTGCACAAACTCTCAGGATCTGTCTCAGAAAGCTCAACCTGACCGCAGTTTGTTATCGACTGACTTGAGTAGACAAAGGTTCACATTCAGTGGCATCTGGGGACATTGGAGAGGTGTTGTCTTCAAGGATGAGGCCAGAGGGGAAAAAATGAGAGCAAAAACATAACTGATTCTCTGCAGTGTTTTCAATAGCAAAATCGAATTTGGTATAATCATTATGTTACTCCTTTCCGTCTTGGTCAAATCTGCTTAAATTTAGTTTCGCTGTTACACTGTTGTAGAAAGTACTAACAGTAAAATAAGTAAAAAAGTGAGCTGCTGGTCAGTATCATACATTCCGTCTCCTGTAGTCAGATAATGAGGACAGTGTGGATCGACTGCCAGAAGAATCCTGCAGAAAACCTGACCCAAATGAACAGTGAGTGGGTTGGCAGATTCAGTGCGGACGTTCCTGCCACACAACGCCATCTGTGGCATTGTGCTGCTCACAGGAACAAGGCCCAATCCAGACCACGCTGAGCTGGAACACTTTGGAACTATTCCGATACATTTTGTCCAGATTTTGTCATTTGTGAACCATATTTACCGTGTCAGTATACAACTATGAGCATTCACTTTTTTAAACACACTTGTCTGATATACAGAACATTATGGATAAAACAAGTGAAAATTAGCTTAAATATTTATATCAGAAACTTTGGTAGTATGTAACTTGCGGCCCAGGGGCTAGAACTGGCCCTCCAAACAATCTAATCCGGCCCATGACCTGCAACCTCTAAATACTTTCTCTTGTTGATGAGTTTAATTCTGGGTTAGTTTATGCCTTTTTGGTCCTGGTCTCGACCTTTAGTCCTGGTTTGATTCTGTGTTAGTTCTGGTTCAGACCTGGTCAGTCCTAGTCTAGTTCAGTTGGCATTATATAAAGGAAGAAGCATTATGTACATTGTTTTTCTCAAAAATCTAATATAGCAGTAGTTATTTAGTCATCATTGAAACAGATCTAGTGTTGTGGATATTTTTAACGACTTTTTTGGGAGGTTTTGTGAGTGTTAGCACATCATGTAACTCCGGCCCAGAGCCACAGCCCTATGAAAGATCTGGCTCTTGGAAAAATTAAGTTGAGCAGCCCTGGATTAGATTATCTTTTATTGTCTCCTTGTGGCGAAATGCATGTTCGACAAATAATTGGCACAAAAACACAGCAAAACAGACAATAGACAATAAAGTCCGTACGCATTCATCAACAGCAGTGACAGATCCCATGTGAACTTGACAAAATCTAATACCGTACCATTCTCCTGTACAAATTCTGCAGCCCGTCCTGAAGCTGAACACAAACCCAGCATGCCTAAAGCATACTGAACATTGAATCATCCAAAAAGGACAAATAGTGTCCATCAACAAATCCACATCACTTCATCTGTCATTACACGCACTGCAAAAACATTCAAGACAGTTTCTTATTGTTTAGAAGAGACTGACACATCGACCATGGAATGTTTATATCTATTTTTATTTTTTATTTAACCAGAAAAGTCCCATTGAGATTCGGAGATCTCTTTTACAAGGAAGTCCTGGCTAAGAGGCATCAACAACACAATCCTTAGAAAAAACATTTCATATAAAACGTACAATGTACAATGATTGAACTTACTCTGTACCGTTTGAGCTCATTGTTAATATTTTAAACATTGTCTGTTCTGCAGAATATTGAGTTTAGATTAGATTACGTTCATTTTGAGTGTGAAATCTCTGCTTTTTTCTTTAAATACGATCTAATCAGGGGGAGAAAATCTTAGCAAATACTTTTGTTTTTGAAAATATTGTCCCTTATTAATAATATAATAGCTTAACCTGAGGGAGGAAAATTCAACACCTGTCAAAATATGCGTGCTTTGTAAATTAACTGGTTGTAAAGAATGGCCTTAACGAGCAGCAGAACTGGAGAAACTTGGACACTTTGCCGTTCAAACCACACACGTTTTAGGGCTGCAACAGGTTATTCGATTAATCGCAACTAATCAATTGTAGAAATGGTTGTCAACTAATTGAATAATCAAATAATCGTTAACTTGTCTATGCACGGACTCCAAAAGATTTTATGTGCTGAAAGAAGAGGTTTTATCACTCAGACAGAGCAGGAATCATGCAAAAAGGACAGAAGAAACATGTAAATTGTACATTTTTGATTAAAATACTTTAAATATTCTCCACCAGGACGTCATCCCAAGGTTTCATTTCAGCTTCATTTGAGTAAAATTGAGTAAAAATCTAATATTCACAAGCCTTTTACATTCTAAATAACTAATCCATTAATCAAAAGAATAATCACTAGACTAATCAATTACCAAAATAATCGTTACTTGCAGCTCTACTCCGTTTATAAATGAATATTATAAGCTGGTTATACAGTCAAGAGGAACAAAACTAGATGCAGACATTAGCTCGTCGAAGATCGCCAATAATCTTATAAAGTTAGAAGTTTCCAGACATTTTTACAAGCCTTTTAAAAGATGTCAGTATGTTCTTTATTTGTACACATATGAAACTTTAAACTCTGCAAGAAGTGAGTGTCAGCTGCCATTTTTTCGTCAAATTTTGGATGTTTAGTTTCCGTGTCCGATTGTTGAACCATGCTGTGACCCTGTGGCATATTATCGATTCAATGCAAGCTCTAAAGAAGAAGCATTACTTTTTTGTCAACCCCGTGTAGTCTTAGTCTTCTCAGAAAGTGTAAATGTTGTTGTTGTTTTTTTACACAGATATGATCTACATCACGGCTCTCCACCCTCTTCCAAGTAGCTCCCCAAAGGCTTTAGGAATTCAGCATATTATACTGAATTATTCAAATTTGAGAAACCAGTACCACATATTACTGTAATCCTGTACTTTGTGCATTAATACCTTGATTTTCAACCAGTGTGCCAAGGAACACACACGTTGCTTTGAAATGTGTCCAATTTGTCATTTTATGAAAGATTTGGTCATTTTAAAGTGTCTTGAGCGAACTTGCGAATCAGAAAACAGCAACTATTGCAAAATGTACAGTGCCAGACAGTGACACGGATATAGTTGGTTTTTTGGTTGCTGGTGTGCTGTCACATCTAGTCAACAATGTAAGTGCGTCCTGGTTCAAAAAAGGTTGAATATCTTCTTCGTCTTTAATATAAGGTACAAAACCCTCTGTGAGCTGGACTGTTGTATACTCTGTACTGGACTGTTGTATACTCTGTACTGGACTGTTGTATACTCTGTACTGGACTGTTGTATACTCTGTACTGGACTGTTGTATACTCTGTACTGGACTGGTGTATACTCTGTACTGGACTGGTGTATACTCTGTACTGGACTGTTGTATACTCTGTACTGGACTGTTGTATACTCTGTACTGGACTGTTGTATACTCTGTACTGGACTGTTGTATACTCTGCTGTACTGTTGCATACTCTGCTGGACTGTTGTATACTCTGCTGGACTGTTGTATACTCTGCTGGACTGTTGCATACTCTGCTGGACTGTTGTATACTCTGCTGGACTGTTGTATACTCTGCTGGACTGTTGCATACTCTGCTGGACTGTTGTATACTCTGCTGGACTGTTGTATACTCTGCTGTGGTGGACTGTTGTATACTCTGCTGGACTGTTGTATACTCTGCTGTACTGTTGTATACTCTGCTGGACTGTTGTATACTCTGCTGGACTGTTGTATACTCTGCTGTGGTGGACTGTTGTATACTCTGTACTGGACTGTTGCATACTCTGCTGGACTATTGTATACTCTGCTGTACTGTTGTATACTCTGCTGTGGTGGACTGTTGTATACTCTGCTGGACTGTTGTATACTCTGCTGTACTGTTGTATACTCTGTACTGGACTGTTGCATACTCTGCTGGACTGTTGTATACTCTGTACTGGACTGGTGTATACTCTGTACTGGACTGTTGTATACTCTGTACTGGACTGTTGTATACTCTGTACTGGACTGTTGTATACTCTGTACTGGACTGTTGTATACTCTGCTGTACTGTTGCATACTCTGCTGGACTGTTGTATACTCTGCTGGACTGTTGTATACTCTGCTGGACTGTTGAATACTCTGCTGGACTGTTGTATACTCTGCTGGACTGTTGTATACTCTGCTGGACTGTTGCATACTCTGCTGGACTATTGTATACTCTGCTGTACTGTTGTATACTCTGCTGTGGTGGACTGTCGTATACTCTGCTGGACTGTTGTATACTCTGCTGTACTGTTGCATACTCTGCTGGACTGTTGTATACTCTGCTGTACTGTTGCATACTCTGCTGGACTGTTGTATACTCTGCTGTACTGTTGTATACTCTGCTGGACTGTTGTATACTCTGCTGGACTGTTGTATACTCTGCTGTGGTGGACTGTTGTATACTCTGCTGGACTGTTGTATACTCTGCTGTACTGTTGTATACTCTGCTGGACTGTTGTATACTCTGCTGGACTGTTGTATACTCTGCTGTGGTGGACTGTTGTATACTCTGTACTGGACTGTTGCATACTCTGCTGGACTATTGTATACTCTGCTGTACTGTTGTATACTCTGCTGTGGTGGACTGTTGTATACTCTGCTGGACTGTTGTATACTCTGCTGTACTGTTGTATACTCTGTACTGGACTGTTGCATACTCTGCTGGACTGTTGTATACTCTGTACTGGACTGTTGTATACTCTGTACTGTACTGTTGCATACTCTGCTGTGCTCTTGTGGGAGTTGATGCTAAGCTTCCCTCGTTTGCCCAATCCTCTGTAATCAAACCTATGGGTTAAAAGTATTGTGTTGAACTTGGTTGTTTGGTGTGATAATCCAATCAAAGTGTAACCGCAAGTCATAGAATCCTTCTGTTGTTGGCCGTGGGTAAGCCTGAACTTTAAGGCCAGGGTTCAAATGCTAATGTGGCCGCCGGACTAACTCGGAGTAGCCGGGGACATCTGGCTCTGGCCCCGGAGTCAAGTGAGGGCCCCACATCCAGGCGCCGGCCCTGACCGCCTGTGAACCCCCTGTAATCAATCAGGACGCAGCAGCACTGTGTCCACAAGGTGTAGGAGAGCCATTATAAAAGGACAGCACTGACAGGAGAACAGAGGAGGCATAGAGGAGGTCTGAGGAGACAAATACAAGACGAGAGACTGAAGGATCACTTCATCTGGGCTTTTGTGGAGCAGATCTGAGTCAGTGCAGGTAAGAGACGTGTGTTTGAGCTGCAGGGAAACTCAAACCTGTGAGTGTTATGGCGGTGTATATCAGTGTATATCAGTGTATATCAGTGTATATCAGTGTATGGCGGTGTTAAGGCAGTGCATGTCAGCGAATGTCAGTGTTATGTTGGTCTTATGTCGGTGTTATGTCGGTGTTGGCCGATGGCATTGATGTTATAGATTGGTAAATGATTGGTATTTCCCTGCACACAATATGTAAACTTACTTTAGGAATGACTGATTATTAATAATAATGATGTAAGTCATCATTGACTCCTGATGATGCAACAACTACTTGTCATTACAACTGGGCCCAATTAGGCTGCAATATGAGCATATGTTATTGTAAAATGTAATATAGCAGTAAAATGAACTATGAATAAAATCATTTTTCTTGTCACGTCGCAGGATAACAGCATTAAACGTTTTATTCTATTCTAGTAAATACTGTATACATATGTTTTTATGGCCTTGTTGTTGACATTTATGGAGAAAAAATGTGTTACAGTCAGAAAAACTTTTAGAAACGATTTAAAAGTCGTTTAAAGTGATACCACACAAAATGTCACGTATTAGTAGTACACATATTACACAGTTTAGATTCACATATTTAAAAAGAAGAAAGTAACACAAAAACCAGAGGGAGTTCATCTGTCAGTTATGCTCCAGGACAGACTCTGAGCTTCAGCGTTTAAGACACAGCTTCTGATTCTTGTAAAATCCTACTTTCTGAAAAAGTTAATCAAAGATCAGTTTGAAGTCCTGTGGTGTGACAACAAAAAATATAATTCTACTTTTTTTTTTTCTTTTTTATCCTTTTGGGTGGGACAGTTACATAATGATCTACCAATAATAGCCAACTAATAATATAATAACTCTAACTAATAATATAATAACTCTAACTAATAATATAATAACTCTAGCAAATAATATAATAACTCTAGATAATAATATAATAACTCTAACTAATAATATAATAACTCTAACTAATAATATAATAACTCTAACTAATAATATAATAACTCTAACTAATAATATAATAACTCTAACTAATAATATAATAACTCTAGCTAATAATATAATAACTCTAGATAATAATATAATAACTCTAACTAATAATATAATAACTCTAACTAATAATATAATAACTCTAACTAATAATATAATAACTCTAGCTAATAATATAATAACTCTAGATAATAATATAATAACTCTAACTAATAATATAATAACTCTAACTAATAATATAATAACTCTAGATAATAATATAATAACTCTAACTAATAATATAATAACTCTAGCTAATAATATAATAACTCTAACTAATAATATCATAACTCTGAGCATA
This sequence comes from Rhinogobius similis, assembly GCA_019453435.1. Lineage (NCBI taxonomy): Eukaryota > Metazoa > Chordata > Actinopteri > Gobiiformes > Gobiidae > Rhinogobius > Rhinogobius similis. The sequence goes on along the minus strand of CM033635.1, from coordinate 33,445,160 downwards.
TTAGGTTATTTCTGATCATTTTAAATAACAATTTGAGCTGAATGTCCTGCAGTGTGACATCACAGCAGCACCAATGTCTAAAATATTATGAGTTACTCCCAAAATGATAAATAATCATTCTTAAGTTCTTACCCTTGAACTGATTTGTTTTTTCTTTCAATTGATTTTGTATTTTTCTACTAAGGCGCCTCACTCTGCAGGACAGAAAAAAGAAACATGGAGTGCCTGTGGATGTGTTTATATCTGATGTGTGCTGTATGGTATTTTAGGCCTGATTTATTCATAAACAACATCAGCAACCACAGCTTTTAGTTTCCAAGTATCCCAATGTCTGGTGTTGTTCTGTCAGTGTCCCCCACAGCGCGAGACTCCACGCTCTGCACAAAGCTGCGTTCAGACACCAGATTGCTCCCTTATTGACGGCCGTGTCCATGCGTCCGCCTCAGCGCGCTCCGGACAGTGGTTTAACAAACTCCAAACCAGATTAGTGGGCGCCAAGGACGTCACCTCAGCCAAAAGTTAAACTGGTATCAGGGCGTCTCCTGGAGCAGCTTTGCCTCAGAGGCCCTGCTCTTACCAGCTGCTGCTTCAGATCACATCCACACTCACACATTAGGCTTAATCTGGACTAAGCCTTTTAACTTCTCAGACACTCGCCATCTTAAATAAACTTTATATTCTTTTATAACGACGCTCCGGTGCAAGAAAACGGACCAGAATCATAATATAATCAAATCTTTAAAGCGCGTATGACAGGTTTTTATGATTTTCTCATTTTGACTTTATGTAGTGTATTAATACCTCTTGTAAAAAAGTTCGTAAACAAAAATATTCTATATTCTAGAATGGAGGCAAAAGTGAAGTTTGACATAATGTGACTTCACTGAAGAAACTCGGATTAACTTCAGAATATCACAAAACTTGACAAATGCAGATGTTTTGTGTCAGTAAAAGCCTCAGACACATGTGGGTGACATCAGAGCGGCTTTAAACACATGTATTATTGTATTTTACGTTATGCTTTAGGAAATTATGATAAACTCTTTGCATTTTTGACAAAAGAACAATCCAGATTTGCAGGTGTCACTGGACAAATACTCACAGAAATGCTGAGTCCACAATAGTTTTTCATTTTAGCTACAGATATACTATACTACGCCATAAATACATTTTTTTTTAATGTCAAATACAATTTTGAGGTTAGAAAACAGTATTTTTTTTACCCTTTGTTATAGAAAAGCAGACTAACTGACATTTCTGCTTTGATAGTACAAACGTGTTGCATTTTTTCACAGCACACACATTTACAATCATTAGACTTTAGATCTAATGTGAGCTAATCATTGAAAAACCACAGTCAACTTTGATGACATATTGTTTTAAGAGTTTTGGTTCTCTGTACAGGATGATGTCTTGGTAATTTCCTAGTGTGATGTCATCATTTACAACCAGGAAGTAAAAATAAGATCTAAAAAAAAGTGCTAAACTGGGGTAAAATTTATAGAACATTTACCAGAAGTAAAATATATTTAACAGCACACATGAAAAATAAAACTAATAAAGACATTCAAAGAGAAATAAAAAAGGAAAACTGAAAATGTGCAGCTTTAATTGCCCAACATTTAAGTCCCATTTAGATCAAAGTCTGTTAAATAAGTCACTTTTCAAGTTGAGTCAGTTTTTTATTTTTATTTTTTCTGTTTTATGAATATCTCTTACAATCTGAGTCTTTGATTGTTGGTGTCGTTGTTGTTTGTGTCATTCATTTCTTCGTGATGGCCTTCTTCCCTAACCAGATTGAAATGTGTGTCACTCTGAATTAGTTCTACACATTATCAATCTGGACAGGCCCCGTTGATGTCGTTTGGGAAAATGTGTAACGTCATGACGAACATTTGAACTGATTGGTCGCAAAAGCGGAACAAGGCGAGAAATCAATAAATCCAGTTGAGAGAAAAGCGCCGACTTCTTCCTCGTCCTCAAATGTACAAAGCACTTCTATGGCACCTTTTAAAAGCAAAATATCCGTAAATTTGTTGAAATAGGCCAAAGTACATCCATCGGCGTCGCCATGTTTGTTTAGGTTCATCTATTTGACTTCCGCCCAAACCACAATGCTGCGCTGTGATTGGTCCAGCACACAGCGGCCGGTGCAGCCCTGACAGCAGCACACGCCCAGATGGATTCTCCAGAGTTCGTGAACTCACAATTATCGCGACAATTCATATGGCAGGGCAAGATTACTCCTTCCACGCAGCTAAAGGTATCCATTTATTGTGTCCATGGCATGAGGTTTAAGGCCCAGATACATAGGACTGAAATCGACCGGGATGGAAGGGATATGACCCGGCCCTCAACCATCTTCCGAGCTGAGAAATATGGATAAAACTCAATCTCAATCATTTTTGGAGTTTCCCGATAACAATATTCAGAGGATATTATGTCAATCAAGCAGAAATGTGTGAAAACTTTGTGTCTTTAAATGTGTTATTGAAGTTTAATTATCAGACAAATGTGAAATGTCTGTAAAACTAATCACTAAAGTGCATAAATATCACTATATAACTTTATTTGAAAGTTTACAAAATAACTTTTTTTCATTTTCATTTATATTTAGCTCTTTTTGTAGCATTTTTCCCTCTAAACGATATACACAAGATGATTTTTACATTTTTAACACAACATTCACTCTGTTATGTCACTTTTGATATATTGCCCGCCTCTAAATACAACTAAAACCAAGAAACTGGGATTGGCTTCAGAAAATGGGGAAAATGACACTGGTTTTGAAAAGTACGTAACATCAGAGCCTGTAGAAAAACATTTACAAAGGTATTTCATCTTATTTCTGCAATTAATAAGTGCACGTATTTTAGGAACAAAATGTGGATTTTTAGGTTTTACTGGAGAAATACTTGAGCTCACACTAGTTTTTCTTCCTTTTTCCTTTTAAACAAGATTTTACACAAATAGCAAAACAAAAAAAAGGAAAGGAAAAAACCCACAAGTAACAAAATACATACATCAGTACTCTTTTTGTAAATAGAGAAGCATGGCTGACATTTTTACTCTGGAAATTCAAAATTGTAGCTCATTTATGTGAAACAGTACCTAAAATCCAAACAACAATTAAGGTCTGGACACAAATTGTAACTGACATTCGCACAACTGAAAAAAAACAACCTTCGGACTCATTTGAAAACATTTACGCTCAACAGTTTAGACCGTAAACTTTTTGGATATCTTGTGTCTCTCTTGTCTGTTTTGTTCTGTAAAATCATCAGCGATCAGATCATACGTCAGTTATTTGTTGAAAGTGTATAATGGTTTGCTTCGCTTTGCCTCCAGTCTGCGATTGATAACATTCTGACGACAGAGCACTTGTTATGGTTTGTAAAAGATGCTAACAATTGATTTCCAATAGTGTTAATCAATATGAGCTGGCATTAATGTGCATTTGTTACAGATGAATGTCCTCTGGGATTATAATCGAATGTGTGCAGTCATCCAGAGCTTCTTTTTCTCCCAGTTTTGTTCTGAACCAGATGTTTTATTACGATTAAATGAAGGGTACATTTTCACATTCAATTAATTTATTCATCACAACAAATTCGAAAAAGTGCCATGGTGCTGCAGACCGTTAGTGGAATAGATCATTTGATTAGCTGCACAACACATCTATTCATGGGTTTCAGCTTCTTGTTTTGGAACATTATGAGAACTTTTCCACATTCATTTTCCTAAATATTTTGTTTTGAATCGCTAATCCCTATGACAACGGTCTTGGATTCTTATCATTCTGTTCAAAAGTCCTGATTAGAGGCAAAATGAACTCGACCATAACACAATTTCAACTCAATTTGCAGGGTGGAAATATCCGTTTGCTTTTCTATACGAAGAAAAATACAACTTTCTCGCCTCAAAATTGTAACTGAGCAAGTATGTAATAAATCTGGAGATAAAATGAAAAGCTATTGGCTCCAAATTTCTTGAAGTGTTGGTTCATGTTGGTCTGTCATAATCTCAAACTCGCACAATAGTGAAAGTGTTTAAACTATGGCTGCAACATGTTTGAACTTTGAACTTTACTGTTATTTCAATATAAACTCGCACCCACAAATCAATGTAATGCCGTTCCTCATCAGTTAAAACAGAGCTTGACAATATTAATAAATAGAATAAGTAGATAAGTCGCCTAGTATTTCAATTACTACAACTACTACTAACACTCATCACTCCGACACTTCAGCTCAGAGTTCTTTGAGTTCATTAATTAATTAACGAAGTTATTTGACTAATCGCACAAATCAATTATTGAACTAATTTAGCAATTTAATTATCATTAACTGGTCCATGCATAGGTTCCAAGGAGCTGAGAAAAGAAGTTTTATGACTCAGTTTAAGCTGCAATTGCAAGAAGTGTTGTCCCCCCTGAATTCGTCTGGTAATGGGGTCCGTCTGGGTCTCATAGCGTTTCATTTCATTCCGATTTCGACAGATAGTTGGCGCTGACACTGATGCACCCTGAGCCTGCAGGACAGACTGAATTTGTGTGGAGCTTGTTTTGGGGCTTACTCACCATCCAGACTATCCTGTGTTGCAACCTTTCATCAGTTTTTCTCCTCCGTCCACGTCCAGTTTCTTTCCCTCTGCCGTTGAACTCATGAACACTTTGTAACACCTGCCAATCATACAATCAAAGCAGCTCTATGTGCACTGCCACATTTGCACCACTCTTTAGCCAACGGTACATTTTCTGTATATATTCTAAGCCCATTTTATCCTTAATTTTATGCATGCCTTCTTTTATATATTTTGCTATATGTTGCACCTTACGCCAAAGCAAATTCCTTTTGTGAATTTTGTTCACTGACAATGGCAAAAAATCTTTTTCTGTTTCTGATTCTGATTAGCTACAGTGCCATGGGCTGCAAATTCTTGATTATGCTGCGCACTGTGCAAGGAACATCAAGATCTCTGGAGATGGCCTTGTAACCTCCTCTTTCTGTTCTCTGTGAATACTCCGCTTCTCTTTTAATCTGCTCTCAGGTGTGATTTGCCCACACCTGTTCATTGCCCCAGTTGGGTTTAAACGAGCATCTGATGCTTGGAAAAAAAAAAATTTTATTTATCCACAATTTTAAAAGGGTGCCAGTATTTTTGTCTGGTTTGTCTGGTTGTCTATTTATTGCAAAACATGCAGAATTGCAATAAATGTTTAACAACTTAATTTTCCGGAAAATTTTTAGGGGTGTCAACACTTTTGGCCTTGACTGTGTTATGCAGAAAGGTGTAAATTGAGTGTATTTGATGCAAACACTCCATAATGTCCATAAATGTATTTCATTCAGCCTCATCTGGGTCTAATTTAGTAAAAATCTTGTGACTTTTGCGTTCTAAACAACAATTCAATTAATCAAAGGATCCCTAGATTAATTGATTACCAAAATGATTGTTAGATATCTAAGTGCTTTTACTTTGACAAAACCTTAATTTCCATATTTTGTGATATTCTGCAGTTAATCCCAGTTTCTCCAGCGAAATCACATCACGCTCCACTCAGCTTTTGCCTCCATTCCAGTATTTCGACTGCTATTGTTCACAAAGCTCTACAGACCTGAGGTATGGCGTGTGTAGAACGGGCCCTTGCGTCTGTGGGGCGTGTGACGTACATGTTTGTGCATATGTGTGCGCCTACGTGTGTGCGTGTGGAAAAGTCAGGGTCACCGTTCCCAGGGGGGAATGCTGCACGTCTAATAAGATTACTGTCCAAAGCTGCAGAGTCGCCCGGCTCCGTCAACACGAGTCGGATGACAGCTCTAAGTGGCTTGTGTCATATTATACCTGCACAAATAAGTACAGGGATGGCCTTTAGTCTCACCGTTTCCACCTGCTTTAGTGGATTAGGAGTGTAAGGAAATCAATGCCTCACCAATGCCAATGTACATGTACTGTATGCTTCACACAGGGAAAGTCCACAGACAGGACGGGGTGTGAGGTTATGTAGATGACATCGGAACTTTCTGAATTATAGCAGGGAGTGGTAAAAACGCATTACAGTCAATGGTGAGTGATGACGTTTTCTTCTGTAAAAGCTCAAAACACAACTAAATGCGAAAAAAAATCTGATACATACTGACAATACAAAAGTCTACAACTCTGCTAAATATTGAGTTTGTACCTGACAAAAAAAAATCAAATAAACAGTTGTAGAAAACCAGATAAACAACAGGAACACTGAAGCTCACATTTATCACTGACAGACAGTTGAACTCATTACCTTTCTTGCGTTAAAGCCCCGGCATGTAAGATTTCAGCAAAAAATACTTAAATAAACACGATTACTTCAATACAGGTGTTTTTATAGGATTAAAGCAAAACTAAGTAAAATTTTTACCTTCTTAACCGTCTGTGTAAGTCCGTGTGGCGGTCGCAGATGTATTTTTGGGGTGTTTGATGCTCCCGTCGTCATCCCCTGCTGTCTCTGTGCGGTAATTACTTGCCTTGCAACATTTCCTGACATTGACCCGAAGACAACTCTCCTGAGTAACCCTGGCTCTTTTTCATATTTGCAACGTTATGTTTTTGTATGTGATTGCACTTTGTTATTTGTGGGAATTACGGGGTTACGTTGAAGTATGCTATAAAAATACTTGAAAACATGCTCTCTTGCTATGAGGGCTTGATTCTCTACAAACTTGACTGGTAATTTTTCTGGTGAAGGATCTGCCGCCTGCTCCATGAAGAACGTTCCAGAAAATGTATTAGTTTTTTAACTTTGCATCTCCGTGGAGTAATGCAGGTGGCATGTCCACTCCCAGAACGGTGCTGCTTTAAATAAGATGATTTTGAGTTCTTTTTTGAGGAAAATAATAGTTGTGTTGAGTAGTTGAAGTGTCCTTTAGCTCCAAATGTCATTACAAAACAAGCTATTTAAGCACTGCACACAACAACGGAGAAACTACTTTCTGTTTACATTTGATCTTATAAAGTAAACTACGTTATTAAAAAATAATCAAAGAAGCACATTTTATCAGTTGTTCATCTTCTTCTGCAACTTTTCCTGTTATTGAGGGGGACTGGAGACTATCCCAGTGGCTTTGGGCCTTAGGCTGGGTACACCCTGGACAGGGGCCAGCTCGTCATGGCTAACACATGGACACACAGACAACCATTCACTCTCACATTGCTTCACGAGGGCCAGTGTAGAATTGCTAACTGACTTAACACATGTTTTTACATAATGTCAGTGCATTCCATACGCAAACATTCACATATCTATGATGTAAGGAGACTGAGAATTAGACCTCAGATAGATAGATAGATAGATAGATAGATAGATAGATAGATAGATAGATAGATAGATAGATAGATAGATAGATAGATAGATAGATAGATAGATAGATAGATAGATAGATAGATAGATAGATAGATAGATAGATAGATAGATAGATAGATAGATAGATAGAGCAGAGCTTAGTTAGCTCTGTAAAGGGAGATTTAGCCACTTAACATTTAGCTTGCCCTACAACAACTAAGCTCATTTCCTCAACACGCAGACTTTTATTTAAGGAGAGAAGGTAATGAGTTCAACTGTGTCTGATCCCACAGTCTGAGTCAGTGATGAATGTGAGCGGAGCTGCATGTGACATTCGGTTTACAACTGTTTACTTGATGCTCTTGTTTTAGATATCAATATTTAGCAGAGTTGTAAACTTTTATATTTGTTGTAAGGCTGTAGCAACTCTTCCACATTTTAGTTGTGCTTTGAGCTTTTACAGGAGAAAATCTCATCAATCACCAGTGACACATACAGCTTTGCCATTATGCAAACACCACAAACAAGTCTCCATTCTTCTAGGATACGCTTTCGAAAGTTTCTTAACTTTAATTTAATAACTATTTTGTTTGCTGGACAAGTGAATGCACCCTATGGCTCTCAGAAAAAATGTTGAGCGTTGCGCTTAACAATTTTAAATGAGACACATAACTGATGTTTCCTCATCATTATTTTTGATTGATTGATTTCTGCATGTTTGAGTTAATCCTGTATTGTCCTGCAAGTGGGGCTCTGGTGCTCGGAAAATTCCTGTTTTCACCTTCCCCCTATCCCCGCCCACGTCCTGTAATTAGCTGTGATTGTTTGACTCCAATTCAAAGTGTAAATGGCAATCCTCTACGTGTTACGATGAAAAGTCACTATTAAGAGGCGGAGCTTATCAGTTCCGCAGTTTTGAACAGGAAGTCAATGGATCTTTTTCTATTACTAAGCTGTTTTACATCAATATTGCGATTTACACTGAAAAAATGTAAAATTATGATCTACTTATGAAATAGTTCCATACTAAAGTACCTGAAAAAAATGATAATATGTCTCCTTTAAACAAAATTTTCTGCCTTTTGAATAGGGAAAAACTTCGGGTTCATCAACTCCAGTTATAATGTTGCAAATGTTCTATACAGAGACTATTCTTTTCTTTTCCTCTTGATAGAACATAGTGTCCAAATGAGATGAGATTATTCTGCATAATCCGGCCCACAGGAGTATTGATCACCTGCTGCTGCTCCCGGTGCAGAGTTCAGACCAGTTCAGACCAGTGCACGCAGCAGGGATTTGAAAGCCCAAAAAGCACACATCGTCCCCAGACTGCAGCCGTGCTCTCGCAGCCTCCTCCCCGCGCTGAGCTGCCGAGCGCGCTCCGGACCACCGCTGCGGACCACTGCCACGGATTTCTGCAGGTTAACACAAATCTCTGCCAGGTCACACCACGACAGGGACACACAAAGGCACGGCAGATGTTAGTCATTTTGAATATTTTATTGCTATGTTGTTCTAAATCATTCTAAAACTATTCAGGAAAGGTCCCATTTTGTCCCATTTATGTTTGTTGTGTGTTGTTTTAGTGTTTCTGTGAGTACCTTGCAGTTTTGATTCGACAATTTTGACAACCTTATGTCAGATCAACATCGTCAGAAACATATTTTTATGTACGAGCAAAAATCAATGAGCAAAGAGCAATGTATCCAATCCTTAATAACCAATCATAGGTTTGAGTCTCCTTTACTTACTTTTTTCCATTCAAAAGGTGTCATAGTTTGTTTTAAATTGTTAATCGCCATGGCAACAGTCCTAACTTTTCATCATTCTGGAACCCATCCCGATAAAAACCCATATCGAAAGTATAATCTTTTGCCGGTCCATTCACTTTTTGTCTTAAACCCTCAAACATGACATTTGAATTTGCAGACACATTTGAGCAAATATCAGATGGATGGTTAAAATATAATCTGTTCATCATCAGGATCATGAAAATGTTCACTTTTGATTAATGAAGCACTGCTGACCGTCTTCAACACCGACATTCCATTTGACATTAAAAGTATGTATCTCTACGATGTAAAACTCCAACAATGGAAACGATAGATGGATACCTGTAGAATGTACTTTTGGCTGCAGCAAAGAAAGCAATAAAAAAGAGATGGATGACAAGGGCAGAGCCAACTGAAAAGGACTGGACTGAAATATCTTTGGACATTGGAAAATTGTCTTTTACTTTAAACTTAAATGGACAAATTTACCACTGACTTTTTGATTCTTTTCATTTTTTTCTTTTGGATTTTGTCTTTTCGCTCTTTTGTCTTAGGATTTTGTATTATGAAAAAGAAAACTAAGGTATAAAGTTGCTAAAGTCTGCTATTTTGTGGTTCATTTTATGGTCCGTTCACGTTTTGTGCAATACTTGAATCTCAACCAAGACATTTACACGTTCATGCAGAAATATCCTCTCAATATTGTTATCGAAATAATGCAGAAAAATAAATAAAAAGAGATATTGATTTTTATCAACAGTGCCCACCTCTAAGCATGACTCCAATCAATTTTATATAACACAATTTAGTGCCAAATTTGAATATCAATTATATTGTTTATAGTTAAAAATGCAAATCTGAATTAATGCTTTTAATGACATGTTATAGCACATTTCTTTAGCACATCGAAAAAACTGTAAAAAAAAAAAAATATATATATATATATATAAGAAATTCAATTTAGATTTGGTTTTGTACAAATCGCTTAGTGTCTGACAAGAGCGCCTAAAATCTTGACTAAAAGAAGTTGGTGTTCCCTGATGGCCCTCCCGCCTCCAGGCTTATCCTAACTTTATTGAACAGGGGCTAATCAATAGGGCTATAGCAGCTGTATCATCTGCGCTCCATATTGATTTTAGAGTTACACCATCTTTTAATATCAAAAAAACAATCACACGACACACGCACACGCACTTGATAATTAATGCGACACCACGTTATTACGGGAATGTTTTAGGCCAGCGCATACATGCAGTATTAGCCAAAATGGATATCGATCAACATTTGAGCTGTTGGCTAGCGCTATACGTAAGCTAATCTGGTGTTTTCAACCTTTTTTGAGTCGAGGCACACTTTTTTGGTTGTAGCACACAACCCACAAAAACATGACCAAATCAAACTTTTTAGTTAAAAAATGCAGTAGAAAAAGAGAATAATGTCCATGCAACAATGCGGTTCTTCAAAGTTGGTAATAGCAATTTTGTTTTTTTTCTGGTTTAAAAGTATGTTCAGGACACTACAAAATGGTAATTGTTTCAATTAAATCCATGTTTGAATCCAAATTCAACATTTTTTTCATGGCAATACCTTAAGGCACACTCGAGGTATTGCCAGTTGTGCTAAAAGTACCAAATGTTTCGTGATGCATTTAGTGTTTTGTAACTTATATCTAAGGTTTGTGTGGTTTTCAAACTATAAATGGACAACAGTTGAAAATAAAGATCCTAATCAGTTGCATTACCTTAGTTAACTTTCAAAACACTATGAGTTAGCTTTGTGGGGTTAGCCAAGGTGACTTGGTGAGCTTTAAGGAGCTTGTAGAGTCAGCTGACAGGAATAATAACTCTCTTACAAACTTTTACAACTTCACTTAGAAGCTACAAAATGTGCAAATGCAATTGTTAAAATTCAAATTCTGACATCTATACTATATATTTCAACATTTGAAATACTGTGAGTTAGCCTCCTGGGATTAGCTTACATGTCGGTTACTTTAAGACACTTGTTGAGTTGCTGACATGAATAATAACTCTCTTACAAACTTTTATAAACGTGACTAACAAACAAGAAAATGTGTGTAAGCAAATGTTCAAAGTCAAATTTAAACCGTACCGTCTTGCTAACACTGTTTTGTTAACCAAAACACAGCCTCCGTATTAGCTCGCGTTTCTTGCTAATGACAGTTATGGATATATGTTTTGTGTAGGTGTGGGAGGATTAATGCGACGCATGGCCAATGTCTTGGAGGATTTGTTAAGTGAAAGATTAGCGCTCCGTCATAAGGCTCAGCGTCCCGATCCGGCCAAACAGTCGAGGGCGGGGCAGTTTTCCGACTCGTTTTCCGAGCACCGTAGGCATAGATAGAAACGGTGGCGAATCTCCATTTTATTTTTAGCTATAGTTATTTTTTTGCGTTTGTGCTTGTCGTTCTGCTTTTGAGTTTTGTTGATTGACCAAAAAAGGTAGCTAAAGTACAAAGGGCTCACATTTTTGCCACGCTGTAACGGCTGTTTGAGAGATTTGTCCATAAGACTCTTTGTGTAGGCTTAAACGCAACGCCGTGACGAGACGTTTTGTTTTTTTTGTTTTTTTTTTTTGGGGTTGACTTTGTGCTCCTCCTGCTTCCCGCTTCTTTTTCTTATATTGGTTGAATTTTCCTTATTTTTTTGTTAACTTATTTTTTGAGCAAGACAAGTTTTATGTTATGTTAAGTTTTTTTTTTCAATGTAGGAATATTTTTTAACATTTATTTTATTTTATTTTGTTTTATAAGCAACACTTTAGGGAGAAACTTTTTTATTTATTATTTTTTTCTTTTTTTAAATCATGTGTTTTTCTTAATATTTTTTTCTTTTTAATATTGGTTTGATATTCCTTTTTTAATTATTTGAGACTGACAACTTTTTTAGATTTAGTTTTTTTTTTATTTGTTGTTGTTAAGAGATGTTTCTTATTCACTTTTTTCAGTTTCATTTTTATTAATTATGATTTTCTTTTTTTCTTTTGGTTTAATTTAGTTTCCGTTTTTCTTGGATGTAGTTTGTTTATTTAAAAAAAAAAACTCTCTTGCGTTTTATTTTAACAGAAAAGACTTTTTTCTTCTTTTTTTTTTTTCTTTTTTTTTTTAACCATGAACTACTGCATGGCCGACATGTTGGAGCCGCCCCTCACCGCAGGACCCGGCTTCTCTCTTCAGGGGCCTTTAGAATCGTGCATGTTCTCGGGTCAGAGGCAGGGCTCGGGACACTGCGACACCCAGACGCTGCACCACCATCCCCCCTGTGCGGAGCAGGCGTGGGCCCCCTCGCAGCACCAGCAGCACCAGCACTTCTACTCCTGCGCGTACGCCGGCACACAGCCACTCTTCAGAAACCAGTTTTTCAGTGCCGACAGTGCGTTTAGTCATTACCATCAGCCCGAATATTTCCCCGAGATCAAACCGTTGTACTTTGCGCATTGGAGTCAAGGCTCAAGCAAGAAAGGTAGGGAGCTATAGGTGTCCTTGTCGTGTTTTTGGGTTTGTGAAAATGGAAGACATTTGTTAACCTTTGTTGCCGTAGCTGGATTTTAGAGGACGTCTTAATATTTATTTGGCAACACTTTATAATAACTACACTTATTCCTGCCTTAACAAAGCATGAACAGAGCTTAATTCATAATCAACAAATAGTTTAGTAAGAATGATTCAGGCTTAGTAACACTTGAACTAATAGTCGAACCCTAATTCCTAACCCTAACACTGACCTTAACCTTAATTATGAAGTTGCCAAGCCTGAATCATGCTTAATAAACTACATGTTCATTATCAATTAAGTCTTTGTTAAGGCTAATTAAAGGGTAGTTATTATAAAGTGGTAGTATTTATTTTATTTATAGACTAACCAAACGGAGTCACATCACATTGATACTATCCACACAATCATATTTAAAACTAAAGAAAAAATAAATGATCTCAAATTCTAGAGAGCAAATATTCAATTTCTTGTGCTTACTGTATATAATGATTATACTTATTCTTTGTCATCATATTTTTTTCTAGAATGTATGGAAATAAATTTGATTCATTTTTTCTGAGGAACATTATTTCCAGCCAAATAATAATGAACACACAACATAACATTTTTAGGAGTAATTTAAAAAGAAAAATCCACTGACCGTCACCAAGATTGTACACAAATACTTGGTGTGTAACAGGTTTACGTCTCACAGAACATGCAGTAAGGATCAGTTTCTATTTGACATTTCAATTTTTGTGGCAGTATTTTTGTAGAAAATGTAAGTTGAAATATTCGATTGTTGTATTATAAATAGTTTGTCTCAGTAGAATTGGGACATTCATTTCATCGTCCCAAAACAGTGAGGTTCAATGTGGAAAAAGGGAATCGCTTTGTAGTAAAATGGCTGCTAGTTAATTGTGTTGTCTAAACATAGCAGAAAATTCATCTTGTGATTAAGGAGCGACTTTGGTTTTTGGGTCAGTTTACTCGCTCATCATACAAGCTTTCACCTGGAAACAACTTCTTCCAATTTGCTCATAAAGACATTTTGGTTTCATTGAAGCTACTTTTTCTCTGTTTTCTCCAAATGCATTTTTCACTGATAGAAACAAAAACAGCCCTTAAAACACACCAAACTTTACAATCTTGTACTCACTTGATATCTAATCCCAGCCTGTTTAATCAAAGCTTTAACTCCATACAGATTTTGCACAAAATTTGAATTTTTACTAAAATTTCAGTCACGTCTAGTTTACTTAACTAAGTAAGATATCCAAAAAAAAATCCTGTCTGTAAATTTTTTTGTATCTTAAAATGTCAACAAAATGAACAACAAAATTTAAACCTTGGCATTTCCATTTTTCAGATGTATACGTCCTAAATATGTGCAATTTTTTTTTTACACATTAAAGGCTTTATTTATACATGAAAACAGTGCATGATGAAAGACTTGTAATTCATTTTTTCTTGCATTTATATCAGTAGAGTTTAGTAGGAGTTTCAAATAGATATTTCTCGATTTCTCGACCAATAGACTCGCTTCTTGTTGAATTCAAACGTAAATACCATCTTCTTTTCTTGTGTCAAGGGCAGCTTGTTGTTTTCATTATTGATCGTATTAAGCCAATGGAGTTGGTTTATTATGAATGGCAAAATAAATATGCCAAATGTGCTTTACACATGGTACACTTTGACTTGAGTGTGTGTTTAACGTGGCACATTTCAGACTCTGTTTATTCAAAGCTGAGTGTGCAGAAGGCGGCAACTTGGGGCTAAATATTGATCACGGCTGCAACGACAGAAGGCCGACAGCTTCTTTATAATTCCACAAAAAAATATTGATCAATTTGGGGATGCCATTTTGTGATTCTGAGATTGCTTCGTGCGACTTTTCTAAGACTAATAAACACTAACCCAGTCTTCTCTCTTCCTATTAATCCGTGACCAGTTGCTGTTTTGCAGATGAAAACCAAACACTAAACATTAACTTTTGATGAAATCTTCTTGTTTTCTGTTCTTGCCTCTAGGGTACATACCGAGTTACCTAGACAAGGATGAGTTATGCGTCGTGTGTGGGGACAAAGCCACAGGATATCACTACCGCTGTATCACGTGTGAGGGGTGCAAGGTAAGGAAGTAAGTCTGGATTAGGTGGGTTGATATTGAGTTTACGTGGCGTCGTGTCTAAGTGGGGTGTTCTTTTGTAGGGTTTCTTCAGGCGGACCATCCAAAAGAACCTCAACCCGACCTACGCCTGTAAGTTCGAGGGCAAATGCGCCATCGACAAAGTGACCCGGAACCAGTGCCAGGAATGTCGCTTCAAGAAGTGCATCGCGGTGGGGATGGCCACGGACTGTGAGTGCCGAGAGTGAGACGTGGACGGCTGAGTGTTGACCAAGAAGGCTGACAGGTTTTCAGAAAGTTACAAGAGGCCAAAACAAGCAGCCAGAGCCTCACACAACAAGCGACTAGTTAAATGTTATGTGCGAGTACAAATGACGTACATGTTTTTAATAGCATATTTAACATTAGTCCATATAATCCGTCATTCGTCCAGGAGTGTTCCATCGTAGAAAAGGTTTCAGGGGTTGTCATCTGGACACTGGTTTGAAATTCAAGATGTCTTGACTTCCATCCAGAAGTCATTTTTAATCAGTGAAGCTGGTATAAGAACTCTGGATTATATGCCACTCTGATCTGTGAAAGTCCCGCCCACAGAACTTAACAAGATAAGATAATGGCCTGTCTTTGTTAAGTTATTAGTTTGCCCTGCCTAATTTCACCTGAAACTACTGTTTGTTATGTTAGCCTTTGGTCTATTGTCCTGTTGTTAGCTGCAGCTCCTTGTCACTGCTGAGTACTTGATTACATGGGACTGGTACATAGACCTGGACCATAGACCTGGACCATAGACCTAGACCACAGACCTAGACCATAGACCTGGACCACAGACCTGGACCACAGACCTGGACCAGGGGGTTAGGAGACTGTCATAAATCTTTGCTAAATTGAATCTTAAATCCCCATTTCTGTTTACAGAATGGTTCTCTCTTTTCACAAAAATGGCTTCCTGTACTCCACTTTCAATCCAATTCTTCTCCTGCTCAAAATCTCAAAATATTTAACATCAATAATGGATTTTGTGCCACTTTATAATAACTACACCTTCATTTGCCTTAATTAAGCATGAACAAACACTTAATTCACTTAATGAACATAAAGTGCGTTAGGCATGATTCAAGCTTGGTAACTACTCAATTAGTTTATTGCCATTGTCAGTGAAAAAAATTCACAAACATAGGAACTTTGGCGTGAGGTACAACATATAATAATGAATAAAATAGTAGGAAAATAAATAAAAGAAGGTATGCATAAAATTAAGAATTAGCTAATAAAATAAGGTAAAATAGACTTAGATAAATAACATACAGAAAATTTAGATAGTGGTGCAAATTTGTCAGTGCAAATGTGTTTTTTTTGTGTTAAGTGTTCATGATTAAGGTTGCGAATTAGGGTTAGAGTAATAGTTAAGAAGTTACTAAGGCTGAATCATTCTTAATAAACTATTTGTTCACCATCAAGTCTTTGTTCATGCTTTAAAGGACACTTTAAGGACTTTTAAAGGTCACTTATCGGAGAATGTTTTATCTCTACTGTTACTGCGTGACTACATCAGCTTCTGCCATTCCTAGCGTAATAACACATTTTAGTGAACTTTTGTAAGAACTATGAAGCCAGTAGATGACGCCTAACCTCAGTAAGTGCCATGGGAAACAGCAGAGAAATAGATGTTTAATTTGTTGTTTTATAAAAAAAAACATTTGTTCTAAAACATGAGATGCCAAACTTGACATAGTCAAGAGCAGTGGTCCCCAACCCCCGGGCCGCGGACCGGTACCGGTCCGTGGATCAATTTGGACCGGGCCGCACAACAAATAATTAATTTATTGTCAGAGTCTGAGCGATCATTTATTTTGAAAAGGACCAGATTCTCTAGTCTAGGATACGTAAGAGCTTAAATTCTTGGCCAGAACCCGACCCGCAATTCGGGCCGGGTTCGGGTCCACATTTTCCGCTCTTCTGTCTGGCTGAGTCGGACGGCCGAGGGGACAGAGGCGCGCACGTGCGTAACATCCACGGCGAAAGAGCGCGTGAGCAGCCAGTGCTGTGTTGTTTTCCTCCTCATCCTCGAATAAAGTGGTCAAAATATGTGACGTGAGAAAAGACGTTAATGAAAACGCGGCTGCTGAGCGGAGCGAGGAGAGAGAAAAAGAGAGAAAGAGCAGCGGAGGAGAGAGAGAGACGAAAGGAGCGAGGGAGAGAGATCATGTGGGCCGGCGTCAGCGGAGGAACAGGCGCGTCTGGGACAGGAGGCGTCCCGTTGGTGCAGGTAGAACACTAAACACTTGAAGCCCTATCAGGCGCTTATTCTGCCAATAAACTCTGCAGAAACGGGTCGGGTTCGGACAGTATCCGCGCGGACCCAGGTCGGGTTCGGACCATAGACATAAAAAATAATGGACAGACTGTCGTCGCTCCGCCCCATTCATGAAAATGCGGCTCAGTCATGGAGAATTCAAAATGGCCGCGGGTTAGCTCCCACCACTCCCCCCACGGTGGGGAGGCGGGGAGAGGGCGACTTTGGGGCGGCCTTTTGCTGACGTACTGCCGTCGTTGCCTCTATGGTTACCGCCCACTCGTAGATGAATGGCTGAGCCCTGACATTTCCGGCGCGTAAAGCCCGCCTTCTGCAAGAACTTTAAAAAATCACAGCAGCTAAACTAGACTGGTTCAAAAAAATTCACCCCCCTCAGCGTTGTCACAGAGCCGTAAGCTAACGTTTGAGACCAAAGCAGTATTTTGAGCCAGGCTCTAAAGTAGGTTTTGAGACGTCTAACTCCCCATTGACTTGCATTGAATAATTCTACTTCCGCAGCCAGCCCCTAGCGGTCAGCAGCAGATTGCAAACATGGCAGCCTACAGTCAACGGCTCAATTTGAGCGCGGTAGCCTCGCCCACTGGTTCGGACATTATCCGCGTGGATCCGGGTCGGGTTCGGACAGTATCCGCGCGGTCCCGGGTCGGGTTCGGGTTGAATCTTGCAGCAAATGACTCGGTCCGGACAGTACGCGCGCGGGCTCGGCCGGGTCAGGCTTGAATTTTTGGGCCCGATCGATGGTTACATCTCGGTCATTTGAGCTAAAATTTAACCCACAAGCAACAAAATCCTACGTGAATCCTACGTGAATCCTACAGCGCTAATGAGGCAATGAAGCCTTCAAAGCTGCTTCGCCACTTAGAGACCAAGCGCCCTGGATTAAAAGTCAAGTCCCTGGACTATTTTTAAAGAAAAAAACAGGTACACAGTGGATTCACGTTTAATATGACAAATGCCCCTCCCCTACCGGGCCGCAGTAAAATTGTCAAGCGTTGACCGGTCCACGGTGATAAAAAGGTTGGGGACCTCTGGTCAAGAGCATGTGCCGGTATTATAAAGTGTTTCCATGGTTTTAAAATGTTAACAGGTTGTATTTACTCGGTCTCGATTCACGATCTAGAGTTAGATGATGTCATAATCTCAGATGGGAGGCAAGGGCCAAGGAGATTCACCATTTTTGAAGGAAGTAATTCTATCCATTCTTTTAACTGACAACAATCAAGTCTTTGGAGTTGAATAATTCTCTGAGGCTATTGTGAACAAAAAGGTCACTTTTCTTTATTCTTACAGACAAAACATTAAATGTGTCAATTTTTGTTTCATGTGAACAGGCCGGGTAATTACAGAGATATGAACCATAAACCAGGTCAACAAATCTACAATCAGACAGTGAAACTGTGAACTCCACTGGAGAATTCTGACCTGTGTTCAGTTCAGGTTTGAACATTTGAAAATGTGATGTCACATGAATATAACATGTGAAACAGACCTGAAAGAAGGCTAAAAGCCACCTTTTTAAGATGTTTAAGTGCAGCTCAAGAGCAAGTCCAAAAAAACACAACCCGCAATTGCCCAAATTTGTAAGCGACTTTCAAAAAAAATAGAAACCCAAAATTGATATGTAGAAACAGACTTGGCGACCCTGAGGCTGACATGTCTTTGTGTTGTGTGACAGTGGTGTTAGACGACAGCAAGCGTCTGGCCAAGAGGAAGCTGATCGAGGAGAACCGGGTGAAGCGGAAAAGAGAGGAGCTTCAGAAGACAGTGTTTGACCGAGTGGAGCCCACGCAGGAGGAGTGGGAGCTCATCCGCATGGTGACCGAGGCACACATGGCCACCAACGCACAGGGCAACCACTGGAAACAGAAACGCAAGTTCCTGGTGAGACGCCCTGCCGCCTCAGCGCTCATGCCACTGTAGCAGACATCATGTTAGATTGTCACTGTCACGCTATCCACTACAAGGATGTATGTGTGCCCTTTGGTGCCTTAAAAGTAATGTATTACAGGAAATGTGATACTGTGGGAAGTGCCTTTCTATGGACACAATGTTTCCTGTTTCCAGGTGTCTTCCCTTTAAGGAGTGGTGTGTAGCTCACTGCTGGCCTCTGGTGGCAACAGTATAAATTACAGCTCCACACCCTCAACTCGATAGATGTTGTTTACTGATCATTTACTGTACAGAGCTACAGCTCATGTTTAAACATGGCGTTTTGCATCTACCTGGATAGTGCCGGTCTAACATACAGTATCCAATGTCGAGCCCGTGTCCACCACTGCTCCTGTTTAACATGTCTGTGTTTTGTATCTCCTTGTAGAGTGGGGATTATTAGCTGGACCACGGACAAACGTGTGTTCTTCGCAGTTGCAGTTATACTTGATATTCTATTCCTCTTTAAGCAATGATCTAAAATCACTAATGACTAATACCTTGCTTCACTGGTGCCTTCTCATTCCTCTCTTTCTGTTTGTAGCGTTTGATTTAACACCTCACATTTGTTTGACTAATTTGCTTCTCTCTTGTGCAGATTGAATTGTATCGCTGTGGGTTGATTGGGTTTTTGTGGCAACACCAGGACAACAGAAATTATTTTTACCAAACAAATTTTCGTTCTAAGACAAGCACGGAAAATACTTTAATCGTGCAAAAACACGCGCAAATCTGGAATAATAATCAGATCAATGTAGATTTAGACTGTAAGAGTTTGTCCTCAGTGTGGGACTCTCTCCATCATACATAACGGATTTTTATGGTGGAAGGAGTCCGACGATATTTGACTTGTTTTTATTAACATAATTATAAAAGATATCTATTGTGTTGGTTTGGGCTTGTTAAATAGACCCGCTTGTGTGTTGCCATAGAAACCCTGCTGATGTTGTGCTGCTCTTCTCACTGCTCTCTCTCATTTGTCTTCAGTTAACTTGTTTTCTTTGAGTTGACACGGGTTCTTCATTGAAACTTCACGATTCCTGTTGATTATCCAACAGGTCGAGGAAGCTATGCTTCTAAATGAAATAACATGTAATTTATTCTATACTCCTGACCAGAGTGCAGCAGGGGTGAAGGAAGATAAGGTACAGTGCAAATACTTCTTTATCTATGAAATGTCATATACCCAAGTTAACGAGTGTTCTGCTCTCAGCCAGAGGAAATTGGTCATGCGTCGATGGTAAATCCTCCCGAAGGAAACAAAGTGGACATTGAAGCCTTCAGTCAGTTTACAAAAATAATCACCCCTGCCATTACCCGAGTGGTGGACTTTGCCAAAAAACTGCCTATGTTCTGTGAGGTGAGTGCTGCTTTTGTACAGAGGGAAATCTTGAATATATTTAGTCATACTTTAATCTTTGCTAAAGTACTGAGGCTTGACTTGCTTTGCTTTGGGAGTCTGTGATCTGCTTCTAAATCCTGATCCTTGACCTGTGTCCTGTCCCTGTGGGGCAGCTGCCTTGTGAAGACCAGATCATCCTGTTGAAAGGGTGCTGTATGGAGATCATGTCCCTGAGAGCGGCCGTGCGCTACGACCCAGAGAGTGAGACGCTGACGCTGAACGGGGAGATGGCGGTGACGCGAGGCCAGCTGAAGAACGGAGGGCTGGGCGTGGTGTCGGACGCCATCTTTGACCTGGGCGTGTCCCTCTCTTCCTTCAACCTGGACGACTCTGAAGTGGCTCTGCTGCAGGCCGTCATCCTCCTCTCGTCTGGTGAGTGCGCACGGGCCAGGCCACAAACTGGAGAGACAACTATGGGAAATCTACAGATGACGGCCGATAAATCAACTTTGGGTGCAACCAAAAAAAAACAGATGAAATACTTATTGCCATATTTTATAAAGGTGCACCATGTAACTTTTGTGGTGTGCTGCTTGTGTCCATGCAGATGTTATTGCTTTGTCCAGTCATGTTTTTAACTGTATTTTGAGCAAGAAAAACAAGGGATGGATGACGCATCAGGTCCAGTATCAGTATCGGCCAACATTAATATCGGTATCGATCAAATCGTTTGGGAAGAAGTGGCTCATATTTGGTCCAGTCTGTTTGTGCTCATTGTCTTTCCCAGTTTGTCCTCAGTGGATCAGATTTGACTTTTTGCACAGACTCATGAGTAAAAAAGATCATACAAGAGCATTTA
This sequence comes from Rhinogobius similis, assembly GCA_019453435.1. NCBI lineage: Eukaryota > Metazoa > Chordata > Actinopteri > Gobiiformes > Gobiidae > Rhinogobius > Rhinogobius similis. The sequence continues at coordinate 33,424,005 of CM033635.1, read as the reverse complement.
GGCTAAAAATATGTTTACACAATCATACAACAAATTACTTTAAATCCCAGAAAAATTCATCATTATTTATTTACATTATTTTATTACGTGAAAAGTTAATGGCACAGTAAGATACTTTTACCCCTTTTTTCCCCCATTTTGTTTTCTTGCACTAAAAATCTACAAAATGCTAGCATCTCCACAAACCTGACTCCGTGGAATCATGCAGATGACTTCACACCTCCAGAATGTTACATACTGTTACTTTAATTTAATTTAATTTAATTTAATTAATTAAATTCAGATTCATTTTTGAGGGTGACTATGGGTTTTAAAATAGAAATATCGTTATCAACAAATACTGTTTATAAAAACACCTTCACCTTCAGTCCATGCCAGCTGAGTTTCATGTCAAACTGTGGAACATTCAAGTCAAAGCAACATCTTCACAGGACAAGCAGCTTAAAAGTTACACACTGCACCTTTAATAACCCGTCTTTTTCTTAACATTTTCTTACAAGTGGCAGTTATTGCAGTTCATTGCATTAAAGGTTAACTATAAATAAGCATTTCAAGGTTTTGACAATAGCCTTTCACAGTTAAAGAGATCTAATAGTGCATTTACTGTACAATACTAGCACAATAAAGCTATTCTAATTAGCAGTGATGTCTTGATACTCAGCTTAACTATATGTACACAGTACAGTATACATTCTGACATGAAATCCATACCAAGCCCGCTTTAATCAATGCCAGGCCAGGCTGGGCCACACCACAGTTTGTCCAGCAGTGGCTTCAATCAATCGAGTGAGCAGCACCTCGCTCAGATCAATACTGTAGTGAGTCTGTGGCCCATCTGTCCACAGCAGCAGCCTGTACAGTGACAGTCTGCCCATCAATAACTGCTGCTGCTGTGGGCCAGTATCAGGCGAGACGAGGACATGCTCCCACAGCGCTGATATCATTCAGCTTTTTATTGATTACAGCTTCCTTACTTGTTTAAATGGAGCATGACCAAAACATTAGAATCAAGTATACCTTACTATTTGACATTCATTTATTCATTCATAAGTTGTTTTTTGCAAAAGCAAAGAGGGTTTTTTTGTTTGCTAAGAAGCTGTTGATCTATTGTAATAACTATTTTGAAATGACCGAATTATATGAAAGCCCTGAGAGGTAAGCAAAAAAGAAAATAAAGGTGCTCAATTTACTAAGTTCAACACATTTTCCCATCCCTTTAGCCTGACAAAAAAGAAACAAAAACCTGTTTTCCTGAAACAAGTTAATGTATTGCAACTAATGAATTATTGTAATAATGCTCAACTAATGTAGTCATTTTCTGAACTCTGCACAAGCTCCAAAGCATGCCATGTGCTGAGGGAAGTTTTATGACTGAGGCAGAACAGTCATAAACCAAATTGTGCTAGAAACGTGTAAAATTTGTGTTTTAATGACAACAGAAAAACACTTTTTATAAATACACTATAAATATTCTCAAGTGGCTCTTTATCTTCATCTTGGTCAAATTTGGTAGAAATCTCATATTCACGGGTCTTGATCCAAACAACTAATCCATTCATCGAAAGAAAGAATAGGTTGTGTTCACGTGACATCACAACATTCCACCAGCCAGTGATATTTAATACAGATGGTGGGCAGCTAAGATGAATATTATTAAAATGCAGATTTTTGTTGTAAAATAATGAGTTCTTTGGCCTAGTCAATCATCAGGTTCAACGTTTGTTAATTTACCTTTGAGATATTTCATGGTAAAGTATAATGTTATTAATAGGAAAAGTACCTCTTGTATCTGAGATTATGACATAATCACATTCTGCATGAACACAACCTATTGACCATTACCATTACCAAATTACCAAAATAATCATTAGTTGCAGCCCTAATATATATTTCATCAGGCCCACCAACATGGAGAGGACAAAACACTTACAGAACCTTTTTTTATTTGCCTCTTGGCTCTGCGTCATTAACAGGAAGGGGAAAATGGAGCGCCATTTATTTATTTATTTTCACTTGCCTCTCGGGGATTCCGCAGTTTGTATTAGGTCATAGTTAATGTGATAAACACCTTTTGGTCGCTGTGTAAACCCTACTTAAGCTATCTGCAGTGACTAACCCAGAGCGAAGAAAAGATACCGAGTGGATAAAAGCGACCCCGCTTACAGTAAGAACGCATGCTTTTCAAGGTTTGTTTGAGCAATAAAACACCTGTAACTGAGTACATTCCAGTTAGATAAGATGAACGCCATATTGTGAAACATTCTTGGCTAAGCAATAACATATCCATGCATCAGCCAATCAATCAAAATGTTTCATCACAATTTGCACAAAAGGTAATTCAAAGTGCTTTTCAGACATTTAAAATACATAAAATCATGATTCAAAGGCACAACAATCATAATATAATATAAAACCACAATACAGACAAATAAAAGCATAGATAATAAAATGTGTTTAAAAGATAAATCACAGATAATGGTTTCAAGCCTGGATTAGAAGAATGCCAGAGAGATAAAAGTGATACTGTGCACCTTCAGAATAAACAAATGAATAAACCCAAACTTGTTTTCTGTCCCCAGACCGGCCGGGCCTGAGCAGCATTGATCGGATCGAGCACTGCCAGGAGGAGTTCCTTCTGGCCTTCGAACATTACATCAACTACCGCAAACACAAATTGTCCCACTTCTGGCCCAAGCTGCTCATGAAGGTGACGGACTTGCGCATGATCGGTGCCTGCCACGCCTCGCGCTTCCTCCACATGAAAGTGGAGTGTCCCAACGAGCTGTTCCCGCCTCTGTTCCTGGAGGTGTTCGAAGACTGACCCAGCAGGGGGCGCCTTTGTGTGTGTGCATGTGTCTGTCTGTACGGATGGAACCAGCAAACCGCCCAATTCTCCGCTCTGAGCACTACTGACTTCATTCCGTAGAGTAGAGGAGTAGCTCTCTGGTCAGGACACAACCATTCCCTACAGTGCGGGTACATGTCAATAGCACTTGTTTTTTTGTCTTTTTCGTTTTATCGGTTTGTTTCGTTATTGCAGATATAACCTCTCACACCTCGGATTTGAAAATATTTTTATTTTGTGTGTCCATGATTGTACAGTTGGTGTATCTTTGGTGATTTTTAGACACATACTAGAAACCATGCAATTTCTTCTCCGACAAGTTGAAAATGGCTGCTCAATTTACTCATTTCTAGCAACCAAATCTCTTTCCCCGCCTGCTTACTGTTGGTTAATACCCGTTGTATATGCTACAACTCTGTGAATGCAATTTGATGTAGTATCACACCAGTATACTGTAACCTCCAGAACCAGTCAATCCTCACTTGAACCTCAGTACAGTAACACACAGGTCGCTGTGGGTCTCAAACGTCAATGGTATTCTCTTCTTTATTTAATATTCGCTAAATCAAAACAGTAGACAACGGAAACATAGTGTGTTCGCGATGAGCATGTTCTAGATTCTGTTGAATGCATGCACTGTAAACACTACATAACGTACTCAACTCAAATGATCCCGGCCTCAGTGACTCGTACAGACGTGTTGGAAGCTGTGTCCAAACTCACTAGTTCCTACATTACGTCATTTTGTTGTGGTGTCTTCGTTTATTTTGTGTTCAGTTGACTTTCTCTGGCTGTTTCTTCCCATTTTGGGTTGCTACTGTAAATCATCTGCATTCGTGTGATGCTGTCCTATGCTATAACTTTTCAGCAAAAAAACTTGTTTTCACAACATCCCCGTCTTCCTCTTTGCATCTTAAAGCCTTCATTCTACCCATTTTGACCCTGCAGGCTATGAAATCTTAACTAATCTAATCACCTCCAAAGAGCACTTAAAACATCTTCAACTCTGCTACCTCCAGCTCTGCCTCCACTGTTCCACTCTCTCTGAACCGTGGGTCTCGTGGCTCCCTTCATTAAGCTTAGAAAACCATTCATTATCAATTTTTTAATTATCATTACTCATGGGTTATGTAACTGCAACTAGGAATAAGAAAAAGAATGTGAAAGGTTTAATGCGTAACTTTTCAGGTGAGGGCTCCAGCAACTTTGAAGTCACATTTCCACTGGTTCACTTTGAAACGGTTCAGGGCGGTCCAGAAGTGTCTCCACTGTCTTAAGTGAACCATACCGGAATGTCTAAGTGATCCAAAGTGGGCCGTGTGAGGTCTGGCTCACTTTTGGCACCTAAAACGATTTAGTGCAAGATGATTGGACAAGAGAGAACACAGACTCAGGTGAAAACAAGACGGAGCAGCTATGCATTAAAAAAACATTTTTTCACCAAACGCTGACTTGATCCTGTGATAAACAGCTGTATATTCAGTGATGCTAACTGCCATGCTAAGCAAAACAAAAGTAAGCACACGTTAGCGGCAGCTGCTTTCTGTTCATCAACGCACAGCACCCCTGTCAAGACCCAAAATATAACATTTTCAGAGCATAATGCATCTAACATCTGCAAAACCCAATGCACTGCATGAGAGATAAATGCAGAAAAAGCTGACAGTAAACAGGAAGTAGTTTCTTGTTTACACTAGCTTTTGCCTCATGATTAAAAAGTTTAGGTATGATTTATATTTTATTTATTCAGAAAACCTTTATGTTTGTGGGACATCAGCCGCTCACGAGCCTGGACCTCTGCACCGAGACACATTCCACCAAGAAAAGAACCGTTTCAAAGGGCTCTAAAGTGAACCAGTGTGGGAGCCGGAGCCAGTCAAAACAGGACTTACAATAGTGGTGCACCTTCCACCATAAAAAGTTACACACCTTTAATGTTTACATTAATACTGATCTAACCAGCAGCCATCTTTTATCTTATGACATCCAACCACAGAAATGTAACAGTTGAATCCTTAAAGTCTCTTAATGATTGAATGAGTGATTTTGGACACAGCCGCCGACTCTTAATACAAAAGTAAGTGGTAGAGTTGCTAATGTGCTTTGCTAACAGCTAACAGCTCTCTAAGCAGAGCAGTGTTGCATTGGACTGCATCGCCGCTCCATCACTAAAAGGCGTGATAAATGAATCATCTCCCCATCTGCTCACGTTGCACCAAGATCTGTCCGGGCCAACGAGAAATCGCAAAAGGCACGACATAATTAACGGGCGGTATTGTGGCAGCGCTAACCTCTTTGACATTGTGAGTTTCTGAGCACTATTAAAAGCACATAAATGACTCTGATGTCAGGAAAAGACAATCATTCAGTCTCACACTCAAACTCAAACATGCCGTGCCAAAACCCAAGAGCGGTTTATGTGCCCGCTGTGCCCGCAGGCTGTGGGGGCGATCACACTCGCAGCACTTGTCAGGCCGAGCCGCTCACAAGCAAGAGTTCTATCGAGGTCCTGTCGTGTCTGCTGCGTCACTTCTGCGGTGGCAACACAAGTCATCCACATGTGTTTTTGTTTGGTTTCCTGCAACTATCCAAGCACAGGGGTGTATAAAAAGTGACGTCCTGGTGCTACGTGGGTTAACGTGTGTAGTAATGAAATTTATATTGATTTAAATGCAGCAAATATTATACAATAACATCTCAAATCAACAGAGTACAGAGACAGACAATACAGGAAATAAAGGACAGATATTGTAAAAGGTGGATACAAAATGTGTCAACAGTTTTTATGAAAGAATAAGAGTGTCGTATCGTAATTCAATTCATAAACCCTTTTAATCTACAATTAGTTTAGACACATTTTGTCTTTTGTCTTTCTATTCTTAAAGGGCACACTTCCAAGGAGACAGATTATGCCAAATCAACTTTTTAAGAATTGAAGAAGCTCTATAGACTTTTAAGAGAAAACTATTTCCTTGTTTCATTTGCTTGTATAGAGATTTTAATATCAAACATTAAAGTGCACGTGACAGGTTCTCATTTTGTCTAATTGTGACTGGTGGGATAAGCCATGTTTACCACAGTTTCATGTCAAATGGCAGTTTGTAAAGAACATTTTTAAACATCAAATTAAAAAGTACAGGAAGTAGTGCAGTGAATCCCTCTGTGATGTCATCAATAAGCGACATTCCATTGAAAATGCATAGAAAAACAGTTTAAACATTCATTTACCACAACAAAGGTGTCAGAAGGTATTATTATATGTTAAATCATAACTATTGTGTAATTTATATGGATTTTGCCCTTGTTTACAGTATGGTTGCTAGGTAACAGTCGTGGAATTACATCACATCTGCTTCCCATGTCCAACCAGGAAGTAACTTTACAAAAACTGTCAAAAAATTGGCAAAGTTTTTAGTAAAAACTCCAATATAATCATGTTAACTACATTATAATGACATGTATAGTCTTGCCTGTCATATGCACTTTAACATCTGTTTGACAAAATGCTAAAAGTTGATTTATCATTTCATGCCTCCTTTAACTTGTGCAGAATACGTATGGAATGAATTGCCAGGTGTTGTTTTGTCTATCGATAATGTCATGTCTAAGGTATACACACATGCTCGTAATGTCATACTCATCGTTCTTTTGCATTATGTTCAAATGTGGGCCCACCGCCTCTGCGACGCCTTGATGGGAGATCACGGCCAAAACAACCCCAACAAAACAACACGGTAGTCTATGATCGACCATTCAGCGACGTACACTGAGAATGACTTTGATGAACTTGTAAAATCCTATTGCTTTTTCCCTTCCCGCACTTACGGCTGGTTTGCTTCCTTGATTTACTTTGGGTTTTCTGTATGGTCTCGTCGTATGCAAACGTGACAACCATGGGCTTTGTAAATGACGCTCGTACACTACTCCTGACGCCGTTTTTCTTTTCTTTTTTTCCCCCTCCTCTTTTCTGTGAAGTGATGCCTTTTGAATCCAAGCAATAGATTTCGCTGCAGTGTTTGAACGAGCCGGACCTCACGTACACACATCTCCTGTACAGACTAAATAAATGCACAGACAATCAGAGGGAGAGAGGCGGGGGAGGGGACGAGCACCCGCGCCTGGCATTGGTCGCGTTTACGTACGTGAGGTTAGCTTCTTTGGACGTTAGCGCAGTCCGCGGGAGTCGCGCGGGCCGGAGCCTGCGCCGCCCGGTATGATTACACAAGGTTATAGAAGAGCCGTGAGAAGTGCGCAAAAAACGCTAAGTCTTGACTTCTGTGTTGGTTACTGATTGGTTGAGCAAAGAACAGCGTGGCAGTAACACAACTTTTGATTGGACTATATAAAAATGAAATGTACAGAGCTGACATTATTTGATTCGAATTGCGGTGAGTGGCAGAACAATTCAAATTTAATTTTAGTTTCCGTTTCCATTTTGCAGTGTCAAGTTGTTTGTTTTTTCGGGACTACAACAATAATGTCCTCAAAACACGGACGCAGAAATGTCAGGAAAGGAGCGAAAGGTAATGAGTTCAACTGTGTGTGATCCCAAAGTCTGTATCAGTGATAAATGAGAGCGGAGCTGCAGTGTTCCTGTTGTTTATCTGGTTTTCTACAACTGTTAGTGTTTACTCGATTTCTTCTTTTTAGATGTCAGGTACAAACTAGAGTTGTAGACTTCTAAAAATGCCTGAACAGCCAAGACCATACGCTTTGGCAATACTTTACAAAATGTCTGGAATCCCATTTTTCTCCCCCTGATTTCAAAAGGCTGTGACTGACAGACGGATTAACCAATCAGAGATCCGTACGTGTCTCAACTATGGATCTATTAAATTACCTGGATAAGGCATGTCCCGTGTTACCGCGAGCCAGATTGATTAGTGGTTGTGTGACCACTGCAGCCTTTTTGCATAATTACATATTATAATAGCAGACAGTACTTCATTATTTTCAATATTAAAATGAAATAGAAGGAAATGTTCTTTTTAACTGTTTCTAAAATCACTGAAATTACAGTTTTTATATGAAGTGCTGTCACGGTAAACATGTGCGAGCCGCGTGAACGAGCACGTCGAACGATACAAACAGAAGCTCGTGGATATGGTTAGACTACAGTTGTATTTAATTTGATTTTCAGATGCTTTTACATTTGATCTAATATGAAGAATAGAATTACAATCACACAAGCTAAAGTTGACACTTGCAAGCTGCATGATCGCTCCTGTCGCTCAAAGCATCATGGGGGATTGTGGTCACGCGGTGAGAGGAGCTAGCCCCTAATCAGGAAGTTAAAAATTTTTGGCTTCATGCGCTAATGAGCACACGCCATAGGGATTAATAGAGCGCCATTTTGAATTCATCCTCCAGGTTTTATTATAGTTCTATGGCGGCTTAGGAGGAAAAAATTGACATAAATTACACTGAAGCTTTAGAAATGGCTCAAATTTCTACAGAATCAACAGCACTACTAAACTGTAAATCTGAGGTAAAAGAAATTATATATTTTGTTCTGAATGTTACAAGAATATTCGAGTGATGATTGTCTTCCACATTTGTGAGACTCGTGCTACAAATTAGCGACTGTAGAGATTTTGAACGCCCCCCTATGATCTAATTCCAGACCCTGCATTTGAACAGCATGTAGGAGGGACTATTACAAAAGACTTTAGCAGCCTTTTCACATTTTAGATGCGTTTGAGTTCTTACAGGACGAAGTGTCTTTACTCATCGTTGACACGTGCACAGTTTTGCCACTCACTGCTAAAATTTCGACTGTTGTGACGTCACCTGCTCAACCTCTACAGCAAAATGATTGGTAGACTATATGTTTTGCTTATGGAAGTAATTTGAATTCTGACTCCCATTCTGTTATATTAGATTAATATTAGATTAAGACATGAAATAAAGCTATTTCTGTTATTTACATTTGCAGCTGCTTGAACTCTTTTAGAATGTATGTAGAATGTATGTATGCAAGGAGGACAAGATACCTTAAGTGGAAAATAGCCTCAATAAAATATGATAAAAAACTGAATTCATAATGAACAAATAGTTTATAAGAATGTTCATGTTTTAATAGTGTAGTTATCATTAAGCGTTACCTTCCATTTATGCAGTAAATGTTTGCATATTAACAAAGCTGTGGTTGCCCTGTCAGTAACCAATCAGAAGTCAACGGTAATGGTTTGTGTCAGTGCCAAAAATAACATTAAAAAAAAGAATTATCATTTAAATAAACAGCTTCTACAAACGTGGCCTCCACTCTTGAGCGGCGGTAGGCGACATGTTTCATTATCTCAGTGGCCCTTTGGACCAAAAGTCCCAGGAACTAACCTCAGGAACTAAATCAGGTCGCCTCTGTGTTTGGTTTTCACTGCATCTCCAAACCTGTGTGTAGCCTCATTAATCAGGTTAGCATATTAGCACGTGACAGACTACATTACTGTCAGTTTATCAATGGTTACAATTTACTGCATAACCCACACTTACCTCTTTCCAGATCGTAGACTAGACTCAGGAGTTCAATAACGTGTCACAGTATTAATCATGCAAATTGCCATAGAACTATTGATGCTGACAGTCTGAAGGCACGTCTCGATTATTTTGACCAATAAGAGCGGTTCAGTGCTGTTATTAGCTGCTCGTTTGTCTCTGCACACTCTACCTCAGGCGCAGAAAACAAGGACCTGGAACTAGCTCCCGTTAGCGCATGACGTTCCTCTGACCTTGGGATGATTTAGGTTCCTGGAAAACTCGGCATGCAGTACAAGGGCCATACTGAGAGTCACGGCGACACAAGCATTACCGACTTAGCATTGACGATGTACTATTTAGCTTAAATTATTATTCATTTTCATTTATGCTGGCTTATAGTTTAACACTTAAAATCCATCTTGCCCCAGCACAGATATTGAGTAAAAACAGCTCTTAAAGTCAAAATGATAAACTCTTAAAATTATAGATCGTTTTATTCATCGCAAAGCAACAGCAAAGCGCGTGGTTAGCATGCTAATGTTTGTTAGCTTTACCCAACCAGTAAACTCCGCTCTAAAAGTTATAAAAAACGCTTATAAACTCATCGCAGTGAATACGTAAGTGAGGACTAACTGTGGACTGTTTAATTTTGTTTTTCAAAGTTTAAAGACAGTAAAATTATGCTACAGCACCTTTAAATGAACATAGTATTGTGTGGTTGAGAAGGAATAACTTGTGGCTGAATTGATTTATTACCTTTAATGTCAATTTGATTCAAAACGAAACTGGAATTGATTTTTGTTTTTAAATGATAAAAGAATAATGAAATGTTGTGGTAAAAATATCTCCATACAGCTAAACTAAACTGGATTCTTTCTTTAGGCTAACATGACTATATCCTCGGCGTTCATGAACCTGATCAATGCCTCGCGCCGGTTCCACACTTTACTCGTTAGAGGTGCCAAAGTCTCTCCCAGTTGTTACACTTGGTTTCTCAGTTACAAACTGTAACATAATGTGCACCATAGAAAGCTATTTTACCATACAAATGAATATGGATGTATATTTTCAGACTGCAGATTTTTTTTACGGATATTGTTAGCATTATATGTTTTGCAAAGCGTTAAAAAAAAAAAGAATAAAAACTTGCTCGGATATCAAGTAAGCAAGATTTGAAAACGAAATTTCGCAGTAGTCGGATTTCACTAAAAAGCAGCACAATGACACATTACAATACCAGCATTTACGGGAAAATCCATTCACGTTAACTACACCGACTTCTCTCCTCGTGTGCTTGAGTGTTTCCTCATTCAACTCTGTTCATCACCCACTGGAAAACAAAGAGAGACAGCCGTGAGATCTGTGTGTCCAGACGGGGGTTTGTGCTAGCTAAACCGAAAAAAAAAAAAAAAAAAAAAAACTAAATGCAAAACAGTCCAAAATGCAGCGCCTTGCACTCACATCGACTGGGGAGCGCTGTCCGCCAATCAGTCGACTCAGGGCGGCGTCCCGACTGAATGTGGAAGACTTTTGAGAATTCTGAATCGTGACAATGAATGAGTGAATGACGCTAATGTGAACTGGATGTTGAGAATAAAGATGGTTTTGAGAAATGCTGGTGTCTGGGGTTTTATTTGGTTGTTTGTTGCTGATCGCAAACCTGGTTATTAGCAAGGATAGTACTTTAATCAATAGATGTTTAAGTTACAGAATAATATTCACTGGTTTTAAGTGACTTTGTAAAACAATGAAACTAGGCTAAATAATTGACTATATATCAATAAAAATAAAAATAAAAAAAAAGCATTAGGCAATATGCAATAGAGCAGAATGGGTGCTTGAAATACAAATGTACAGAAACCCTGCTGAGACATTAAAATGATTTTATTTTAAAGTCTACATGACAGGTTAGACTTCTACACGTTTGACTAAAACGTAATGAGATTTTACTAAACATTTTGCTCATTTGTCCCTAGTTTGACAGTTTTCCTAATGTTTCAAATGTTACTTTCTGGTTGGACTTTGGCGGGAAATATGACAAAGAAAGAGAAGGGTTCAGTCCAAATGATGTGTCAGTCCTGGTCCATCTGCAGTCCGTCCTGTGGGAGGAGGATCTCTCCTTTATGTGGTTTTCCCCGAGGTTTCTACTTTTTCCCACAGGGTTTTTTGTAGTTTTTCCTTGAGAGAAAGAGGTCAAGGACAGGGGATGCTCTGGGATATTTATCCACCGCTAAATTCTATTTAAAATTGTTTAATTGAACTACAAAAATACATTTAATTCAGTGTAGTTTAATACACAGCTATCGACCCCTAACCCAAACCCTAACCCTAACCTCACCCAACTTAACCATGTAGCAATTGTTAATTAATAAATGACTCCCATTTTTAAAAAAATGTATCTAGTCTTTAGCCCCTGGATGTGACGGAGTGGAGCTCCACTCAGCCGCCAATGGTGGCAAAGCTCCACTCCATACAGCGTCTGCAGCTAGACTCTTGTATAGGAGGAGGTAATTCCACAACTGTTACCTAGCAACCAAACAAGGGCCAAAATCCATGAAAATTACACAATAGTTATGATATGACAGATACATTCCTGATAACACCTTTGTTTTGTAGAATAATCGTTTAAACTGTCCGTAATTGTGTCAGTTGTGTGTAAATTGTCTCTGTATTTTCATCTGTTCATCGCTTTTTGATGACATCACAGAGGGATTCCATTTATTTTAGAACTCAGTACTACTTCCTGTAATTTTACACTTTTATTTTTGAAAATGTCTTCACAAACTGCAACTTTACGGAGGTAAAGCTATGATTAATATGTACAAGTGTCATCGTCAGAGCTTGAGCTCCCTCTTGTGGGCTGAACGAGGAACGTCAAAGAACAGCAGATAGTTCATCAACATTTAGGCCCACGTTTGCAGACCTGTGGGAGTCAGTATTTGTATTAAAGGCATGTTTTGTGACAGGTCGGTCTTATTACCTGCAGGGCTTTTGCCTGAGCGTAGACATTCATCGATTATTTATTTTATTACTTATTTATGTCCATGGTGCTGAGGGCCAGCTGCAGGGCGCTCGACTGGGAGCCACCCTACACTGATTTAATGTCCACAACATCTCAAGATGGTAAAGCAGTGAGATGTGTCCCTGCTGCTCCCTGAATCTGGACTTCAGGGTCCTCCTAGTGACTTCAGGGTCCTCCTCGTGACTTCAGGGTCCTCCTCATGACTTCAGGGTCCTCCTAGTGACTTCAGGGTCCTCCTGGTGACTTCAGGGTCCTCCTCGTGACTTCAGGGTCCTCCTAGTGGCTTCTGGGTCCTCCTAGTGACTTCAGGGTCCTCCTCGTGACTTCAGGGTCCTCCTAGTGTCTTCTGGCTCCTCCTAGTGACTTCAGGGTCCTCCTCGTGACTTCAGGGTCCTCCTAGTGGCGTCAGGGTCCTCCTCGTGACTTCAGGGTCCTCCTCGTGACGTCAGGGTCCTCCTCGTACCAGGTCCTCGTGACTTCAGGGTCCTCCGTGGCGTCAGGGTCCTCCTCGTGGCGTCAGGGTCCTCTGTGACGTCCTCCCAGGTCCTCGTCACTCCTCCTCGGCGTCAGGGTCCTCCTCGTGACGTCAGGGTCCTCCTCGTGACTTCAGGGTCCTCCTCGTGACTTCAGGGTCCTCCTAGTGACTTCAGGGTCCTCCTCGTGACTTCAGGGTCCTCCTCGTGACTTCAGGGTCCTCCTAGTGACTTCTGGGTCCTCCTAGTGACTTCAGGGTCCTCCTAGTGACTTCAGGGTCCTCCTCGTGACTTCAGGGTCCTCCTCGTGACTTCAGGGTCCTCCTAGTGGCTTCTGGGTCCTCCTAGTGACTTCAGGGTCCTCCTCGTGACTTCAGGGTCCTCCTCGTGACTTCAGGGTCCTCCTCGTGACTTCAGGGTCCTCCTCGTGACTTCAGGGTCCTCCTCGTGACTTCAGGGTCCTCCTCGTGACTTCAGGGTCCTCCTCGTGACGTCAGGGTCCTCCTCGTGACTTCAGGGTCCTCCTCGTGACTTCAGGGTCCTCCTCGTGACTTCAGGGTCCTCCTCGTGACTTCAGGGTCCTCCTCGTGACTTCAGGGTCCTCCTCGTGACTTCAGGGTCCTCCTCGTGACTTCAGGGTCCTCCTCGTGACGTCAGGGTCCTCCTCGTGACTTCAGGGTCCTCCTAGTGGCTTCTGGGTCCTCCTAGTGACTTCAGGGTCCTCCTCGTGACTTCAGGGTCCTCCTCGTGACTTCAGGGTCCTCCTCGTGACGTCAGGGTCCTCCTCGTGACTTCAGGGTCCTCCTAGTGGCTTCTGGGTCCTCCTAGTGACTTCAGGGTCCTCCTCGTGACTTAAGGGTCCTCCCTCGTGACGTCAGGGTCCTCCTCGTGACGTCAGGGTCCTCCTCGTGACTTCAGGGTCCTCCTAGTGGCTTCTGGGTCCTCCTAGTGACTTCAGGGTCCTCCTCGTGACGTCAGGGTCCTCCTCGTGACTTCAGGGTCCTCCTCGTGACTTCAGGGTCCTCCTCGTGACTTCAGGGTCCTCCTCGTGACGTCAGGGTCCTCCTCGTGACTTCAGGGTCCTCCTAGTGGCTTCTGGGTCCTCCTAGTGACTTCAGGGTCCTCCTAGTGGCGTCAGGGTCCTCCTCGTGACTTCAGGGTCCTCCTCGTGACGTCAGGGTCCTCCTCGTGACTTCAGGGTCCTCCTCGTGACTTCAGGGTCCTCCTCGTGACTTCAGGGTCCTCCTAGTGGCTTCTGGGTCCTCCTAGTGACTTCAGGGTCCTCCTCGTGACTTCAGGGTCCTCCTCGTGACGTCAGGGTCCTCCTCGTGACTTCAGGGTCCTCCTCGTGACTTCAGGGTCCTCCAAGTGGCTTCAGGGTCCTCCTAGTGACTTCAGGTCCTCTCGTGACTTCAGGGTCCTCCTCGTGACGTCAGGGTCCTCCTCGTGACGTCAGGGTCCTCCTCGTGACTTCAGGGTCCTCCTAGTGGCTTCTGGGTCCTCCTAGTGACTTCAGGGTCCTCCTCGTGACTTCAGGGTCCTCCTCGTGACTTCAGGGTCCTCCTCGTGACTTCAGGGTCCTCCTCGTGACTTCAGGGTCCTCCTAGTGGCTTCTGGGTCCTCCTAGTGACTTCAGGGTCCTCCTCGTGACTTCAGGGTCCTCCTCGTGACGTCAGGGTCCTCCTCGTGACTTCAGGGTCCTCCTCGTGACTTCAGGGTCCTCCTAGTGGCTTCTGGGTCCTCCTAGTGACTTCAGGGTCCTCCTCGTGACTTCAGGGTCCTCCTCGTGACGTCAGGGTCCTCCTCGTGACTTCAGGGTCCTCCTCTTGATTTCAGGGTCCTCCTAGTGGTGGTCCTCCTCGTGACAGGGTCCTCCTCGTGACTTCAGGGTCCTCCTCGTGACTTCAGGGTCGTGACTTCAGGGTCCTCCTAGTGGCTTCTGGGTCCTCCTAGTGACTTCAGGGTCCTCCTCGTGACTTCAGGGTCCTCCTAGTGGCTTCTGGGTCCTCCTAGTGACTTCAGGGTCCTCCTCGTGACTTCAGGGTCCACACTTTGTCGTCTCTTTGCAGCCAACAACAAAAACTAGCAGGGCACGAAGAGGGTTTGAAATACCAACCATAAAGCCAACTGGCATTATTTCTGTTTCTGTTTCTTTTTTACATGACTCACCATGAGTCCACGCTGCACAGCAGAGCTCAGATGGACTGAGGCTGTGTGGCGCCATCTGCTGGACAGCTCTGTACTGACATTACCACAACAGAACTATTTAGGTTAGATTATAACAGAGGTGGAAAGTAACAAAGTACAAAAGTTAAAGTATTGCACTTGAGTGAAAATGTAGATGTAACGTAGTAATGTAATGTAGATATAATTCAAGTAGATCATACAGTGAACACTTTTTACTTTTATTTCACTACATTTTAGAGCAGGAATGTGTACTTTCTACTCCACGCTCATGTGACATCCTGTCGAATAGTTTTGTGTGAAAGGTTTTAAGCAAAAAAAACCCAAAAGAATCAAAGTTTTTGGTGAAGAAAAATCTGCACACGTTATTATTTATCAAGATGTCTACATCTACAAACGCGTGGACAGTTCTGTGGGAAATTCTTACTTAAGTATATTTTAGAACGTGATACTTTTACTTTGTAGTAATTAGTTGGTAATTGTTTTGCTCCTTTGTTCTGCTACCACCTGATTTTAACTTAAGAGACAAATATTATGCATTTTTTAAAGATGCCAAAGGTGCTTCAATAGTTGTTAAATCCAAGACACATTTGCAAATAAGACACTTTCAGTTTTGAGAGTTTATGCTTTTTAAATGATTAACTAAACTATCCATTCAAACACAATAAGCAGAGATCATCGTAGCATACTGCGAAGGTTTATCCCCACAAAGTGATGAGAAGGAATATTTCTACGAGGGACAATAAACCTGCCTTGTCATAACTGTGATGCACTATTTGTATTACACGAGGATAAACTTCCTGCCTCTGCATCAGTGATTCCCAACCTTTTTTCTCGCGTACCCCCTGAGCTTTGTCTCACACTTGGAGTACCCCTTAACTTGAGTTTCAGGGTTTACTAGTCGAACATTGTGAATTATTACTATTAGATGTTTTGTTTTAATTGTATTTATAGTTCAAGATTCTCCAAAAAGCTGCTAAATTTACAACTAATAACACTGTTTGGTTTTTTTTCAGATAAAAGTACATTTCATCTTCTTTTAAAACCTGAAACCATGCCATGTACCCCCTGCCAACTGCCTCTGTACCCCTTAGGGTCCCCGTACCCCTGGTTGGGAAACACTGCTCTACAGCAATCCGAATTTCAAAAACAAAGACACCACAACTTGCATTTATAAAATTTATTTGTCGATATATTTATCTATACAGTACTGTATGATAGCGTGTATCTTCATATAAATCTATGCATACTGCCATCCTTTGACGGAGGAGAACAGAGACACGAGCACGACGTCAGAAGCTCTGGATATCCACACATTCCACCCAGGAGTCCCAAAAGTCCAAACGGCAAACAGATGCAGCTCACTCACGCTGTAGCTTCGTTTTAACTACAATCAGTGAAAGTACAATCATAGTTTATTTATTCATATAGCGCTTCTATTTGTAACTCTACACTATACATTCTGTACAAAAGGTTTTCAAGCAATTCGGGTGGAGCTGGAGCCTGCGACGGGTGTTTGTGATGTTCAAACGTGGCATGGACTTCTCAGACTGCAAACCCGGCCAGGACATACACCATTTGAATTTACAGTAGAAAAAAAATACACGTACTCAAACTTTAAAACAATACGATAGTTGAAATTTCACCACTCCACATCCATCACTGGTCCACGAGAGGAAAAGCGGCTCTTCTGATTCGTCGCAATGCCCAAATAACTTAAAAGGTAAACAGAAATTTTAAAACACAACAACTGCGTCATAAGCTCGCAATTTCGACGTGACGATTCTGGATGTTTTGTAAGCGTTGTCCAAGGAGATCCTCGACAGTTTAGCGAGTAAAAAAAAGAGCTGAGTGTGGTGGTTATGATTGGTTCATGTAGTTTTCCAAAGCAGTCACATATTGCACTATGAATGCAAAGACACCAGGCTACACTATTCAGGAAAGTGCTTCCATTGTCTGTACAGTTTCAAAGCACAGGAGCCATGTTTCCATCCAGAGGTGAGGCACGCTCGCTCACAAAACTCATTCAAATGAAATTATTATTCAAATGTTTCGTGCTTGCTTTGCTTTGTGTTCGGTTTCACATTCAAAATCAATTTGTGCCATA
Source organism: Rhinogobius similis (assembly GCA_019453435.1). Classification (NCBI taxonomy): domain Eukaryota; kingdom Metazoa; phylum Chordata; class Actinopteri; order Gobiiformes; family Gobiidae; genus Rhinogobius; species Rhinogobius similis. Next base: position 33,406,897 of record CM033635.1, on the reverse strand, counting down.
AAAGTACAAGAAAGTTTAAGTCAGAACAGCTTCATTTGTAACATGTACTCATCGCTGTGTCTTTTTTACATCGATATATGAAAGTACTACTCATGTTTCATAACGTTGTAGTAATACATTCTCAGTACTTTATGTTTTTAATCCAAAGAAAATACATTTAAAGAGGCTGTACCCGATTTCTTTCCACGGAGTTGAGCAAAATCTGTTTCTTCCCAGGACAGATAAATTGTTAAAGCATATTATTAATATAAAAGCAAGATATTCAGGTTAAAATTAGACTGCTGTGTCCTGTCTGCGTCGAAATATAAAGTGTTTTATTCATTAAAGAGAAAGTGTGCTGTCAGGATGCTAATGTTTGTCAACTTTATCGTGACGACAATTAAACCTCGGTTCTGAAAAGTGCTTACAAAGTTACGATGTTTTGAAATGTAAAACTGCACAAAAACAATCAATGAAGTCTGCTCTTTCTTTAGAGATGACGTTTAGACATAAATTATCAAAGTATTTTTCAGATTAAAATGTGGGCCTAAAAAAAGCCTTTTAAAAAAAAAAGGGGGGAAAAAGTGTGAAACAGCTTCAGTTCCCTGATGTGCCTTTAATTAATCAGGAGACTCAGCAGATTGTGTGGAACTCGTGCCACTGAACAATCCCATTGTGCTGAATATTTAGGACGCTTGGAATAGTGTGAGAAAGTGAGGAATGAGCTTCAACTGCTGCAAACTGTTTAAAATGAACGAGGTCTGTTTTTTGAAAATCAGGCACAGCACCTTTAAAGTCGTATATAGCTAAATTAGCAACCTGTGTCAGTGTTGTTCTTTTCTTGTTCTGTCTCTCTTTTTTTTGTTTTACATCAATGTATGAAAATTCCACTTATGTTTTACGATCATTCAAATTACGATTCGTCTCTAAATTCCTAGTAAGTGATGCTTTTTTTTAATCCAAGGAAAACACATTTAACCAAACAAAATAGTGCAATAAGTTAACAAACACCTTTTTGTACTCTGCTTTAAGGGCACTTAACAATTTGGATATCTTCTGTCCCTATTAGCATTAGCATGATAGCATTAGCATGTTAACGGTGCCCTCCCCTCTGGATGGAAGCCCCTCCCGCTCCACACAAACACAAGCACAGACACAAACACATACACGCTGCGTCTGTCTGTACACGTCGCTCATGGAGGAGGCAGCGTCTCCCTACAGTACCATTGGATTTCAACAGTTTGTTCGCGCCTCACGGGCCGGGCTCTACAGGTGGTCCCGTCCCTGGCCCCGGGCTCTGGTCCTACAGTGTTCCGCTTCGGGCCTCAGGAATGGACCTTGAAGGCCAGCAGCTGCTCCGAGTGCATGTTGTTGAGCGAGCGCAGGTCGGGCAGCTTGAGCAGCAGCTTGGTGAAGATGGCCGCCTCGTTGGGGTGGTTCTTGGTGATGAGGCTCCGGAGCGCGCGGATCAGCGTCTCCTGCAGCGCCTCCACCGAGTTCACGTTCTCTATCCCCGAGCGGTCTGCAACACAGGGAGCAACTCTTTTCAGGCATTTCTTTTTTTTCCCCATGGGTAGATTTCTCTCTCTAGTTGGTGAGTGAATACAGTTAGACTTAACCTGCTTATTCTCTTAAGGTTTCCTGATCAACACAATTGTTTTTTGGCTTAGGCCATGAGGTGAATGAAGGGTCTGGTCTAGTCACTAACAGTGGTGGAAGGGTCCTGTTTTCTGTCCTGTGGTGTGACATGCCTTTGTAGCAAAATTCAAAAACCGATTTAAAAACTAAATCAGTGTAAGGAAGGTTTTTTTTTTCTCAAGCAATACAACATTTTGGGTGTAACACTTTAAAGCAGAACTCAGTAACTTCAGCGACAGAGCTCCCCCTGCAGGTCTCTTGTGAACCTACACTCCCAGTAGAACGACGCCAAAAGCTTGTTTTTTTCCTTCCTTTTTATTGAAATAAGGAAGTTTAATCACATATAAAACATTTAATGTCGCCAAAAATAAAAAAGAGAGCCAGGGTTTCTCAGGAGAGTCGTCTTCAGGTCGGAGTCAGGAAAGTTGCAGCTGGTTTTCCGCTCAGAGACAGCAGGGGGCAACGACGGGGGCTTCAAATGGCCCAAAAATACATTTACAACCACCACACGGACTTATGAAGACGTTTTAGTTCTACTTTAAACTTTTTAGATATTTTAACTGCTGCAGAGTGACATCTCCTGTCACACTGCAGGACATCCACTAACACACATTCACATTTTCATAAATTATCTAACCTATCTATATTGTCAGTGATTTGTACAATTGTCTCTCCCTAAAAGATGTTTTAACCTAATTAAATGTTTGTTTGTTTTCCAGAAAATAAAGCTGTCACACCACAGGAGATCACCAGCATGTTCAAAATCTTTCACCAAGTAAGATTTTACACAAATAACAATATAATAATGATTTCTTTTGCCCTGTGCCTTAAACCCTGAAGCTCAGTTTGTCCTGGAGCAGAAATGACAGATGAGCTCCTTCTGGTTTTTATTTAACTGTCTTTTTAAATATGTGATTTTTCATGTCACGCACAAAACACCATGGATAACAACGCCAAGACATTTTTGTGAACTATTGTGTTGCGTTTTGGAGAAAGGAAAAGTTGTGTAAACAAAAAGTTGCCTAGTAGAAGCAGTAAGAGCAGTAGTAGGTTGTATTTGGGGCGTACCTGCCGACACGAGCACGACGGCGGTGAAGAGGCTCATCTCCTCGTCGGTCAGGCCCAGGTTCATGAGCTTCTCGCTGAAGTCGAACATGGAGTTGAGCAGGTCCCCGGCCCCCATGGCCCTCAGGCAGTCCACGCTGTACTTCTTACCCCCCAGGAAGGTGACGGTGCGCTCCTTCACGTCGAACAGGGAGGCAAAGCGCACCACCAGCACCTGGACATACCAACAGGACACCATGATAGTACGAGCGGCACACGTGGGACGGGCTGAGCTCAGACTTAAAGCGTTTGACAGCTCTGACTCTTAACTGTCTGACATCTATTTACACAGCTGTAGACACCAGACGGACTCACCTGGTACAGAGCGTACCACAGCAGACATAAAGGCTAAATCCTGATTAAATCCTTTCTAGACTTCTGTGGCCAATGTACTCTGTCCTGGAAAAGGAACAGGCACCTCCTAAATATCATGTCACAATCCTGTTACTGTATTTGTGTCACTTATGTTAAAAGCTCCATGTTCTGTGAAGAAGAAGCAGTGTGTGAGGAGCAACAGGGTGAGGAGCATGAGTGTGAGGAGCATGAGGGTGAGGAGCAACAGGGTGAGGAGCATGAGGGTGAGGACATGAGGGTGAGGAGCATGAGTGTGAGGAGCAACAGGGTGAGGAGCATGAGGGTGAGGAGCATGGGTGTGAGGAGCAACAGGGTGAGGAGCATGAGTGTGAGGAGCATCAGGGTGAGGAGCATGAGTGTGAGGAGCATGAGGGTGAGGAGCATGAGTGTGAGGAGCATGAGTGTGAGGAGCAACAGGGTGAGGAGCAACAGGGTGAGGAGCAACAGGGTGAGGAGCATGAGGGTGAGGAGCATGAGTGTGAGGAGCATGAGTGTGAGGAGCAACAGGGTGAGGAGCATGAGGGTGAGGAGCATGAGGGTGAGGAGCATGAGTGTGAGGAGCAACAGGGTGAGGAGCATCAGGGTGAGGAGCATGAGTGTGAGGAGCATGAGGGTGAGGAGCATGAGTGTGAGGAGCAACAGGGTGAGGAGCATGAGTGTGAGGAGCAACAGGGTGAGGAGCAACAGGGTGAGGAGCATGAGTGTGAGGAGCAACAGGGTGAGGAGCAACAGGGTGAGGAGCATGAGTGTGAGGAGCAACAGGGTGAGGAGCAACAGGGTGAGGAGCATGAGTGTGAGGAGCAACAGGGTGAGGAGCAACAGGGTGAGGAGCATGAGTGTGAGGAGCATGAGTGTGAGGAGCAACAGGGTGAGGAGCATGAGTGTGAGGAGCAACAGGGGGAGGAGCATGAGTGTGAGGTACAGAAGGAGAGTGTGAGGTGCAGCTTTACCTCGAAGGTGCCGGCCTTCAGCAGGCTGACCTGGTCGTGCTGGGACAGCTCTCTGAAGCCAGGGATCTTCTTGGCGAACTCCACCACTTCTCGCACGGCGGGGGTGAAGCTGTGAGAGAACTCCTCCCACACCGAGGGGCCGGACTTGTCCGGGTCCACGTGAGGGGACAGGTTCATGGGACACACCTGAGGGACACAGACAGGAGCGAGTCAGACTGAGCCTCAGGACAGGGACAAAGACATTTATGACCCTTGTGAACCCGGGTCTCTTACCAGGTGCATCCGGGTGCCGCCCCTCCACACGGGGCGGCCATAGGCCCTGTGTGCGGGGCCCTCAGGGGCCGGGCAGTGGCCTGAGCTGCTCTGGGCCACTTTGAAGGGACAGGCACCGGTGTCCTTGTTGGGCTGTGTTTCCATGGTAACCAGGTTGTTGTGGTGGTTCCAATGGTCCTGGCGCTGCTCAGTGCTCTGATTGGTTCCACTGTTGTCAGTGGGCGTGGCCTCCTGGTTGTACATGAAAGTCTCCTGGTGAGCGCGCGTCACTGATCCGATCACTTCCTCCTCGCCGCTGTCCGACGCACTGGGGGAGGCGGAGCTGCAGCTGGTGTCCATGGAAACGGCGGGCTCTGGGTCCGAGCTGGAGTCCAATTGGCTGGAGCGGGGCGAGGAAGAGGGCGAGGTAGGGTCTGTGTGCGTGGCCTGAGCTTTGGGGCTCTGCATCTCACTGTTCATCATGTTGTTCATGGCACTCTGCATCTCCAGGAGCATGCGCTGCTTCTCCCGCTTCGGGATGCGACCAAAACGCACCGCTGGGCACCCAACACACACACGGGTCAGAGCCTGGACCTCAAAAAAGTACCCACTAAACATGATCACAACACAGAGGCCTACTCACCGTCACGGGACATGCCCACCTGCAGGCATTTCTTAAAGCGGCACTGCTGGCAGCGATTGCGGCTGATCCTCATGATGGGACAGTTGTCGTTCAACAGGCACTTCTTGTACTGGATGTTCTGCTGGATGCTCCGCCGGAAAAAGCCCTGTGACACAACATGCAGTCAGGTCAGCCCGACACTAAAATCATACTATAGTGCAGTTATTCTCAGCTTTTAGTCACACTGTCGTTTTCAAGCTTTACACAATCGTATCTGGAGTTGCCAGTGTGGGTGAAATGGGCTTGGACTGGTTCTCGTCCAGCTGTGGGCAAACACTTAAACTCATATAATTCATCTGATGAGGTGTATTGAGAGCAAGTCTAATTTCCATTTGTCTTTTTCCCCTTTGATCCTCTCTTATCCACACGAGATTTCACACTGGACTATGATATAATGATCTGACACTGCCTCGCGTTCATTATGCACTTATGGAGTAGTGTGACTCATTGGCCTCGGTGAGTACATAACTGCATTCCCAATCTGCACTGCTGAACGCTGGAGCTCTCTGCGTGCTCCTCACTCGACGTCTCTTTCCCGCCGGTAACTAGGCCACGGAGCAGTGTGAGGTGAGTGGAGTGGTGTGCGTGAATATGAACGAGGCTGAACCAGTTCCACTCCGTGTGCAGATGAGGCTGACCCAGTTAATACTTTGGCTCCATCTTCTCGACGGTGTGGAGTTTGGGCCCTGGCGTAATGCCCGGCAGGTGCTCCTGTGTGTGCACTTTTAATGAGAGCGCTATCCAGGCGGCTTGGGTAACAGAAGTGAAGAGGCGTGGAGGTGGTGACACTTTTTATGTGCCCTTTTCACACATTATACCAAATCTATTTTCTTGTGTTTTTAACCATGTTTTATTTTACATTGTACAGTTGTGTTTTCTTTCATTCATTCTGATTCACGATTGATTCTTGAATCCTGTTTAGTAAATCCTCTCACTAAGAGCCTCAGAAAATACCCAGTTTCAAATTTCCCAGATTTGTGCCGTGACATGTAAAACTCCAATGTCTTCACCATTGTCCTTAAGTCATTATAAATCAGACTTGTTCTGAGCATTTCTGCCTCAAATCATGCTCACTACGACTGCGTGCCTGCATTAGCATGTCAGGGGCAAGCTAGGTTTGTTTACCTTCCCTTTGTAATTCCTTCTGCAGCCAGTGGATGGAGCTCTAATTCAATTCCTGACTGATATGAAGTAATAAAGATACTCAAGAGCAGCTTTAAAGGACAATAACAATAGATACTGTATTTGTCCTTTAAAAGTAAAAGTAAAACTAATATTATGCGCTTTTGTATTGTTCGTTTAAAAATGCTCTTAATTTCCTGAGCTTTGGCATTTCATGTTTTACAACTTAAAACAATGTATCTACTGGAAGTAATACATTCTTTCAGTCAGGCTTTGTTTTGGAACGCCATCTACTGGCAGCAGAGGCAATTAGATATGGGAGAAAAACCAACCTAGCTTGTCCCGACATGCTAATTCGGAAAATATGCACAGAATGATGATTTATGGACTTTAAAACAGCCCAGGAGAGCTCGTATTCCTGCCAATGACATCACAAACTAGGGAATTTGAAATTGGGTATTTTCTGAGGCTCAGAGGGAGAGGACTTACTAAACAGGATTCATCACACTAGCGTGAATGAAGCTAAATACAACTCCAGGTATGTTTTTGATGAGGGAACAATGTTAGAACAGCGTAAAAACGTTTTAAAAAAGTATGTATTTTGCATAATACGTCTTTTAAGGAGTTGAACCAGGAGACTACGTTTCCTCCTCCTCCAAGTTTTGTAATGAGATCTTCCAAGAGCATCAGATTCTAAAATAGGTGAGCTTCTGACCTTGGTTCTGCAGTTAGTTTTTATCTCTGTGTAGTGCGGGCTCTAGTATTCTACTGTAGTGTCCCTGAAGTACGCTGTTATGCCCCATTCAATAAAGCCACAGATCAGTCCCACTTTGTTGGTTTTATAGACTCTGAAGCTGACCTTGCATCCTTCACAAGCGTGCACGCCGTAATGGAAACCCGATGCCACGTCTCCGCACACCTTGCACGGCAGCACCAGCCCGTTCAGCTCTGCAGAGGAGGCACACACAGAGAAGAGAGAGGTCACACGGGGGACACAAATAGAGCTTCAGAAATAGTCCGGGTTCACATAAGGTCGCGGGTCACACCGGTGTGCCACACAAAGAATACAAGATGAAACGCCACGTGATGACTGCACACGGTTCCTTTACATTTGGAACAGTAGGATGTTTAAATGGTAAAGTTTACAAATCGAAATCAAGACTGCAATCTGGAAGTCATTTTCAATCTGAAGGTGCTGGGTAGAGAAGCTATAACTGATTCCGCCCTGAGCTGGATTAGTCCTGGCCTAACTGCTCTGACTGAAGTGTGAAGTGTCTGACTGATTTGGTTTCACCTCAGTTTGAGAAGATTGTTGTTAACCTTAATCCTTTCAATTTACAATTATTTTGTGATTATAAAGAACAACAAGTTCATGTTTCAAAACAGTAAAACTCATCTATAGCCTCTTTAATTCCAAAACATGCCAGATTCCCAATCTAGAAGTTAATTTTCTGATTCTGTCATGTACCTGAGTTTTTTCATGTATTAAAGTCAAATCTGTGTTGCTCCAGCACAGTACATTGTTAATGCATCTATTCGGGTGAAAATGAGACCCCAGCACTTTCTCTGCATCTGTTTATAATGTTTTAGTCTACGAGAAGCAGGAAGTGCGCTGTTAATATGTTAATAATTGTTAGCTTTACCGTGGCAGTTTGTGATGCTCTGGGCTCTGAGACTCGTGAGAAGTATTTAAAAACTGCGGTGAATACTTATATAGGAGGCTGGGACTGCATGATGTTAATGAGATACATGTGTCTGCTGTAAAGAGTTTAAAATGAACTAGTTGTGTTTTCACATTTCAAAACAGGTACAGCCCCTTTAAAAATGATTTCATTAATAAGTAGACGATTTTCTGAATAATCGATTTGTTAGGATTCACTTGTTTCAGCCAAGTATATACTCCATTACAGTTTATTGTTGTGCAGTTATGCCCGCCCACACTGGAGAAAAAACTCCTCTGAAGCACACCGAAGAATGCCAGAATGGTCTCTTACTGGTGATGCCACACTTGGCGGTGGAGGGCCCTCGTCCCTTCAGAGGAGGAAGGGCCCCGGGGCCTCGTCTGGGGGACGAGCCGTGGGGAGGGGACGATGACTGGTAGCTGCCATTGGACGAGTCGCTGTGGCAGGACTCGGGGCTGGAGCCCGAGCTGGACGAGCTGATGTAGGCTATTACACCTGCAAGACAACAACCAGGGAGAACGGGACAGTCAGGGAAGGTTTGTGTCAACAGGATACCATTAATGTCAGAGCAAAGTCATGCGCCAATTTAGTTTACCTGAGAAATCGCATCGAAATCGCAATTTGAATGGTTGCAATTAGCACGATTTCCTTTACAAACAACAAAATATCCTGTCTTGTTTTATTTTTGTTTTTTTTTATTTATTTTGTATTATGTTCTGATGTTTATGTTTCTCTTTTTAAGAGTTTAACCATTTTCTCTCAAGCATAAACGCTCCTGGACATGGACTAACCCTAACCCACTATTTAAATAACAAATCCCAAAACTGATCAGAAAAAGCATTATTCGATATTTTTCCAAAATTGTTCAGCCATAGCTTTGGATTGGATGCAATTTTATTAACCGGTTAAATTATATTAGTTCTGCAGAGATCCGGTTAGCTTACCTGCCCAAAAACTCTAAATTTAACCAAATCATCTGTTCCTAAACCTGACCCTAATTGTGAAAAAATACACCGTTAAAAAAAATATCAATAATTGCTAGCATAGCCACCAATGCAAAGCGACAGTCGGGTGGCATAAGTGAATTGGTCGTTCATTAAATTACTGCAGCTACTATGCATCAAATGTATATATATTAAAAGCGTTTCTTCACTGCAGCCTTGTACTCTGAGCTCAGTGGAGCGGAGGACACAGTCATATATAGTATAAAGAGGCACAATCTTTTCCTGTCCTTGCGTGGTTAATCTAACACTCCTTTATTATTTATCATCAGCTTTTAATAAACTGCGGACATTGTACCGTTTGTTTAATAATGATGAATCACACACCGTCACATGGATTGTCACGTTTTGTTATTTTTTAACTGTGTAATTCTCACATGTCGAGGTAACTATCTACTATATTACGTTTTCTGTGTACAAGCCGCTGATTATGGCCCTTTAGATGTTTGTGTTAAAAAAATAGTAAAAATGCATTTGTGCTCTGAGTGAAGCACCATTTAGAATTGCATGTGGCTCTTATTGTCTACTCTACAATAATTAAGGGGGTGCTAAAATGTTAATAATTTGTTGATGTAGATCATTTGTGACACTAATTTGGTGAAACAGGATCAATATTGTGGGCTTTTTTTTTTTTTTTAGAATATTCCACTAAATTATTTTGTCGCACGATTAGAGAGAAAAAAAAAAGAAAAAAAAGGTTACGTAATGTATTTCCCTTATTCAACGTTTTGATGATTGAAATGGGTGTTTTTAATATCAAGTTTGTGCAGATAATGGTTTAACAAAGAAATATATAATATAATATAATAATATATCATATGTTGTTATTGTTAGAAGTTGGCAATAAATTATTGTAATGGTAGATTAGATTATTTCCTGAATGTTGTTTTAATGATATAATATACCTCAAATGATATGTTGAAGGATCTGTTGCATTAACATAATAAAAAAACTGAAATAATAATTATCCTCAAAAAATGTGTAATAGGCCTATCAATTAACGCATGTATAAAAAAAACAAAACATTATATTGTTGTGTTGTAAGCCATGCATTATGTATCGTATCGAATTCTGAGGAACCCAGCGATTCCAAGCCCTATCAACAATCTTTTATGATTTTAATTGCTTTACTGCATTGTTTTCCTTTGTGACTCTCATTGTATATTGTTTACCTGGAGAGATAAAAAAAATGACTTAAACTCTTTTATATGTATCAACAGGACGCATCTTCCAGGCCACACGTGCAGAGGTTCAAAACGCCACTCCAATAGCGCCGCTTACACAACGCAGCCTCGCCACTGGTCGGTGTCAGCTCCACTGTATCTCTCCTCAGCCTAGAAGCAACAGGCTTATCATAAAGAGGGCACACATCATAATAGGAGCCGCTCTTCCAGCCAGTAGGAGCCCGACACACGGCCCCCACTGCTGCCGCTGAGCCACTTCTCCCCTTCAACATAGGCTGACCTGATTTTCTTTACCCTGCTACTCGGAATGATTAGGTAACACTGCCATTACATAATAGCAGCTTGAACAGGGTGTGTGTAGTAGGTAGTCTGGCCCTGCCCCGCACCCATTCACGTCCACTTAAATTTTTTTTTTTTTTTTTTAATAAACATGGAAAAATAACCTACTTTCAGAATCACGTGTATGTACTTGATGCAAACAAAAAATAACATGTTTACGAATGGGATGCTGAAAAGGTTAATAAATGAATTTGTGAATGAGAGCGTTACACAACATTGAATAATATGAAAACTGCATTGCTAAAGCGGTATATCGTTCCAGTAAAAAGGTTTGACTGGGTTAGTTCTCTTTTTTAGTTAGAATAGACCAAAGTTGGCTGTAAATCATTTTTTTTTGTGTTGTTTTTTTAAATGCTGTGGTCATAAAACTTGGCCTAGTTCACAAAGGAATGCTACGGCCCACAAGTAGAGCAGGCTCGACGTGACTCAACTTTGACAGTCTTGCTTTAGGCGAGTTACTGCAATTTGAACGGTTTAAAGTAGGCTAATTTACGTTCACATCAGTTCAATATGTGGTAATAATAGCTGAGTTATTTCAAATGGAGGCAATTTATCGAATTTTTACTACAGCAAATCCTCAAAAGTATGAGACTTGGAGCAGAATTTAGATTTTTGAGGAATACATTTTGTAATTTTCTGTTGTATGGCACAGGTTCAAAACTGACAATTTTATTTTGTCATTTTTTCGAAAAGACGTAATTTCTTGATTTTTTTAATTTTTTTTTTTGCCCAGCCCTACGCAATGGCGACGGTCTGTAATTTCCCATCATTGAAACCCGTAGATAAGCCTCAGAATAAAACCGAACTGAAATAGAACATGTGCAACCAAATAACAAACAGTGCACGTTAATCATAATACGTAACCCTTTCCAAATCGAACACTCTCCCAAAATACCCCTTTAAACCCCTCTCTTTAACCAAACAAAGCCTCAAAAGTCGGTCCCACGGCCGAAAACCCCAGCAGCACAGCGCCGCCCAGGACGCCTTTCTTCCCGCCCCCACGTGTCGCGCGCATGTTTTTTCCCGGGCATAAAGTGGGTCACCGCTCCGCCGCCGCCGCTGGCCTCACGTGTATACGCGCTGAGTCCACGCGCCAGCCAACCCGGACAAATTATGCAATGTCTACGTCACGGCGCCGCTCTGCCAATCCGCGGCGACGCACGGCCAGCGTAAACACAGGCGCACATGGCCAGGCTGACGGATCCATGTGAGAGGCGCCGACTGCAGTGCCGCGCGAGCCAGCGACTTGGGTAATAACAGCGCTATTCTGGCACGGCTAACCTAGATTGATATTAGCCGAAAATGACGATGTATAACTCGGAAAACTAGTTGACGTTGGTGTTTTAAGCAACGAACAATGACATAACCAGCATTTTCCATTACATTCGATATCATTTAAAGCTCTTTTCTAGAATGCACTGTGCCTGTTGCAGAAAACCTAGCCGTGCATCAAATATCCATTGAAAAGACATATCGTTGACACTCACCGGCTTTTGTCGACTCCATTTCCTTGGGCTTTCGGGTCTCCTCCTCTGCTACCTAAGTGCTGAAGCCGTTTTTCTGTTTGGAGTGTTCAGCAACTCAAAAGTCGCTGATTTTCCTCGACAAAAAGAAGGTTACAACTACAACATTTACCGACGCGAAGATGCCGCGACAAAAACGCGAAATGTAGCGTACGTTACCCTTCGCAAAATGATCGGGGGTTAAGTTTTCCTATGCGCTTAAGTTGTCGTGTCAAGTCTTCGGAGGCGCTGGAAGATTGTCTACAATCAAAAACGGAACGAGTGCGTCTCCTCGATGCGGGCGACGTCGTTATTTCTCGTCAAAAACGCCGAGTTTCATTGAAAAGTTGAGCGGCGGAGAGGCGCTGCGTGAGGCTCATACCGCGGTGCGATCTGCTCTGACTGTTTGTCGTCCGCCGCGGTGTGTTCAGCCATGTGACCCAGTTCAGCGACTCCTCCTTCCGCTGCCTCCGCTGGTGTCGACGTAACCCACTGACATACTTTCACCAGGCAAAAAGTGAACAAAGACGCGCACAAAACACGGACCCAAAAGTTACCATTACGTTTAATCGTCCAAATTTTTAATAATTGGCTGTATATCCATTTATTGCGCAGACGCTTTATGCAAAAAAAAAGTATAGGCAAAAAAAGTATAGGCAAACAAAAAAAAAAAAGAAAAAAGAAAATACTTGATAGTACATCTTTTCTCATTTCTCAAGTAAAAATAAAAGGCCATTTTGCACAATATGTCATGAATCGACCATATGTTCATAACTCATTGACTTAATTAAGAGTGCTCATTTCATTCATAATGCAAAGGAAACAGATGTCTGAATGGCTGCCCATATTTTTGTTCTAATACTTGGGCTATTGTTATGTTAAGTTAAAAGTGGCCTGTACCAAAATAAATACAAAGTGCAGTAAAGGTTTGGCCTTTTACGTGTTCATATTTAACCTTCGGCTGCGCGGTTATGGCAAAAATTATAATCACAATTACTTGGGGCATTAAAGACCCTTTAAAATGTGATGTCATCAAAATGGAGGCAACTGGAGGCAAAATGAGGTTGACTGTACATTTTCCAATGATTAGCTCACATTAGATCTAAGTTCTAGTGTTTGTGTTGGAAAAACACACTAGAATTTCCAGGGTAGAAATGTCACTTAATTTTTTTTGCTATAACAAATGATGGACAAAATACAATATTCTTGCCTTAAAATTTTAGCTTTAAAAGAAACTATGGTATAGTATCTAATATATCTCTTGATAAAATTAAAAATGATTGTGGGCTCAATATTTCTGAGTATTTTTCCAATAAAACCATAAATCTGGATTGTTCCTTCATCAAAAATGCAAAGAGTTTATCATAATTGTCTTAAACATAATGTAAAATACAATAATAAATGTGTTCTGATGTCACTCACATGTGTCTGAGTGCTTGTCATTTTCCAAAATCTGCATTTTTCATATTTTGTGATATTCTGAGGTTAAATCCCAGTTTTAAAAAGTGCCTTTGCTCTGGGTTTTGAGGCAAAATTAATGCACTTGTGACTCTGCAATTAATTGTATTTTCAAGTACAACATGTTTGCTTTTGAAAAGAGTAACAATTGAAATCATGATTTTATATATGATTAATAGCACAACCCTAATTTAAACACCACATCCTAAAATGTAATAGCCTAAAAGTGCATTTAAACTAAAACACAATTAACCAGTTGATGCATAATGGCAGTGGTACCTGCGGGAAGATTTCAAGATATAATTTTTTTTAATTATTACCATTTAATAGGCTAACTCTTTGATGATTTGATGAAACATACATTTGAGTGAAATTATAAATCAAAACACAAACTTCAAATAAACTTTAAAACTGAAATGTTTTAACCCTTGAAATGATCACCACTGTCCTTTTCGTTTGTAGTGGGGGTCCCAAGCCAGTTACATGGTTGGGGGTCCTGGCCTGAAAAGTTGGTAAATCCCTGCTCTGCATTAAGCTACAGATTTTGTGATTTTTTTGTGACGAATTAGTCTCATATTCATTTTGCGTAGAACAGAAACAGAAACCACTGCTTTCAAACCCACGCAGCATGTGGCAGCCCCCTCCCTCCCATGGATGTTCCATATTAGTCAAAGTGAGGGGACTCATAACTAATAGTGGAAATAATGTTCTTTTCACACTTACGCTGTGTAGAGTACAGACAAACCAAATGAGTAAACTGTTATCCTGAATCTAAAACAAGCAGATATTTCTGTTTATCAAGTTCTCTACAGCTGGTGGTCGATTATCTTTGACTGCCTGATGCTGCTGATATAAAGAAAGTATATAGGAGTAGTACTAAACTCCACTGTTTAGAGGCTTAAAACTTTGTCTGTGTCAACAAAAATTGATAGACTAATGAAAAATTGCCAGACGTGTTAAGCCTATTCAGTTATTATACCCCTTAAACCCACAGCTTGGCCGGACAAAGAGAATCACAAGCATTGTTTACAGAGTTTGAGGAGACACCAGAGACTTGTATCCAAAGTCAATGGTCCATTAGGCTGCTCATAAAGTATAGCACCAGAAAATGTAGCTTGTTTATGTCAATTAGTTCTGTGTTTTTCTGTGTGTGTGTATGTGTGTGTTTGTATTTTATAATTATACATTTCAACACTAATTTGAATAATTTAAGATGGCTGTAGATTTGGGCGGCATCTAACTTATCATTTTGCTAATCGCTCCAGTCCAGCGAATATTCTTTTAATTGATTAGTTTAGAACGTGAAAGTATCATGATCAAAAGATTTTTACTAAATCTGGTCAGATGAAGCTGAAGTGAAGCCGTTTGAGAATGGTGGTAAGTACATTTAAAGACAGAAGTGTGTTCTCATTCATTTACACTCAATTTACACATTTTCTGCATCATTTTTTGTGCAATTTTGGCTCTATTTGAGTTGAGTAAAACAAACCATGCCATGAGGTTTTCTCAGCTCGTGGCAGGTCTTGGGGCCTATGTTTTGACAAGTTAACAATTAGTCAATTAGTAAATTAGTTGATGATTTTTTTAAATAATCGATTAGTTGCGATAAAGTAGTGCTGGGTGATAAGGTGATAAAAATGGAATGTTGAGCTCGTCCCTGTGACAATCTGCTATTTTTGTCAAATCATCGTATCGTGATTGACTGTTTGTCTCTTTAATGCAGCTGTCTGTTCAAACACACTTTTTCTCCTGTTGTTTAGCCTCTGAGCAGATGACTTTATTTACCTCTTAAAGGCCAGAGTTGCACAATTAAATCAAATCCCCACAAAATCACAATTTTAATGGATGTAATTAGCAAAGGCTGCTGCAAACGTTTGAAGTGCAATAATTTCTTCCACAAACAACAAAATGTCTTGCTTTGATTTGAATAAAAACTGCTCACGCTGTAGTCTGGATTTGTACAAACATGTTCTGAAACAAGCAACAAAAGCGCGACCAAAAATGATTTTAAAAATGTGTTCAAAATGCGACTCTATGCACCAAAACGTCACTAAAAGTGACAAAGGACGTGTTTTAATATGACAAACACAACTGAACGTGACAAAAACATGACTAAAAAGCGACACAATTATGTTCAAAATTTCAGAATCCTATTATTAACACATAAATAGCAAATCTAATCACAATCGCACTGGTCAGAAAAATCACAGATATTTTTCCTAAATCGTGCAGCTCTAGAAAAATACAAAGTGAACATGAATCGTGATAAACTTGAAATACATTTATAGTATTGTTAAAGGTGGAATGGAGGATTTCGGGCAACAAATCAGAATCTCATTTCCTCGTGGGTAGCACAAATAACTGGTCCGCTCAGGTGTCAATCATTCTCTGCGTGCTAGTGCACGCCCGCAGGCTCGTCCAGGGGAAACGCTCGCTCCCCTGGCCGCGCATGCGTGGTTGATATGCTAGTGTGTTTATGTAGCAGGTTAGCGGCGAGTTCTGTCATTGTAAGTCTAAACTTTCATCCGTGAAGTACCGAAATGGCTGAGGGACGAAAGAGAAAGACTGTTTTCGAGCTTTCACAGAAGAGACGAAAGTCTGCAGAGGAAAGAAACAAAACGCATGTTATTCTGGGGAATCGCTTCTGCGCTGGCGAGCATTGAAAGCGCAAAACAGGCTGATGCCTCCGCTGCAAACTTTCTGCTGGACAGGTAACTGTTTATCTGACTCTTTTTTTAGCTTATTGTATGTGGAGTGTATTATTAAATCTTCTTCGCGGAGGTTGTCGTGAGAAAGCGACACCAATCGTCTTGTAAACAAATGCGCATGGGCAGTGCTGCTGGGCGTGCTCGTTCACGAGGTTTGCTAGGCGTTCAGTCAGGAGAAACGGGGCGGGAGGGAGGGGGAACCTGCGCATGCGCTTTTTCAAAAAAAGGACTAACAGTCGCAGATTTTCAAATCGGCGAGAAATCCTCCATTCCACCTTTAATATAATACTTTTGGTTTGTGCACATTTGGTTTTGCCATTTGATATAGGCTTTTTATTCTTTTTTTACATATGAATTCAAGGTACGTCATTTAGTTGTGAACTATAACTTGCATAATGCAGATTTTACACTACAGTAATATTCATTATGCTACCTTTATTTATAGATTTCCTGCAACTGAGCATGCTCCGTGATAACCATCTGTGGACGAAACAGTGAATCAACATGGCAGGTACAGTAATAAAGACTGCCCATTTTTACTGACGATTCCTCCCGTAGAATCAGCCCGATCCTCGTTTCTCGTCCACACGTGTCTCCAGGCTGCAACCTCCATCGACACAACCAGCCGGCGCTCGAACAAAAACTCAAATGGGTCAAATGGCAAAGAGAGGTTGACTCTTTGTCCCACGGTATGTCAGCCGCACACGCAAGACACTTTTATTGCTGCGCGTGAATATCGTTCCATTATAGCCGCCGAAGGATACAATCTATGGTCCCAGGTCCCCCCAGATGAGCCGGCGTTACCTGAGTAGCCCTTCTTATGTTAGGTTATATTTAGGGATATATTGTTGTTAATACAGAGCAGAATCTACATATATAAAGAATCTGGATTGTACAGATTTGGCACATGTTGGAAAGAGGAAAGCGACACTGTGGGAACTATGGCAGTGCAGAAGTCACTAGATGTGCGGCAGATAATGAAATAATAGCTCCATGTGGTGGTTACACAGTGAGAATTAACACTGATTATGGGTCGCTTTAGTGTGCTTTTGTAGCATTCATTTTCAGGTGGTACATTGACTTAAGTTGAGACGCTGCAGGTGAATAGGAAAAAATCTTCATTATATATCAATTGTAAACTTCTTTTGTAGTTTAATCACATAAATGTAAGAAAAAATATATATATTAGAAGTTTTTTTTATCATGTAAGGCTTTCATGTTGAAATAAGACACCGTAAAATGGCCAAAATTACACACATCTTGAACAGAATCAGGTTTAAATGTCTTGTTTTTAGTTATAAAAAATTTACAGAGGGCATTTTGGATGTCTTATTTAGTTTTTAAGTAAACTAGATTTAACTGAAATTGTCCTTAAAATTCAAATGGTGTAATTTTCTTTGAGTAAATCAGATTCAGAATTAGATATCAACAAATCCTTCAGTACGTTCCATCAAAATCTTGTTCATTCCAAGATTGTAACGTGTAGGAGCTGCTTTTAAGTATATGTGGCAGGTTCAAAAACACATTTCACTAAAACGTAGTGATTATGTTTAATATTTTACTAAACGTTTTGCCAGTTTGCCCCCAGTTTGACAGTTTTCATAATGTTTAAGATGTTACTTCCTGGTTAGACATGAGCAGCAAATATGACTGTAACGCCAGCAACCTTAGCGGCAACGACGAGGACAGAGCAGAGCTGAGTCGAGTTCCCAGTGCAGACCGAGCTTTATTTTATTTACATATTTACAAAACGGTTTTATGCCAGCAGCAGCAGCATGTCTCACAGCACCCCTCCATCAGGGACTGGGACCAGAGACCTTTTATAGGGACTCAAACCAATGGGGTAAACACATTAATAAGAGGTAAAAACCCAAAAACAAGAACATTTAAAAAAAAAAAAGACATGTAAACAAAACAGTGCTTAATCATTACTCATTCACTTTGGACACCCCTGCTCCTCTCCACCCCATGGTCTGCCCCGGAACCTTTTAAGGTGCTCCGGCTCCCCGGGGACTCTTTTAGCCAGAACACCTAAGATGGCAGACACACAGGTAAGTACAATTCCATTTATGCAAATATTTCACCTAGTCCTTGCTAATCATATTTATTTTACAGGTAACTCACTTTACACCTATCAATTACTCAATAAACATTTTAAAACTCTGACTTATTTATTTTAACATCAGGCCCACATAATGGATTTACTACATTACAATGACATAGAGGTAATTCCACAACTGTTACCTAGCAACCATTTTGAAAACAAGGGCCAAAATCCATCTAAATTACACAATAGTTATGATTTGACAAATGATTTAACCTGATAACGACTTGAGTTTGTTGGAAGACCATTTAAACTGAATCTAAACCTGTATTTTCAATGGTACATCGCTTTTTGATGCTATAGGTAGATATTTTTACACTTCTGTTTTTCAAGACTTCTTCACAAACTGCAACTTTACAGATGTAAAACTATAGTAAATAATCGCCACTGGTGCCCTCCCACCAAACTAAGTCATAATTAGAACATTTTGAGAATCTGTCGTATAGACTAAGGCTGATCTTTATGTGTCTGTGGGAGAAAAATGCATTTTAAGAAAACAGCCTTGGATTAAATGAAATAAAACATCTTTAGGAGGACATAGTGTTTCCATATTCCACAAGATTTTGTCCTTGAGTAACTTTTCGAACCACTACTTTGCACTTTTTTGAAGCAACAACCCACTTATTTACTACCTCTACTAATAAACGTCTGTAATTATATGTAATTATGTTTATTCCAAGTGTCTTTATTAAAGCTGAAAAAAGATGTGAAAAGTTATCAGTTCAGGAGCTTATCATTCAAAAGGGAAGTGTATCGGGATTGGCTTCACTGACTCTGATTAAACAGTCAGTGAATTGTCAGTCAGCTGTCAAATCATGAATACCCATCTGTTCAGCTCCATCTGTACATCGATTACAAAAGAACTGTAAGAAGAAATAATGCCTAATTGTGGCAGTACAGTACCCACGTGCAGGCAATTTAGTGATGTATGATTGTATGAGTCATGCCGACCTCTGGATTCAGTCTTTGAATCTTGAGTTAAAGAGCAAGCTTGATCACTGACAATCACATGGAGGCTCTGGGAGGACCATATAGATTCATAAATAGCAGGAGATCATCTGGGTGTTGATGATCTGCAGACAACAAGCGATCTGTCCTTTTATTGAAACATCTTTGCTAACCTTGCAGTTTTGCCATCAACTTTCACGTTCTGAAATGAGATTCATTAACTAGTTTAGCAGTCCTGTCTTCTCTCAAAGGTAACTGTTCTTGGACATGTTTGAAATGAGTGCTCTTAACAGAAAGAACACAATCAACATATTTGATCTTTGATAATACACCATTTAATAAGCACTTAATGGGAGAAGGCAGAGATGACTAGGCCCCTCATGAGAATTTTTAACTTCATTTTAGTCATGGTTCATCTATAAACCAAGGGTGACTGATTCAGTTCTGACCCCACCACATAAGCCACGTTTGGACTGGTTCTGTGTGGCTCTGGTCAAAGTGTCTCCACTGTCTGAAGTGGATCGGACCGGTCAATTTAAGAGATCCAAAGTGGGCCTTGTGGGGGAGTAGCTTCCACTTTCTTTTGGAACACTTCAGCACAAGAGAGACCACAGACTCAGGAGAAAACAAGACGGAAAAAAACAGATATAAACAGAAAATAAACATTTTTCACAAAATGCTGACTTTATCGCGTGACATAGTGATGAGAACTGATGGAAAAATGAATGTGATTGAATGTCTTTTGGTCAAAAGGAGCCGTTCTTCCTTAGATTATGCTTGTGGCATCTTTTAAGAGTAGGTTTATCAGAAATATGAATATAGAATGAAGATAAAACATTAAAAAAAACCTGTTTCCTGTTTAATGATCCTCGATGATATTATGCTTCCAGTGCAATGAGTGCATTATACATCTAACATGTGCTGGTGGTTAAGGGGTTATTACAAGAGACATTAAAATGCAGTGTTGAGGCACAAAGAGGTGAAATAAATACAGAAAAAGCTGATACACCGGATGTAGTCTAGCTTAAGCCACAGCAAACAAACTTGGAATTACTAAACAGGTTTTTGTGAATAACGTTCCAAAGTGCTTTAAACCAGGCCAGTATGACAGACCAGGGCCAGTCAAAACATACACGTAGTTATAAGCCTACTGGATGTTGTGTCCGTGGGTATAAGACCCTTGACTTCACCCCATTGTTCACTCCAGTAGAGGCTGTGGTAAAAAAAAAAAAATAATAATAAATCTTCAAAATCATCTTCAAGGTCTGTTTGTTTATTTATTTTTTTGTGGCCAATCTACACCCTCTATCAGCCGACGACAGCCATGTTGCGACCGTGCAGTGACATGCAGAGCACATGCTAAGCCCTTTTAAAACTCTGTCCCCTCACTCTCTGGTGCGAGTGTCTGAGTGCGTCCGCATAGTTTCTGGGTTAGCCTGACACATAAACGCTCCGCTCCTGCCTGGATCCGTCCCAACACTTAACACAGCGGATTTCCCAGGGCACTCTGTATCTCAGCTAATGTTTCCGCGCCGCTCACAATACGGGTTCTTTATGGAGAAAGCAGTCCCACGCCTCACAATCCCGTTCTCCCCTTACTTTTTCGGAACAGTGTGCAAAGGGTCAGAGGTGACAGCTGCCCCACGCACAAATGTATGGAGAGACAATGAGGAGGGAGTAATGTGAGAAATGGTCCCCGTCGTCACCGGCCCAGTCCGTGCAGCGACCAGACTACCTTTTGTGGAAGTTGTAGGTCAGACGTACCTCGGAGTAAGAGGGACGTCTTCTCACCATGAACTGAAACTCATATTTTTGTCTTAGTGTGTCGAGTGGCATTTTTCAGCTTTTGGAACTCGATCGAGATATCCAGTCAGTACGTTTAAAGTGCGCCAGGAAAATTGGGTCACTGGACTAGTTAAATCGAAACAGATTTTCAAAACGCTTGCATACGTGGGAACTATTGAGGTGTCTTTGAATCGTAGAGGTTTCAATAACCCGTGTAGAAGTGCTTGTGTAGTGGTATCCGTGCTGCATACAGACACAGAAATATTAGACATGTGTTTGGACGTGGACTCAAAGGTTTTCATTCAATTCAATTCGTTTTGTAAAGCCACAACAGAAGTTCCCTCACAGGGCTGCACACAATTGTTGATGTCACCAGCAGAAAGTTAGAAAATCAAACAATGAAATAGTCACTCTGGAATAGAATGTATAGCTAAGCTATATGTTTTTTTTATCTGGATTTGAGTAGTTTTGACTCGATGAGGTGTAATCGCTATGCGATGCAGAATAGTTCACTGGTTTCAAGGTGTTTCTGACTGACTGTGCTTAAACGTTTTAGCTTAAAATAAGAAAACAAATTTCCCAAGAAAACAAATTTGCCATTAAATAAGAAGTAATGTATTGGAACGAGTCAGAAATGGTTTGAAACAAGTCAAATAACCTGCTTCTATCAAATAAGTTATAAACAATCTCAACTTGTTAAATTGTCTGAAATCAAGACAATTTAACTAATCTAGAAACTCTTTTTGTGCAGTGTCAGTAATAGAGAAGAGACGTGGATCAACCTTCCTCGGCAAGGAAAAACTACAAAAACCCCAGTGGAAAAGGTAGAAGTAGGTCAGCAGAGATGTCAAACTACGCTCCCTCCACTGATGACCAGTACGTGTTGATTTGTTTTGGTCCGCTGCATTAAAGTGAAAGTAAAAACTACTGGAGTAGTGTGTTTATTTGCACTGCAGAGAGTAAATAACCTGTTTGCAATGCAGTTCCTCATGTCTAACAATCAAACGCTTGTGCCGAATATGAATGCTGCCGCGTCGTGAGTTTGAATTCAGTTTGCTTAATGTCATTCCCCAGTCGCATCTCCATTTCACGCTGGACTGTCCTGTCCAGTAAACTGTATGGGATCAAATTCTCAACCTGCACGTCGCTTATCTCTGTTTGCCAGAAGTGTGGTTATGTAGGACAGCCGTTTTATTAACAATTAAAGCTCTAAAGTTTAAGTGCTAATGTTAAATTACTTATTAAAATTTTTGTCTCCACAGTCAGAAACTCTGCTCCAAACTACATACTTAACTGACAGAGGATCAGCTGTGGACCTGTGAAAAAAACCCAAGCATGTCATTTACAATTAGACATTACTGAATCGGTCGCATTTCAATCGATGCGATGCTGCATCTTGGTTAATTTTGTACAGATATTAGTGATTTTTAGTTAGATTAGTTAGATTTAGTTAGATTTTTAGTTTGTGAGTCAACTTAATCTAGTCTGTCCTAACTTAACCTGAATTGGCCTAAAAATTCAAATTTCGCCTCATTTTTTTAAACTTAAAACTTTAATAAATCAGGCTTAGAATTAGATGTCAGCAAATCCTTCCGTACGTTCTGTCAAAATCTTGTTACATACAAAAATGTAAAAGCTTGGTGTGTGAAGGTACTACTTTAAGGCCTGATCTTTATGTCTCTGTGGGAGATATCAGTGTCCCAGAGAATCTATGGATGAAGTGGATTAATTGAAGTAATAAAACATCTTTAGAAGCAGATTTGAGAAGTTTGATGTTTCCACTTGAAAGCCAATATGTTGAGAGAGCAAACTGTGTCTCGCCTTAACTGCCCAGGCCTACTGTGCACTTTGTTACTTTTATTTATTTATGGTCCTTGGCCTATCTCTATGTCAATTTTCAGCTAAAATCCACTCGCATAGCCACATATAGAAATGCAAACAAAAAGACAGAAACAATCATAAAATCTAACGTGGATTGCTCATAAAGTGAATAGCTGTTACTTTATTGACACAGTGGTAATAAAGCAGAGGTTTGGGTGGTTAAACAGGGTCGGTGGGTCAGTTAAATTCGTCAACTCTGAATGCACATGCACCAAACAGAGTCATAAATAACCTGTGTGCCCTGTAGGCTACTGGAGGTCGCCCAGAAACCCGTTCGGACAGAAAGTCAAGCGTCGTCTTAAATTAGAGTGAGACCGACACACATAACTCTGTTCCTTCTGCTGGTCGGCTGCATGTCTGTAACGAAAAGAACGTCCCCTGGGGGTCGAATAAAAGTGATTCGGAGTCTAATTCCGCTCAGCTTTTCCACAGCGGGATGTAGGTTGGGTCAGCAGGCCACGCTTCCATTGACAAAAACAGTAAATGTGTCCCAAATAATCATTCACAGTCCAGTGAGGCTACACATAATTGGTGGCACTTAACGCCGCAATTGCTGTGATTTGGAAACAGAAATCAATGGTTAATGTTTGAAATTGATTTTCCGAGAGAAACTACATTTAATCCTTTCATTTAAACTACATGCATCTATAGATTTAAGACTTCAAATGCCGTTTCCCTCAGAAACATAAAGATCAACCCTTAAAGTATAGGATTTAATGATCTCTAATTCAAATCCTGATTTGTTGAAGTTTTAACTCTAAAAACAACTTATTTCTGTCATTCTGAGAAGTACAGAACAAATTATAATTCACACATCTTAATTTGTAGTTTGCCCAAATGTCCTTTTTCTTTGTTTTTTAGATTAAAAAAAATATAACACATAGACAAGATTATAATTAATACATATACAGTCCTAAGTAAACGTAGTATTTCCTGTCTGATTGTGATTTTTTTTTTCCATTTTTAGTAAGCCAATTACAATGTCAGTTCAGTCCTCGTTCGTCGGTGCAGTTTCTGTCATCCGTCTTTTTGTTTTGGCCTTTTTATCCACTGCAAAAAGCCTGCTCCAGAAGTATCCGTTTATGAAGTCCATGGCAGGTGTCTTGAGGCCCAAATACATAGTTCCAAAATCCTGTGGGACGGTGATGTTGAACACACTCTCTGACACTTTGCTGACTTCAATCCAACATTTCTGAGCGACCGGACAGTCCCAAAACATCTGACAACCACAGTGTCTCCAACAGCCAGCAGTTCCTTGTGAAAAGTGTGCACTTTGACATGGTGTTATGGGTTAGTTAAACATGATACATTTTTCCAACTGAACTCCCTCCATACATGTGGTTTCTTCTATTGGGATGTACATTTATTATCCAAAAAGGCCTTTTTATAGTATGAAACATATAACTTGAGACGCTCGCTGGATCACCGCAAAGTTTAAAAATCAGATCAGGTGCTCATCAGATATCAAAGTTGGGCAGGAAAACGTACGAGTTGAAAAGAGAAGAAATCTGAGACACTTCGGTATTCTGGTAGTGGTGAAGCAGCTCGGAGTGTCTCAGATCTCTTCTCTTTTCACCTTTTTCATATTCTTACTTGACTTATCCACCCATTTTGACGAACGCCACTTGTACTTCTACTTGATTAATATTGCTTTGAAGTCACGTTTCCCACTTCTGCTGCAAATGGTTAAAGCTGGAGCACAGGATTTTCACTGAACTGTTTGAACTGTTCCAACTCATTCCTCGTTCTCACAAAACCCTCTGACACATTGTTTCACATCCATGCTTTTTTGGGCCACTAGCACAGCTTTAGAACTGCTTTTTCAGACGGAGAAGTGAAGCAGAGAGGAGCACCAAAGCACAGCCAATCAGCTCTCATCCCAAAATGACACATAGCTCGTTCTTAAGAGTTTGCAATCTAAAATGTTTTATAATTGGACTAAAACAGTCAGTTGTAGTATGGTTCTTTCTCACTTCTTTCCTGGGAGGAAAACAGAATTAACTCATTTATGAATAAAAAAGTTGTGTACTTCAGCTTTAAAAAAAAAATACATTTGACTGAAATGCAGTTAATATAAATTGTATTTGAGATTTTCCTAAAAGTGTTTAACCCTGAAATTTAACCTTGTTTAGAAATGTCTTTAGAATTGTACTTCCTGGTTCTAAAAGATGACATCAAACTGGAAAATGCCATAACCCTGTTGTCACATGTCACAACACTGAGCTGAAACCCAGTCTGTATCTAATGTCACAGAAATGATTATTTGATTAATTTGTGACAACACCTTTCTTATATTGAATTTCAAAGTTTAAATGCTTGGAAAACCGTCAGTCAGTCTGATGTCGCGTCAGTGTTTTGGAATTCAACATATAATTCCTGTCATTTTCAACTGATTTTTCAACTTTTCTTTACAAACTTCTATTTAATTTGTGTGAAATTCTAATTCATATTTACAACAAGTTTTATCTGACCACATTAATTCAAAATTAGAAAAAAAAAAAAAACTTCATACGCACTTCAAGTTTAAAAATATTTTGCGTTTTGTGGTAGAATTCAGCCCAACAACTGTATCACAAGTGAACAATCTTTGTGACCAGGCTTGAAATATTTAAACTTACTTTGGCAAATGTAAAAAAGCTGATCTGAGACCAACACTCAGAACTTTATTTCCCACTTGTACTCTTTATCCTGTGTTATCCCATATGAGCAGATTGGAGATAATCGTTCTTTGTTGTCTCTTCAGGTGGGGTCACAGGATGAGTCAGCTGGAAGTAGGTCTGCACGGTTTTTGGCACGTGTCCGCCCTTTTTCCCCGCACGAGGAATCAGACAATTGCCGGATGCCATTAGGTTTGCCCTCATTCCATTTAACTCCACGGCACAATGCGTTTTGGTCCAGTACCATTCAGAACATAAAAAGCATGTGGCCTATTGTACTGTGGAACACACACTACACATACTGGCCTGTGGATCCGTCTTGACGCTGCTTCAGTTACTGCTGCGAGTGCTGTTTTACACCAATGCTTTGTGTCAGTGTGTTAATGTAACCAGACTGATCTGAAGGTGGATAAGACACGTGTGGGGTTATACTATGGAGGAGTACATGAATGTTTTAGTGTTCCGTGGGCTTCTGAGCACAGCTGATCTGTAGAAGTCATTGATTTTTATGGCCAGGTTCTGTACGTGGGTGTGACATCTGAGGAGTTCCTCAGAGGCCATGTGCACAGCCAGGTCTGTGACGTATGAATCAGAGATGTTATTAAAGTAGACATGCTATGCTTTTTTCCGGTACTTTGGATTGAACTAGAGTGGGTTGTTATTTTATATTTTGTTCATTGTAAACGGCAGTGTTGATCTAAAACAGCTTAGTGATAGAAATGGGGTTCAATACGACAGAATTCATAAGCCCCACCTCTTCATTGTGACATTTCATCATAACAAGCAGCAGATTGTCATGTTTTTAGTTTTAAAAAGTGACATTTTAGAACTCTGCGTGTCACTTTGAGTCTTCAATTGTCCAATAATCACAACTATGCTGTGTTCATGTGGTCCTAGGGAAGATGAGAAAAGGTTTTCCAAGTTGAAAAATGAACATTAATGCTCACAGAAGTGCTCCCCGACTTCCACACATTACATCACCTGCTGACGAAAATCAGCAGGTTTGACAATTTATCTCTTTGACTTAACATTACTGTTTTAGGGTTTATTGTCAGTCCATAGATTAGAGCAGTGGTTCTCAAACTTTTTCAGTTGCGACCCCAAAATAACAATAGTTCACATTCGCGACCCCCAAACACAAAAAATAGGCAACATGAAAATAAATTAAAGTAGCGTTATATCTAATGTTTGATTTTATTTTGAGAATATAGACCCAGAAAAATTACTTTAATAGGCCAAGAAATAGGAATCTACATTCACCACTGCATTTGAAGGGTGTCAAGCCTTGTTTAACACTGTTGTCAGTTTTTTCCCATCATCTGGAGACCCCTGGAAATCAATTCGTGACCCCCATTGGGGTCCTGACACCTAGTTTAAGAACCAATGGATTAGAGCAATGGATGTGTGCAAGAAAGACCTGACATTATTGTTTAATAAGTAATGTTCTCTAGCTAAAGTAAAAATAGTTTTTTTCTAGCATAACAACTAACAGCGTTTCAGAAATCTAACAGCACAGCCCACCGGTAAAGGCTGTCGAAGAGCCGACTCAGTCATTTTATCATTGGTGACATCAAAATCACATATTCTGATTAAAAATTCCTTTTTTAAACCAACAACTAGAAGGGAGCCGTTTCAAATCACTTGAGCACATATCATCATCATCAGGGCAAGACACTACAGCCGCACTGCCCACTCCAGTAAGTCATTGTGAACCGAACAAATCTGAACCAGAGAAAGGGGAAAAGACGGTCACAAAATACATGACCTGACACTAAGGCTGACTGGGAATTTGACTTAGTTTTTGTGCCAAAAGTTTTCATGACACAAATAGTAGCTAAAGCACCTCACCCAAACAGTGATTGGATTACACACTCAACATGTGCACGTGTACTGCCATAGACAAGCATTAAAGACACAAACTATACATAATTAAAATACATGCAGCTAAAAAAAAGAATAGTGTGCAAGTAGTACAGGGCCAGTGCTGCTCTGGAGTTGAGCTGTTAGATTAAGGCTGGAACAAATGGGTTGTTCCAACTTGATTCCAACTTGTTTTTCAGTTGGAATGATGGATTTCCAAGCCAAAACATAACAGTTTCCAAAAAAACACCCATTTCTTGGACTGGCCCCCCTCCTTGCAAAAGCAAACGGCTCACTCTGAGATCTGACCCCCCCGAACAGAGAGCAGGCTGCCCCCCCGCCCAACTCGTGCCGAAGCCTAGAGTGGAGATGGTGCGCATGCGCCGTGTGCTCTGGTAAACAGCGATACACAAACACTGAATAAACATTTTATCCGTCCTGACGGTGCGTCGTGCTGAGTCCTACGTCCTGGATCTGACCTGGAGTTTGACGTGCTCCAGGGCCTCGGCAGCCAGGTACGTTGCCGTTTGGTAAACAACAAGCTAACTCTTCGATCTGTCGTATCTATCGTGTAATTACTGTGTAGCATTAGCATTAGCTGTTTTTATTCTGCGGCTGCGCGCTTCCTGGAGGCGTGGCTTAAACACCGCGTCATCCCTGTGAAGCCACGTCATCCTTGTGAGGAGCCCCCGTCTGCTGCTCAGCCGAGGGGGACGGAAAAGACAGTTCTCTAGCGAAAACATGTGGGAATCAATCAAAAAACCACTTTGGGCACAACATACGAGGCCCAAATAGCACTGGAGGAAGGTTAAAACCTCTGAAAAGTCGATTTTGCATGTTATGGGACCTTTAAGTCCCTGCAAAGGCTTTCCAGTGTGGCCCGTACAGCACAAGCAGGATGTTAGAGCTCTCTGTCCAGCCCATGCTGCTGCAGCCAAATTCTCCAAAATCTTAATCCACATTTTGGTCCTCCTTTAGGTTTGTCCTTGTTTTGACCTACTTTTGACCTGGTTTAGCCCTAGAACAGTCTTGTTTTAGACCTGGTTTGGATCCAGGTGGTATTTTGAGGGGAAAATATGTACTTTGGTGGTACTTGCTGTGAAACGTTCTAAAACCAATGATCTAAGACATGAAACTCAAACAATGACAACGATGGATGGATACCTGTGGAAAATACTTTTGGCTGCTGCTAAAAAGCAGTGTAACAAAGCAGCGGTTTGTTACACATAGCACCTTCACTTCACTATAAGCACTTTAAATTGCATTTGATATTTTAATGGCACACAGCACTTTAACCAAATTGCACTTTAAAAAAAGACTATTGCACAAAACAATCTTAAATTTATTTATTGAATTAATGTCTGTCCTTTTAGTCCAATTTTAGATCCGGAGCACAGTGGCACTTTAATTGAAGCTGCTGGTCCTGGAGGAGAAAAGAGACAATTATAATGGGATATGTGCAATAGTAGTGCATTAACTAGTGATGTGACGCTCAGAGTCGAGGCTTCGAAGCGTGTGTCGAGTAGGGGAGGTGGTGTTTCCGCGATGCGCGATTCGAGGCTTGCTTCGTTCAGGGGAGGAGCCAAAAACGATGACAGCCGAAGCTTCGCGCTCCGGCGGAATCAGTCACGTGGGCTGTACAGCCGAAGCTTCGCGCGCCGGCTGTACCACGATTGATTCAGGGAGGGATTCGAATTTTTTCCGCGAGTTTTGACAGCTATTTAAACCCTTGGCGCGCTATTCAATATGTGGGTGTTTGATGGAGATTTGCAGTTAGTGAGAATTTGGAGATAGTTTGGAGAGAGTTTGGAGACAGGTTGGCGATAGGTTGGAGATAGTTTGGAGACAGGTTGGAGATAGTTTGGAGACAGGTTGGAGATAGTTTGGAGATAGGTTGGAGATATAAAAGTGAGGAGAGACAGCTAGGAAAGAATGGAGCCTGCTAGAAAGAGAAGGGTGTCCCCTGTGTGGGAACACTTTGATCTCATTGCTCCCAACAAAGTATGTACAATAATGTTTCAATAGAATATTTGTTTTACATTTACAATAAATATTGGTTTTGCAATGCAATTTGTCTTCATCTGTCTGTACTTTTGTACAAGGTGAAGTGTTTGTTATGTGCCAGGGAACTGGGCTATAACAACAACACCTCATCCATGCTTAGGCATTACAGAGCTCTGCTTGAGAATAAAGATAAGACTGAATGTGGCCTAACACCAGGTGAGTTATCAAAAATGCAATGACAAAAGCAATCAGTGTGACACTAAATATTATACAAGTGCAATAACCTGAGAGTGATATTTATGTTTGTACTTTGTTTTATTTTTCCTCAGGAGAAAAATCTCAAATAAATAAAGACCTGGTTAGGATGGTGATTGAGGACACCCAGCCTTTCAGTATTGTGGAGGATAAAGGATTCAAAAGATTTGTTAAATCTTTAAATCCTACCTATGTTCTCACCACTAAGAAGGTTATAAAAAGATTAAATATGGTGTTTTTACTGAGTTAAACCATTAACACTGCACTGGCAAGTCTCTCAACAGACATTCCACCCATTTCCTCTGAGGAATATGCTATGATCTCTGACAGTCTAATTATACTAGCACCATTTAATAATGCTAGTACAGAGTTATCAGAAGAAAAAAGGTTTTCTGGCTCAAAGGTTATACCTTTGCTCACAATGTTAGATCATTGCTTGACGGAACAAATGGAAAAAACAAGGTCTACGGGGTCTTCTTTGGCTGAGACAATGAGGGTGTTCTTGAGAGAAAAAATGGACAGAATACAAACTATGAGCATTATGTGCCTTGCTACACTGCTCGATCCAAGGTTTAAAAAATTGGGTTTCTTAGCCCTGCAAGAGCAAATGAAGCAGAAATCAGACCAAAAGGTGAATGTGCATCCATAATGAGGGCCACCACTACCACCTCCCCCTCCTCCTCATCATCCTCACCACCATCAACATCACAAACTGTTGATGCTGCTTCCCAAGGTAGCACTGTTTTGCCACTTGAGTTGATATTCTGTCTAATGTTTCTTCTTTCTTAGGTAACAACCTGTGGCGTCGATTGGATGACTGTGTAAGGCAAACACAAACCCAAAATGTGACTGCTGATGCTTATGTTGAAGTGCAACGATATTTGATGGAGCCAAATATTGGAAGGCTGGAGGACCCTCTTCAATACTGGGACAGACAAAAATATGTATATCCGCATCTGTACAAATTAGCCAAGTGTTACCTGTGCACACCTGCTTCATCTGTGCCCTGTGAACGGGTATTTTCAAAAGCAGGAGAGATCTTGTCAAAAAAAAGAAATCGCCTAAAACCTGCCATAGTTGAGAAACTATTGTTTTTAAATAAAAACCAATGATCAAAGACAAACACAAACCTACATCTCTTTAAAACATGATTTTATTCATCAGCTCTCTACATACTTTACATTCATGCCAACATATATTTTTCCATCCAGTAGATGTCCTACTAGAGCAAACGAGGCTTCGAAGGGCTTTGCGCTGGGGTGAACCAATATGATGAAAGGCTTCAACGCTTCATAAAGCTTCATCTGCACATCACTAGCATTAACAGTGTTTAAGTGTTTGTGTGTTGGTGTAGTTCGCTGTGTTTTTAGTGAATGGTTTTATCATGTCTACTTACCTCCTCTGTCCTTGTGTCCAGGTGCCAAAGGGCCCCCCCCAGGAACGAGTCCCCTTAAGAAGGTTCCGGGCCAGACCAAGGCAGAGGAAGTGTAGGGGAGGCATGACAGGGTTTTAATTATAGGTCGTGGTGTTTGGTGGGGTTTGTGTGTGTGTGTATATATATGTATAGTAGTTATGGTTTATGGTTTATTATGATTTCAGGGGATTTTAGAGGGGTGTTTGAAAGCTGGTATTTTAAGCATCCCTGCTCGTTAGAACTAGTTTTACCCAGTTAGTGGAGGAGTATAAAAGGCGCCTGGAAACACCACAACTCTCTCTGCTGCTGGAGGAGAAACTGTCTCCTGCGTTTTGTCTTTGCACTATGCACTTTTTGTTATTGAAAAAAAGTAAAAAAAAATGTGGACCACCGTTTTGCTGCCTTGTTTGAGTTTTTAAACCTTCAACTGCGCTCCAACCCGCTCACGGCTCAACCTCACAAGCAGTAACAAATAATGGACGACAGGGATGGAACTGTCTAGAACTGGACTGAAATAACTCTGGACATTGACAAAATGGAAATAGACTTTTCTTCTCCAATTCTTTTTGTTTTGTCTGTTCACTCTTGTTGAGTCTTGTTTGTTTTGTTTTGCATTTTGACAAAAAATAAGAGTGGATGCAGAGTGGTGAATTAATTCCAGGTAAGGTAGCATTTTAAGGTGGTCTAAATGATGTATAGGATTTTTGGAATGTTCAAAGTAGGTCAGAGGGGACAAAAGGTGAGGAGTTTGGGTTACACTCTATCCTGGTCCTGAAGGGCTGGAGGGGCGTCGATGTAAGCAGAATGTTCCTATGGCATTCTTCACGTGATGTCAATAAAAACCTTTTGTGCAAAATGATAATGAGCCGCTATAGATTTCATGTAGCCTAGTCAGATTACTGTGAGAAGAATACATTCAGATTATTATTATTATAAACCTCCAAAATATCATACAATTATCACCCAATACAAAACCCACAAGAGAAAAACGTTATTAAAATGTTTAGGAGTAGTTTTAAGTAACTTTTAATGCTCTTTACACATTTTTATTCTTCCTAGTGTGTGCGGCTTTTGGTGCCTATTCACATTAGAACCTTTTTTTTTTTCATAGAACCAGTACAAATAATGAATGAATGTTGTTTTTAAAGGGGACATTTTCCACAGAATCAACTTCAGTGCTCTTTTAACTGCGTTCCAGTGTTTACTCCTTCACTCAAAGTTGTATTTTTATTGATTCCTGCATGTTTGAGTTAATCCTGTATGGTCCTGCAGTTCAGGCTCTCGTGCTCAGCAAATTCTTGTTTTCACCTTCCCCCTATCCCCGCCCACATCCCTGTACTTTGTTTGAAAAATGTAGAGTTCTAAAATGTCGCTTAGTCACTTCTCAAAAATAAAAACATGTAAATACTGGTGAAATGTCAATGAAGAGGCGGGGCTTATCAGTTCTGTAATTCTGAACAGGAAGTCGATTAACCTGTTTCTGTTACTAAGCCGTTTTAGATCAGTATTGCTTTTTACAATTAACTAAATGTAAAAATGATGATCTGCTTATGTAATAGTTGAATACTGAGTACCTGAAAACAAAGCATAATATGTCTCCTTTAATGTCGTAGTTTTTGCACCTTTGACTGACCCAAAAGTGCTGTTTAAGTTTGATGTTCTCAACGTGCTTAAATGCTTTAAATTAGCAGTTGCATTCACTTCTAAACACTGTTGTTTAGGCAGTATCTGTGGTTAATTTGTCATTTGTCCCATGTATTGTTGTCATCTAAGTCTTTCAAGCGTATTTTGACTTCTTTCATATCTGATATAAATAACATTATACAGTTAACTTCCTCTCTGAGATATTATTCGCAGTTAGTTTATTGACATTTTAACCAGAGTCACATGGACATGCTTTGTTTTTCTGCCTCTATCTTGGATCTATGTTGATAAAATTAGGTAACAGTTGATAATGTTTAATTCCAGCTGCAGTTAAACATTAATCCTGCGTGTTTGTTGTATTTATCTAATATTGTGTGGGCAGGTTTGGTTGTATTCAGTGTGGGCAAACTGGTGTTACAGCTCTGAGCAGTACACGTGAAGGGGCGGCTCCACAGTTACAAAACCCAATTATTTAAGCCAGACACTGCAGGTGAACAGGAAAAAAAGAGAAAATTGAGACATACTTTTGATTCTGTGATTTTGTTTTTAATCATGTAATGTTTTCATGTATAAATAAAGGTTTTATGTGTAGAATTGCACGTGTGGGACACAAATGTCCAGAGCCAGGTTTACATTTCTTGATTCATTTTGACAGATTAGATTATATTTAGTTTTTGAGCAAACATTTTAGTGAAAATTGGAGTAAAAATTCAAAAACTTCAAATCAGGATTGTGGCGTTTGGTGTGTAGGTGTTAGTTTAAGGGCGGAGCTCTGTGGGAGAAAAATGCATTTGGAGAAATTTGCCTAAAAGTTAATGTCTTTTTTAAGTCTATGGATGCAAGCTCATTAATTAAAAGGAAATAGAACATCCTTAGGGGCGCGGAAAAATACTCAAGTAGCCAACATGTTTCGACCAACAGATCTTCATCAGGGCTTTAGGAGCACATTGGACAGTTTTGTTGAAAAATTGTGTGAGTGGCCTGTAGTCTCTAGCAATGAAGGTTTGTCATATACAAGCAAAGATGTATTGTATTATAGCACCAGTCGGTGCACTGCAAAGACAGTACTTAGTTGGGCTTACTTCCTTGAGATGGTTAAACAAATTTGTGCCAGATCTGACATCTAATGTGAGACAATGATGGAATAGTTGTTAGTGTTCTTATTTTCAGCATTTGACCCACTCATCCTTCAAAGCCACAGGCAGCTCTTCTGTTTTCATGTCTGAAGCACCAAGAGTTTGAGAATGTTGAGCATATCACAGCCTGGCAGCAAAAAGAACATGCAACTTTCACATAAAAACAATCTAATCAATCTAACAGTGAAAGATGTCTGACATATTTCCAGCCACATGGATTTGTACCCGAATCAAACAGATAAAATGCAGCTGAGCTGATTTGAGGCTTAGATTTTTCCTTCAAACTTCCTCCTGGATCTGAACATTACTTTGACCTGAGGTCATATTAGCCACTTTGAAACTTTGCCAAACAATACACAGACATGCCAGAATCATTTGGTTATAAAACAAGCACTTAACCACTATGAGTTATGTGTGACGCCATTAGAGCATTTGCATATCTAAAACCAGCAGCACAAGTTCACAGATCCATTCCTCTTAATTGTACAACTTTTATAAGATCAGAGTTCATTGAACAAAATGTTCTGTTCTGTCCCCATTACTGAAAAATTGAAAGCCAGTTATCTTTTAAACTGTTGTAATAATCATTTAGAATAGTTTACAGAAAATAAACCTAGGCTTTCATCTTCAGTTTGTCATTCAATACAGTTACTTCATGCCCTTCAGTTGAATGTGTTTGAGGTAAACACTGGTGTACATGATTCATTTGATAGTTTCAACAGTAATGCCACTTTGCATGGGTAAGAGTCTAAACAGTGCCCCCTGCTGTCAGTATCCTGTATGTTTAGTGCCACAGTAACAACACACACTCTGGTGTCCCCATAAAAGGCCTTTATTTTGTAGTAAATGTACACAAGTGGGTTTAGCGGTAACGGTGCAGCTGCAGGGTGTTGCGTCTCTTCCAGGCGGCGCGGCGAGACCCTCCGATGGTCTTGTGGAACTTGTGGCCCTTGCCCAGGCCGCGGCTCTTCTTTCCTGCAGACGTGAGACCGCGCATCTCCCTGTGCTTGTGCACGGCCTTTGTGATCCACTGGGTGTCGGGGTTACGCCTGATGGCCTTGTGGAAGGTGTCCACCAGGATCACCTCGAAGAACTTGTACGTGGAGTCCTCGCCCACCCAGTAGGAGTTGAGCACACGCAGAGCGCCGCAGTGACGACCAGCACGCTCCTGAACACACACAAGACAGTCACGTTTACACACGGCACATCAAGTCCACACCTGCTCACACCACATGCATGTCCAGGTCACAATGCTCTAATGTACCAGGCCTTCACTGCCTCTAGGACGTGTGCAGGATCAGGGAGGTAAAGGTGCAAGTGTCTTTCTACAACTCAAGGTCGCTTTCCAATCGTTTTGCACGATTCATTCCACACACTGATGGAATGAAGACAGCAGCGGCGCGTCTCTCTGCCCTGAGGCAGACTGACAGAAGCAACACTGTCCAACTGTTGCACAGGATGCTACAACCACCACCAATCACTGTACACTACTACTGCTGCTAATATTTGTCCTGGACTTGCATTTACTTTGTTCTCTAGAAAAGCTGCTCAAACTCAGCACTGAAGGTGAGGAAAGTGACAGCTGTGTCAACGTGCAGAAAATAGTGACTCAAACCACAATTCTTTTGCCGTTGTGTATTGAGCTGTGATAGATGACCAGAGGTTGGCCCAGACACTAGACACAAATAAATAGGTCTGCAACTAACCACAGCAGACTTTAGCAGTTGACTAGTCACGATTAGCATCAGCCCTAGTCATCAGGAGATTCATGTGTGATTCTGTGTTCATTAATCCAAGAGACATATGTAGGAATGTCAAGGTTATTCTGTTAGTAACAGTAGTTATTCAGATCACAGTATGCCTATAACAATTATGGAAGGAAAAAAAAGTTCCTTTACGATGAGGTGGTTTGTGGTAAAAAAAACAACAACTGTTAAATGTAAATGTTAAACAGATTTAACCACCATTTGCTCATTTCCCAATAAAAATTAGATTGTGATCATACCAAAATGTATATTGCATTTGAGATGGTAAGTAATTTGTGTGTGCGGCAACGTTTAAGTTGATTCAACTATCACAAATCGTAATTCCCTCTTAAACTTACCTCAGCGACAGACTGCAGGCTGCGGGCGAACTTGATCTGGTTGACTCCGTGGTGCACAGGCTTGCCGTAGGTGGCGCCCTTGGGCACGGGGCGTTTGCGGCCTCCACGGCGCACACGGATGCGGTAGATTACGTAACCTGAAGGGACACGACACAGTGGATGTGGATTAGGAGGAGACATGATGTTCAGTGATCTTCAGACGTGTTAAAAATTCAAAAACATCAATTATGGCATAAGCACAAAATACATTTTACACCACAACATCTAGCTATAATTAACCACATGAATCCAAAACTAACTCCAATAGTGTGGTGTGTGTAACATAGGTATATGTAGGCATTCATTTGGACAAGTTTGAAACCTGTGCAAATGAATACTCCCAAAAGCTGACAAACGTGATCTTTCCTCAGTTTTAGAATGATCTTGCGCTTTAGAGCACATAAAAGACATAACTATAATTGTGTTAATTTGTCTAAAAATTCTTATGGTATTGAAAATTGGGATTGCTTATAAAGCCTATTAGCATAGAAATATCTGCCATCTGGACATTGTTTTTGAAGTCAAGTCTTCAAATCAAGAAAACTGGAAAAACTAAAAACCAAAGAAAAACAGAAAAGGCAAAACTGAACCAAACAGTCCTATCAAAATTAATTGAAATACAAATTGTACTTTATAAATACCAAATCCCAGACCAAACTATACAGAAAAACTAAATCCCTCAAAAATAAAACCTTTGAAAAACAATTTATATTAAAAATAAGTTTCAGATGGAAGTGGAAACTTTTTTCTTTCAAACATTGTCCAGATGATTACCTCTGGTGCTTTATCTACTACTACTACAAACCACTCCTGGATGAGCTATTACTCACTCATGCAACACATGTCCAAACTGTGGACACTGTTGAAAATGTTCTGAACCACAAGTGTCACCAGGTCACCGTACCTTGCTTGGCCTTGTAGCCCAGTCGGCGAGCCTTGTCAGGTCTGGTGGGCCGGGGAGCGCGGTGGAGGTTGGACAGCTGACGGTACTGCCAACAGCGCACACGGAGCAGGAAGCGCATCACGTCCGACTGCTTCTTCCGCCATAACTCCTGCATATACCTATACGCTCCCATGTTGACTTATCTGCAAGAGAAGAGCACTGTTAGCTGACAGTTTGTTAAAAAGAGAACACTGGCTTGAGCACATCTTTAGAAAACAGTACTTCAGAGTTAAAGGTTGCCCAAACTAGAGATGTAACAATACAAATCTCTGGTGCAATATTATCTAAGCAGGTCATAGTACTATATTTTGAAGAGAAAGAATTGTAGATTAACCTTTTTTCTTTTTAAAATGTATAATAAAAGAATTTGGTGCCATTATGGCTAATCTGTAAAAGTGTTGAAAAACTTATGTCTGCACTGAAATGGAGCAAAGGATCATGGTAGTAGTTCCTGCAGTTCCTTTAGCTTCTACTGCAACAATGCATTTACAGTTGGTTTGTAAAAAGCATCAAAAATCAGATACTATTTTGAGCAAGTAACATACTAAAAATCTTACAGGACAAACATTTTGACTTTGTGATCAGTTTTAGAATATGGATCTTAATCAGAACTAATATAAGATCAATGTTCAATAAAGACAGTGCTATTTAATGCTGAAAATATCTATTATCTAAAATCTTGACCAAAATAACAGTATTTGAAATTATCCATGTGGTGTCGCAATAAACGTGGAGGATCGAGTATATTTCAAGTATTGAATAGTTTGATTGGGTAACATACTGGACTGACACCGTATAACTTTCTGAAGGTGAAAAGTCACCTGCATTCTCCATGGAGATAGGTGCATTTAATACCATACTGAGGAATAGTACAGTCAAAAGAACATTTCCATAGAAACATGCAGGAGGCGGCTCCTGTAGGCCAAGTACAAGTCAGGTTTGTGGAGAGGTAAGCCCACTCACAGTATGGACAAACGTTTTCCCAATTCATTGGAGAAATTTAAGAGAAAATGCTTTTTTGCTAAAGGTGACATGGTGGGCTTTAAGCAAATAAGCGTAATAAATTGATATCTTATGACAACCAGTGATATTTTTGTACGATTTTTCGACAATACAATATTTCAATGTTTTTGTTACACCTCTTCCCCCCATATTAGAAATTGCAGTTGGGAGTACTTTTTTTTCCCCCAGTGAGACCAATTGCACGCGGCGTAACAACAACAAAGACAAGGCAAGTTCAAAAATACAATTCATGTTTGCATCTGGCA
The DNA here is from genome assembly GCA_019453435.1 of Rhinogobius similis. Taxonomy (NCBI): domain Eukaryota; kingdom Metazoa; phylum Chordata; class Actinopteri; order Gobiiformes; family Gobiidae; genus Rhinogobius; species Rhinogobius similis. The sequence continues at coordinate 33,368,900 of CM033635.1, read as the reverse complement.
GTACAAGAACTTATCCCAATGCCCCATAGAAGAGGGACTAGTAAAAGCATACATGTCTATGGAGCTAAACAACATGAGCACAGTTAGCATGCTAGCGTTAGATACGGACCGTACACTTTACAGCGCAAACCACAATTCACAGTGAAATGCAATGGTAAACTACAGCCAAAACTGCAACATCCCTGGTGTTACTCGACTATAATTTAATAAAACAAAGTAATGTAGTGTGGTCTAGAACGGCACAGAGCAGCTACCGGTGCGAGAGCGTCGGAGCGCAGAGGTAACGGGGGCATTAATGTACTTAGAAGGAGCTAATCCAGGAAATAACCACAACACACACATCACTAAGGTGCCCCTAATAAAGGTTCTGAATGGAACTAGCAGATGATTGATTTTAATGAACGATTTTAGTGGATTAGATTTGGGTAGAAGCATTGAAAATCTGTCTTACATGATGGCGTACCAGCCGGAAAGAGAGAACGTACGTACCCAGCATGCCTTTTGACAACGTCAGTGACGCTTTTCCTGTGAGCGCTCATGGGAAATGTAGTTTAGTCGTTAAAGTATCTGAAAGAAGCGAGTTTTATTATATTTTGACTATTATTTAAAATACTTTATATTAATCTATTACACATTTGAAATTTAATTATTATATTATTGATACTTAATGTAGTCACGTAAATACAGTTCTTAAAGCATATGAACTGCGCGTGCGCAACAAAATGAAAGTCCTGTCAAAAGGAGAAGAATGGATGCCCAAATAATGATGCCTTTCAAGACCTAAATACAGCTTTTTATCCACCAAACAGAGGTAATGGTTAGTTTTATACCTGTTAAATGGTTTAATGCATAACATTTCCTTCAAAAAAAAAGTCCAGTAAACATTCTGACAGCACGGCTAAGCAAGCTAACCGAGCTGCAGTGTTGTTGTTGTTGTTGTTGTTGACCGTCAGCTTTTATCATGTTTTACATGTGCGGATGATCAGCAGCCTAACCCCGTATCTCCTCTGTGCAGACACAACATGGGCAAAGGCTGTAAGGTCGTGGTGTGTGGACAGGCTGCGGTGGGAAAGACTGCGATCCTGGAGCAGCTGTTGTATGGAAATCACATTGTAGGTAAGTGATCACTGCAATGAGAAAACACACTGTATCGTACACTCATGTTGCGCTAGTTAAGACGTCCAGATCTCGCTTTGTTTACTACTGCAGGATGTGTTTACCATGTAGGTAAAGGTGCTCTTTGTAGGTTTTATCTTACCTGTCTTTCACCTGATTCTCTCATAGTACTCATAATACTGTACTTTGGTAAATAGCACCTATGGTAAAAATATAATTGTCTTGCATTTGTGAAGTTACCGTTTGTTAAGACATTTTTAAAAGTAAAAGTTTAAAATAGCAGAAAGCAGTGTAAGCAGTAAGGTGTTAACTATTCTAAATTCCAGAATGGAGGCAAATGTGAAGTGGAACATAATGTGACTTCCCTGGAGAAACTGGGATTAACCTCAGAATATCACAAATTGTGAAGAAAAAAAAAAAAAAAGGTGGTTTTGGCAAATGAAAAGCACTCAAAGCATTTACTATTAGATGTAATGTTATTTGTTCATGCAGTATGAGATCATGATAAAAACAATTTAAATCTTTAGGTTTTATTAGACAAAATGTCAAGACTAAAACATATATTGGATACTTTACCATGAATTGTCACTTTTTGTGAAGCTCAAATAAATGTTAAAGTCTATACAATAGTATATTTTTCATTCTTTGTAACAGAAAAGTAAATTTGTCTAAATTTCTTCCTGGGAAATTCTAAAGTTTTGCTTTTATCCCTTCACATAACTTGAAAACACTAGTGTTTTGATTTGATGTGAACTTAATCAATGGACATATTTGCTGCTCATGTTCAACCAGGAAGAGACACTATAAACTTTTCACAAAACTGTGGACAAACAGGCAGAAGGTTTAGTAAAATCTTAAATCTAATCATCACTGTACTCATATGAACTTAAAAGTCGAACTAAAACCAAAGGTTGTGTTGTGCTGCAGGCTCGGAGTCGACGGAGACGCAGGAGGACGTGTACGTGGCCTCGGTGGAGACCGACCGAGGAGTAAAGGAACAGCTGAGGCTCTACGACACCAAAGGCCTTCATGACGCACAGGAGCTGCCCAAGCACTACTTCTCTGTGGCAGACGGCTTTGTGCTGGTCTACAGCGTGGACAGCCTGGAGTCCTTCAGGAGGGTGGACGTCCTGAAGAAGGAGATCGACAAGTCCAGAGATAAAAAGGAGGTAAGGCACCACAGGGCAGCACCAATCAGTGGCAGTGGCTTTGTGTTTACATGGACCCCAGAAATCTGATCAATACTTGATTTCTGGAGTTGTCAAATTATATAAATGTCATGTAACAGGGTTTCCATGGGCATTAAAAAGCATAAAATGTAATTAAATGAATTTATAATGCATTAAATAGCATTAAATTCAATCCCCACAGTCATTAAATCTAAAAATCATTTTGAAAAAAGATGTATCCATCAGAACAATAACATAATACAAATCATTATCACAGTCTGTGCCAGCAGTGCGTGTCCATGACGTTCAGATTTAGTTTGAATCCTGCATTTATTGACTCTAGATGTTAAAAGCTTAGATCAACTCATATAAAAAGTAAAAGATAGAGTTCAGAACATACATGTGCACAGTTTAAATTTCATGTACATTTGCTTTTTGAATATTATAAAGTACTTTATTATATTCTGGTCATTCTGCTGCCAATGGAACAGTTACAAGCCGGTAGTTCTGACATGATAAAAGTGCAAGAAGAAACAAAAAAAGTCTAATGTTTTGATGTTGATTATGGCATTACAAATCTTGAATTGTGGCAATAAAAAGCATTACAAATTAGGTGAGATCTGCATAAACCACGTGTAAACACTTTTTTTCATCTGATGTGAGTAATCTGATTTCTTTCTGACCGGCCAAAGCTGTGCAGGTTTTCAGGAAAATTATGCAAAATTTAAAAAAGCCAAGTGATGTGGCAAAACAAAAACTTCAATTCAGTTTATTTTTGTTGAGCCCAAAATCAGCAGTTGTAACCAGCAGAATTTTAGAAAACAAAACAATGAAACAGTCATTGGTCAAAAGCAGATGAACCAACCTTCACAGGAATAAAACTAATGGATGACGTCCCAGAGCATCCCCTGTTCTAGGACCACCGGACTGGACCACAGGACTGGACCACAGGACTGAACCAGGACTGAACCAGGACTGAACCACAGGACTGGACCACAGGACTGGACCACAGGACTGGACCACAGGACTGGACCACAGGACTGGACCACAGGACTGGACCACAGGACTTGACCACAGGACTGGACCACAGGACTGAACCAGGACTGGACCACAGGACTGAACCACAGGACTGAACCACAGGACTGAACCACAGGACTGAACCACAGGACTGGACCAGGACTGGACCACAGGACTGGACCACAGGACTGGACCACAGGACTGGACCACAGGACTGGACCACAGGACTTGACCACAGGACTGGACCACAGGACTGAACCAGGACTGGACCACAGGACTGGACCACAGGACTGAACCACAGGACTGAACCACAGGACTGAACCACAGGACTGAACCACAGGACTGGACCACAGGACTGAACCAGGACTGAACCACAGGACTGGACCACAGGACTGGACCACAGGACTGGACCACAGGACTGAACCACAGGACTGAACCACAGGACTGGACCACTGGACCACAGGACTGGACCACAGGACTGAACCAGGACTGGACCACAGGACTGAACCAGGACTGGACCACAGGACTGGACCACAGGACTGGACCACAGGACTGTACCACAGGACTTGACCACAGGACTGGACCACAGGACTGAACCAGGACTGAACCACAGGACTGGACCACAGGACTGAACCACAGGACTGAACCACAGGACTGAACCACAGGACTGGACCACAGGACTGAACCAGGACTGAACCACAGGACTGGACCACAGGACTGGACCACAGGACTGGACCACAGGACTGGACCACAGGACTGAACCAGGACTGAACCAGGACTGAACCACAGGACCGACAACTGCTTATGCTATTGAGCTAACCTTCCATACACAATCCCTGGCTCCACTAAATCACTATTATCACTTCACTGCTCAATCCAGAGCCTTCACAAACTATCTCTCTGTGATTTAAATGATTTCTGTATTTTATATTTGTCCACATGAGGTTGAAGATTAGATTTAAAGCTAAAATAGTCATCACTATCTGTAGAAAAATGCACCAAAGCAGAGTCTGTGACTAAAGGCGGGTCAGAGCTGCAGCTGGATCGGTCAGAAATATGACAGAAGTAAAGATTGAAATAGTTATTTTCAAATTCTTTATACTTTTTCTTCCAAATACAATAGTTTACAAAAAGATGAACTAATACGTGGTTAGTTTTTTATTTTTTATTATCAGATTTCTTCTGTGTTGTAACACACCAAAAATGGATTATCTGATTATTGTAGTTATCTGATTTCTGGTGACCTTGTAAACCGGGCTGGGTGATATGGTAAAAAAATGATTATGATGTCTTTCTTGGAGCCAGATCATGATTTCGATTTTATAACGATTCGTGTTCACTTTGTATTTTTCTACCGCCTATAACAGAGCTGCATGATTTAGGAAAATATCTAATTGTGATTTTTCTGACCAGTGCGATTAGATTTGCGACTTATGGTTTAATAATAGGACTTTGTTCACATTTTAAACACAATTTTGTTACTTTTAGTCGCATTTTTGTCACATTTGGTTGTGTTTGTCACTTTTAGCCACGTCTTCGTCATTCTTGGCCGCATTTTTGTTGCTTTTAGGCGTTTGTTGTTTTAAGATGCGTTTTTGTCGCTTTTGTAAATCCAGACTACAGTGTGAGCAGTTTTTATTCAAATCAAAGCAAGACGTTTTGTTGTTGAGGAAGAAATTATTGCCCTTCAAAAATTGCAGCCTTTGCTAATTGTATCCATAAAATTTGTGATTTTGTATGGATTTGGTTTAATTGTGCAGCTCTGGCCTTTAAGAGGTAAATAAAGTCATCTGCGCAGATGCTTCAGAGGCTAAACAACAGGAGAAAAAGTGTGTTTGAACAGACAGCTGCATTAAAGAGACAAACAGTGAATCACGTTACCACCATTTCACAAAAAAAGCCGCTCACAATTCGATTTGTATCACCATATCGCCCAGCCCTACTTGTAAATGTAGCCAAAACAATCATTTTCATCTCTCCCAGTAATTGAACACTTCTATAACCCACATAATACAAATGTCGACCTGAAACCCCCCGGATCCTGAATTCCTCCGCACAAAACCGAGCGCTTACCGCCGTGTTGTTTCCAGGTGGCGGTGATCGTCCTGGGCAACAAAACGGACCTGCGCGAGCGTCGTCAGGTGGACCCGGAGGTGGCTCAGCAGTGGGCCCGCGGCGAGAAGGTGAAGCTGTGGGAGGTCAGCGTGTCCGAGCGCAACTCCCTCATCGAACCCTTCACCCAGCTCACCAGCCGCCTCACCCAGCCCCAGAGCAAGTCCGCCTTCCCCCTGCCCGGGCGCAAGAGCAAAGGCACCGCCGCCACCGACATGTGAGGCCGCCCCGCCGCTGACCCGGACTGTGGGGGGGGCGGGAGAGGCGGAGGTCTGGGGGGCCCGGAGCGTAGTCTGAGAAGGTTTGGGTGGGTTGAAATCGACGGTGCAGAAATAAAACGATAACTGAAAATGTAGGTCGCAGTGTTGGGAGAAAGATGCTGCAGATTTCATGTCATAAGCCACGTTTCCACTGGTTCACTTTGGAGCAGATTGGGCCGAAAGTGTCCGCATCGTACTGGTCCATTTAAGTGACCATTAGAAGTGCAGTCTGGATCGCTTTTGACTCCTGGAACGCTTAAGTGCGAGATGATGTGACAAGAGAGAAAACAGGTGAAAACAAGATGGTAAAAAGCAGATATAACAGAAAAAAATATGTAAATTCTCACCAAACACTGACTTGATCTTGTGATAAACCGCTGTATTTCCACTGATGCTAACTTTGAGCCCGCATATTTAGTAAAACAAGGCTGACGCACTTTTGCATCAGTCGTTTCTTGTTCATTATTACTTACAGTACTCGCGTCAAGACTAGGGCTGTAGTCGACTAAAGAAACTATTGGTCGACCAAAGACACGTCCTATCGACCGATTAGTCGACTAAAAGAGAATCCATGTATCTGGCTTCAACTGCACCTAAAATACAAGAGCTACACAAGAATTCATGCAAAAATAACGTTTCTTCAGCTAACTCATTCCATATCTTCTTTTTGCTGTTAAAATCTATATCTATATAAATATAAATGCAATATAAATCCTTTTAATCTAAAGAAAATGATTTGTCGAGTAATAAAAATGTTGGTTGACTAAAACACCATCAACTGATTAATCAACTAAATGACCAAAGTACTACAGCCCTAGTCAAGACCCAAAATCTTAGATTTCCAGAGCATAATGCGTCAAACATTATCGAAACTCAATGCATTACATAAAGAGAGGGTAAAGTGCGGTGTAAAGGGTTTCCTGAGAAGTCAAGTGAATGCAGAAAAAAGCTGAGGAGAAACCAGAAGTAGTTTCCTGTTTACTCTAGTGTTAGCCACATCTCACAGCGACAAACTTAAAACAACTAAACGTCTCCCCTCATGAAACAAAAGTACAATCCAGGTATGATTTAGATTTTATTTATTAAGAAAACATAACTTATGTTTGGGTGACATCAGTTGCTCCTCCAGAACCGCTCAGAAGTGAACCAGTCTGACCAGGCCCAGTCGAAACGTGGCTACAGTCTCATCTCGGATCTGCTCGTGTTCAGAATTTTGCCTTTATCTACGATCATCAAGCATTTTAGAAATGATTGTATAAATATACTCTTCTGCATTTGACTCCTGGTTCAAAGCTGCTGAAGCCTGTGCAGTGTCTGAGGACCCAAATGTTGAAATGCTGATTTTTCGTTTAGTGCCATTTATTTTTAAAACCTGGAAATGAACAAAATCATAATTTACAAAATATAGTATACATTTTCCTTTTATTTTCCCAACTACAAACAGTCAGCTAATACTTCTATCATTTGTTCAAATTGTATTCTATAATTTTACTAATCTACAAATTGTACTCGTGGAAAGCTTCCATGACACTACAATATGCAGTTCTGTAGGTAATAACCATTGCACTTCATCTTGTCTAACATCATTTCAAAACCATTTTAAGCCTCGTCAAAATGTATTGCCAAGTTTGTTTCTTCCATGTTGCTTCAAATGTTCAACCAAAGACTTGACAACCAAAACTAACTAACCGTTTTGAGATTATCTTACCTTTAAATAACATCTTATAGTTTACAACGTTAAAAACCTTACCACTGCGTGTTGTGAATGCGGCACTGATTTAGTCCTGTGTTTTTGGACGTCCAGAACCACTAAGCTCACAAACTTCACTCAGCAATAACAATAATCGTCACGGTACAGTCAGTAATAATTCTAAACCTGTGTCATTATAGGGCGGCTAGGAAAAGCTATCTAATCTAACGTTAGAGATGTCAGTGTTAAGATGAAATATTTATTCCGTAACTTATTTTGTGCCACTTTGAGCCACATTCCATCCATGACAACTGAATGGGAGTTTTGGATCTATTGTGTTGTAATGACTTAAATGCACTGTTAGGCTGAAGTTGCTCGAGTCTCTTCATTGATGCTCCTTGTCTATTCAACTGTAAAAGCACTGAATAAAGTGTAGCTTTTCTAATTAAAAATACTGTGTCAATCTTATTTTTTTCTTTTTACATTGTGGCTTGAGACACCGAAGCGTTCATACAGGCAACGTTTGGTGTTTTGCCCAAGGACACAACATTGTGCAGTGCCCAAAACTTAAGATTCTACTTCCATGTCAGTCCATTTTAGTTCACATGAATTCATTTCATAATTTGGATCTTTTTAAGGTGAGACACAACAGGTCAATAGTAAAAAAAGATACCCATCTGTAGTTTACACATTCATGTGATTTCATACAGAGAAAAGGCATTTTGTGTGTAAAAACTACCAAAATTACACATATTTGGGACGTATAAACCTGAAAAATGGACAGAACCAAGTTTGAATTTCTCGCTTCAACATATTAGTAAAAAGATTTTGGCTTTTTTTACTGTATGTAAGATCTGATTAAAAAATTACGAAATTTGAATTTTCAGGCCAATTTTCAGACTTAAAAGTTCAATAAATCAGTTTTAAAATTTGATTACAAATCCTTCTGTACATTTTGTCAAAATCTTGAGTCCAAGATAAAGTTTGATGTGTGTGGGATCTACTTTAAGGCTGATCTTTATGTCTCGAGGGAGAAACATGCATTTCAAGTAAATGGCCTTGAAGTTCCAATGTCCCAGAGAAATCTGTGGATGAAGTGGATTCAATGAAGAAAAAAACATCTTTGGGAGCAGATTGGACACGTTTGTTGTTTCCACATGAAAGCTGATATGATGAGAGAGCAAAGTGAGCAAAAAGAGTTTTACCTGTCGTGTCTCGTCTTAATTCACACACGTTAAAGGTACACTTTGTAACTTCTCTGGACTGTTCTCGATTTTTGACACAAACAAAACTTTGATTTTCTTTCATTTTCTTGATACGTTACTGTTCCAATAGAATACAACATTTTCTCAACGCAAAAGTAATGTCACATAAAACACACTATACATTTAAGTGTACTTTTTTGGAGTGTAGATTGAATTGAAGTTGCTTAATTTTGCTTTTTTAGGTTTTTTTAGTCGTTTTTAGTTCGTACGATTAAATCATGATTCAAATAATCACTATTAGTGAATCTTGACATGCCTCGTTTTGACAAAGGCGACTGCAGAGCTGGGAGCTACTCTAAATGGATGATCAATTTTATAGAATTGATTTTGTTCAGCGGCGTCTGCTCATATTGATGGGACTAAACGATCTTGAACTTGTAATAATATGTTCATTATGTTAAATATAAAGTCACGTTCAGAGTTCTTTTTCTTTTTGTTGGTTACATTATTGGACGTGACACCAAAACCAATCAATGTTATCATTAAAACTAAGGATTATTTTTATAACCTTTACTTTCTGATCTGAAACTTAAATGACATTTTTATGGTGATTCATGAAGATTTACAAATATTTAATGGCTCATGGGGAACATTAATATGAATAACTGGCCCCAAATCCCCACAGCGATTAGTAAAGAGAGCAGGAGTCAGACATTGCTGTAACTCATGTTGTCAGTTTAGTTCCACTTCCACACAGAAAATGATTGAGAATTGATTATTACTCTAAATAATACAGTTATGTCTAAAAAACACACACACTAGTTGAAATTGGTCATGTGTTTATTTGTGATGGGATGAACAGAACAGTTTTTTTTTTTTATCAGTACAGAACACAAATCACAACCATTCCAAGCTACCTGTCTACTTTTATTGTAAAACACTTTAGAGCTTCGAGGGGAGCGCACACCGATTTTAATAGGACTGGGAAATCATGCGGACACATTTTACCTAGCGCTTTTACCGTCCATCTTCAAGCACGAGCTAAAAGTAAAAAAAGAAAAAAAAAAAGAAAGAAAAAGAAACACAAAAAAGTAGTAGCCGGATTACATTTGGGCCGGAGATAACTTAAAAATACAACGAGGGAGTTTAAGACTTCAACTGCGTGTCATAAAAATCCGCCCCTCCCTTCCCCTCCCCTCCCTCGCCCCCTGCTGCTTCCTTACGCCTCCATCGCGGGGCCCCCCTCCGGGACCCCCGCCCACGGCCCCGAGTTGACTTTTCGCCGGTGCGTCTGTGGGATTATGTGGCGTAGCGCTTGGTCCACTGTTTGGCTATCCTGTCGTGTTCGGGTCTGTTTGTGGTGTACTGTGTGGCGATGCTCCCCACCAGAGGGTCCGCTGTGGACACAAACAGGAACCAGGGTCAGAGCGGGACACGTTTGCTCTCTTTTACTCACTTCTGTTGCATTTAAAGCCTCAGAGGTATTTTTTTTGCTCATTACGTTTCGTCGTTCCCTACAAATACACAGTACGTAGCCTGTTAGCGGTTCCTCATGAGCACTTTAAGCTGTTATTACTGACCTCCAAAGTCGGGCCCGAGTCAAACAAATGCCCCCAGTAAGATGTTTTTAATTGACCATTGCCGTATTTTGTAAGAGGTTGTCAGTTCTAAGCTGCGCCCAATGCACCTGAATGGCTGCAACGGGCTGTGGAGACGAGGGGAGGGGGGAATGGAGCTCCATGATGGCTTTGCGACTTACAAAGTTCAATTTAAGTTTGTAGTACGGTGCAAGTAGAAAGATGAAGGTTTACACTCACATAAAAAAGAAGGAGTATTGCCATTTTTTTCAATTAAAAGTACAACTTATAATCTATTGCTTTTTATATTTCAACAATTAGTAATGACAGCATGTGCTATACTGTTTGGCCAGCTCAAACTGAAAAGAAAAACAGTCTCAAAAACAAGCATCAAGCATTTTGATGATGCGGCAAACAAAAATAATAGCCTTCTTCTAAAAGTACAAGTTCATTGGAACATATTACTTTTTATTATTCATTCGACGATGACTAACGAAAGGAGACAATAAAGTGGAATAAATAACTCTGAGACCCATGATCCAGTCAGACCCCGTCATGGAGAAGCTCATGCAAACTTTTGCACTTGTGACTTGACAGCGTTTCGGTTTCCACATTGAGAGAACATACAGAGGCCGCGTGATAAAAACCCATGAGCGGGACTGACATAATAACCTGCTGCGCACCAGAGAACAGAGGAAGAACTCCACAGCCAGCGTACAGCTTGGTTTTCTCAAGAAGAGCATTTTCTCGAGAACGGCTTGAGTTGTTAATGAGAAGTAAAAGGCAGATGTATAAACCCTTTAAGAAGCTGCTGGACGCTCCCTCTGTCTACGCCTATGAGCCCCTGCTTTTGTTCGACCCGTGAGATTCATACGAGTTAACGGTTTGTCCGGGTCGTTGTGGTCGTAGCTTATCTTGTCCTTCTTTTTTTTTACAGCACTGGTTGCTCAAAATCAGAAGACATAATTGAGACCAGTCTGAAAAGTAAGAGTAAGTGAATACACAAATCGTTTAAATCAGGCAGAGTCCTTGTGTACAAATATTTGCATCGGTTTACGTAGTCTTGACAGTCGACTCAGCTGTCATTTCCAACATGCAAAAAAACTCCACAAATGAACCGAAAAGTGCTGCCTTAAACAGTGTCTATGGGCCACTTGAGGTTTTCCCGTGTTCCAGCAAAAGAGAGGATCAAAAAACTGAATGTGGCTGGTATTTGTGTGTGTGTGTGTGTGTGTGTGTGCGTGCGTGCGTGTGTGCGTGTGTGTGCGTGTCTCTCTCTCTCACCAGGGTTGCAGTCGGTGAGCAGGGAGCAGATGGACAGCAGGACCTTGGAGATGGTCAGGGCTGGACTCCAGTTGTCCTTCAGGATGTCCAGACAGATCACGCCCTGACTGTTGATGTTGCAGTGGTAGATCCTGGTGCGGAACGTCACCTGGAAACACACGCCAAAAACACACGCGCGTGAAATAACGTCAGCGTCGGGTCATGAAGGGTTTGCTCTTCGTCATGAGGCGGAGGAGACGTTTGAGCGAAAGTCTGATGTGCCGAGGCAAGTGCATTTTCACACAAAAAATAAAAACAATTTCACAAAATGGCCAAACATTTTACAAAGCTGGAATTATTTTTACAAAAAGTTGAGTTCAACAACAGGTCAAAGACATTTTTACTGTTATTTTTTTTAACAAATAGCTGAAAACATCCCTAAACCCAAATACACAAACAAAACAAAAGAGAAATGTTTATTTGCTGTTGTTTATTTGTGATGTGTAAAGTGTCTTCTCCATCAGAGACAAGCAGGGCGGCTATGCTAACTGCACTGCTAGTTAAAAAGCAAACACCAAACCAGCGTCCCTTGTACCCCGACACCTTCAGTGGTAAATGTATTTAGCAGCAGCAGAGTTGTACGGCTCTTTTGTTTACCTCTTTGCATTGCTTCGGCCAATGCAAATCTAAGGAAGACTGACCTTTTTTTAACCTTTAAAAAATACCTTCTGTAGACATGTTTTCAACTGAAGGCAAAAATATTTTCATCTTTAGGTAAAAAGTGTTTGCAACTTTAGGTAAAAATGTTTTCAACTTGAAGGGAACAAAAAAAATCAACTTTATTTAAAAATGTTTGACCTTTTATAGACATGTTTGCAACTTAAGGTAAAATATGTCAACTTTAAGTAAACATCTTTTTAACTTAAAGGTAAAAATGTTTACAACTTTAGGTAAAAGTGGGAAGATTTTTTTTTTAAACTTTATTAAAAAAAAACAAAACAAAAAAAACTTTAATCAACTTTAAGTGACAATCTTTTCAACTTGAGGTAAAAATGTTTTCAACTTGAAGGGAAAAAAAAAAAATCACCTTTATTAAAGAGAAATTTCAACTTTATTTAAAAATGGTTTCAACTTAATGAAAAATTTTTTGGCCTTTTGTAAAAATGTTTTCGTTGTTCCCTACTTTGTAACATGTTAAGCCCAATTTGTGAAACTGCTATGGTTTTTTAAAAATATAATTTTGACAGTTTGTTTTGCACTTCCAGGCCACCGTAGCAGCAGTATTAGCAGTAGCATCTGTACCACAGAATAAACAAAAAACAGCATTAGCAACATCACATCATGTCTGATTTCTATAGAAATTCATTGTTGCCAACAGCTCTTTCACACGCTGTCCTGTCTGTGTGTGCGGGGCATGAGCTCCCTCTAGTGGCTCCAGGGGGAACGACTGCTGCTGCTGCTACAGTCTGAGTCCCGCTCTCACCTTGGGAGGCTTGAAGGGGTAGTCTGGAGTGAAGGCGATGTCCAGGAAGAACACTCCGCCCTCGTACACAGAGCCGGGGGGGCCCAGGATGGTAGACCTCCACTCATAGATGTTGTCTCCTTTGGGACCCGCGCTGGAAGACACCGAATCAAAAAGAAAAGAATGGTAAATCAGGTGAAATTCTTCAGTTCAGTGTCATCTGTGCTTTCGATGAAAGCCCTTTAAGTGTGATATTTTTTACAAATTTGACCAAGACAAAGTACATCCTAATGGTGTAAACCTTGCAGACAAAAACACTAAATGTACATGTTTTCTGTGACATTTCGAAGTAATTCCTGCTTTCTCCGGGTCATAAATTCTCTCAGCTCGTGGTGTGTTTTGGAATCTGCCTCGTCCAGATAACAATTATTCCACGACTAATTTGTTGACGATGGTCTCAGTAATCGATTAGTTGCGATAAATTGATTCACTTGTTTCTGCCCTGGTTCAGATTGTAAATTGTGTCCTGGGGCGAGGGGGCAGTGTTGGATCACATGGGAGTTTGAATTTCTTGAGAAAAATCTACATTTGCTGAACGGATAATCTATATTAAGACAAAGTGAAGGTCCATTATCCACACAAAGTCAGTGCAAAAAACAAATGACCTACCCCTTCACCATTAAACAAGACGTACAAGCCATCACTAAAGCAAACTCTTTTGTACATTTTCTCTTTTGAAGTGTAAAAACTGGTTTGTGTCGGAATGTATGTGAACCCAAAAAACACTAACAAACACACGCATATCACAAAGTTCCGGAAGTTCATTTCCCATTCATGTCTCTTTTGTACTAAAACTTTGAAAGAATCATTTTTATGACTGCGACCAACAATTATTTTGACAATCAGTACTTTTTTTTACACTTAATTGATTAGGTATGTTTTCTTTTGCAATATTCGACCGAGATTAAGCCTCTTGAGAACATCTTCAATTACAACTACATGTTTTTTAAATGAAAAATCACAAATTCGGCATGTTCTTTGCGTAATTTCGGGGTAATTACAGCGATATCTGAGTGATCAAACCTCTTCTATCAGCACGGCCTGTTTTGGAGCCGGTGTATTCCCTTTATTCCAGAAGTTGCCACGGGCGTCGCCATGAATTGTGTCCCTCCTTACGCTCGAATTAGTTTGCATAAAGCTGTCGATCTCAACAGAAAATAAGTTCTGCACGGACTACAAAGCCGTTGAAGACGCCCAGAAACGGTGCAGTGTTGACTTTGTTGGTGCACATTAATGTTGAACCATTTTATACAAATCAATCTCCCTCAGATCATGTTTTAGCAGAAAGACTTTTCCCTCGTTCTCCACAGAATTCCTGCTCTAATGGAAACGCCAAAACAACGGAAGAGCAAATCAGGAGCAAAAGAGGGGGAAGGAATGAGGTGAATAGTTCAGAAAATGATTCTTTAATAGTTGCAACTAATTTACTTTATAAATCGTCAAGTTAACATTCATCCAAAAGTTTTAAATGTGTTTTTTTTTTTTACTGAAAACAACCACGTTATAGACATTAGTTACCACAGAGCTGCTTGAGATGGAGAAAATATCTATTTGAAATCTTACCGACAAGATTAGATTTGTAATTTATGCTTTCTATACTAACGTCTATGAACTGACAAACGAATAAAGGAATGACCTGTATTTCAGAATATGTCTGTACACATCTAAACTACAGGGCTGGCAGTTTTTACGCAGAATCAAACATTTTAAGATATTTTGTGTTTTGTGGAGGAAATGATGGTACTTAAAAAAAATTGCAGTCTTTGCCATTTGCTAATTGCGTTCATTCAAATGGTGTTTTTGATCTGATTACGATTAATTGTGCAGCCCTTCTTTAAACTCTTAATGTTTGAATTGGATTGAGAGAAAAATGAACGGGAAATAAGCTTCAGAAACCACTGCGGGATTCAAAAAAAAAAGAAAAGAAAAAGAAAGAAGAGGAAATTTGTTGTAATTGACCAAAGGGATAGCAATATGGCTTATCATGATTTTCTTGGGGCCAGATCATGATTTCAGTTTTATCACAATTCATGTTCACTTTGTGTGTTTCTATTGCCTGTAACAGAGCTGCACAATAGAAAAATATCTAATTGTGATTTTTCTGACCAGTGCCATTGCGATTAGATTTGCTATTTATGTTTTAATAATAGGATTCTGTTCAAATTCACATTTTAAACACAATTTTGTCACTTTCAGTCGTGTTTTTGTCACGTTCAGTTGTGTTTGTCATATTTTAAACACGTCCTTGTCACATTTAGTCGCGCGTTTTGTCATTTCAGTTGCGCTTTTGTCGCTTTTAGTCACGCCTTTGTTGTTTGTGGGTGCGTTTTTGTCACTTTTTAACGCATTTTTATCGCTTTTAGTCGTGCTTTTTTAATTTGTTTCAGAACATGTTTGTACAAATCCAAACTACAGTGTTGGCAGTTTTTATTCAAATCAAAGCAAGACATTTTGTTGATTTGGTTGAATTGTGCAGCCCTGGCCTTTAAGAGGTGAATAAAGTCATCTGCTCAGAGGCTTCAGAGGCTAAACAACAGGAGAAAAAGCGTTAGTAATATTGTCTAATCGGACTTCACCTGAGACGGCGGCTTTATTGTTTGTATTACTACGACGCTCGCCTTATCTGTCACTGCCAAAACAAAAGCCCAGTCATGAAGACGACTGTACGGCTCAGCAAACTTTCACCAATTTTCACTCACGATATGCAAAATAAGTGTGTTATTCTGACGACTTAAAAATACAATGTCTATAAACGGACAAACAGACGTATAATGAGTTTTAAAATGTGTGTAAAAGTGTGTCGTCGGTGATTTAAGCATTGATTTAAAGGCTATTCGCACAAAGCCATTAAACTGCCACTAAGCACTAATGCCAGCCCCGTGACCTAATGAACATTGACAAGTGGGGTTATTAGTCTGACCTTTGACCTTACAACTGCTGACCCCTTGATGTGGCTCTGTGAGTAAAAATAAACCCAACGCTTCAGCTGTGGGGCTCACTCGGGATGGTTTCTTACAGACATTTTAATAAAACGATAGACAATACGCACCAATACGGACAAATATTCTGCAAAATTGACTTTGTTTGAGCTTTAATCCATGTTCTAACATTGTTCCGTCATCAAAAACATACCTGAAGTAGCATTTAGTTTGATTCACATTTGTCTGATGAACCTTCTCTGTCCAACTCTGTGTTCTGAACTCTTTCATGTGTGAAGCAGTTGATGCAGACGTCATTTATCCCAGAATCTTTTACTATTTTAAGTCCTTAAATCATGGCCAGACTCACTCTGAACATTTCTTCCATCTAATAATGATAACTACAACTTCGTCAGAGCCACTGCTTACTGCAAAGCATTGTGGGTATGTATTTACATGTGTGTAATTGCCTCTAGAGCCAGTAGATGGAGCCACAGCTAAGTCAAAATGGCATCTTCCAATGCAGTGATAAAGTTATAGTTTTGTAAAAGCATTTTAGGACAAATATCCAATTGCGATTTTTCTGACCAGTATTGTGATTGCGGTTAGATGGGATTCTGTTCAAAATACACATTTTAAACCTGACCAGAAGAATAAAAAAAAGACTGAAATATGAACTGACATCCTAATTAAATAATATGTCTTTTTATCATTTTCAGTCGCGTTTTCACCGCGTATAGTCACCGTTTTGGCGCTTTTGGTCACCTTTTTGCCGCTTTTGAGTTACGTTTTTGCCACTTTGAGTCACATATCTTCTGCTTTTAGTCACATATCTGCTGCTTTTAGTCACATAACTGCTGCTTTTAGTTGTGTTTCAGTCACTTGCAAATGCGTTTCTGACACATTTGGGCACATTAAGCCGTGTTTGTTCCTTTTTGTTAAGTTGTGTTTTTGATGGTTGTTTCAGAAGATGTTTTAATAAACCTAAACTACAGTGTTTGGAGTTTTTATGAATGAAACAGGATATTTTGCTGTTTGGGGAACACATTATTGTACTTTAAATATTGCAGCCTTTGAGATTTGCTAATTACGTCCATTCCCATTGTAATTTGACTCAATTTTGGCGAATTGTGCAACCCTACTTTGGAACTAAATAGGAGTTGGCTACAATATGTTCACTTTTAGATTTCTAAGGAGGCCTTGTATATTTTAACTGCTGTCATTTTCAGTTTGGTTAAGAGCGGAAGAAGCAGCGACCCAATGAAGGACACTGATGAAAGCTTATTTAACCAAAAGAATTTAAAAAAAGATTATAATTTAAGATATGAAAAGAACTTTACATAATGCTTCAAGAGCACATTTTATACAATCATTTCATAATGACTGTTTTTACAATGTATGAGTAATCCTGTGTGCTATAACATGTGATCGTTCAGAATTTTACAAGCAACAATATCTGGTTTAAAAATGTAACTAATACTCAAAAATAATAAATCACTTTTACATCCTGCAGCAAAAAATATCCTAAAGTTGACTTAAAGGTGCACTCTGTAACCTGCTTGTCTCCATGGAGATGTTCTTGCTTTGTCTGGAATGTTTCATAGTACTTGAAAGTGATGCAGGTCAGATCTGTGCAAGGCCACACCCTGTTCACAGTAAGAATGTAGGTTTTTCCACAGTATTTATGAGCAATACAACATGTAGTGGAAAAGAGGACAATAAGCTGCAGGTGAACAGAAACAAATCTGAAATTGAGAGATATCACTTTGAAACTTCTTCTGTAGTTAAGTTACATAAATTAAATGATGTAAAATGATGAAAAATGTAATGATTTAATTAAGAAAAATGCATTGTACGTGTAAAAAAAATCCCAAATTGCACATATTTGGGGCAAAAATTGAAAAAAATGGCAGGTTAAATGTATTACTTCATTTTGTCATATTTGATACAACACAGATTTACAGATGGACTTTTAGGCATCTTATTTAGTATCTGAGTAAACTATATTTTGTCATGATTGTAAAGTTTGGTGTGTGCAGGTGCTACAGTAAGGGCTGATCACTGTGCGAAGATTCAATGAAATATTAAAAAATCCTTCGGCGCAAATTAGAAATGTTGTGTCCATGTGAAAGCTTTTATAATGAGACAGAAAACTGACCAAAGACTGCAATGCTTCACCTTAAAAAAGTTACATAGTGCAACTTTCACAATGCGGGTAACTAAATCTCCTTAGGGTCTTTGGCATTTTATACAAACCGTGAACTTTATTTTCAGACGGTAAAAACACAGAATCTACAAGTGATGACAACCTATAAATGACGACAAAAACGCAGCTGTCCCCTCTCCTTCCTTTAGCGTCCCGTGCCTTCCAGCTCCTCTATGAACACGCATTAGGACGGTGGCTGTGCATTGTCTGTGTTAACACATTGTGCCGACGGTATTTGCATGTGTTTTCCATCGGCCGCCCGTCTGTGGTCGCGGCGGACACAAGCAGATACTGTAGCATTTATTTTCGCCGGATCGCACATGTTCGAGATGTCTTTGATCCTTCCTCCCCCACGCAGAGCCCCGGTGCAGAGTGGTGCGTGTGCCATCCCTGTTGTCATTCCCTTTCATGAGATTATTTCCGGTGTACGTTTGAAAGCGCGGTAGTGACATTTGAGTGGTTTCATTTGGGTGAAGCCTTTAACCTTTGGAGCGGGCACACGGCGTCGGAGCGCAGGAGCGGGAGGAGGGTGAGGGTCTGGGACAGTATTCATGTGTCTCGCGGCTTCACTGGGAGTTATTCTGCGAGCTAACAGGCGGCGTTTGTGCGCTGACAGAAGAGGGAGGGCGCGCTGTAGTGAAGGAGTTTTGTGTTCTTTGTTTTCGCTGCTTTTTGACGTTTGCTCGCCGCAGTGAAGGAGCTGCACGCTGATTTGATTCCCCTTTTACCTTCTGTTGCAGTGTCTGGGACCATGTTCACAGCAAATCATTTCTCCCACTTGCAGTTTGGTCTGAGAGGAGATGAACGACCTTCAAGTTTAAAGGCGCCACATAAATGAAACATGATATTTTAAAATGGTATGTTTCATTTTTGTTTGCAATTTAGAATGATCTGCAGTAAGGATGCACATTTTCAAATTTTGTTTCAAACTTGTTTTCTCTCAGAGACATCACTTTTGCATGAGTGTTCACTCGGCGCCCTCTGGTGGTGCAAAACAACATAGTAAGGCAAAAAATGAAACTCCACCAGGCAAGACGTCTTCACTGGGTTAAGCGTTTAGTCACGGTTAGTCTGCTAATCGGTTAACCATGCACACCTCTAATCTGCAGTAGTGTCACAATAATATAGTACTAGAAACTGTAAGTGCCTGCACACAGTGACAGTACGTGTAATTGCCAGAGGGCAAAGAGCTCTATTGACCTTAGGTTTCAAAGGCATGTGATGCATCCACTCGACATCACTGAGTGCGTTTACATGCACTCGAATAACCTGGTCATTGAGACTTATCCCGGTTATTCAGGATGTGACATTTACATGCGCTCACAGAAACCAGGATACTTATGTCCGTGTACACATGCAGACTGTGTATCCTGGATATTTAGGGGTAACTATGGCAACTATAGCAGAAATATATAGACCAAATTTGCTAACTTGACTTTTTATTACGTTTAAAACAGCAAGAGAACAAGATACATTTGAATAAGAACCTCAGAGTCCGTCATAACTTCTGCACAGTTGACTTTTTTAAGAGTGGTCCTGCAGTGTCAGTTCAGTCTGAACAACACAGACAGCCACACAATTGTTTTTTGTTAAAAGTTGGCTGTATTGTATAGAAGACAGCTTTAATGTTTTATGATGGTAAAATAATACAAATTGAAAAAGCCCTGATAGACGTTTGAGTCATTTTGGGGAATTGGCTGCTCCTGCCAAATGTGTCTCTTGAGTTTCACACATGCTCATTACAGCTCCAGTGTGAGAACTCACAATGCAGCGTTTACATGCCGGAGTATTCTGGATACTTTCAGGATATCTCACTCAGAGTATTTTGGTTTCTCATAACTGGGAGAGTGAACAGGGATATTCGAGCGCACGTAAAGGCACACACAGAGTAGAGTTGGTTTCTCCCAGGATTTGAACCCAGGTCTCCAGTGTTCCAAACATGAACCATAACACGGCCTCACACATGGCCAGTGTCTCTGCACGATGCACATAGATATAATGTAGTACCACAGTCAGGACTTAAAGATGTTTAATGATACCTGCTGGGGGTTTTTTATGTCTGCGCACACAATCAGTTAAACCACTGTCACCTATGAAGAACAGTGTGCTGCGTGTAAAAAAGAAAAAGAAAATTTGCTCTGAAGTGAAGGTTGTGAAATATTTCTGTTTAAATATGTGAAAGGAGTGAATCATAGCTAACTTTTTTTGAAACTTGAAGTTTTCATAAGTTTGAAGGCTAAATGTCTTTCAATTATAAAACTGTACGTAAGAGACACTTTAGCTACATCTTCTGGTTATCTGAATACATCTGAATAAGATTGTCTATTAAAGGAAAATGAGAAACTTTTATTACCTTACTATTAAGCTAAAAATATATGTAAAAGTGACAAATGTAAAAAGTAACAGATAGTCCTTCCCAGTCAGTCCAAACACAAAGGAGTTTGAACAGTAATTCAGTGACTGCACAGCTATTACCATGTGGTCTTATAAATTTCTGATACAGATAAAGATCATTCTTCAACAGGATCACTTTTAATGTTTTCAGATAAATATTCCATTGGGTGTCTAGTTTTTATATGAATTAGTACCTGGTTATTAGGCTACTAGAGACTAATCGTGACTTGTCGACTATAAAAAAGTGATCAACTATAAGAATCGATAATTGTAATCATTAACTGGACTATACAGACTTTAAAACACGTCAAAAGACTTTTTATAACAAAGACAGCACCGCAACTTGAACCAAAATGTTAAAAAACAATAAACAATTGCTCTTTTTCATCAATAACACACTTTCTTTACAAATATTCTCTATCTAGAAGCCTTCAGTCACCATATTTCAACCTTTACTTTGTTTAAAATGTATTTAAAAAGTCTAGGGCTGTAGTCGACTAAAGAAATTCTTGGTCAACTAAAGACCTGCCCTATCGACTGATTAATCAACTAAGGGGTGTGACAAAACTATGAAGTATCTCTCTGTATCTGACCCAAATGCACTCTAAAAAATAACAATGTATACAGAAAAGTACTGGGAAATAGTGTATTTATACACTAGAGTTATATAAAGCAGATTAAACTCGCTCCAAAATCTTTAGCTAACGTACTCCATATCTTAAAGTTTTCGCTATTTTTGTCGTATAAATCCTTTTAATTTAAATAAAAATAATTAGTCGACTGATAAAAAACACCACCGACCGATTAATCGACTAAATGACTAAAGCACTATAGCCCTAAAAAAGTCTAAATATACAATAGAAATAATTGTTTGACAGGTCGACTACTAAAATAATCGTTAGTCACAGCCCTACTGGTTATCAATATTTGTTTCTTTTCTTTTTTTTTTGAAAGTTACCATGCCCATTTCTCTTCCAAAAAAACCTGGTCCCTTCTAAATGAGGCTGGTGTTTGAGCGTGCAGCGCGCCCACATGAGGCCTGTGCACAGAGTGTGGACTGTACACTGAGCTGCAGACACACAGCCACCAGTGCATGACCTGTCTGGGCTCTGCAGGGGGAGGGGCTTACCGGCGCAGCTCACACATGCTTATAGGAACGCCACGCCGCTTTACACTTTACTGATGACAGAGACGCTTCATCCCAGCCCCGACCAGACCGTACTGTGCTGGTGTTCTTCATGAAGCACCTCCTTGTCTTCAAACGAATGATTTAAAGTGCTCATGACAGGTTGGACGACTCATTTGACTAAAATGCCTTTAGAGATAAATGTATTTCAAATCTAGCTGAAATACTTAACACATTTATTTAGCAATTTAGGTTTTTAAATTGTACTTCCTAAATGATGACATCACACTAGATAATTACCAAGCAACCATCCTGTATGCTGAGCCAAAACTCATCTAATGTCTTAGGTTTTTTTCATTTTACAAATAAAAATCCATGTTAACACCTTTATTTGGTTTAATTCATGTTTAAAGGGTAAAAAAAATATACTTTATTTTGTGTAAATTATGCTTAACCTTCTGGTCCCTGGTGTGATGTCATTCATTTGTTTAACTTTCTGCAGATTTTTCAACTTTTCTCCAGAAACAGCTACTTGATTAGTGTAAAACAAAAATGTATATGTACAACTGGTATTAATACAGTAATACCAGTAATAATAAAGTCAAAATTGAAAATCATAAACCTGTCATCCGCACTTTAATCATGACTGTCTGGGGGGTTACAGGCCGTTGTTTCCGAGCTCTGATACAACTATTGCAAGTACTGTCTGTGAAGACCCTCAGTCGTCCAGGACGTTCCACAGCAAAACAAAAGAAAATTCGGTTGACTGAACAAAAGTTTTTGTCAGCTTTTGTGCAGTTGAAAGAATGAAACTTTTTTTTGCTATGGCAAATATTACGATATTGTCTCTTTTACCAGTGAGTTTTGTTGTTTCCAAAGTGTCGGTTGAGAGGTCTTGAGGGACTCTGCAGGTGTCATGAACTGGGAAGTTATAACTTTGTTATTATGACACTTGATGTAATCCTTTTTTTAACTGATAAGTCATTTAAGTGAAATTAGTTCAAAAGACATTAAACAGCTCAGATAAAAACAATTCAAACTGACTTTAAATGGTTTTGCAACCTGGAATTATTATGTACATTTCATTTTGCTGTTGGGGTCCTGGGTTATTTTAGGGGCTCGCCAAAAAGTCTGGGATTCCTTGTGTGGAGTTCACCAGATTTGAAATCAAATGATAGTTCTTTTTGTGCTCATTACTTGCCACAGATCTGATTAACCCCGAGCAAGCTTTCAAACATTTAACATTTTTTTCAGATTTCCTATGGGGAATATGAATGGAAAGTGTACATCCGGTACCGAGCAGTGAAGTCAATGGTGAGCTCCAGAATGCACTGAAACTCCTCTACTATAGAGAATTTGATCTTGGCTGTCACTATTTTTTCATAAAAAAATAAAAATACAAAAAATTATTTTAAAAAAATCTAAAAATCTAAAACTAAATTCAGTATCAACATATTTGTTGATACTTTGATACCTCTGTTAGTATTGATATTTGGTATCGATCGGCCCATCACTAGTCTCCACATGGTTCTCAGCAGGCGGCAAGATTATTAGCAAAATCGCAATTTTAATGAACGCAATATACGAACCGCAAAGGGTGCAATTATTTTTCTTTTTTGCAAATTTTTATTTTTTTTGAAGTACCACATTTTCATCCACATAATGTCCTGTTTTACTCTGCACAAAAACTGCTAACCCTGTAGTTTAGATCAGTACAAACATGTTCAAAAATACTAACGTGGTTCTTTTAATGGTTTGTCAATTCATAGATTCATAGCTATTTCAGTCTTTTTGTCAAAATGTGAACTTATTATTAAAACATAACTTACAAATCTAATCGCCATCGAAATACAATCAGATCAGATATTAGATCAGGGCTATTCAACTTTATTTTACAGAGGTAAAGATTTTTTGGATGGTTTTGTCCTCTGGGCTGGAAACCAGGTCTAAACCAGGTCTAAACCAGGACTAAACCAGGACTAAACCAGGACTAAACCAGGTCTAAACCAGGTCTAAACAGGACTAAACCAGGACTAAACCAGTACTAAACCAGGTCTAAAGCAGGTCTAAAACAGGACTAAACCAGGTCTAAAACAGGACTAAACCAGGTCTAAACCAGGTCTAAACAGGACTAAACCAGGACTGAACCAGGACTAAACCAGGTCTAAACAGGACTAAATGAACAGGTCTAAACCAGGACTAAATGAACAGGTCTAAACCTTGACGAAACAAGGTCTAAAACAGGTCTAAACCTCGACTAAACCTGGACCAAACCGGGTCTTAACTGGGTCTAAAACAGGACTAAACTAGGACTAATCATGGTCTAAACCAGGTTTAAATAAGAACTAAACCAGGACTAAACCAATAACAAGAGCTCAAATATTTTCTATACTTTTGAAGATGGGTTGAGGGCCGGATCATATACTTCAGAGGGCCTGATTTGGCCCCGGGCCTGAAGTTGAACAGCCCTGTATTAGACATAGTTTGCAGTATCATTTAGCCCCTCTATTCTCTTTTTGCTTGTTACTTTTCACAACTAGCTTTTTACTGTGTGGAGTAGAAAGAATGTATTTTCCTGAACATGAAGAAATAAAAGAAGAATTCAGAGAAACTCCCTGGTAAAAATTGCTCTCCAAACCCTCTTCTTCATCACAAACCACGTTGCATTTTTAATAATTCAAACCTGAAGTGAAAGTGGCCCTAAATGCCTCTTGAACAACAGTGTTTGTATTTCCACCGAGACGCTCTGTAACATTACTGCAGCTCTTAGTGTTGTGATGCTTTCGGGGCCCGCCACTTCCTCCCGGGGGACGACGGGCCTTTTTATAGATGTAAACCGGCTGTTGAGAAACTCTTGAGGACGAGCTCTGAACGCTGTGTGAAGTTCAAGAAGAAAACAGTGCGAAAACGGAGATCCTGAAGTGTAATTGCGTCGCTTTTGCTGCTTCTGCGATCCGGAAGAAGATAAATTAAAAACGCCGTCTTTGTCGAGAGAGAAAAGGAAAAGTGAAAAGTGCGACATAAAAAGACAGGATGTGAAAGAATAGTCAGCGTTCACATGAGCAATAAAAAAAAGATTAAAGATGGCATTGTGTCGGAGATTTTTGAAGTTTGGATTTGAACGGATTTAGGAGATTTACAGTTCAAAGTCCATTTATTACAATGAGTATTATAAAAAAAAGTTTGAGCTATATTCAAAAGGTCAGCGGCTAATGCAACTGACATTTGCGTGGAACTATATTTCTGAAGAGTTATTATACATAAGAAGTAGTTTTGGGGCGAGAAAGTACGTGTGAATGCTACAATATAAAATAAATCAAACAGAACTGTGACATATTTTAGCGCGTGGTTCTTGAATAGAATAAAGTCTATAATCTTTTTGTCTGACATCGTGTATGACTAATGATGAATAACGATGCCATGATTATTATTTTAATGCGACGCTCATAGGGCTGTTGAATAAATGACTCGCGGTCAAAAAATGAGACCGTTCTAAATTTAGCGGCGTGTTTGTGAATGCAACAATGCTAAAACATGACCTAAATCCAGTAAAAACTAAGAGCAGCTGCGACGATGTGAGCGCACAGAAAATGTCTTAATCCTTTTTAAATCTATTCTTTTTTTTGCTAATGAAGGAACAATGGAGGTTTGTTTAACATTTTGAGCTGCGTTTTTAATGTAGGAAAAGTGCTATAAAATAAGTTTGATTAACTGATTGTTTGGATTTTCAGACTTCGTATCAAGAATAGAGATGCACGATTTGAGAAAAATATCTGATTGTGATTTTTCTGAGATCAAGATTTGTGATTAGATTTAGAATTTGTGTTTCAGTGACTACAAACAAACGTATTTTGTTCATTCTAAACTGCAATATTGAGCTAAAACAGCTTAGTAATAGAAACAGGTTCATTGACTTCCTGTTCAAAACTGCAGAACTGATAAGCCCCGCCTCTTCATAGTCACATTTCACCGTAACAAGCAGCGGATTGTCATTTATATGTTTTTTAGCGAAAAGTGGCTACGTGACTCTACATGTATCGCTTGGTGTCTTCATTTCTGAAATAATTACAACTTAGAGCAGAATGTGGGCGGGGATAGGGGGTAGATAAAAACAGGATTTTCTGAGCACTCGAACCTCATTTGCAGAAAAAAACAGATGAACTCAAACATGCAGGAATCAATCAAAATGCAACTTTGAGTGAAATAATGACGAGGTAACACTTGCAGCAAGATTAAAACAAAACATTTCAGATTTCGCACAATATGTCCCCTTTAAAAGTTGCAGTAAATCGACCTTCATTCAAACTAAT
Organism: Rhinogobius similis; assembly: GCA_019453435.1. Classification (NCBI taxonomy): domain Eukaryota; kingdom Metazoa; phylum Chordata; class Actinopteri; order Gobiiformes; family Gobiidae; genus Rhinogobius; species Rhinogobius similis. The sequence continues at coordinate 33,343,015 of CM033635.1, read as the reverse complement.
CTCTAATTTTCCTTTTCTTTCATGTAAAACAACAATTGCAGCACTTTGAGCGTTGGGGTAGTTAAGAGTCTTGGCCAGTTAAACATAAATAAACAGAATGATGGGGGAGTATGAGCCCCGTTGTTGTTGTTACGAAGCCTGAGAAGTGTACAATGAGCGTCTGTTTTATGCGTTTTTTCGACGTGTAAGGCAAATACAAATGCAAACGCAGCCGCAGCATTCAGAGAAGCATTTACTGCGCTCCGAGAACGGCAGGACAAAGGCAGCGCAGCCTCAAGCGAACATTCAATACTAAAGACCCTTTTAGCATAGAAGACCTTCAGCCACAGTCAGTTAATACAATTTGCGACAACAGAGGAGTTCAGATCTTTTCAGTTATTAGACATGTCATGCTCACTATCTTTTTATCCAAGAATGTTCCTTGTCTGGATTCTGATAAATGGCCTTTCATAGTTTAATTTATTGAATTAGTCACTATGGCTGCAACTAACAATTATTTTAGTAGTCGGACAGTCAGATTATTTGTTTTTATACTTCTATTGTGAAATGAGAACTTTTACATACTTTACTAACCAAATATAAGTTAAAATATAGTGACTGAAGGCTTCTAGATAGAGAATATTTATTAATAAAGTGTATTATTGATGAAAATGGATTGAATGGATCAGAAATGGTGGATTCATTTTGACATTTTGACTTAATAATGCCGCTGTCTTATCGTCTGTGTTTTAGAGTCTGTATAATCCAGATAATGATTATAGAAATATGACTATGATTATTGTTTATAGTCGACTAGTCAAAGGTAGTTGCTTAATTCAGCTCTATTTGTTTTATTTGTCGTTTGAGCTGACAATAATGGCGTCTGATAACAGATCGCAATCACATGAACATTTGAGTTGGTGCAATTATGCAATCGAAAAGGCAGAGATTATTTTGTAACAGAATATCCTTTGTAAAGAGCAAAACATTCTCTCTTTCAATAAAAATCTTGTCGCACCAGTAGTTTAGACTTCTAGTGTCATGTTGTGATATTCATGGGATTCTTGTATTAGAGTATCAGCTCATATTTGTCTTCTCTCAAATATTAACGCTCCTGGAGTTGTTTAAACTTACAGTCGCAATACTAACCAGCAATTAGACGTGATCAGGGGAGACCATGACAAAACACACAAACGTTTGACCTGGGGACGCACTGGTCAGACGGAGCAATGATGCACAGGCTAACAAACCTGCTCCCAGGTATGCCCAAAATTTGAATAATTAAGGTGAGACATTACCCTTCCTTTAAGAGATATCAACTTTAAATTTAAGTAGTTAACTTATATACAAGGAAGAAAAAAAAATATTATTAGAAACTTTAGATTTGACTGAAAATTTAATATTGCCAACACTTTTGGGAGTTTAAACAAATCTTTGTGTACGATCTGTCAAAGTCTCGTTAAGTACAAGATTCTAAAGTTTGGTGTGTGTAGATGCTGCTGAGAAAACGGTCTCTGCAGTTACAATGTTCCATAAAATCTGTGGATGTAAGCTGATAAAATGACATCTCGTGTAGGTGTAGACTGGATAGTTTGGTTTTCTGGTGAACATTCATATGTGGACAAAGCAAACTGACCAAAAAAATGAAAAGTAAAGTACATTTATTTTGCTGCCTAGTGTCTTGCATAGGGATGCGCCAATACCGATACTGGTATCGAATATCGGTGACAATATGTAAAAATCGGATCCAAAGTATCGGTTCAGCCAATATTCTGGTTGGGGCTTTAAACTGATGTAATAAGACTCTTTACAGGCTCTTGTTGGTCCAGAACATCTCATAATGTTTGAGGTTTTATTTATACAAAACTGTTCTGTAGTTAGTTGATGGATAAAGTACAGTTACATAACTCATTTGGAACGTTTGTCATACTTTATAAAGAAAATGATGCCATTTTCAGTCTCTGCAGAGGTATCAGCTGATTTCGAGTATCGGCAGATACTTAAAATCCAAGTACATTTGTACATTTAATACTGTATTTATAAGACTATTATTTACAAGTCTATGTGAATGTACTATATTTAAACTCGATCTCCATTTGTCTGGGTTTTGTCATGACTCAGAGACAGATTTAAGTGACTATAGATCAACTCTTCACTATTGGTAGCATAACCTCTAGTATTATGATTGCATTAGCTCAACTTAAACACAAACCTGTTCATTATTCAGTGCAAAAGTCTTGCGGAGCCTTGTACATTCCTGTGATCTTTTCCTGCGCGCGCCATCGGGGTTTTCGAACATTAATCCCGGAGTCCGCGGGGGGCAGCGCGGCGGAGCTTTGGAGAATTTCACAAAACTCAGGGCTGACTTGGGCCACTCTCACAGACGTGTTGAATCAAAGCAGCACCCTACAGCTAATGGTTTAGGTCTTACTCAGCAACGGTGATCTTATCAAGCTCACAGTCAGGTTTCCTCATTGCAACATGGGCGTGTGCATCCAGGCATTTAAAGACCGCAACACAAATCCTGTTTTAGAGCCTGCCAATAACAAGTCTGTAGCAGATTAGTAGTAAATAGTTTAAATGTGAGTGAGTGATATTGGCTTCTGTCTGCGATGAGGAATCCAATATAAAAATAATGTATGTTTAATGTTAAAGGACAAAAATAAAGTGTTTCGAGATTGCGCAGATTCTTGTACAGTTAAATATCTATACTAGGCACATTTTGTATAATTCAAAGAAAAGGATACAGCCAATCTATTAAAGATAAACATAGAATGAAAAAAGAAAAAAACTAATTAGCATCTTTGTGTCGAGGTCATGGAGAGCGTGAGGTTTGGCAGGAGGTCAGGGGAGACAGTCGGCTGTGTATGAGCTCAAGGACAGTTTAGAGTAGATGTTTTGTGCGAGAAACATCCCTGGCTGATGGAATGACAATAATATTTGATTCAATTCCAGATCAGAATCACTCAGAGAGAAAAGAGGAAAAGCCGGTAAAGAAAAACAAGCCTTGCGTACAGTTCTCAGTAATGGAGATGTCACAATATAAAACTTTTGTGGTTTGAGTTACTGTGAAAAAACAAAACAACGTCACGAGTTAGTGCTTATTCACGATTACCGAGACCATGACCAAACAACAGTGAAATCTTTCATTTTATTTCATTCCCTGTTACTCATCCTCGAGTTTGAGGTCAACTTTACCAAATCCACTTTTCGGAACAACAAAACAAAGTTAATGTGACACAAACAGCCAAAAGTGTTTACATTTAGGAGTATTCTTTTGCACTATAGATTATGTTAGAAAACTTAATTTTACTTCCTATGATTATCTTGTGACCTTGACATGTCAACTCAGCACCAAGGATTTATCATCAGCTATATTCATATTCATGTAATGCAAAATGAAAATGTACTGAAATAGAAAATAGAAATCGTGTTTAAGGGTTAAAGGTGCACTATGGAGTCACGTGCTTGTCTCCAGCAGATGCTATTGCTTTGCCCGGCATGTTGCACAGCATGATATTCAACTCATTTCCATGGATACTTACAACTGATACTCTTTATAATCAACTGTTTAGACACTGCTCTAAAAGATCAAATAGACTTTAGTCATGTGGAGTATTAGTAAGAAAAAGATTCAGCAGGTTTAGTAAAGCTGTAAATGTGTAACTTTGTGTGTGCAAATAGGAATTACTAATATGTATAAAAATTTAAAAATGTATTTATATATGCCTTTATATACCCTATGCAATGTATGCAAAAAGTTTAAATGAAATAACTATTTTTTTCCGTACATGAAAACATATATAGCTCTTTGACCAAATGTGCATTGCTCAAACGAAGAGAGCACGAGGGTTAAAAGCCTTTGAATGGATGAAAAAGCAGGTCTTGCACTTGGCTGCTCCGCACAGGTGAGACAAATGTGTCAGCGGCTCCACTCAACAGCACATCGTGTAACAGCGAGCGCTTTCACATCTCTTACTCCTTTAAATACACAAGAATCTAAACCATTTTGGGGAAATGATTAAGAAGTAACCATTTAGTGATAAGCAAGACGCTGGATAGGACCTTTGCCTGTGCACTGTCTGACCTGCAGCGCAACCTGTTAACTTATGATGTAACTACTGTTATTAGAGTGTCAAAAGCCAACATTACTCCTCTTCAACTGTCTACCATGAAAAACATCTGCCACAACAGCCCAAGCAGCACAATCTAATCTGAAAACCACTTCGCACTTCACTCGTAACATAAAGCTTACACTTGACCCACTGCACACATGCAACTGTCAACAGACCACGAGGTTTCTCTCCATCAGAACCTCCTGGACTCACCTGCAGTTTGGAGGAGGGTCCAGTGTAATGTCCGCCAGTTCCTTCTGAATTCTGTCAAACCAAAGAAGGTTAGGTTTATTAATAAGAAATGAGTTACACTAATCAGATGTCTTAGTTTAGGTTTGGCTTCAAGAATAATGTTTCTAGTGTAAGCACCAGGACATCCTCCACCCACTCACTTCACTAGTGTAACATGGGCCTACTACATAGTATATTTCAAAGTATTGCATTTGAACTAGTGCTGTCAATCAATTAAAATACTTAATCACACATTAATCACATGAAATATGATTAATCATGATTAATTGCATTGCACACTTTTAAAAATGTCTATTTTGAAGAATTTACACACATTTTCTTAATCAAATACAATTATGTAATAATTTTACAAATCCAAATAAATTATTCAAAAGCCAAACAAACTACAGTTTAAGTCTAGGCATGTATTTCATGTTGATTCTGTGGCACATGTTTCAGGTAAATGCACAGGACTGAACAGGTTTAGTGCTTAAAGGACAGATACTGCTGGTGTTGGCCTGCCTCTGCTAGTGCTTTGTTGTAGTTTGGTGAAATATTTTGCCCATTTCTCCAGTTTCAGCACTCACACACAAGTTTTATTATCTTAACGGAGCGCACGTTGTTCAGCTCCAGATCTCCATGGCGTCTTTGGTTTGTGCAGCGCAGAGCTCTGGTAAATCACAGCGGCAGATCACTCCGTGGCTGGTGTTTACGAGCAGGTCAATTTTCTATGATTACCGCGTTATCTTTGACAGCTCTAATTTGAACAAAAAAATGTACGCAATTTTTTTCTAAAAGATCTGGCAGTATGAAACATTTGGCTTTTGAGCAGGTACAAAATGTAGGTTACCATTTAAAGGTGTATTCTGTAACTTTTCTAGTGGAGGGTGTCTCCATGCAGGTGTACTTTTCTTGCAATACTATGTGTTATGTATAGTTTGGCATCAAATCTATTACTGTATAATAAGACCAGGGCTCTGCTCCTGCTCAGTCAAGTGTTTCATGTATTGTTTTCTGTTGTAACGTTGTAAAGACAGTTTATGTATTGCCCAAGTTATAGATCAGATCTGTGGAGAGGTGACCCTGCTCAAAGTAAAGCAATGCATGTTATTTTGGGTACGTTTGAGCAAACAAATATCTGTGATTGAATAAATTCCACTGCCATACAAACCATTAACGTCTTCATGCATCTAAGAAGGGGCAGAGCTCAAACCAGAAAAGTTACATCGTGCACCTTTAATTGGAGCTGTACAATTAATACAATTGTTATTGAAATCAAGACGATCTGCAGTGATATACAGCTAATGTCAGTAAAATAATATGGGTTGGAGCCAAGTTCAGATTTCAGAAATTTGATCATTTTAGTTATGATGGCAATGTATTTTTTATTGTTATTTGTTCAGGAAAAAAAAAAGTATTTTCATTTGTTTTTGATAAGACAAAGTAAATCATAATCAAACAATATGAAGAAAATAAAACCAGGTATTTCATTTCATCCAGCCCTACATTTAATTTCAATTTGTGTCACTCGGAGCAACATGTTCATGGAGCAACCCTCCAGAGCCAGAAGTGCGTGCCCCACCGGTGTCCAGCTCCATATTTCCCTTACATTTGTCCAACAACACGCAGACAGTCAAAAACAGTCAAACCTGACCCGCAACGTTCCCTGGCTGGACGACCCGCTACCAACCTTTTGGCGCTGGTGGAGAGGAGCTTGGAGGTCTTGCTCATGCTGCCTTTGCTGTCTCGTTTCTTGGGGGTACTGTCCTGCTGCTGCTGCTGCTGCTGATGTGTGGAAGATGACGAGGAGGAAGAGCTGGAGCTGGCACGCGAATCTTCATCCGACATACCGAGCCTGGGGAGCAAAAGCGAAACACAGGAGTCACAGACGGACGAGCGTGAGGTAAAAGTGACAACGCAGTGCAGAAGTGTCCAGAACGGATGAAGGATAGGGACATACGAGCACATCTTCTAAAAATAAAGCAAATTTTTTTTTATCTCTTGTTATCGGTTTAGTCTTGGTTTACTCCTAGTTCAGACCTTGTTCAGTTCACTCCTGGTTTAGATCTGTTTAAGTCCTGGTTTAGTTCTGGTTTAGACCTGATTAAGATCATATCTAGTCCTGGTTTTATTCTGCGAATGTTGTTAAAGCCTAATGTGTTTTTGGTATTTCAAAAGCATTGGACGCACTTCTGGCCCAGAGGACAGAACCATCTGAAAAGTCTGGCTCTTGGTAAAATCTAGTTGACTAACCCTGTTCTTCATAATAAAAATATTTAGTAAACTTTTAAGGGATATCCTAGTATCGATTTGAAATGTAACCTATTGCTGCGAAAAAAAAAAAGATAATATTGAGACAGGAAAAGCTGTAATATTGTAAAAAAAAAACAAAAAACCATGAGTTGCAATTGATGAATAGCACAATAAAACACTTGTAATAGAAGTAACATATTTCACTCTCTGCAGCTCAAATCTTATCGAAAAACAAAGAAAAGTGCAAAGAAAACATACATGATAGATTTCGACGCCAAAATATATAGTTCTTTCGACAATATAATGAATTATGAGTCGATATAGTAATGATTATGACCCATCCCTGACGTATCAAACTATTGGGCTATTGGAGTCTGTATCATATGAGGCATCACGAGGTACTTGACAATACCCAGCCCTATTTGGGACAGCACTAGTGAACATAAATACTGAAGGCACTGCAAGCAGACTTCAACATCGACATTCCATTTGGCTTCAAAACTATAAGCTCTTGAATGTAAAACTCCAACAATAGAAACCATAGATGGATACCTGTGGAAAGTGCTTTTGGCAGCAGCAAAGAAGCAATAACAAGGAAATGGGTGACAAGCACACAACCGACTGGACAGAAATAATGAACATTTGTAAAACTACTGTTATAATACATTTAAAAATTGACAGATTTACTGGACATTGGGACTAATGGGACAATTACATATTATTTTTCTTTTCTTCTTTTGTCTTTTTATTGTGTGTGTTGTTCTGTTTTTTTTTCCTACACAGATGTTTCACATGCCATTGATTGTCTCCTTGGACAAGACACATCACCCACCAAACTCAATTTCAATCGCCTCCTAAGGAATAGGCTTGATACTCCATTCTGATACTACAACGATAATAAATGATGACTAGTTTTAGTATCGATTACTATCTGATTTGCAATACTTTTTTCACCACTTAATCAATGCTACCGCTTCATACCGCCTCAGCAGGGCAGCAGCTGTGAATGAATAATGACTACAGTCTGGGGCTTTGAGAGACTTGACAGAGTTTGTTAAACTTCTTACAAATAGGAATGTTCCGATATCAAATGTTATGAGAGGAAAAACATCACGATTTTAAGATTATTCATGATTATTGACACAATTACGAGACAACAATGGAATCGAGTTCCTTTCGTTCACATAATACACTACTGCTCTTTTAGTTCGTGACCAGCTTTACTGGTCACTTTCAGAATGAAAAAGTTAATGCGATTTAACTTGCGACTTGTGAAATCAAAATCAAATCCAAAACAATGAATTGCTTTCCAAAACTTGATTTTAGAAAAGATAAAGATTTAATTTGTTCAAGTTCTCATTATTAGAGTAAATTACATATTTATTTTTTCTGCACCTTTGGATCTCAAGTTTCTGGTAATGGTTATTTTTCAAATTCAAACTTGGACTTAGTCTGGACTTCGGTCCCTCAGTCTGTCTTGTACTTCGTCTGATCTTTACTCCTGAGTCGGGACTTGAATTTGAAAAAAAATTTACTCGAAACATGAAAAAACCAAAGATGGAAAAAAATATTGTGGAAGTTAAATAAGAATCCGAAAATACATTGGGTTTTAGATCAATTCATTATTTTTCAGTTTAACATTCAAACTTTGTTTCCCAGTTTCAAAGAGCATGGATCTATTTTGGCTCCATAGATAAACCTAAATGTAAAGTAACTTTAGTTCTATCTTTCTGTAGATTGTAAATTGAGTTTAAAATACTTAAATCATGAAGAATTTATATTGTGACCTGAATAATCACATTTTTTGATAATCAACTCATCTTGACTAATCTAATTACATATAATTAGAAGTCAACTGTACACGATTTCTACAGAAAAAAGAAACAACCAAACGATAACCCGTTCAACAACGTATGCTCCTGCTACAGTCACCTCACATCACCGCAGATCAGAGCTTCTGCCGAACCAAAGTTACCTGAAACACTAAACTAGTTGTTACAAGACGCGGCGCTGTCGTGGTCCAGATGCGTCTATCAGTTTAAGGTGGTGTTATCATCCCGGAGCAGACTGCTGTGGTCCGGGAGAAGCCCACCCCGGCGCGGACCGGCCCGGGAGGGAGCGGGCTACGACTGGTTGAAACGGGGCGAACTAGTTTCACCGGGCGGTTTAAAGGGCCCTCGTGTTGATATTTGAGGAACTTACCGTGCAGGCTGCTCTTTCATAACGCTCAATTATGACCTCGGCTAATGTTTGCAGCCAGGCGTTATTTTTAGCTTTCTCGCCTGCGACAAAGGAAATCGTTAGACGAGATAGTTCGGCTAAAGGCCCGTGTCTGGACCGGAGCAGGCGGCGGAACGACAGCCTCAGACGGGACCTGGGGTTTGTGTCGATGCGGAAAGGTCGAAGGGAAAAGCAGAAATAGATGGACGGGGCGATGTCGCAGTCAGGGAAGCCCAACAACACCTCAACAGTCTCCCGGCGGAGGAAACTTTGGGCTGCACAAGTGCCGCGGTGCTGCCCGCCTCTTTACACCGCGGTGTATCAAAGGCGACGGGATACAAAGGTAACCGGAGGTAAATAAAGGCTTTCCGTGTCGTTTTGGAGCTGAACCGTCGACACGCAGCTGATCTGATCTGAGAGCAGCAGCCACAGGATGGACGGACTCCTCGCGACTCCCCTCACGCGGAAACATTAGCGCGAGCCCGAGCCCTCCCGAGCGCACGCGACACGCTGACGCACATATAAAGAACCGAGAGGTGACCGAGAGCGGGAGATCAACGGTTCCGTACCTTTCTTTGTGTGTGTGTGCACGGCCCGTGTGTGTGCCTCTGTGCCTCCGCCGACTGGACACCAGTGTCAACGCTCCGCCGTGTGCGCATGCGCGGCTTCCGGTCAGTGGATACAAAATAAAAGCACGCACTTATCGCAGCTACACACAGAGCTCCAGAAAAACTAAACGACACACGTGTAGGTCCACATTCAGAGGAAAAAGTGAGCCATGGAGCCTAAACGGTGAGACTGCTACGTAAACAGGGCTTATGGCTGCAGGCTAGTGCTAACACAGTAGTGTGGGCTAATTACTACTATACTATACTGCTATACTTAAATAAAATTATGTTTTTTCTGTTTGTTTGTTTTTTCATTTTGGATGTTTATATTGCACTGAAAATAGTTTCCTGAGAGCAGGCTTGCATCTCCACAAACCTAACTCATACTTGGCCTGGAGGAGCCTCTTCCTGTTTGTTTCCATGGAAATGTTGCTCCTTCAGCTTTAATATTCCACACTATGGCATAAACTGTGTCCATCTGCACAGATAAAGTTTGGCTTTAACTGTCTATATCCAGGGAATCCTGCAGGAGTTGTGCCATCTCAGTTGCACACTGTTGCGTCTCATTTGTATATTAATACAGAACTCTCAGCCTACTATACTAGGCTAAAGCCTAGGCCTGCGGCAGATGTCTGCTCATTTACATACAGTAGGCTACACCTGGCTGAGCTAATCAGTGCTTGCTGATTCCATAAAGTGACTGTAGTCTACAGAAATGTCGTTTCAAACTGATCAAGTCTTTGCATGTGTTGATATGCTCAAGCTGTTGTCTGGGATAAGGACACACTTTTTATGAGTGAAATTGGCCTATGCTCGACGACCCTGGGCTGAACCCATCTGTTTCCTCGTCTGCCATGCTTCTCTCACTTGTCCTGACTCAAGGACCCTGGACCTCTGTCCTTCACCTGCCTGGATAAACCTCCACTTTGCCCCGTTGCTGTATGTCTGCAGACATGGACTATAGGCTCTGTGTAACAGGACACCCACGTGGGCCACAGTGGGTTCACCTCGTGTTTTATCTGAACCTAACAGTGCTGGAGAAGCCACATCTTTGTCATATTGTGGCCATACTTATTTTGCCACATTTGTTGTATCATTTAGCTTACACAATGTAAGGCCCACCTCAGTTTCTTGGGGCCCGACCAATGCTACAAGTGCCATAACTTTCCCAGATGTGGGCCACGTTGACTCGCCATCTCGTGCATTCTCAGTGGGGTCACTTCTGCACAGATCCAACCTGTAACTTGGCTTGGGATCACTTGCTTGTCTCCATCGAGTCAAATGTGTTCAATGCTGTACTATGGAACCTTCCAGCCAAAGCATTACATCTCCATGGAAACAAACAAGCACCAGAAAAGTGATATAGCACACCTTTAACTGCACAGTTGTTACCAGATAAAGACACATACAATGATAATAATGTGTCAATACTGTAGTTAAACCTTTACTAGGTCTAACATTCACTAGAGCCAATAAAAGCACACTACTGTTTGCCATTAGCTGGAGTTACTGCCTCACAGAAAACCACACGACAAGGAGTGACACTTTAAAAGACCATTATAGTTTCTGATGAACAGGCCTGCCATGTCCAATGCGCTGTGGCTTAAATAAACATTAAACAAAGCGGTGGCTGTAAAGCGTCTGCCGAATTATGAAGTGGCATATTTATTGACATTTGTTAGCATGTACCCGGCACTTTAACAGGCTGCAGCTGGAGCAGACAGGAGCTTCTGGGAAAAGAGAGTTAATTACACAGAAATGTTAGCATTAACCAGTGCTCTTTGTCACGGCAGACTCGACTATCACTTATCCTTATACAAGAGGAGTCGGGTTACACCGAGCTGAGCTTTGAAGACACAACGTGGAGCTACAGGACGACCTACTAACACGAGAAGAAAGAACCATGGCATCTCAGATCAAAGGCAGCTGTGCAGAGGTGGGTCATGGGCTACTCTGTTACACTCACTCAAGTGGGCCAGTGCATTCTCTTTTTAATTCTTCTCAGAAAAGAGAGAGAGTCGTTATTGCACACCACACGTTTCTGTTTTCATGAGAATAGTTTGTTCTTATGAATAAAATATGTTTTAACAGGTAAAATAAATCAGTTTTAATTACTTTTTATTGTTTTACATCAACCATTGATGGCTCACTATAGATGATGGTCTGAGAAACATATTCCAATGACCAGTTTATGAATGCCCTGCATGTTTCTCCTCAGACCCAGTAAAGACTGGGGTTGGTTTAATCTAGAACTGACGACCTGCTGCACTCGCTGGAGTTTGGAGTATAAAGTGCACACCCAGCAACAGATGCATGAGCTGAAGGGACACGCTCATGTCGTGGTGTAAAGAGCAGGCTACAGCGGTGGTTCTCAAACTGGGGTCTGGGAATCCCTGGGGGTTTGTGATATCATTGATCATTACTTGAATACTACAATTTATTTACATACACAATCTCAAACATTACAGCTGCACCAATGCAATAAGTGATATGAGAAATCAAACTCACCCAAATGTGATAAACATGGTTTGAACGTTTGGAATTTTATGAAGATGCCATTGTGGAGAATGATAGGGGTCCTTGGGATATTTTCATACCCATAAGGCCTTTCCCTGGTCTCAAACAGTTTGAAAACAGCCAGGCTACAGCATTTGCCTATTGTTTATGCGGAAAAGTTTTCATTTTTAAATCCTCTTAAATAAGTACCCTACACCTAAGATATTAAAGAAGAGCATGATGTTCATTTCTCAAAACAAAATATATTTTTTATTCATAAAAAACAGACTTATTTTACTGATAAAACCAGACATTTTTCTTGTGAAAACAAAAACTTTTCTCATTAAAACCGAAACCTTTCTCATGAAAGCAGAGACTTGTGAACACAATACTCTGTAGTAACAGGCCTCTTACTTGAGGAAAGTTTTAGTTCCTCTTCCCACCAGTGTTAATTTCGTCAACGAAAATATTTTGTCATCGTTTATTGTCATATTTTTACTGACAAAAAATAAATAAGAAGTAATCATGAAGACTAAAGCTGTGACTAGAATTACATGCACTTTTGTCAACTAAAATCTCACTAAAAGTAGTGGAGACAAGGTCCAAATTCCACTTTTCAGTCCCAGAGCCTTAAACTAGAGCAAACAAACTCACCGTCAATGCAAGACAATTTATCATAGTTCAAATAAAATCTTTTCTGATTGACTAAAACTAATATTTTTCCTCTTAAACTAGACTAAAACGAAAAATAATTATTGACCAAATCTAGACAGAGTCCAACTAAAGTAAATTGTTTATCAAAATGAGCACTGCTTCCCACTGTGAGTAAAAGGATGTAAAAGACTGGATGGCTCTGAACTTTTTAAAGTTCTAAAACTCTAAACTCTAAAACTGAAATTGTGGTATTTGGGGATTTATTACATGTAAAAAATGATCTGGGGCCACTGAGCTGCTATTGCCACCAGTCTGCTAGAAATCTCGGTGTGATTTTAGATGGTTCTTTTAAGTTTGACAAACAAATAAGTCAAGTTGTTAAATCAGCTTTTTATCAATTGCGCTTGCTCAGTAAGGTAAAACCATACCTGCACCATTCAGATCTAGAGCGCGTTATTCACGCATTTATTACCAGCCGCTTAGACTACTGCAACTCCCTGTACACCGGGCTGGACCAGGCCTCCATCCACCGCCTGCAGTTGGTCCAGAACGCTGCTGCTCGTTTGCTCACAGGCACCAGGAAATATGAGCATATTTCTCCCGTGCTGGCCTCTTTGCACTGGCTCCCTGTCAGCTACAGAATTGATTTTAAGATTTTACTAATGGTTTTTAAATGTTTGAATGGGTTGGCCCCTCCTTATCTGTCTGAGCTTCTGTCTGTTCATGCTCCTTGTAGAGCTTTGAGATCAGCAAAACTCATGATCTTAGACGTCCCGAGATCACGGTTAAAAACCCGAGGGGACAGGGCTTTCTCTGTGGCAGGTCCCAGACTCTGGAACAGTCTTCCTCTGGACATTAGAACAGCCCAATCTTTGAATATTTTTAAGACTTTGTTGAAAACCCATCTGTTTGCACGGGCTTTTAACACGAGCTGAGCAGAACATTTGTATTTCTTTTTTAGCTTGTTTCTGCATGTCTGTTTTTGTCTTATTGTATTTTATATTGTGTCTGTACAGCACTTTGGGCCATTGTGGTTGTTTTTAAATGTGCTTTATAAATAAATTTGACTTGACTTGACTTGAGTAAACTGTTTACAGTGGTTACACCAGAAAATAATCTGATAATCCAATAATTAGATCTGAGTGTTTACATGCACAAGAGAAATCTGATCATCCAAAAAGTGTGGCGTTTTAGAGCAATGATTTTGTTTTAAATAAATATGTCTCTGCCACATTAGCTTGCCCTTTTTTGAATAATTTGCCTTGTCAAAACCTGCAGTGTGAACAACCAGCGAGAGTCAGAGTACTCACACCAGATGGAACTGTTTACATGACACATCCATAATCTGAGAAGACCAGAAATCAGATAATGACCAGATGTTTAGTGTGCACCAAACGTAGTAACGCTACTTCAGATGATTTAGTGTTTATCATTTCTGTGGTCCATCAACATCTGTACTGAAATGACTTTATAGTATTTTGTCAGTTGTATGTATATCTATTCCCTAGAAACTCGTTTGAGCAAGTATCAATACAATAAATACTTTAACAGGACAAAATTCTGCTTTTTGTGAACAGTTTTAAAATGATCTTGAGCTATATCAGGACTAGGATAAGACCACAGTGTAGTAAAGAAGGAACTATAATTTTGGGTTGAAAATGTCAGTCTATGAAATTGTAGCTGATGTTCTAAAATTGGAAAAAATTACTTTGGGACTTGATTTGACAGAATTTGGAATAAGTGGGACTTTTATGTTAGCTTGAATGTGTCGTAATTTCATTTAATGTAATGTCATTTTTGATTTCTGATCGTTTTCTGTGTTTAAAGGGACTGTACCTGATTTTTACTGTTTTGAAACATGAAAAACCAAACTACATCTTTTACCAGATTTTTGCATGTAATAAAGTAAGTCTGTGTTGCTCTAGTACAAATATATTGTAAAAGCATATATTTGGGGGAAAATGAGACCTCAGCTCTTTCTCTGCATCTATTTATAGAGCATTTTATCCTATGAGACAATCAGGAAGTACACAGTTAGCATGCTAATGTTTGTTAGCTTGTACCGTGACGCTCTGGGCTCAGAAACTCGTAAAAAAATGCTTATAAACTTCTCGCAGTGAATATTTATGATACTGGCACTACGTTAGTAAAGTGAGTGATACATGTGACTGATGTAAGGACTTTAACATCAACTAGTTCTGTTTTTCACGTTTCAAAACAGTAAAATCAGGTACAGGGCCTTTAAATTAAAAAGAAAAAAAAAAAGAAATGTTAATCTGTGATGTACGATTGCTTTGAAGATATTGACTTTATAGCTATGACACAGTGTTTAATGTATTTTTACTTAATAAGCCACTCAAATACACTATTAAATCTGATTTTTACGGAGCCCGTCTGATGACAATGGGGAGAAATATTTTTAAATTGTGGCCACGAATTACTATTTAGTTCCCACCAAATATAATTCGTTCCCACGATTTAGCCAAAACGTTCCCACAAATTGGCTAAATCGTTCGCACAGTTTAGCTAAAATGTTCCCACGAATTAGACAAAACGTTAGCACGGTTTAGCAAAATATTAAGTAATCGACCGCCAATTAGATAATGCGCCAGGTACGTAGCAGGGCGAGGTAGTAACAGTTAACAAACATCGAATGGACATCATAATGGACCTCGGCAAGAACAAATGAAGGTAAAAAATGTTTACTTGTTCCCTACTCATATGTTGCTGTGAGTATATGAGAGATGTAAGTTATATGAATTCCAGAACCTTTATGGTTTGCCAGTCTGGCGTCTCTTTTTGTCTAGCGAAAGCTAAAATGCTAGCTTTTTAATTATGATGTCCATTGATTTTAGTTAACTGTTACTACCTCGCCCTGCTACGTACCTGGCGCATTATCTAATTAGCGGTCGATTTCTTAATTCGTGGGAACGATTTAGCTAAATTGTGCGAACGATTTAGCCAATTCGTGGGAACGTTTTGGCTAAATCGTGGGAACGAATTATATTTGGTGGGAACGAAATAGTAATTCGTGGCCACAATTTAAAAACATTTCTCCCCCTGGTCATCAGACAGGCTCCGTAGATTTTAAATATTTTGCAAGTTGAAATTATCACAGACGGCAATTTCCAGAACAGCTGCACGGTTATTTTGGGATTGGCGGCCTCAAAAGTCTGGGAACCCCTGGTCTTAAAGTTTGACCTAAAAATGATTATGCTGTCAGATTTGGCATCGAGAGTCAAGCATATTCCTTTGTATCGTAATTGAGTTTAAAATTTTAATTAAAATTAGAATAGGCCCTGTTCAAACGCGGCGTGTAGAGGCTTAACAAGTCACTGAATGATGCAATTAAAGTGACCAACAAAGCGCCACACACTGTACATAAAGCTGTTATTATACATCCTTCATAATATCCATACTTAGTCGTTTATTCAGTGGCAAAACTCTGGCCTTTTCACACGTGTTGATCACTTTGGGGCGGCAGTAGCACAGTAGGTAGAGTGGGCGCCTTCTGATCCGAAGGTCGGCGGTTCGAATCCCACATGGAGTAGTTGAGTGGTCAGATCCCCTGACCCGCAGGTTGGTGGTGCGATTTCAGCTCCTTCAGATGAATAATGCCGTTGTGTCCTTGGGCAGGACACTTAACCCACCTCGCCCCCAGTGTCTGCGTACACTGGTGTATGAATGTGTGAGTGGATGGGTGACTGGTTCCTTGATGTAAAGCGCTTTGAGTGCCTTAAAAAAGGTAGAAAAGCGCTATATAAATGTGACCATTTTACCATTTTACTTTTCTCACTCTTTATTCCTCACCCACAGCTCTGCGTCAGACCCCGGCGACATGTGAAGGAGACGGCCCCCTCCATCTGTAATTAACTCATGCACTCTGCTCCACTTCACTGCCTCGGCGACGGCAGCACAACGGCAGCACAATGGCCAGGTCTGAGCAAGTAGGCCTGTCAGGACAACACGTTATGAAGAGAGATGTGTGGTTAAAGAAGGTATCGCGGTAATATTGAAAGTGCTTTATAGCACTGACAGCAGGAGAACCCCCTCCAAAACCGTCTGCAGTCAGTCGGTTTCGATAATGAGTCATAAAGGTAACTAGTTTCACTCTCTACAGCTCAAATCTTAGAAAAAAAACAAGAAAAAGTGCAAATAAAATAACCACGATAAATATTGAGCCCCACATATATTGTTCTTTCTAGGGCTGCACAATATTACAATAAAATAACACAATAAGTCGATATTATTGCGATATTTAAATACACTTTTTGACTAAGGCTGAAACTATTCTTTTATTAGTCGTCAGTGATTATTTCTATTGTAGATTGAGACTTATGATAAATGAATATTTTTAACCAAATAAATGTTGAAATATTGTGAATGAAGGCTTCTAGATTGAAAACATTTATGAATAAAGTGTGTAATTGAGGAAAAATCAAAATGGTCTACTCTTTTTTTGCCATTTTTCTGTAATAATGTCACTGTCTTTGTTATAAAAGTCTTTATGTTTGTGTTTTAGAGTCTGTCTCATCAAAATACTACTGACATTGTTTATCATCGATTAGTCACGATTATTCTACTATTTGTTGATGCAAAAAATTCTGTTATATTAGAATAAAAACCAACAAAGACAAAATTGAGGCTAATCTAGTTTTAAAAAGCTAGATATTATTCATGATTTTCGCTTTTCAACGTTTTCATTTTAAAAAGAAAACATTTCTATCAGATGGAAGACTTTGGTGTTACTGCGATATCGTTATTGCATCAGCCAGTATTATGATATGGATACTTCTGCGATATATTGTACAGCCCTAGTTCTAGAGTATATATAGTCATTATCGTGCAAAAACTGTCTTCAGCGATTCGTCCTTTTGTTCGGTTTGCTTTTCAGAATCGTAATAAAGCAGCGATCACAGGTATTTCTAACTTCTAAAAGGGTTGTGAAAATGAAGCCAGGCACAGCTAAAGTCCCAGTGACAGGTTGAACTACTCATTTTACTAAAATACAGTTAAGATAATAATTTATTACATTTTTATTCCAGTTTGGCAGGTTTTTAGGTTTAAAAATGTACTTCCTGGTTGTGAATCATGACATCACACTTGTGTTACTGTTACCTAGCAACCATGTCATTCACTGAGCCAAAACTCCTCTAATGTCACAGAAGTTATAATTTGACAAATATACAATAACAATATATGAGAGCAACTTTATTTTGCTGAATTAATGTTTAAAGTGTCAGAAAAATGTGTTCTCAAACCTCTGGATCAAAGTCTCCCTGGTGTGCACTTCCTGTCATTTTCAACATATTTTTCAACTTTTCTTCACAAACTGTCTCTTGATTGGTGTAAAACTATCATGCATATTTACGATTTTATCTCGTGAAATAAAATCGTAAAAGCCTGTCATACGCACTATAATATGTTGAAAATAACCCTGCTGCTCATCAGTCTTTTCAACATGTGCCACTACCCGCTGTCTCCAGTAGAGGGCGATAGACACCTAATCGTTTGGTTTTGTTTTTTTTTTACAATTTTTGATAAAACAAAACAGAAAAACACAGAACACTGAACACAACACAGAGTAAAATGAACAAACGCAACAAAAGACTTTTAAATAAATCACGGCACACACTGTCCAACACAAACGTCCCACTTAGTCCAGAGTTTGTCATATTTGTTGATGTATAAGTCTGAATGCAATTTTTTTTCCATTTTTACAATACGCATTATTGTGTCGGTCCAGGTCCTGATCGATGGTACAGTTTGTGTCATCCATTTTTTCTTGATGGACGTCTACCAGCTCAGAAGACCTTGGAGCCCAGGGAAATGTGAAACCGAGTGCTTTTTGAAACTCACAGAAGAGAGAACTGTGCATACAACTCCATGTTTTCGATGAAGAAACAGTCCATTGTCATGTTTAAAATTTAAAGAAAATGTCAAATTTAGCATAATATGTATCCTTTGAAGTAGCAATTGATGTTATAAGCAGTCTGCATAGATACTACAATATGTATATAATTAAATATAAATTGGAAACTTGTGTAAAAACCCATCGAGTTGGAGGGGAAACAAGGGCTAGATTGATCATGTTGTCATCTAGGCGAGGCCGACTGGTAGATAAATGTCCTTTAAATCATTTTATCACGCGTGTAAATGACGACATGCTCGAGATAATCAGCCTCATAAAGCTAACACCACTCCATATCACCCACACCGTTTGTGATTAGACATCATTTATCATCACACGTGACCCAAATCCTTACATAGATTTTGATACCCAATATGCTTTTTAGGATTTTAATTTAGTTTCAGCAGCACATATTGAATTGTATGCATTGTAGCCTGTGACTTAATGGGAGTAAATGGATTTTCTACGACATGGTTGGGTTGATAATGAAGAGGTTGAAGGTGTTTGAATAATATCCTTATTTAACAATTCAATTCACAGATACACTTTGTCTTGAATGTGTCAGCTATCATTTCCACATTCATTAAAACTGTTCTGACATTCGTATCGGAGATGCTTTGAAGCCCAAATATTCCTGACCAGCCAGACGAATCAAAACTGTCAAAATCTTTGTCAAATTAAAGGTGTGAGACCATGTTTTGTTAATTGAATGAATTTAGTCCAGTTTGCTCTGTCCTGATTTAATCTTGAATCAAAGGATCGTGTTTACACCACGTACCGTCACTTTAACCAGAGCTGGGTTTAGCAGAAGAGTTTACAGATGGATTTGAACATGTAACTCCAAAGGCTTTAGCAACATCTGCAGAACTGAGCCAGGACTAAACAGGACTAAACCAGGACTAAACCAGGTCTAAACCAGGTCTAATCCAGGACTAAACCAGGTCTAATCCAGGTCTAAACCAGGACTAAACCAGGACTAAACCAGGTCTAATCCAGGACTAAACCAGGACTAAACCAGGTCTAAACCATGACTAAACCAGGTCTAATCCAGGTCTAAACCAGGACTAAACCAGGACTAAACCAGGTCTAATCCAGGACTAAACCAGGACTAAACCAGGTCTAAACCAGGACTAAACCAGGTCTAAACCAGGTCTAAACCAGGTCTAAACCAGGACTAAACCAGGACTAAACCAGGACTAAACCAGGTCTAAACAGGACTAAACCAGGTCTAATCCAGGACTAAACCAGGACTAAACCAGGTCTAAACCAGGACTAAACCAGGTCTAAACCAGGTCTAAACCAGGTCTAAACCAGGACTAAACCAGGTCTAAACCAGGTCTAAACCAGGACTAAACCAGGACTAAACCAGGACTAAACCAGGTCTAAACCAGGACTAAACCAGGACTAAACCAGGACTAAACCAAGACTAAACCAGGTCTAAACCAGGACTAAAACAGGTCTAAACCAGGTCTAAACCAGGACTAAACCAGGTCTAAACCAGGACTAAACCAGGTCTGAACCAGGACAAAACCAGGTCTAAACCAGGACAAAAGCAGGTCTAAACCAGGTCTAAACCAGGACTAAACCAGGTCTAAACCAGGACAAAACCAGGTCTAAACCAGGACTAAACCAGGTCTAAACCAGGACTAAACCAGGACTAAACCAGGTCAAAACCAGGACTAAACCAGGTCTAAACCAGGACTAAACCAGGTCTAAACCAGGACTAAACCAGGACTAAACCAGGTCTAAACCAGGACTAAACCAGGTCTAAACCAGGACTAAACCAGGTCTAAACCAGGACTAAACCAGGTCTAAACCAGGACTAAACCAGGACAAAACCAAGACTAAACCAAGACTAAACCAGGACTAAACCAGGTCTAAACCAGGTCTAAACCAGGACTAAACCAGGTCTAAACCAGGACTAAACCAGGTCTGAACCAGGACTAAACCAGGTCTGAACCAGGACAAAACCAGGTCTGAACCAGGACTAAAGCAGGTCTAAACCAGGTCTAAACCAGGACTAAACCAGGTCTAAACCAGGACAAAACCAGGTCTAAACCAGGACTAAACCAGAGCTAAACCAGGACAAAACCAGGACTAAACCAGGAGCAAACTGAGCAACTAAACAATAACAAGAGATAAAATATTTTCTGTATTTTTGGATGGGTCGAGGGCCGTGATCCTCGGGCCTCACGTTTTATAGTTTTGGCTTAAATATATATATATATATATATATATATATATATATATATATATATATATATATATATATATATATATATATATATATATATATATTTTTTTTTTTTTTTTTTTAAATCTATATTCCAAAAATGTTTGGACACAAATTTAGCTAAATTTTTTGAGTTTTTGTTAAAAATAAACAAAAAAAAAGTTCTAACACTGTTCTCTCATCAAAAACATCCCTGGAGTTGTGTTTAGCTTCATTCATTGTTTCATTATTCCTGTTTAATAAGTCCTCATCGCTCTTGTCGTGTCAAAACCACTCCACTTAGAATTTCCCACATCTGTGATGTCATAGGTAGCGCTCTGAGCTCTTCTGTGCTGTTTTTAACTTCATAAATCACCAGACTGAAAATATCTGTCTCAAATCATGATCGTTACAGCTGCATAGGTGCATTAGCATGTCAGTAGCAAGCTAACATTTGTTTATCTCACCTATGCATTTCCCTATGCAGCCAGTAGATGGAGCCCAAAGTCAGCTCCTGGTGTGGAAAAAGACTGAGTGACATGAAATCATTTTGCTTTGTGAAAGGAAACATTTTTTAGTTCTGAAACATGAAATGCCAAAATACAGGTACTAAAGAGCAAAGGAACAGCTAATAACAATGCAAATCATGCATAATATTAATACAGTTTTGGGCCTTCTTATCTTTCAGAACAGTCTTCTTTCCAGTATTACAGCCCTCGTCTATGGAACAGAGAAGAGCAGGCTCAAGACTCATCTTTTTTACTGAACTTTATTTTACACTTAATATTTTACATTATTATTATTTTAAAATGTATGCATTTATTATTTGTTTGATTGATTATGATGTATTCTAGTGTTTTGCTTACATATTGTTAGTTTTGACTTATTTTCATTTCTTTGTGTTTACTTGGTTAGTTCTCCAGTGTTTCCTCTGTGAAGGCCTCTGTTTGTTCTGTTATAATAGTTTGTACTTTAGCTCATTCTTTGTTTTTTTTTTGTATTGTGATTAATTATTCCATGTCGCTCCTGTGTGAAGCACTTTGGGCACTGCCGGTTGTTGTAAACAGGCTACACAAACACATTTGACCTTTGACCTTCGACCTCTACACCAGGAGCGGTGGTCGGCTGTGGCTGCTGGGCCCCGGCTCATGGGCCCCTGGTGGAGGTTTGGTGTCTCTGAGCCCTGTGTCGGTGTCCTGTGGCTGTGGGTCGTGTTTGTGGGGCTCCTGGTGCAGACGGCTCCTCGGATGGTGCTTCCTCAACAGGTTCATCTGCACTCATGTTCATTTTTTGGTGTGTGTGAGTGGATTGGAGGGTATGCGCAAACAATCGAAATAAATGTTTAGGGCCACAGCCAATAGGGGGCCACAAGAGATCATAATCACAAGTTAAAATGTAATAATTATATCTATCCACGCTAGAAAGCTATCTTCAAATACAGCATAAAAAAAAAAAAAAAAAAAAATATATATATATATATATATATATATATATATATATATATATATATATATATATATATATCTTGCTGGTCTATTGAAATGGGTAATTAGATAAAACACTGCATTTTGTTTCTTTATAAGACGCTCGTTGGTATTTTGCCTGATTATTTCTGAACATTAAATCAAGTATTTACCGACTAAGATCACAGGATATTTGTGTTTTAGAGTCACAGAATCAACACAGAACTAGGGGAAAGGCCGTCAGAACCTTTGCCCTCAGCCTGTGGAACAAAGCACAAAGTCTTTTTAAATTCAGTGACTTTATCCTGTAAAATGCAGTGGTGGATGAAGTACTCATTTTGTTACTCAACTAAAATTACCGATACAGCAGCAAAAGTATCACATTTTAAATAGTACTTAAAGAGTGAAAAGTGAAAGAAATTATTTTTGGTTGGGAGAACTATTAAAGCATCAAATTGTAATCTGGATTGATTTATTCTGTTGAGTTTTGGTCGTTAAAGGCAACTTTCCAGGTTATTTTTCTCTATAGAAGCTTTTTGTTTGCTCAAAGGGAACTAGAAAAAAACAACAAACAGGCAAGATATCGCTATAAATGTGCTAAAAGATAAACCCTTTTCCAGCAGGGCTAAAACCTTTAGAAAATATACTTCTACTTTTCAGTCCAGTTAAAAAATGTAGTGGAGTAGAAAGTACAAATACATGCTCTGAAATGTAGTGGAGTAAAAGTAAAAAGTATCTACTGTAAAATGTACTTCAGTAAAGTACAGATACCTAAAATATTTACTTAAGTGCAGTACTTGTACTTTTGTACTTTGTTACTTTCCACCACTGATCATTTATCATTTCACTTAAATGAATTCAAAGCACTAGCCAGAGATAATGTTACTGATATTACTGATTATTTTATAAGTGTATTGTTTGTTCCTTTTATATATGTGTATTTTCACAGGGTACTCATGAAAAGAAGATTTTATCTCATTCAGTTTTCTCAGTTCTCAAAATGCACCTGAATACAGGATATCTGACATGTGATTTGTTCTAATCTTGATGGGGGAAGGCCTCAAACTTCCCTTTTACAGTAAAAAGAAAGAAAAAGTAAAAGCTGATGAATGTGGCCTGCTCATTAAAGATCCTGAATCACTTTTTCCCCTCAGTCCACTCCTGATTTCTTGTTTTTATTTGATTATATTTCCGTTTGGTGGTTGGTTATAGGTTAGTGTGTAGGTGGATGCAAGGGAACGATTTTAATTGTCTACGTACAGCACTTGGGGGTTACATGCGCTGTATGAAAAGTGCAACCCTCGTCACTGTAAATATAATGCGGAACAAAAGAAGCTTACCCTCTCACCTCACTGCAAAAATGTTGTAGATAATAATCCTTCAGCGGGGCACTCCTGACCGAGATACTGGCTCAAAATCTGCAGACGGTTCCTGGTTGCTGCACGAACGCTCCGGACAGCGATGTTGAAACGATGAGTCGAATGCAAAGGACAGCACAGTGTTCATGAGAGGGGGACCTGACAGGGCATCGTCTTGGCCTGGTTCCTCCGCAGTGGCACTTTGGAGCTGGGACGTGCAGCGGGACGTGTGCTGGGGGCCTCTTGATTAGCCCTCCGCGAGTGCTGACCGATCAGAAACACTCGAGCCTGTGCAGGAGAGTGAGCTGCAGCCCGAGCACACACGGCCGTCTGGTGCCAATTTCCGAGCTCTACATTTGTGTTGACGGGCTTTCAGCAGTGGATATGACCTTATCTGACGGATGATCGGGCTATCAATCACATAAAGAATTCACTACCTTTTAGCTACTCCCTTTTTTTTTTCCTTCACCAGACATGTCGATTGAACATTTTTAACAGCACCAGACATGCAGTGTTTGAGCTGATCCTTCTGTGTTTCTGCTTTAGGTCAGCGGTGTTCAAATGTCTTTCATCGAGGGCCGTGTTTTGAAACATAGACCGAGACCAGGGCCATGGACTGGAGGTCGATACAGTGAATCATTCAAAGAAGTTGGATTTATCTGCAGTTTTGAAGTGAATTCAGTCTCAGAACCTTAATATTAGTTCTGGTCCTCACCAAAATGCCAGTAATTGAGGTTAAAGTGTTTAGTGCTTAGTTTGTTTGGTTTATCTGGAGAGGAGAACAGTTTTCTGTATTAGGAATGGACTAAAAAAAGGTTGTTTGATTGCTTATTTCATGATGCTCTATGGTAGAGTTTGCTTTGAGCGTCCCTATTAAGAATATCTCTACTCAATTTAGATTTATGTTTATTTTATAGTTGAACAAAGCTTGTAGATTGGCCCCTCACCACTGGAATGAAACCTAACCCTTATTTAGCAAGTTATGAGTTAGCCTTCTAACCAAGGGGTTGTTGGTACATTGCACCGGGGCATCTGCCATCTTTCGACTGGCCCTGATCCCCAGACCGGTTTGCCAAGGAGCACTTTGGCACAGTTCTTCTGATGGCAAAGGCTCCAGGCTCGGGGCCTGGCTCTGAGGCAGAATCTGCTACGAGAGCAACTAACGTCACCCAAACATAACATTATTGTATAGTGACTTTTTTGACCTTTTACCCATGTTCTAACAACAACTGTTATCAAAAACATACCTGGAGTTTATGCTAGTTTGAGGAATGGTTGTTAGAAAAGTCAAAAACACTCCCTGCTGAACTCCCTCGATCTATGACGTTTTTCTGATTTTAAATGTCACTTATCTGAGAATCTTATCTGCTATTTTAAGTTCTTAAATCATTGACAGACTCGCTCTAAGCATTTCTGCCGTATGTGACGTATGAAGTCTGAAAATACATCAGAAAATCCCACATGTTCAGCAGGACATGTGTTTGACGCTCGGAGGGGGAGGATTTTCTAATAAACATTCCTCAAAACAGTGTGAATGCAGCTGAATGCTACTTCAGGTGTGTTTTTGATGACGGAACATTGTTAGAACACGGTTTAAAGCTAAAAAAAAAAAATCACTGTAGCAGAGAATGTGTCCTTTAAGACGGAGCAGAACCGTACCAATCTGCTCCAAAGTGAAACAAGGCTAGATACTGTTTATGTGTCTCTGATCAAACACTTCCACTGAACAGTGTAAACCAGGGCCGGCTCGTGGCGTAAACAATCTAAGCAAATGTTTAGGGCCACAGCCAAGTTAAAATATAAAATCAAAACAATTCAATTAAACACAATTTTCTCGGTGGAGGACCCTCAAATCCTCCTTTACGTTTGCCTGTTTCTGATTGTAAAAAGAAAAATGTAAATGCGGATGAATGTGGATCACTTTTTCTCTCTAGTCGACTCTTGATTTCGTGTCTTTATTTTGTTACATTACCTAGTTACGATCTTTTATTTTCACAGTGGGCCTCCAAATGCCCAGATCCGGCCCTGGTGTTGAACCCCTGCAAGCGAACGGGACAAACTGAAAGACTTTACGCCAAAAATGAAAGGGATAGAAAAGTCAGCAAACTCACCGTGCAACGTCGTCTTCGGTGCGCCTCAGCCGGCTCATCCGAAACAGGAAGTGGTCTCGTGCGCTTACAATCCAACCCCACACGTTGAAAAAAAACCACACACACACACACCAACGGAAACGCCGTCTCGTCACATTACAACCAGTGTTTAATTGTATCTCACAAGGCATTAAATGTACAGCAAACTAGCACTATTGTCGTCATACACGGTGATGGCCAAAACCTGCCCAACACAAACAGTCCCGGGAGCCTCAGTGTACCGGCGGGCCTCCGGACAAACGCCATGCACTAATATTGACCAGGAGCCGAGAAACACTGAAGAACTCACTAAAAGCACTCGCTCCAATCGTCTCCGCACGATACCGTCACGTAAAAACAGGAAAACACGCACACTTTAGATAAGGAGGGTGGCAACAATGTTATCAACAATGCAATACCATATGGGGCTGTGGTTGCGGCAGAACTAAACGTGGATTTGTACCGAGAGTTGTGTGTGTGTGTGTGTGTGCGAATTCAAGCTACAGCCAAGCCAGGATTTGTGCGTACATACAGTGTTTAGAGTGGAGCTGAGGGTTGTGACCAGAGAAAACAAACAGGGAATAATGGAGATTGTGTGGTCGCTGGATGATAAAGTGTTTGATATTTTCAGAAAGCGAAGTGTGCGTTTTGTGCGGAAAAAGCCACCCGGCCTTGTAACAGAAGCTCTGGTCAGAAGCTTTGTGAACCACTGTAAGGCAAGTTTAGAAAAGAACGATTTGTACTGTAGGAAACTGGGATTAATCGCCGAATCTCAACCGAATCGGAGCGCGTTTGTGCTGCTGTTGAGGCGAGACACTGCAGGGGGAAGGGAAAGAACTTCAGTTTGAAACAGATCAATGTAAGAGGAAAAAATAGGTATTAAACGTTTTCATCATGTAACGTTCTAAAGGCATTGTAAGCGTAAAAATTGTCAAAATTGCACTTATAAATCTCAACCAAGTTTACGTTCTTGCTTCATTTTGTTCGCATTTGAGATACAAAACAAATGATAGAGTTTAGTTTGGATAACTTTTTAACTTTAAATAGTTCTGTTTAGCTTTATATTCAATTGCGGGAATTGTTATTTTTTGCATTTTACTATTTTAAATACACTTCAAAGTAGTTATTTATGCTTTTGTTTTTGACTTCTGATTGTATTGTGGTTTTAGTGTGTTTTTATGATTGTAAAGCACTTTGAGTTACTTTTGTGTGAGCTGTACTCTACAACTAAATTCTGACTGATTTAATAAATTAAGCTAGAATTAGATGTAAACAAATCCTTCTGTACGTTCAGTCAAAAACTGCAAAGTTCAGTGTGTGTGGGAGATACTTTAAAGGCTGATCTTTGTCTCTGTGGGAGAAAAATGCATTTGGAGAAAATGAACTTTGAACAATGTCCCAGAGAAATCTATGGCTGAAGGAGATTAAATTATGTAATAAAACATCTTCAGTGATGGGAAGAACACTTTGAAAATGTATGTAGTTACAGAAAACTGAATACCTGCATTCAAATGTTAAATATTTTGTCATGTATTCTGTTACAGAGGTCAAATCTGTATCGTGTTCTGATATACTTTGACATGGAGTTGCATTATATTATAGTGTGAAAACATGACATAGCATTTAAACAGCTTTTTGTTTTTGCGCTGCATTTATTTATAAGATAAGAGAACCTTTCTCACAAACTAGAGAAGGCTAAATCCCACACACTCTCACTGTAAGAGCTGTGTTTTCTGTTTTTCTCACAAATTCAGTGAAGTTTGAAACCTAAATTTCAGTCTCAAATATGTATTCCTCTGAATTTACAAAAGTAACTGTATTCTGAAAAGAAAGAGTAACTGCACCAGAATACAGTACCTCTAAATTAGTATTCAGAATATGTTTTGGTCCATGTATTCAATGACTTCCCAACACTGAATGTCTTTAGATTGTTGACATGTTGACAGAGCAAACTGACCAAAAAACACAAATTGCCCGTAGTGTCTCGCCTTAAGAGTGAAGAAGTAACAGGATCTTACTGTATTTTGAGGATAAGTTTGGCAAGACAAGATTCATCCTTCTTCTTTTATATGTAAGAGCTGAACTGTAGCCTCCACCAAACTAAAATCCACACAAGGCAATACACAAGGCTGGTTGTTCTGTAATGTAACACATGACAATTGTACACAGTCGTTTTACAAATGTTTACATGCATGCACACATCCTAACACATGCGTACTAATCAAAACACACATCTAAATACAGATGCACCGATAGTTCTCCTACAATCCCAGCCCCATATTAACAATAAGAACATCAACATCAACAAGAACAGTAACAGTATTAAAGCTTTTCATGACCATATCAACATTCAGTGTATTGGAAAATACAATCCCAATAGACTCTGTATAAAAAAGAAGCTTTCAAGTCAGCATGGAACAGATAACAGTTCGTCTTTTGGGGCCCGGTGGATGAGAGGAGTGGGTGTGCTTCCATAGATCTCAGACGGGGGGTCAGAGGGGGTCGGGGGAGGGGGGGGGGGGGGCTGCAGGGCTCAGGGTGTACAGCAGTGACACATCAGTCTATGTGGCGTAGCGCTTGGTCCACTGTTTGGCTATCCTGTCGTGTTCCGCTCTGTTGGTCAGGTACTGTGTGGCGATGCTCCCCACCAGAGGGTCAGCTGTGGACACAGAGGGAACATGGATGAGAGCAGGTCTCTGCAGTTTGAGATTGGAAGTACACGGTGTAGGAGGAGGGCTGAGAGCGTCTGTCTGCTTTCTTTAGTGACAACAAAGGTCTTCATCGAGTCAGAATTCAACACAGAAATAGAATCAACTTTTCTCTGTGTGATCCGCTTTGTTGCTGCTCTAGATCCTTGCACGTTTTCACAAAATTCACACTTTTATCTCGTCAACTTTTCAGGCAAACGTCGTGGCCATGAACTAATAGCGCGCCTTAGATTTGGACCGGGAACTAATCAAAGAGTTGGAGTTGATCAATCACGACAGGAGCACAGCCTGAGCACACTGCAGCGGCTGGACAGAGTCTTCATAGTTTGGAGGATTTCCTAAGTCTACTGTGCAAACTGTCTGACAACAGGATACATCCACAGCAGCGAACATTATTCTGCTGGAGTCTTTATTAAACAAATCAGTCTTGTTCTTTTGTGGGTTCTTTTAGTGAAAGATGGACGAACAAACACCAAGTCAGGGCTATTCAACTT
The DNA here is from genome assembly GCA_019453435.1 of Rhinogobius similis. Lineage (NCBI taxonomy): Eukaryota > Metazoa > Chordata > Actinopteri > Gobiiformes > Gobiidae > Rhinogobius > Rhinogobius similis. The sequence continues at coordinate 33,314,184 of CM033635.1, read as the reverse complement.
AAGGCACGGGGGCCAAATCAGGCCCTCCAAGGGATATGATCTGGCCCTCAACCCATCTTCAAAAATATAGATTATATATTATTGTTATTGGTTTAGTCCTGGTTTAGTCCTGGTTTAGACCTGGTTTAGTCCTGGTTTAGTCCTGGTTTAGTCCTGGTTTAGACCTGGTTTAGTCCTGGTTTAGTCCTGGTTTAGTCCTGGTTTAGACCTGGTTTAGTCCTGGTTTCGACCTGGTTTAGTCCTGGTTTAGTCTTGGTTTAGTCCTGGTTTAGACCTGATTTAGTCCTGGTTTAGACCTGGTTTAGTCCTGGTTTAGTCCTGGTTTAGTCCTGGTTTAGACCTGGTTTAGTCCTGGTTTAGTCCTGGTTTAGTCTTGGTTTAGTCCTGGTTTAGACCTGGTTTAGTCCTGGTTTAGTCCTGGTTTAGTCTTGGTTTAGTCCTGGTTTAGACCTGGTTTAGTCCTGGTTTAGACCTGGTTTAATCCTGGTATAGACCTGGTTTAGTTCTGGTTTAGACTTGGTTTAGTCCTGGTTTAGTCCTGGTTTAGACCTGGTTTAGACCTGGTATAGACCTGGTTTAGTCCTGGTTTAGACCTGGTTTAGTCCTGGTTTCGACCTGGTTTAGTCCTGCAGATACTGTCAAAGCCTGTCGTGTTACATTTATTTCGTATTTCAAAAGCGTTGGCCCAGAGGACAAAACCATCTGAATAATTTGGCCCTCGGTAAAATAAAGTTGAATAGCCCTGCACCAAAGTGTTTATTAAATACTTTCACAGAGCCCTTGGTTGTATAATTGTTTAGTGTTTAAGCTATTAAAATGAACATCATTCAGAATATCACATAAAAAAACAAACTTTTTTTTAAACTACAACTACATGTTCGGTCGTGGTTGCAAACAGTGCAAAAGCTGGATCACAGGTGGGCGGGGTTTGTGCATGAGAACATTCCCTGATGTGCTATTGGCTGAGAGCGTAGGACCATCACACACAGGCTACAGGTGTCTGCTGTTTCAGCCTAAAAAAAGACAAGGCCAATGGTGTGAAACTGGGAAAATCTTGAAAAGCGTTTCAGTTTCTGACCCAAACTGCACTCACAAGACTACACCCCACGTATTTAAGAAAAGTACCAGTAACAATGCATTTATAGTATGTAAAAAGCAGGTTAAACTCATATTCACTCTTTTAAGGTTCAGTTGACTCACTCCATGCCTTCTCCTTTTTGCTGTTGTCCCATAGAAACACTAAACAGTATCTAAAATGTAAAATAATGTGTCAACTAATAATGGTCGACTACAACGAGTACAATGGACCGACTGATAAACGACTAAATGCGAACAGCTCTTATACATACATAATGTGCATTTTATGTTTTGTGTTACATATTGAAATAGGGCTGCACAATATTGACAACATGACTGTTAAGAACGGCGGTATCAATATTGTTGTGATATTTTAAGATACTTTTTGACACAATAATTTCAATTATATTAAAAAAAATACGTTCATGGCTTCATATATTAATCAAACGCCAACAAATACAAACTAAAACAAGACCAATTCAAGGATATTTTGGGGTTAATAAAGAAAATCATGCATAAAATCAGACTTTTTCAACATTTTCATTTTAAAAATAGATTTCTGTTCAAATGGAGGACCTTGGATTTTATTGCATTTGGTTTTGGTGAGATATTGAAGGATGGGCCAGTTTTTTGAACCAACATCTGCTGTCTGGCTTGCTGCAGTCGTTTTTACAGTATTGCGATATCGATACTTTTGAGATTTATTGTGCAGCCAAGACAAGTAACAAACATATTATTACTTTGATACAAGATCTAAAATCATGCACGCTGGCTGATTACAAACTCAAGTATTTAGACTGTCCACTGGATGAGTGGCTCACTGTGGACAGCAGGCCTCAGCTGTTCGCCCACAGCTCTGCACCTGCCGGTCCCACTAACACATTAACATAATAGTCTCCACTAACAATGGAACATGCTCTGTAATCCTGGATATTAACAGTGTTTGGTGCAATCATGTTACAGAAGTTCTCACTGTTGTTTTTCCATCTTATGAAAACCCAATGTCATGCCACAGCGACAGGGTGCTCCCAGATGGATCCAGCAGCAGAAGGTGGAAGCACATGCCAAACACTGGTCTGATGGATTGTGACTGCTTCTGCATGAACCACATTTAATGGTTTGTTCAGAAAAGTTAAGATTTTATTATTCTGTAACATTGTAGAGTGGAGCTTCTGATCACAAAACTAAACAAAAAAGCTCATCACAAAAGGTCAGTAAATAAACTATTGATGAGTACGAGTTTGTTTTTTTAGGTTGTGTGGTACTAAAGGGGATGGAGTCACAGACATATAAATCAGTAGACGTGCGTTCAATGCTAATGCTATTGATCACTGAGTGCTTCGGGTCAGACTCTACACTGAACATGCTCTTCTACATGTTACTGGTGAGGAGCAGGTACATTACATCAATGTCATAGAAAGCATGTTCTGTGAATATGGGATTGGCTTCACAATTCTTTGTACGTGAAGGAACGTTTGATTTATGTAACATCAACTCCCTGAGTAGATACCACGATGATAGTTCTGATCAAGCTCAATATCATTCTAAGTTTGTTTCAAAGGTAGTCAGCTGGACACTATTAGAATTCAGGACGTTTTGGACATTTGGGAGGAGTTTCACCTGAAAATAACCTGCCCTTGTTTACCAGTTTATTACACTGTCTTAGTTTCACCTAAAACAGGGTAAACATGTGCTTAACAGGATGAGGGAGTCAGGGGTCAGAACACAACAGGACTGTGATGTTCCATAACAGGTCCAACAAAAGCAGGGTATTTTCAGGTGAAACTAGGGCAGTGTAAGCTAGCAGGTAAACACAAGCAGGTTATTTTCCCTGCCAGAGGGCGGGGCTTAGTCAGCCTTGAGCAGTATGAAGTTGAGTTTTTCTGACCTGTTCCACAGATTGAAAAGGACCTTCTGATGGAAATCACGGTGTGTCCTTGTCTACGATGGATCACTCTAGGCCAGGGTTTCTCAAACTGTGTTACGTGTACCACTGATGGTACCACTTCTGGTGGTCCGTGGACACCTCTTGAGTTGTAATGTTTACTTCATTTAGAGTACATTTTATTCACATTTTTTGCTCTTCCTTTTGCACATTTCTAGTTGAAACTACTTTGACAATGGTGTATTCATTCTAAAGACCTGGTTTATCCCCAATTTAGACCTGAAATAGTTATAGGCCCAGTTTAGATTTGGTGGTACTCAGAAAGCCAAATCTTTTCTTTGATGGTACTTGGGATAAAAAGTTTGAGAACTGCTGGTCTAGACGAATGAGAGATTACACCGACTTGCTCAGGAAAGGTCAAATTTGATCCTGTTAAAGCGATTTTTAGTACAGTTTTAGTATCACTTAGTATCCGATGTTGATTCTTTTGACAACCCTACAGCCAGTCGTTTGAGTCTGAGCAGAGATAGAGAATTTTGCTTCTATGAATATATATGGTTTGAGTCAAGAATAGAAAACACTCTACTGGCCTTAATGTTTGATCACTACATCTTCGCTGGATCGCGCCCAGGCCTTGGCAAAGATCTCCATTAGTTTTTCCTGATTCATTCAAAGTCTTGCCTCAAATTAGCCTTTTCTCACCGCTCCTAACATCCTTTTGATCATTACGTCTCATCAAAATCCAGCCTGGCTAGCGCTTCCTTTCACCGCTGAGATGAAATGAGCTCATTCCTTTTAACACCAAAACACACTTGATCGACAACCTCCTCCTTCCTTTGCGACCCACACACTATTGCTTCCTCTTTCCGCTTCTTGCCTCATCAAAAATCTTAAGTTTCTTTTTTTAAAGCCAGCCCTCTAGCCTTTTGGAAAACCCTAAAAATATCCATCCATCTTTCCACCACCTCCTCCTCCCGCACTCTCAGGCGGAGACCATTGGCACGTATCTCATTAAAGCGTGGGGGAATGACAGTTAATCAGCCCTCCTAGGATCGCCGTCTCCTTCCCTCCAAATGCTGATCTACCGGAGGCGTCCTGCTAGTTTTTTTTTTCTTCCGGGACGAGTTCAAAAACTACGGCGTCGACGCCTATCTGGGCCCGGCGACGGCGCCCGGGGCTCGTGTGTCGCGTGTCATCACTTCTTCCCTTTGTGTCGCTCCCTCAGTGGACGTCCGAAAAGTCATCTTAAATTTTTTATTAGCTGCCGGGGGGATTCCTGCTGTCAAGGGGATATGGAGCTCTGTACACTATCAGGAGGAATGGACCGACCGAGGATTTTCTCTCTCTTTTCTGGCTTTTTTTTCCAGAGACGCGGCTGCAGCGGTATCCGTTTGTCAGGCGTGTAATCACCGCTCCCCCAGTCGGCCTCAAAGCGCTGGTGAGAAGTGGGATGGGATTGATGGCAGGAGATTGAGGAAAGCGGTTTATGATGTTTGGAGGTTGATAGTTGTGCCTGTAAGACATATATCAGGGGCAAATTTGTGTAAACGATTCTGAGCCAATGATGTGTAAAGTAAGATCGCAAAAGGTCATGAGGACAGGAGTAGCATTTTAAAACTATTTCTTCACTCATTTATTATAAAAGCAAAGCAATCAGATGGACACCTAAGGCAGTCAACGTCACAGACACAACACTAATGCCAGTGCTAACAGGAGTTATGTCAAATTCAGCGTTCCTTCACTTACAAATGAATGTTGAAGCCAGTTCGTATGTAAAAGTATATATTACGTTTATTTCATGATATTTATGTCATTTCTCTGCTCTCCTCAACAGTAACATGTAAAAGAGCATGTTTAGTGTCATGATTTTAAGAAGCACACCAGCTCAAAAATCTCCACTTCAGTTAGTTAGCGTTCAGCTCCGATGTTAGTTTTAAATGCTAATTAATACCTTACCTAAACTATAACACCAAAAGGTTTACACACTCAATGACTTTTAACGAGGCGTTGACCTAAATGTGGTCAATGGGTTGTTCATAACTTGTGTTTTATTGTTGAGGCGAATGCTGATGTTTCCAAGAAAAAATACAGGAGACAGAGTTCCTCAAATCTCACCAGGCGCATCGAACGCCGTGTTTACTAATTACACGTCTACGCTCAGCCCCATGAACTTACAGGGTTAGCAACTGTTGAAAAGATTGTAGGAGTAACCAAATATCAAGCACTGAGCCTGAACTCAATTATAATAACTGTTATTAGTTTTTACATACAGAGCAGTGTTAGGTAAGTTACTTTGAAAAAGTAATTAGTTACAGATTACTAATTACTTTAAAATGTAATTAGTTACATTACTTAGTGTCTCAAGAATATAACTAAATTACATTACTTTAGGATTACTTTATTTGTAATATTGTATAAATGAATCAATGTGCATTTATGTACGATCAATGACATTTAAACAGAGGAAAACAACAAATACATTGTTTAAATATTCTCAAAAGGCACAACACCAACAATAAAAATGCATAACCTGCAACTGCAAGCCGCTGACCTCTGACTCTGAGGTGTCACTGACAGCACAGGGCAGGCCTTTTCACTTTGAGAACATTACTCTTTGTTCAGGGCGTTTCCTGCTAAAGAAGGTTGCATTCTCCTCCTAAACAATGTTGTTGGGGTTGAAAGTAATTAACTGATTTTGTTAGTAACTATAATTTAATTAAAGTAAAGTAAAGTTACTGAAATTACATATGTTACGCCACTCATCCAGCTAGCTTATTCAGTTTCTCTGTTGTTGTATCATTATATTTTTGGATCATTTCACACATTACACCAGGAGCAAGACCATTGAGACATTTAAACATTGCTTTTACAAAGGAGAAATGGATGAAGTTATTAATACTATATTTTTAAATAACACGGCAGTGATGCCACTTTATTGGTTTTTGGTCAAATACTTTAAGTGTCTGTTTTTACAGTGACACACCCTATGATCCATAAACAAAGCCAAACTTATGATTTGGGGTTGAATAATAGCACCACTTTGAGAGGCTATTGTGAAAAAAATAATTGTTTATTTGTTCAAACAGAGAAGACATTGAACTTTGCACCAGTTTTTGTTTCATGGGGATCAGAATCAGAATCAGAATCAGAAATTGTTTATTGCCATTGTCAGTGAAATTCACAAACGTAGGAACTTGCTTCGGCGTAGGTGCAACATAAAGCAAAGGATAAAATATAAAAAATATATAAAAAGGCATGCATAAAATTAAGAATAAAATAGACTAAGATAGACTATATACAGAATGTACAGTTGGCAGATAGTGCAATGTGCAAATGAGTAGTGCAAATAGATTGTTCTTAAATAGTATTATTGTTGAAGTGACAGGTGTTACAAAGTGTTCATGAGTCCAACGGCAGAGGGAAAGAAACTGTTCTTGTGGCGGGAGGTTACCTGGTCCGATGGACCGTAGCCTCCTGCCCGAGGGGAGTGGCTCAAATAGTCCGTGTCCAGGTGAGAAGGGTCAGCGTGATCCGACCTGCTCGCCCTCGAGTCCTGAGACGCATAAGGTCCTGGACAGATGGAAGGCTGCAGCCATCACCTTCAGCAGAGCGCACAATGCGCCTGTAGTCTCTGTTTGTCCCTGGCTGTGGCTCCAGCGCAGCACACGGTGATGGAGGAGGTGAGGATGGACTTGATGATGGCCGCGTAGAACTGCACCATCATCTGCGCCGGCAGCTTGGCTTTCCTCAGCTGCCGCAGGACGTACATCCTCTGCTGGGCCTTCTTGATGATGGAGCTGATGGTCGGCTCCCACTTGAGGTCCTGAGTGATGGTGGTGCCAAGGAAGCGGAAAGAGTCTACGGTGGTGATGGGAGAGTCTGTCAGGCGAGGGGCAGGGGGCTGAGACTTTCCTGAAGTCCACGATCATCTCCACTGTCTTCTGGGCGCTGAGCTCCAGGTTGCTGGTGCTGCACCAGGACACCAGCCATCCACCTCCCTCCTGTAGACAGACTCATCGGTCCGAGATGAGTCCGATGAGGGTGGTGTCGCCTGCAAACTTGATCAGTTTTACAGAGTCGTGGCTGGAGTTGCAGCAGTTGGTGTACAGGGAGAAGAGCAGAGGAGAAAGCACACAGCCCTGTGGAGTTCCTGTGTTGATAGTCCGAGTCTCTGAGACATTCTTCCCCCGCCGCACGCACTGCCTCCGGTCCGCCAGGACGTCAGGGATCCACCCGCAGATGGAGTCAGGCACGTGGAGCGGAGAGAGCTTGTCCTGGAGCAGAGCAGGGATGATGGTGTTGAATGCAGAGCTGAAGTCCACAAACAGGACCCTGGCGTAGGTTCCGGGAGTCCAGATGCTTCAGGATGAAGTGGAGGGCCAGGTTGATGGCGCTGCCTACAGATCTGTTGGCTCTGTAGGCTAACTGCAGTGGGTCCAGGGCGGAGGAGGTGAAAGACTTGAGATGGGGCAGGACCAGGTGCTCAAAGGACTTCATGACGACAGGCGCCAGCGCCACAGGCCTGAAGTCATTAAGTCCAGTGACCCGGGCTTCTTGGGAACAGGGACGATGATGGACGACTTGAAGCAGGCTGGGACATGGCATGACTCCAGGAGGTGTTAAAAATGTCTGTGAAGACAGGAGTCAGCCTGTCCGGCACAGTGTCTCAGGGTGGCGGGGAGACACCGCCTGGTCCAGCAGCTCGGGTTGGACTCAAACTGTTTCCTTACATTGTCCCTGTGTAGTGAAAGGCCAGTGGGGAGGTGGGGGACCCGGTGTGATTGGCAGAAATGTCTATTGTAGTGAGATAGGTGGGGAGGGGGTTGAGATTTCAATCGTGAATAGAAGGAGGCAGCTGTTCAGCGAAGCTTCTGGTCGCCAGCAGCATGGGGGCTTTGGGCTTGTAGTTGGTGATCTGCCTAAGTCCTCTCCAAACCGCTGAGGCGCTGTTAGCAGAGAAAGACTGCTTAGGCGCTGTTGTACAGAGATCTAGCTCTTGACACCTCCCTGCTAAATCTGTACTTAGCACCTTTGTAGCTCTCTGTCCCCGGCTCTGAAAGCTGCCTCCCTTCTGCTGCCTGAGCTGCCTCAGTTTGGGTGTGAACCAGGGCTTGTCATTGTTATAAATCACCCTGGTGCGTGTGGGGATGATACTGTCCTCACAGAACTGGATGTATGACGTCACAGTGTCCGTACTATCCAAACCATCCGTGGCAGTTTTGAACACATCCCAGTCTGTAATGTCCAAACACGCTGCAGTTCCTCCACTGCCTCGGCTGGTCCACTTCTTAGAAGTCCTCACTACAGGTTTGGAGAGCTTCAGCCTCTGTCTGTACGTGGGGATCAGGTGGATCATGGCGTGATCTGAGAGCTCCTAGGGCAGCGAGGAACCAAGCGGAAGGACCCACTCATTGTAGTGTAACAATGATCCAGCGTGTTCTGCTCTCTGGTCGGGCATTTAATAAACTGTCTGTACTTTGGTAGTTCCTGGCTGAGATTACCCTTGTTAAAATCCCCGAGGATGATCAACAAGGAGTCCGGGAAGTCCTGCTCCGTACTAAAACTCCGCCCGCTAACACGCCGCTGTGCCTCGCACGTTCGCGCAAGGCGGGATGTAAACAGCGAAGAGAATGAATGAAGCAAACTCACGTGGAGAGTAGAATGGTTTACAGTTAATGAAGAGATATTCCAGATCAGGAGAGCAGAGTTTGGAGATCACAGTCACATCGGAGCACCAAGCGTTGCTGATGAAGAAACAGACTCCACCGCTTTTGTTTTTCCCCGAGAGATCCCTTTGTCTGTCGGCGCGGAGGAGCTGGAATCCCCTCCAAATGGAGCCAGTAGTCCGGGATCGACTCGCTGAGCCACGCCTCCGTGAAACACAAAACAGAAGACGAAGAAAAGTCTCTGTTCCTCTTCATCAGCAGCGCCAGTTCGCTCCATCTTGTTGCTGAGTGAGCGACGATGGAGAGGAAAATCCCAGGTGGTGGGCGCACGCTACGCCGCTGCTCGGGCGCACGAGAGCCCCCGCCGCTTTCCTCTTCTGGGCGCGCTCTCACTCTTTGGCCAAAACTAGCGCTAAGTCTGCAGCAGACACTAAAAACTGGAAATAAGTCCGTGGGGGCAGAAGTTTTGATGTTTAAGAGCTCTTCACGGGTGTAAGAGCACGCGGACACACGATTAACGCACAAAAACAAACAACATAGAGCGCACCAAAACGCCAGGGCATCCGTCAGCGGCGCCATCTTGGATAGGCCCAGTAGAAAGAAAGAATAAATTCTGAGAATTCTGACCGAACAAAACCTATAGATCTGTGCAGAACTATCTGGAATAGACTAAAACAGAAGGATTTCAAACAAGTCGTGCCTGTCTCCTCCCAACAAAAGAACCCAAAATCACCTTCAGTCCTTTTAGCTGATCTGTCACTTTGGTTTTCTGATAGAGGACAAGAAAAACAGGCTCGCTGGCATTTGTTGACACTGAAGTCAGCTCTTGCCGCCTAAAGCTACAAAGTCTTGATTCGCCGGCGCCCATTCATGCAGAAATCTGCCTGTAAGCCTGTAAAAACCTCCATCATTGAAACCCTGGAAGGATTAGTGCCGTTTGCTCATCTCAGCGCTCGGGAAGGAAGGGAAAAAAACCTCTTCTCCCAGGCTTCTCAGACAGTATGTGACGAGAAATTGACCCAAAGCGAGGTGAGCGTCAGACAGATCAATATACAAGCCGACTGGGAGCCATGATGACCGTCATTGACTGTCTATAAGCCCAGCGGTTCTCAATCTCTTGTTGTACAGGGACAAATTAGAAGGATATTTCATCCGGTTACAATATTTTTTTCACTGCTGGTCGAATATTTGTAGTTAGTCCTGGTTCTCAATTTGACTTGTTGACCTGGTTTAGTGCGGGTTAAGTGATGTATTTGTAGACCTTGTTAGCACCTGGTTTTGGTTCATTTAAAGAACAAATATGCAAAATGTACTTTTTTAATCTTTTAACCTTTGTTTACTCATCAAAAACACACCTGGAGCTGCATTTAGCTTCATTCACTCTAGTTTGATGAATCCTGGTTTGAAAATCCTCTCCCGCCGACCACCATTCCATGTGTGACATTTTTCGATGTGCGACATGGCTCCAAGTATATTCTTTTCTGTTTTTAAGTCCATAAATCATCGCCAAACTCGTTCTGAGCATTTCTGTCGTCTAATCACGATCATTACAGCTGAGTCACATCTCTGGACTGCTTGCATTATAAAGCATAGTGTAAATACAAATATGTGTTATTGTGTCTGCAGCCGCCAAATATGGCTTCTCCTAAGGCTTAAATAAAGATAAAGTTATATTGTTCTTTGTAATAACACTTTCTTTTTAGTTCCAACACATGAGATGTCAAAGTAAAGACACTCAAAAGCAGGTTTAAAGGCCAATAATAGCACAAACAATACATAATATTTGTCCTTTCATGCAATATCTGAACGTCCCTACTGTGGTGTTGTCCTGGTTCAGTATTTATTTATTCAGTTCTTGATTTATTCATATTTGGCCCTGATTGTTCCATTGGTTTACTCCTGATTTAAGTGTTATGATTCGGAATGTCAGGATTAACCGGGTTTACAATTACCTTAAATATTTAAGGCTACGGTAGGTTAACTGTGATTGTTTGAACCTACGTTATAGCCAGTCCTGTGTGTCGGAGCCCAGCGTGTTAACCCACCAATAAAATAAAAGACTGAAGATGGAACGGCACTCCTGGTGTTGCATCCAACCAAAAACAAATCAAGTCCGCAGTGTGGGACCATTTTGGGTGTCTGATGGATTTCCAACATGCAAAACCTGTCGTTGTAAAGTTGCAGCCAAAGCCAGGCGCTAACATTCATGTGATCCAACTACAGCTTAGACTCTTAGCCCAGGGTCAGAGATGAGTTATAGCTTTTCTGTTCTTTACCTCTTGAGACAAACTGATTAGCTCCCAGGTCAACACATTGGTCAAACATGCGATGTGAGGAGAAGGTGCGTGAATGAAAGAGTACGACTGATAAACGCAGCAAAGAGTGAAGGAGAGAGATGATGTGGGCCAGCGCCAGTGGAGGAGACACTACCGGACACACAGGTCGAACACTAACACGCTTTATCAGGCGCGCTTATTCTGCCAATAAAACCCTGCGCGGAACTGCGGCTTTGTGAGTGCGCAGGCCTGGGTCAGACTCTCGATCTAAACTCTACATCCATCACCTTACACATAATCCTCCATCACAGTTTGTCAAGTAAAGGTACAAAGAGCGTCCAATCCTCAAAATAAAGTGGTCCCAAAAGTGTACGAGACGCTCGACACAAAACAAATGTAATTGGGTGTGCTACATTTGATGTGTAAGTGAAGCATGTGGCCGCGTGAGGATCAGCTGGAAAAACAAAGGATGTGTTTGAAGTGCAAGTTGTGATTGTGATGTCAAGCAGATGCACGTTTTAACACACTCAGTAGTTGTTTGGATCGCAAAAGGCCCGTAAATGTGAGTTGTACTAAATTTGACCCAGACAAAGCTAAAATGATGCTGCTTGAGGCCATCCTGATAAGGAGGCAAATTCAATCATCAATTAACTTGGTGCATCCCTAGTTAAATCTATTCCTTCATTGTGCAAGGAAATGATTTATCTTATATCTGCTGACGCTAACCCTATCCATACATTCACAACAGTATTTTAACAGTATTACTATAATTGTAAACTTAAATTCTAAAATACAGTAAATATTTGCAAAGATGAAGCATTAAAAATAGAATAAATAAAAAATACAATTTCAGTGTTTCCTTTCTTTTTGTTGATAATCATCAATAATCTAAAAAGTAAGTTGTGTTTGTTTCCTTGGTGTAACTTGTCCTGGAAACATCATGTTAGTTTCATAATGATCAAAATTGCCAAAGTTGTAGGTATTTTTGGGAAAACCGAGCACCTGATGAATACAAAGGCTGCAATTATGTTGTATTATTCAATGATTTATCCATATATTATTATTAGATGGGCTTGCTCCAACTAAACTAAATTCAAACAAAATGCAAAAACGTGTCTAAATGTCCACAAAAAACATTCCAATCCAAAACACTTGAGCCTTTCATTAATTTTTCCGTAAATTTTTCCATCTGTCTTGTCAACTGGTTGTGTTTAAATATATTCTGCATTTTTCATATTGCTGTTAGCCTTTAAACATGCTCTTGAGTGCCTTCAATTTGCCATCTCATGTTTTAAAACAAAACATTCTATGACCTGTGTTATCAGTCACTATGAAATGACACTTACTCAGTGCCAAACAGCAGATGGCACCAGCGCTATAGACAATCTAGTGAAGTTATCGCTGAAAAGTTATGATGTGGATTTGCTGCAGCAGTGATCGCGTTTAGAGGCAGAAATGCTCTGAAAGAGTGTAGCGATGATTTAAGGACTTAAAACAGTGGAATATTCACGGATAAGTGACGAATGAAGTCTGAAAATACGTCCCGGATAGAATGAGTTCGTAGGAAGATGTGTTTTTGATGACGGAACATTGTCAGAACAGGATTAAAAGCTCAAAAAAGTCACTGTAGCAGAATATGTGTGCTTTAAAATGTGAACTTTGAACAGAATCCAATTATTAAAACATAAATCGCAATAAAAACAAATACATCTAACTCAAATCTAAATCTAAAATCGCAATGTTTTCCCCTCAACAATAATCCTAACTCTACAATTTGATATCGTGCCATCCCTAATTATGACATTACTTGGAACACGCCACATATTTTCTGTAAAAAGCGTCTGACCCACTCCCTGCCCACTCTGGTAAACCCGTTGGCCGAGCTCGCCCTGATCACCTCTGATTTACAACGCCGAACCAATTTGATTCTACTGTCAATAAAAATGTTCGCCGTACCGTTCGTCATCCGATACAAGCCGGAGCGTGCCGTTTGGCTGAGTTATGGCGTTTCCGTGGTGATAAAGTCGGCGTGCATGCTGATGAGTGGTGGCAGGGGCGGAGGTTTGTGGAGCGTTTTAGACCGGGGGCAGGTAATTGGATGTCGGAGGCAATGTGCCGCTGCCTGTGTAAACACCATGTGCTAATAAATAAAATATAAGCGCAAATGTTGGTTTTAAAGGTGGAGGCGGTGGAGGAGAGGCAGAGCATGACTGGGCTGGGAATGTCAATATCAAAGGAGTAGTTTATAAATGTGCCAGTGATTTTGGTTGTAAACTTGTCAAAATGGAAGTAAAAGTCACGTTTTGAATGTAATAACCACTGATGAATTTGGGATGCTGACTATAGCTGCACGGTTTGGGGAAAATGACGCTTTCAGTCACGTTTTGCTGCTTGAAGTCACATTTTTGACACTTTTAGATGTGTTATTGTCACTTTCAGTTACGTTTTTGATAGTTTTAGTGACTTTTACTCACGTAAAAACTTGCGTTTTTGTTGCTCTAAGTCATGTTTGGACACTTGTAAGATGCGTTTTTGTAGCTTTCAGGCACGTTTTTGTTGTTAATTACATTTTAGATGCATTTAGACACATTTCTGGCACTTTTTGTGGACTCTAGTTGCAGTTCTGTTGTTTGATTCAGAACATGTTTTAACAGATGTAGTTTTTATGCAGAATAAAACTGAATAGGTTTTTGTTTGTGGAGGACATTATTCCACTTCAAAAATTGAAGCCTTTGCAATTTGCTGATTGCGTCCAATCAAATCTTGTTTTTGATTATAATTAATTGTGCAGACATTTTGACAAGTTACAATGTTATTTCTATTAAAATAATGTGGGAAATACTGTCCTTTTTTGTTATAATGTAGGCATCTAAAACTCATGGCCCGGGGGCCCAATGCGGCCCTCAAGACAAATAAAACGCATAGAACCCATTAAAACTACAGCTATCATAATGCACTGCAGCATTAGCGCCTATACAGACCCCCCAGCGCTGCTCCTGGAGTGATGCTGATCAGACCGACAACTCTGGATACTCTGCACTTCTCCACGGACTTTTCAACTTTCCTCAACTTTAAAGAATTTCCCCTTGGGGATAAATAAAAGTAATTCTGATTCTGATTCAACAAATAAAGTAACAGAGGACATGCGGAATGTGAGCGCAGAAGCTTCAGGAGCAGCTCAGAGAGAACTTCAAAGTTGAAGAAGCATAACTTTGTATGTTTGGTGCTAATTTGCTTTCCAAGTAAAGTTAAGCTTCACCGCATTGTGTTATGAAGCAAACATCACAAATACACGCTCTGTCTGACAAAACTAAAACCACCAGCACCAGCTGCGTTGACAAAGAGTCACAGCAGTGTGTGAGAAGTATCTGTGAGCAGGTGAATCACACAAGGGGAGGGCATCTGACACCCTCACTTTCCCCCATGTCTCTCTCTTTAGGATGCCTCTCAGCAAAACTCGACAAAGCGCTGCAGCAGTACTTCGCTCACAGACAACAAACAGCACCCATCCTAAAGCTGCAGATACTTATATACTCATGACTCCCACTGCTTAAGATTTGATCATTCACACAAAAGCCAGGGTTAAACCACTTTCTGTGCAGATTACAGATGATTACTGGGCCTAATAATACATTACATGGTTAATATCAACATGAGCTTATTACTAAAACACACAGTTTGGAAGATAGTTTGTGCTTTATAAGGTATTATCATTTCTAAATTCTGAAATATAGAAAATATGCCTTAAAAATGTAAAACTTTTGACAACTAAATCTCCTATATATAGATTTTGTGGGTAAGGAAAATGTATTTTAGTGTGTTTCAAGTCCTCGACCCTCGACCAGCTCTGATTCCCCTCTCAAAATGAGTCTGAAAGCCCTGTTATAATGCAATAGACCCTATAAAACACTCATAAGAATGACAGCGACTGGAAGCGAAAATGAAGTATATCATAAATATTTTAGTTACTAACTGACATCAAATCGAATTTGCAACTATTTTGAATTTCGAACTCTCCGAGGTCCGAGTTCTAACCCCCAAGGACGACTGGAACACAGCATTATACGTAAAAAAAAAGTCTCATACAAACATGTATGAGACTTTTCTAGTTTCAAAGTAGGGTTTCACACTAAAGGAAAATACTGTGACATGGCTATTATTTACTATACTATAACAATATTGATCTTTTTGCAATATTTTAACATAGATTTTGACACAATCTTTTCAGTTAGAATTTAATTGTCTTCATTTACTAGTCTTACTCTCTGTCAAGACAAAAGCTTAACATTTACAGAACCAAGATGAAATCAAGGATCATTTAAAACTTTAGGAAAATATCAAATAAAATCTACCGTTGTGATGTTGTGATGTCGTTTATTGCGATAGCCAATGCTACTATATATTGATACTTTTTGCAATATATTGTGCTAAAATCTTCTAAGCATGTTTAAAATGTTAACTTAAAGAACAGAATCCTACTGTCCAAAACCTAAATCGAATCGTAATTGCAATGCTTGTCAGATAAAACAAAATCAAACTTCAGACCTTCTTTTTATCCAACATTAAGCACGGCAAATGGTGACATGATTAATTCGTCTTTTACACAAGGAAAAAAAGAATGAAAAAACGATGCGGCTATATCTACAAGTCTCCATTCCAAATCCAGCCTGTAAACAAACACCGGGCAAAAACACGATTTGTCTAACAGGCCTATTTTGCGCAACCGACTCGTGTAACCCGCCACAGATGTGAAAAACTGCAGCGTGAAGCAAGTAAACAAGGATGACAGTAAATCCCTTTTTAGAGCCGCATTTCAACACAAAATTGATATTCCCCGTGTCACCTTTACCGACTTAATCCTTTGTGCAAACGGGTCAATATCAGCAAAAAAGATGTTATTTCGCCGAGCCAGATTAGCGAACCGGAATGTGCGCGTGTAAAGAGGCCGGTGGCTGAAAAGAGGCACCAGACGGCGCGGCTCGTATCAAAGAAAGAGCTTGTCCATCACGGCTCTTTTGTGTCCGAGGCATCAGTTCATTTCATCTGTGCGACGTGTGAAAATGTTACACCGCTGCGGGGACGTTCGGGGGAGCTGGAGGAGCCGAGGGGGAGATGGGGGAAGGTAGACGCCCGGGCCATCTCATTTCGAGCGGTTGGAGTGAAGGAGGAGGTGAGTCGTTATCAAAGGAGCCATCCCCGCCGAGAGCGCGCAAGAGGCTATCAGCGCCGGTCTGCCACAATCAACCTTCCACACCGTTCACAGCTCAAATCGCCTGTCCTTACTCCACTTTTGGGGAAAATGGGGGAAACTGTGGAGCAAATGTATGTGAGATTCTTTTTTTCTTTTACTTCAACAACCCATTTCGACAGACGGGACAGATTTTGGTGTCACAAAGCAGCGTTAAAAGTGTGATCCGATGATACCCAGTTTCTCCTTTCATGTTTTAAAGGACACGTATGCTGTTACAGTGACTTTTTTGAGCTTTAAACCATCTTCTAACAATGTTCCATCATCAAAAACACACCTGAAGTAGCATTCAGTGGCATTTACGCTGTTTTAAGGAATGTTTATTAGAAAATCCTCCCCCCTCTGACCATCCAAAAAACTGTTCTGGGGCGTATTTTCAGATTTCATACGTCACTTATCCGAGAATCTTCTGCTGTTTTAAGTCCTTAAATCATCGGCAGACTCGTTCTGAGCATTTCTTCCATCTAAACACAATAACTCCTGCTACTAGTAACTTCTACTAGCTTGATAATTAGGAGTGGCACATTCGTTAACGCCCAATATGTGAATGATATCTGTGATATGACTGACGCAGTTTGACCAAAATGGTGACCATAACATTATTGTGTCACAAGAAAAACAAAACTATCAAAAGGTGGCAATAAAACAATTCATAAAAGATCCTATTAATGTTTTAATTGTGATTCGTACAAAAATGAAATTCAATCTGCTGACTGGTCAGAAGTATGTGAAGATGGCAATCTGGATTCAGCCCTAAATAGATTTATGGAAATATTAATGAACTTTGTGAATAAGTATGCTCCTTTGAGAAAAAGGACCATAAGGATAGATGTGCCCCATGGGTAGATGACTAATGTTATCAAGAAACAATAAAAGCAAACAATTCTGGTAAATGGGTGGACAAAGAATATTATAAAATGTTAAGAAACATTGTAGTTAAATAAACAATACAAAGAAACCGGAATATTTCAGGGAAAAGATTAGTGAAGCAAAATACAACAGTAAAAAGCAATGGATCACATTGAAGGAGATAATGGGAAGAACTCAGCACTCTGTTACATCCTCTGTGGAGCATGAGGGGATTTTCCTCACCAAGCCACAGGAAACTGCAAATTATTTTAACAGTTATTTCACCAGTAAAGTAGACAAATTAAGCAGTGGAATGACTACAATACAGCTGGTCTCATATGATGCCGTCATAAACAAAATGATATAAGATTTTGCATTCCACCTTGTTGACAGAGCATCTATTGAAAAACTCCTTACATCTCTACCAGATGTTAAAGCTTCTGGAATGGACCATTTGGATTCAAAGCTCATTAGTATAGTTGCTAAAACGCTGCTCTTTCCCATAACTCATTTCATTAATTTAAGCCCATCACACTGCATTTCCAGAAAAAGGAAGGAATCAAAAATAATTTCATTATGTAAAGACAAAAGAGCCCCATTTACAGGGCAGAATAGCAGACCAATTAGTCCACGTCCTATACTCAGCAAAATTATGGAAAGGATAGCATTTGAACAGATTCACCAATATTTTTTTCAAATGGGTTAATCACCAAGTATCAGCATGCATATCGAGAGGGACACTCCACATGTACAGATTTAACTCATGACAGAACAGTGGTCAGAGGAAATGGATTCAAATAGACTCGTGGATGAGTGATGAGCTAATGCAGGCACACAATTGTAATGAACACAAAAACAACACAAAAACTCGAGGCAGAAATGTTCAGAACCAGTCTGGAGATGATTTATGGACTTTAACACCTAGTGTACACTGAGTCCAGTCCGGTCGCGGTCCGGGACCCGCGCGGGTCTCTTGCAGACGCCTGTCACACCAGCTCCGGTTCACTGCGGTCCGTTTTTGACGAAAGCCACGTAGATTCACGTGGTTTCGCGCGAGAGCACTCGTCAAATGACATGAAAGCCGCACCAGACCGCTGCGGCGTCCGGCAAAATAGACTTCTTGGCGGATTCTTTCCGAGACCCGCCGTTGCCGGACCCGCGGCCGCTGAGCTCCGAGGTCGGTGTGACAGGGCGCATTGATTTTAAGCACTTTCTAAGTCTTGCGGGACCCGCACGGGACCCGCGCGGGTCCCGAACCGGAGCCGGACCGGAGTCGGTGTGCATCAGGCGTAAAACAGCACAGAAGACCTCGGAGCTCAACCTTAGATGTCACAAAATGTGAGTACTTTCTGAGGTTCTAAACAAGTTTTATCAAACGTGTATGAATGAAGCTAAATACAGCAGTCTGTTTTTGATGAGGAACAATGTTATGTTATGTTTAAGAGCTCAAACAAGTACATTTTGCATAATATATGTCCTTTACCAACCTATTTTTTACGACCGCTGTCTGCTCCTGGTAACTTTGACAGAAAAGCAACAACCAAAAAAACGTTCCAGTTTCAAATAAACAAGGTTAAAAATAGACGGGATTCTACAGGATGGTTTACAACAGTCACATGATAAAATTGTACTACTGAAGCATTTTTTTTACTGCAACGGTCCAATAATGTAATGAATGAAGTCAGTGCTAAAAGACATTATAATGAGCTACAGCGTCGCTAACTCAAACTGTGAGTCATTAACCACAAAATGATGACTATTATTCACATCACAATCGAGTGTGACCTTGGCTGTCAGTTCAATTATGAATAAATGAAAAGATATTAAACACCTTAATCAAACAATTTTGCTGCTTTAGTCCTCTGCAACAACAGCCAAATCTCTTTACAAATATTATATACAGTAGTTGCATAGCAAATGAACAAGAAAAGGCACGCAATTGAATGTAAAAAAGTAAGTGTATCGCCAATGTTTAAACAAATGTAAGAACAGTAGATTAAAGGACAAATATTCTGCTACAGTGACTTTTTTGAGCTTTTAATCAAATGAGCAAATGTAAGGAGCTAAAGAGCATGTTTAAAAGATAATTCTTTTTTTACTCAAAGGCTTTATCAAACAGGACAGTTGTAAAGGGTAAATGGGGAAAGAGAGAGTGGAGACATTCGGTAAATTAAGCTCAAGACCAGGACTGGCACTGATTCATCCATTTTCACAGCAATGTACAAATGAAATGATGAGCTGTGCAATTGAATGAATGAAATGTTTAAAAGTAAAAGACTTATAGTTTCATTCCAGAGCTTTATCTGCTTTGCTATACAGTAGTTGCAGATAAATAAAGAATTTCATAAACGCTACAGAGCCATGTGTGTCTATTATGATGTGCATCTCACAGTACAATATTTATTGTGATATTTTGCGAGACAGAATTGTACATGAGTTATTTTTAACTTTAAAAATGCCTTGGCATGTCTTGGGCACGAATAATTACTGCCATATTCCAAAAAATGAAGATGAGGTGCTTAAAAATGTGTCGTCATGAAGTCTGCACTGAAATGGAGCAAAGGATCATGGTCTATGTAGTTCCCACTGTAATTTTAGCTTAAAATGAGCTTTTAATTGGATAAAGTATGATGGCCAACAGTATTACACATATCACAATATTCCAGAACTGTTACTGTTACATCTACAATACAGATGTGATGGGTGGGTTAGCCACCTGCTCGTCTCCATGGAGATTTTCTGTAATTATTTTAGAAGTCGACTATGAATACAGTATTATATCTATTGTATCAACCCTATTGAGAACCTTTGGAGGCTCAAGCCAAAGATCTATGAGGGAGGAGGCAGTTCACATCCAAACAGCAGCTCTGGAGGCTGTTCTGATCCTGCAAAGACATTCAAGCAGAAACTCTCCACAAACTGAAGTTCAATGGATGCAAGAATTAAGAAGCTCCATCAAATATGGGCTCCTATGTTCAAATGTAACTTGACCTGTTCAGATGTTTTGATTGAAATAGCTTTTGATTTGAGAAAACATGACCTGTTGATGCTTCTAATTTAACAAATTACTACTTTCATATCTTTACAACAGTAACATGGTTTGAAACCCTGTGCATAATAATTTGGATCAGAGCATTTTAAGGTTTTTCATTTTTGAAAAAAATACTGTTATAGGGAAGTTTGTTCAATAAAAAATGAATTGTACCATAAAGGTTGATGATTTCAAAATTATGATGACTGTCATTTATATTGACTATTTGGCAAAATCAGAAAAATATAATTTGCAAAATAATTTGGAACGCAGAGTATAATCCAAAAGCAGGAGAACATTTTATGTGATTATTAAGTGTGACGTCACACACAGTTTATTCCTCACTTCCTGGGTCTAAACTGCTGTGGCAGTTTCACAGCTGATTTTGTTTTGTTTCTGACACTATGCCACAGTCTGGGCTCAGTTTAGTTCACTGTTACTTTAAAAACAAACCTGTAAGTGCCTTTGGTTTATTGACAACCAAAATCTTGTTTAGGGCCACCAAATGCCTAGAGTAGTAGGAAAGGTTTATTTCTTCCAAATGAACAATTAATATAATGATCACACTCAATCAAGGATGCTATGCAACTCTTTATTTCTCCAGTTAAAGGCAGATCTTTTTGCCTTTAACTAGTCAGCCTAATCGTAACGCCTCCAGGAGAAATTCATGGTAGAAAAGGTTACAAAGGCAGTCATCGCAACAGTGTTCATGAAACTGAGAAGTTTCAACTGGATATGAAAGTCATTTTTTCTGAAGGTACTGGTCTGACTATCAAGTATTCTAACTAGACACTAGATTCTCAGACCAGTTCAGATTGAAAATGCCTTCGTGATAGCAGTCAAAACATTGCATCCAGATGTTCACCCTTGAGGTCTCCTCTACCTTGTCATGTGCTCCAGTCTGAGGCTCCTAAGTATTTTTGCTGGCACGTAATCTTTTGTTAAAGGGACAATTCGGAACTTTGGCATCCGGAATGCTTCCTGAGCTACACTACCATTGTTACTTGTGGAAGCCACTGCACTACCGCTGTTGCTTGTGGAAGCTGCTGGGTCGGTAGGTGCTGGTCGATTTGTGGCTGTAGGTGCTCCAGGTGTTTGCTGGGTGGTCGGTGGAACCATTCATGGCTCATTGTCCAGCGTCATCTGCAAAGGAGCTGCTGGAGGGATGCTGTTCACAGGTGCAGGTCCTCTGTTAAGATGCTAAATACTAAACTTAAAGTTAGTTCAAAAGTATTCTAACACTATACTATATATTGATAAATGTATTTACCAGAAGTGACCCAGCAGTTTATCAGGTTCTTCCATGGATTTTTTGTTCACTTTTTTACATCATTTTGACTAATGTTTCTCTATGTAAGTTTAACACACCAGCTGCAAACATGGCCGATCTCCATGGTAGTGGCTATTTTTAGATGTGCTATCTCGAGCTCTTTTGTTGTTAACAGTATATTTCTTTAAAATTATCACAAGTAGAAGTAGCAAAAGACAAACAAACTGCGGAGCAATTATTGCACAATTTTGATTCAATTTTCAAAAACATTTGTGATTATGTAGAATAATTATACTGTATTTAACCACTTCAGACATTTAAAATCAGTTTCAAAGTAAAGTCTTGCTTAACTTTACCCGGTGGTTGGTGGGAGAACACTCACATTTGTCGACCAATACTGCACCTTTAACTATATAAAAATTACCATTCATTACATAACACAGTGCTGTAATATAAAGTTAAATCAAATTATGCTTTTCACGACATCATTGCGGAGATATAAATACGCACATGTTTC
The DNA here is from genome assembly GCA_019453435.1 of Rhinogobius similis. Lineage (NCBI taxonomy): Eukaryota > Metazoa > Chordata > Actinopteri > Gobiiformes > Gobiidae > Rhinogobius > Rhinogobius similis. The sequence continues at coordinate 33,292,365 of CM033635.1, read as the reverse complement.
AGCTCAGTCGTATTGTACCCGTAACACAAAAGCGCACAAGATAATTTGAGCTGGAACAGAGTTATTAATTCCACATATCGTTCTGGCTTTCTTTTCATTTTGAGCACAGTAGAAATATAATCAGGATGATGAACGACTGCCGACTTGTGTGAATAATCTCAACCGCACTCAGATCCTTATCCAGTCACTGCTGCTATCAACTCCGACCGTTTCATCATCGTCCCCTTTAAAATGACTCTCCGCCTTTTTATTGTTGCTCCGATATCACGAAATATTCACTTTTGACTGCATTTTTACCCAAGAATAACTGATCTTGTATTGCAGACAGATATCCCTGTTGCATTGTTAAAGGTGCACTATAGGCTTGTTTCCACCGGTTCGCTTTGGAATGGATTGGTCTGAAAGGGTCTCCACTGTCTTAAGTGAACTGTAGAGTCAATCCAAAGACGATTGGCTTCCAAAGTGCCCTAGCTCACTTTAACTCCCAGAACACTTTAGTGCGAGATGACCGGACAAGCGAGAACGCAAACTCAGGGAAAAAAGCAGATATAGCAACATAAAATAATCATTTCTCACCAAAAGCTGCCTTGATCTTGTGATGCACCTGCGTATTTCCTGTGATGCTAACTTTATATGTTGAGCTCACAGACTTAGCAAAACAAAGCTAGTGCACGTTAGCATAAGCTGTTTCCTGTTTATCAATTAAATGACATCGCATCAAAATTGAAAATATGACATTTTGAGAGAAAGTCAATGCATTACATACAGAGATGTTAAACCGTGGTGTAGAGGCTTTGGAGAGAAGTGAAATAAATGCAGAAAAAAATATAAACTGGAAGTCATGTCTTGTTTATCATCTCACATCTCACAGCGACACAAACTTGGAATTATTAGATGTCTTTTTGTGAATAGGTAAGGTCGGCCTTATGAAGAAAAAGTATAATTCACAGATGACACTTGCCATGTCAGATGACGTCAGTTGTTCATGTAGCAGAACTCTGCCCCACAATGCAGTTGGCTATTAAAAGAACCGCTCCAAAGCACTCCAAGGTGAACAAGTCGAAAATTGTAAATTGGTGGTTTTCAGGTTCTAGAGTTTGATAATGACATACTCCCAGATGGGGTCAAGAGCAAGTTTTTCCAATTGATTACATTGAACTTTGGTATGTAAACTTACAACATTTCAACCTAATCATTTCTATTAGTGACTAGACCCCAAGATCTTGCTGTAAGTATTTAAACTGACCTCATCTGTATTCAGATTTTTTGTCCGATAGAATGCTGTGATGTCATCTGAAATCAATTCAGCAATTGTAACTTTTCTGATGGAGGGTCCACCACCTGCTTATCTCCATGGAGAGTTTATTACTTTGCCTGGAAATATTATGCATTTTTCATATTGTTACCAGCCCTTAAACTTGCCCTTAAATTTGCCGTCTCATGTTTTGAAAAGAAAAAAAAAAAAGTTTTTCTGCTGTCATGCCCTGATTATAGAGTGTATGCAGCCAGTAGATGGCACCTAGTGCTATACACATTTTAAGAGACTGCGTGAGCTGCGACGATCAGGTTTGCATAAGCAGTCATTGTGTTTAGATGGCAAAAATACTCAGAACAAGTTTGGCGATGATTTAAGGATTTAAAACAGCAGAATACTCTCGGATAAGTGACGTCTAAAATAGAAAAAAATATCGTTTGATCGAAGGAGTTCAACAGGAGGTGTTTTTGACAGTCCGAGGGAGAGGATTTTCGAACCAAAATAACATGAAAGCAGCTAAATGCAACTTTAGGTATGTTTTTGTTGACAGAACATTGTTAGAACATGATTAAAAGCTCAAAAAAGTCACTGTGGCAGAATATGTGTCCTTTAAACTGTTGGTTTCACCAGCTTGTCCAAAAAGCAGGTCAGGTCAAGTTACTGGTCAGATCTGTGAAGAGGTAAAGCCCACTAACAGTACGAATGCATGTCAAACTCCTGTGACAAAGCAGCTCTATGCCCTCTACCAGAAAAGTGACTTAGTTCACCTTTAAATTAAACCCTCAAAAAACCAACCACAAAAGTGGTTCGGATACATTTCCTTACATGGCCTCAGTGTCTGCCGATCACAGCCTGCTACCACTGCCTCTCCACAAACTGTAAAAACACTCTTATCTCTCGTTTTCTTTGGTCGTTTTAGCTAAAAAAACACAATTCTCCTTTGTCCCATTTCCACCAAAGCAGCAGAACTATCAGCCTCCTCGGCCTCTCCATCTCCTCCAGGGCTTTAAAAATCCATTACGCTCTTCCTGCCTGGATAAAAGCCACACATTTTATCCATATAAACACAATAAATAATAATTCCACTAAGCACCTCATTTGTCAGTGTCTGTTTAAGTCTCTCCAGGTTGAAATAACATTTGTTCTTTTGAAAAGCGTGACATTCTCTCTCTGATGTCAGTGTGTGCTTGTGTGACTGCTGTCCTCCGCGGCGATGTGTTCCTCCTGTGCACAGACACACAGAGCGGCCCTGACACACTGCGCTGGGTAATGTACAGGCAGAAAGGACACGTCACTCACCTGTCGGGGCTAAAGTAAGCTCAGGGTGTGACGAGGGGAAGCAGAGCCAAGGCATTTCCACCACTTATTCATGACAGATGCTTTTTACGCTCATGAGTCAGGTTTATTTATACGGCACTATCACTTATCGTTGTACATATCTGATAAATATAGAAAGAGTAAAGCGGATAATAGTCAGTTAGATGCTTGTTGGTTGATGCATATATTCACTACTAACATTTTTATGTTGAATATTCGTTGGCGCAGAAAGCTAAAATATAGGGAAGCATCGATAGTGGTCTACTTATGGTCCAATTCCAGACAATTCTGCATTTGTACTGAAAGTAGATGCTGCGTGGCTGCTCACGATATTGCATAAGTGCAATCCACTCAGCCACCAAGTAACACGATAACAGAACATTCCTGTATAATTCCTTTTTACAATTTACACAATACCATTAACAAAACCGTGGCTATGTTTCGTGATGGGCCAATATTAGCCTTCACACTTTCCCATTTAGTGAATGTCTTGTTTTATTAAGACTGTTAATCAGGCTAAAAGTCTCCCTCTCCAGTCCACATGTCATCGTGGGGTTACTCTCTGTAACAGCAGCAGTGACTCTCGTGCCTCCTCAGCTTCCTGTGCTCTCTTCTCACACACAGCTCCACTCAAACTAACTTATAAGAAGTAAACAGATCATTTAGCCAGAAAACTAGTTAAACAGTCTGAAAAAAAGATTACATTTATCGCAGGTTGCAATTAGTCGCACGTTATATTTTACTGAATATTTTATTGAAAGTTTAGACAGTTTCCTCATTTTGTCTGTAAACTACTCTACAGCATTTGACTTAGATTAAAGACTTTTACCAGAGCAATATCAGCAGACTGGTTTCAGATTTTGGGCATAACATTTACAGGTGCTTTTCACCATCAGGATCATTTAAAAAAAAATCATTTTTGTCATAATCGTCCATCCCTGATGAGAGGGCAGAGCAAAGTCAAACAGAGCTGAAAGTTTAATGAGCGTGTGTGTGTGTGTGTGTGTGTGTGTGTGTGTGTGTGTGTGTGTGTGTGCGGGTGTGTGTGTGTGTGTGTGTGTGTGTGTGCGTGTGTGCGTGCGTGCGTGTGTGTGTGTGTGTGTGCGTGTCTCTCTCTCTCTCTCTCTCACCAGGGTTGCAGTCGGTGAGCAGGGAGCAGATGGACAGCAGGACCTTGGAGATGGTTAGGGCTGGACTCCAGTTGTCCTTCAGGATGTCCAGACAAATCACGCCCTGACTGTTGATGTTGCAGTGGTAGATCCTGGTGCGGAACGTCACCTGGAAACACACGAGCACAAAGTTTGTCACATCTGGTGCACAATCCAATATACTGTAGCTATTTTGAAGTGATGAGACGAGGGATGGGACAAGATCTCCTGTCACAAGAGCTCACCAGTTAATTATAGTATCTTGTGTTTACATTTGGACATTTTGAAATAAAAGGGTTAAGCTCAGAGGAGATACATCCATTGAGAAGCCAAGGTTCAAAAATGAATAAAAATTGTGATTACCAACTGCAGATTAAAATGTTCACATTAATATAGCGCGTTTCTACCATCAAGGTGTTCAAAGTGCGCAGGAGGTAAAGTGTTTTGCCCAAGGACACATCGGCAATGTGGCCTTCTGATCAGAGGACGAGCACTCTGAGCAAAAGCTACTGTCACCTACTGCGTACTCGGAAGACTTCATTCCAAAAGAAATTACTGATTAGTGATTACTATAAATTAATTTAAAAAAAAGAGTAAATGTTAGGCTCAGCGACTAACTCACAAAAACCATGAAATCCTCGCATTTATTAAACGTCCTGTTATTGAACCTAATTTCAGACAAACAGCAGCAGAGTCGACACTTACAGTCCTTCATGAACCAAGATGTGTAGTAATGTGTAAGTATATGCATTTTGACTGACTTGGTATGTCTAAATACAGTTTATTGTTGAATTTTAGGGCTTGAAAAAGTATGTGCTGAATATTTAAAAGGGCTATTTTTAACCTTTCTACTAAGAAAAACAAAATGTACATGACGAAACTCAGCAACTGAAATTCAAACTAGCAATAGGGTTAAAAATTCAGTTAGAATTGTGCCAGAGTTTAAACTGCTAAATCTGATGAGGTCATTTATCTTAACTCCAGACAACATGAGTAAGACAATATTATGTTGGAAAAGGAAGGGCATCTAGCCACGAATGACTGGGAGGACTGGGAAATCATCTACGAGACACAATGGAAAACAACAGATTCAATAATATGGAGAGAATTCTGTTGGAAAAATCTGGTTTTTCAAAACACCAGTTCAAGGAAAACACTATACAAAATCATCAATCTGTTGGAGACAATGTGGAGGACTGGACAAATCATTGGCGTATACTCTGGCTACATACTGTTCTCTATTTTTATTCATAAAATAATCAAAAGGGTGTTTAGCAGAGATATACCTTTTCAAATGTTTGTATTCTGGGGTCCTGTGAGATGAAGATGTGTCACATAGAGTCAAAATGTGTCAAATAGAGTTAAAATGGAGAGATTCACCTACACTATTAGGTTACAGCCATAGACTGTAGATATCAGTGGACCATGTTAGCATGCTAGCCGCCGCGTTCCAAATAGGAAGCAGCTATGGAGGCGCTCCTGGCTCCATAAAGCCGAGCTGCCATTCACTTTCTATTGGGACACTGGTGCCCTTTACTCTGTAACTGTTTCTGCTAAGCTCACCATCTTGGAACTAAAACATCTGTTTTGACACACTCTACATGAATCGGGTGTTTTTTTTTCGTTAGGTTGTTCATAAATCAAGTTATTAGCAATAATAACTGACCAATCAGGTGCTTCCTTTTCCGTGGGCCGTTTTCGCTCGTGTTAGCAACAGGTTTGATTGACAGCTAGCGCCGCACGTTGCCGCCGTCTCCTCTCACCGAGGGGCGGATACCGTTAGCAACCGCGCTCCTGATTAGTCCGTGTGGTTGCCACGATACGCACTCGGATTTCCAAATATGGAGTCTGGCTCCGCTTTAGCCGCTATAACTGCTAGCCGCGATGGGCTTCATTTGGCTGGAGGCAAACGCTATGGGTGACGTCACAATCCCTTAGTCCACTGATCTACAGTCTATGGTTACAGCACATTTCTGAGGAAGTGGACCTTGTGGGCTGAGTTTATTAAAGGGCTTTGACCAAGATTGTGTATGACCACTTTATTTTACTCTATTAAATCTTCTGTGTAAGTTGTTTATGTATATGTCAACGGCACACCCCAGTTACTTGTTTGCTTTGTAACAGTTATATTTTAAAAACAAAACAAAAAAACAACAATATTAAAGCAGAACTAAGTAACTTCAGCGACAGAGCTCCCCCTGCAGGTGTCTTGAGAACGTACACTCGCAGTAAAATGACGGCAAAAGTTTTTTTTTCTTTTTTCCCCCTTCCTTTTTATTGAAATAAGGAAGTTGAATCACATATCAAAACATTTCATGTCGCTAAATATAAAAAGAGAGCCAAGGTTTCTCAGGAGAGTTGTCTTCGGTTTGACGTCAGGAAAGTTGCAGCTGGTTTTCCGCTCAGAGACAGCACGGGGCAACGACGGGGGCTTCAAATGGCCCGAAAATACATTTACAATCACCACACGGGCTTATGAAGACGTTTAATAAGGTAAAAGTGTTATTTAGTTCTACTTGTTGAGAAGTTTTCAGTCGTCAGTGGAAGCGGACTAGGACTGTCTGCGGACGTTGGAGAGCAGCCGAGCCTGACCTGGTGCATCATTACTGCGTGAACTCTGACCCCTGTGATTTCTCAGACGCAGAGTGCTGAGCGGACAGGGGCGGGGTCTCGCTGCTCGTCTCATCCTTTGTCTTGCTGTTATTCTCTCATTAACACCGCTCGCCTCCTCCGTCTCCAAACAAACAAACCAGACCTGACATTTTCCCTTTAACACAAGCCCTTTTTTTTCCAGAGACAGCAATTATGTAATGTTTTGTATTTTGTTCAGTGTTAACAACAGGAAAAGCATTTGTGTAATAAGTGTACGCTGACAGGACATAAGTGTGTGGTCCTGTGTGTTTTTTATGTGACTTATTTATGGCTATTTTATTGTTTTATGGTTTTGCTTAGCTTTGATTTCACTGATTTTATTGTTTTAGGACCTGCAAGATAAAATCGAGCACTTACGGTTTTGTGTCTGTGCAGCACTTTGTAAACTGTTAAATGCGCTATAAAAATGAAGTGGATTTGGATATTATTAGATACATATTTGTGATTAATAGCTAGCACAAGCCAGTAAACGCAACTCAAAATATTTAAAGGATAGATTTTTTCAATGTTAAATGTTTTGCCCCAGCACAGATTCATGCAAGCATCTATTCGGGTAAAAATGAGTCCACAGCATCCAGAGTGTTACATTCTCCGCAAAGCAGGAAGTGCGCTGTTGGCATGCTAATGTTTGTTAGCTTTACTGTGACGCTAAATTCTGCTCTGGGCACCGGAAGATGTGAAAAGCACTTATAAACTCATCACAGTGAATAATTAAGATTAAAGCATTGTGAGTTTTCTGAAAATGTAAATTCAAGGCATTAAAAGATTTTCCTGACGAGCCGCAGAAGCTTCTAGGGCTGTTGTATTTTAATTGATTTCTGCAATCCTGTATTGTGCTGCAACTGAGGCTCCTGTACTCAGAAAAGTCCCGATTGCACCAACAACCAATCCCTGCCCACATCTCGTACTTAGTTGTGATTATTTGAAAAATTAAGACTGAGAGTGAGGCATGTAGAGTCCTAAAATGTCATGTAGCAACTTTCAAAAAAAACAAAAAAACATGTAAATGACAATATGTTACTATCAGTCATTATTATCATTATCAGTTCTGCAGTTTTGAACATGGACCTGTTTCTAATTTCAGGTAGATTTAAATCAGTATTGCAGTTTACAATGAACAAAACAATCTCTGATTTGACCATTTATCTGTACCCAAAGTAGGCTGAATTATGTATGAGACTAAAGGAGATCTTGCAATTACAATTATTTATATTGGTAAACAGTGTATTCAGCAGTAAAAAGACAGATTAATGGGAGTATGGATGAGTTATGTTGAGATTTGGAAGTATCACAAGGTCTCACTCCATGCTTTCTCCTTTCTGCAGAATGTAAAAATCCCCCCAAGAATTTAAAATGAATTATCATAATGGTCGACCAAGACACCACTGACCAATGAATCGACTAAATGACTACAGCCCTTGTAGCTTCAATGTGTGCTCAGAACAAGTGATGATTTATGGACTTAAGTAACACCCCAGAAGATCTCGGCGCTCTACCTGTGACGTCAAGTCAAGAAGTTTTTTCTGAGACTCTTAGGGAGAGAACTTACTAAAGAGCATTCATCAAACAAGTGTGAATGAGACTAAATTCAACACCAGGTATGTCAGGTTAAAAGCTCAAGAAAAGTACATTTTGTTAAATAAGTTTCCTTTAACATCTAAACTTGTCTTTATATAAAGCCGGTTACGTTTCAAATAAACACACTACTTTGGCAGATTCAACCTTGAAGCAAAACAGTGAATTTGCATTTGAATTCCCGGAACACTGCACATTGCTTCCAGGTAATTTCAAGCCATTTGCAAAACATCTCTTTGTAATCGTCACTTTTGGGAGACACGGGGGGCCCTATCATTGAGCACATCGTGGACAAAGACAGGACACGCACACAGCTGACAGACGCCCCAGTCAAACAGTGGCGTTCCATTGTTGAGGAGGATTTATTTGGATGTCAGAGTATACAGCGTGGCCCAGTGCAGCCTCATTACCAGCCTGTAATCCCATCATGCTAGCGCTAATACATAATGATGCTGGCCTTATGTCACACAAGGCCGGAGCCGCTGTCAACGGTGTCAGCAAACGCACGGTGAACAATGAGTGAATACACGGGATCTGCGCTAATCCCGCTGTTCCTGATCAGATCTGTGGTGATGGAGGCGACTTTAACACATTTTCCGCTCGTACCTCCTTAGCACTACTCACATGTGCTAACGGGGGCTGCGAGGTTGGCATAGCAGAGACTAGGGATGAGACGATATGGCTTTGTCACGATTCAGTTCTTATGGGTCGATTTTGATAGGATTTTGATTTACTTGGGACTCACAGGGACAGAAATATTAATTTTTCACTTTGCAAAATAAAACAGCTTTTCAATAAATTACAATAATGTTTCAATGTAGTCTTATGTGATAAGTCAGGAATTTGTTGGTTAGTTATTATTATTTTTCCCACAAGCCATAACACTCTTACATAATCCGCTGTAACTAGTGCAATTGTGTTTATGCACTCTACAGCCTATTGTCTTTAACTATAATATGATATTGTCAAGGGAAGCAAGCAAGGAAGAATTGAATTGCATAGTTTAAACTATGTGTAACTATGTACATGACAAAACATTTCTATCATGATTTAGGCCACTGCTCTGAATGTTTAAAAAAAATGGTTGTGCCTCATGAGAAGCATGTTTATATATGCTTCTTTTAGTCTGTTAGACATAAAAATCACCCATCAGACCTTTCTGTTTTGTTCTTTTATTTAGATTAGTTTTATTTGCACAGCACACAGCACTTTCTACTCTACTCTACTCTGCTCTGCTCTGCTCTGCTCTTTAGTTATAAAGTAAGTAGTAAGTATTAAGTTATAAGTAGTGAAAATATCTAACCGAGTTGTTTTCTATGTAAAACTTTGGAGATAATGTGTAAAACAATATTGCATTTTTCATAAGTGTGTTTTACAGCTTTCAGAGCCCATTATGCTAACAGCACACTTCCTCTTTTGTGGAGAATGAAACAGGTTGTAATTTGATGCGGACAGCACACAGCGGTCTCATTTTGACTGTAAGAGCTGCTTTTCCAATATATATGTGCTGGGCAAATCAGATTTTACTTTATTACATGAAAACAATTGGGTACAGCTTCATTAAATAGACTCCAGCCTGGTACTTGCCTGGACATTCTATCACATTCATTTAACAGGGGCAGCAAATTAAAATAATAATCAAATTGTTGTTGTTCATAGACAACGCAGTCACATGGTTGTTGTTTATACGTTCATCACATTTTCCAACGAGTAATAATATTGGTGAAACAAAGCAAAAATGTTCATGTCAAACTGTTGTGGTGCATTAATGTCCAAAATAGCGCTATATTTAAGAAATGTTTATAATGATATTCTTAGCAAGTATGCACATTTCATCGCTAATCACTAACGCTAACAATCTACACAGAAGCCTTTTACAGCTGTAATGTTTTCTAACTCTGCTCTGGTGTTACTCTCGTGTGGTTGAGTGGTTTCAGTTGCCAAAACAGCCCCGGTTTTGCATAGTCTGTGATCTTTGGAGGCTAATGCTAACTCTCCCATTGAAAATACATTAGTGCTCGTGGAATTGTAGCCAGACTTTTTTTTTTTTTTTTTTTTTACAAACACTGTAAGGGTCTATTGTATACACTAGTGGACTATTGGCACCAGTGCATCTCTTCTCAACGTACACTTTTCACATGATTGTCTAGCATTAGCATTTGGCATCTCTGCGCTAACATTCTCGCACATTCAGCTTGAGTTAGCATTCGGCCTGTATCGAGCCAACGTTTGGACACGATCAGCTGGGGTTAGCATCTGGCTTCACCGAGCTAATGTTCTCGCATGATCAGTTAGAGTTAGCATCTGCAGCTGTCAGATCCGTGCTCCTCGAGCTCACTGCCGGACTAAAATAACACACCAGCAGGAGGCCAAAGACTCAGCTTACCCTCGGAGCTGACAAACTGCACCGAGCGAGAGGTTAGGGCCCATCTGGAGAACAAGTTCAAATCTTTGTACATCTTAAGTTGGGCTAAGAGTCATTTGTTTTAAGGGATGGTCTGTATTTTTTCAGCCGATACAGATATCAGACATTTCTTTACAGCTCTTACCATAACTATTACTTGCAAATGTAACAGTTATGGTAAGTAGGGCTTTAGTCGACTAAATAAATTCTTGGTCGACTAAAGACCTGCTAAAAGGGCGTGTGGCAAAGAATATATCTAAACTATGAAGTATCTCCGTGTACCTGACCCAAACTGCACTCAGAAGATCGAAAATGCACAAGAGTTCATGCAAAAATAACAATTTATACAGAAAAGTACAAGTAAACAGTATATTTATTTGTTAGAGATACTGATTTACTCCATAATCTTCAGCTGACTCACTCCACATCTTCTCTATTTGGCTGTTTTTGCCACATAAATTTGATAAATGCAAATAAAAGTATTATAATTATCGACTAATAAAAATGTTGGTCGAGTAAGACACTATCAACAGAATAATCGACTAAACGATTCACAGTGTTAAAAACTATAACAAGTGGGGCCGGGTAATTAATCAAATTAGAAAATGGCTTTTTTAAATCAGTAAAAACCAGTAAAAACAGTTGGTTTAGAGCAGACTTTGGATTATAGAGGAATAAATTGAGCCGTTTTCTTGAGTTAAATGACAGTGATTAAAAGTTAATGAAATGAATTCTGATAGCCATTTTTATTTTGTTTTTGAAAAGAAAAACTAAAATTGAATGGAAAATTGTGATCAATCATTATCACCCAGCCCTAATAACAAGTCTAACCAATTTTTCTCTTTCTGTAAGAGACTAAAAATAAGAATTTCACTCTTGCTAGTCATTATGAATTATAAATAAAAACAACGGCTTGTGCGAAGAAGCTTTTAGCATGACGGGATGTCTTACATTTAATGGAGCGATATCAGCTCGAAAATTGCTCTGTGAGAGTGGCCAGAAGCGTCATGTGTGATTTGAAGAGCTCGGTTTGAAAGTCTACATTTGTAAAGAGCCTCAAGAACAGCAAGGTCACAATCCACTTTTTTTTCTTTAGCTGAGCGGACCAAATTGTTACAAACCACACAGCAAACAAGAAGACTTTCAATTAGAGGTGGACATATTTGCACTTTTTAATGTATCGCTGTTGGCTTCAAATCTCAAGCAGAGGCTGATATTTTGTTTGGGCCAACCAGCTGCCAAAGGAATACACATAAAGGTTTAATTGAACATGTACGTTTGAGGAGGACACAGCACAAAACATGAATACACTGCTAATTCAAGTTCGAAAAAGAGGTTTGTGAATGAGTTTGCAGCGTATTCAAATGATATAATATGGTGAAATGATAAAAAATAGCCGTACTTTTCCATCAAAAAATTTCGACACCGCTTATTGGACATTGGTTTCTCTGGATTATCAACAATCGGTATTGGCCATGGAAAAAAAAAAACATCTCTGTCAATTTTTACTTTCAATAGTACAACGTTTAAAATTTAGCAAATTCTCTCCGTTTTCACAAAAAGAAGAGGTGCTGATGAGCCTTCCTGAGTTGTTTGCCAGACCACGCTCTCCGAGAATTACCTCTTCAGAGTCTCTTCAATTCATCACTTCAGATTGTTACGATTAAAACCATTTACAAAATCACATGTTTAAAGTTGGGGATCCACAGCACAATTCTGGCCGTTTTCGACGATGCATTGTGGGTCGTAGGTCCCAGAGTGAGACAGGGACAAAGATTAGACTAAGAACCATCCTACAACTGCTGCGATATCAAACGTGCCTGATAATTTGGAATCTTGGTCGCAGAGTAAAACCTTAAACCTTAAAGTACAGCAGAGGAGCTCCACCGTGAACAGGACCTTATTTCCTTATTTCTCTTTCATTTACAAACTTTTACAAACAGAAAACCCCGCTTGCATATCCCCTCACTTCTTGTAGTGCCTTGATTTTCAACCAGTGTGCCGGGGAACACTAGGCTGAGGTTTTGCCAGGTGTGTCCTATTTGAGTTCACAGATTCACAAATGCGGATCTAATTGACTAATTTACTTTATTTGGAGTGTCCTGACCTACTTCTGCACCAAAAGAAGAAAAAAACATCACTATTGCCAAATTAAAGGAACTGGACGGCGGCACAGATATTTTTTGCCTCATTATATGTTTTTTTTTTTCTTAATGACTTGATTTGGTAATGTTTTAGTAGCAAATGGTGTGTCATGGTATTTTTTTAAAAAGTGTGCCACGACTCAAACAAGGTTGAAAAACACTGGACAAGTTTACCTTTTTAGAGTGTCCTGAGCAAACTCTGCAAAAAGATACGCAAATGTTTTAGTAAATGATGTGCCGTGGTATCTATTAATCCTTGCCTTGGCTCAAAAAAGGTTGAAAAACACAGTTGTAGTATGACGTTCATAAATCTTATAAGACGAAAAAAGTGGTGCAGTGAACGCCAGACTTAAGACAATTACAAGTTTCGATGTTTTCGATGTGTCACTTTCTGTACCTCTGCTCTGTAAAGAGATTCATCATTTGCACAGACCAGACCAATGGTACTGCAAACTGCTTTGTCAAAAACATAAAGAGTTCAGCTTCAGAAAACAATAGTTAATTTTGTTGACAAATTGGTTGTTGTGTGATTTAAAAATGTAAATGAATATTCTACACCACATTAGTCAAAGTACAGCACAAACCTTTATAGAACCAAAGCAAAAACTGATAACTTTTCCTAAACATTTAATTTTTCTTTCCTCATTTATCTCAGAATATTCATGACTATTTCATTCCATTAAAATTCAGCTGAGGCTTTTAGCGTTGCATTCAGCGCATCACAAAACAGATTAATTATCAAGATCTCCCAAGCAACTGTGTTATTTACTGTTACAAATGTCTCCTCTGCCCTCGCTCTGATTTGCATTCATCCAAAAGCAAACAAATGGCCTCTCGTGCTTCACAGTCGACGTTTCATTCTCAATAGCTGACAGACGTTAACCAACACACATATTTCCCGACCTGAGACCAAAGGCGGGGGCTGAGTGGATGTAATGTGGTGAGCGCAGACTTAGCATGAGCGCTCCACGGCACACACCTCGCCCACAAAGCCGCAGGCGTGGGGCTGCTGGCTGGAGGCGCGCCAAATGCTGCTAGCAGCGAGCGCGACAGGAGGAGAGCACAGAATTAAGATGCAAAAGCTGCTGTTTGGGATCTTCTCACCAGCGTTCATGAATAATACAGGCTGTTGGTTTGAACAATACTGTGTGTGAAGCTCTAACATAACATTTAATATTATGTAGAACTTGGACATAGAAAAAAAAATCCCCATAAAGTTTGACATTTGCTCAGAACATTGACTTGTTTTCTGGTGGTTCTCAAGACCTTGAGAAGCAAGTAGGAAGGCACTGATATATCAGCATAGTATCGGTACTGGCCTAAAGCACCAGTCTGCAGATATCCCACTCTGGTAATGAAAGAGTTAACCTGCTGTCCCTTCACAGAAACAGAAGGAAAACAGCTCTGTGGACAGAGACTTTCTGCTGTGTGCTCCAACAGAGCAAGCTTTAAACTTTTATCCACTCATTACTTTAGAAGCACTAGTATGGGTTTATACAATTAATTAAATTCAACTCACTCGGAACCCGAGATAAACACAATGTCCAGACATTATTTGACTACATTTCCTCCTAAATGATCCGTTTAGACATGTTTACTTCCTCTTGGTAAGTCTGAGTGGTTAAAAGAGGAGAAAGCAGGAGACACTGTCGCTGCTGTTACAGGACGGGGCATGGACTGGACAGATACAGAGCACTTTTACTCTAATAAATCATCTCAATACACCAAGAAAGTAACTGGGGAAGTCTGGAGACTACTTTTTCTCTAACAAGGAATAAGCATATTCTGATTGTTGACCTATCTCTTAACATGATGCTAAACATAAATTAGGCTTATTAATGAAATGTTTGTTTTTTTAAAGTAAAGGGCATTATGTGTTGTCTTCAAACTAGTTCTATACATTCTACAATAAAAAAAAAAACATTCTAGAAAGGAATTGCTAAACAGCAATTTTTCTTTGTTCACAAAATGCAATATAATATCTGCCCAATATCAGTTATCGACCCAAGCTTTTCACATAATTTTGGTATTGACCTAAAACAAGAAGCATGATTACTCTTACTATGAGCAGGGTCCCCTCTCCACAGATCTGACCTGTGGCACCACAAGCTTGTCTCCAACCAGAAGAGTGACAAAGTGCACCTTTAACACGCTGACAAAGTGTAACCTTGTCCTTAACTCTATTACTCCTATTAAAGCTTCATGTGCACAACATCTGTGGCCAGTTGCTTTTGAACACCACAATAATTCACAAACATACAAACAACATACATGTTTTATGCCATTATTTACAGTAGCTGGTAAGAGAACAGAATTTTAGCATTTTTCTGCAAAGCGATGCAGGTTTGTCTAAAATGTTTTGTTATTGTGTAATTGTATTCAGCATCAGCCCAGGGGAAGGACAGCAAATGAAAAATCAATTTGTTTAACAGGGGCATATTTACAGCAGTGTTGATTTTAATATGCATTTTCACATAAATACATAATTAATTACTTACATTTCTGGCAGGAAGAGACCATTATGAAAGGGTTATCTGTCATCTGGATTACATAACGACTCTGACTGAGATCAAAACGAATGCCATATTACTCTTTCAAAAGTCTACTTGTTATTTTGTCAGTTCTGTGGTTGAACGAGCCCAAAACAAGTCATTGTTGTCGAGCGGCGAGGGCGAAAAGCTGACAGCCTGCTGGGACAAAGCCGCTATTGTTCCGAGCCCTGAGCGTGCCGTGTGGAGGAGGGGGGACCGAGGGGGGCTCTGGACTGGTTCACTCACCACGTTTACATGCACAGAGAGCTCCGAGTGCGCTAAACAACCAAACTCAATCCGTCTTTGCCCCAAAACCTGTCAGACCGCTCTTGTCCCAGTCCGCAGCAGGTCAAAGAAGCGATCGAGTGCGAGCGAGGGCTGAGAGACGCTCAGTAGGGCTGCACAATTAATCGTCATTGAAATCCAATGTGAGCGGACGCAATTAGCAAATCGCAAAAGCTGCAGTTTTTGAAGTGCCATGATTTCCTTCACAAACAACAAAATATCCTGCTTTATTCAGCATAAAAACTGCTAACGCTATAATTTATAACTGTGCAAACATGTTGTGAAATCCATGTCATTCTTTTACTAGTTTTTTAGTTCATACGTCTTTTTCTCACTCCTCCTGGATGCGTTTAAAATGTGAACTTTGAACAGAATCCAATTATTAAAATCTAATCGGTGATGGTTTTCCAAAATGTGCAGCCCCAGTGACTAGAAATGTTGCACTAGCACCAAAGTTTTTCAGCTATAATTGCTAATAAAATAATAATATCATCATAGATAACATAGATAAGCAACAAATCACTTACGTTGAGCATTCGACTTTCAGAAATGAGGAACTGCATCGCAAGTTATTTGCTCTTCACAGCACAAGAAAACACTTTTAAGCTCCAGTAGTTTTTACTTTCGTTTTAAACCAGCGGACCAAAACAAAGCTGTGGGAGATAATAGCAGCTCGGCTTTTGTTATCTTGGCCTACATCATCAGAGGTACAAGATGGCCGCCTGTTGAAACCAATGGGCTGTGCTCGTTAGCGCATGTCTCCAGTTTAACCTTTAGTGGCTAGCTCGATTGTTCGGGTTGTGGTCGCAGGATCGTGACTCTGACCAATCAGTGCGAGAGCTGCTGGAGCGGAGCAGTGTAAAACAGAGTGAGGCGAAGATAAACATTAAAAAGGTGTTTTAAAGAAAACAGAAGGATTTTGAACTGGAAAAAAGTTTATGACCCGAAAAAAGATAAAAATCACCACAAAATCCCACCTTTGTAAAAGCTGTAGGCCCCTGTCAGCTGACCACCAGCAGTTTGTGTTTACATTGTGCTCTATGGAAAGCACGCTTTCTGGGCTGCAGAGGATTTCTTTTGTTGCAGTAGCAATGGAGTGGCCACTGGGGGCTGCTGGAGACAGGTTAAGACAAGACAAGCTAGCAATACCCTATCCAATTAATACAATAGATCCATGTTCGTCAGCAGAAGCAGTGCCAGACTGGACTGGACTGAACTGGAATGTGCACAATTGCAATATCTTAAGGTTTATGTCTCTGGGTCCTGTAGTGATAGAAATAAACTTCTCCATCCTCATGCCTCTTCTTTCAACACTTGGGCAACTTCTACAACAAAAAACACACATGCTAGTCTGCGGTGGAGGGAGTTTGTCATCTCTGCTGATCTAAACGAGTCCACGTTCACACACAAGTCTAATATTTCCTGTCGGTTTCTTCCCTGGTGCAGCTGAATGCTTCTCCTCGTCTGCTCCTCGTGTGATCAGACATGATCGGTTACATGCAGCAGGAACACCACTACAGACACACACTCCCCGTGTGTTAATGGGATCTTTGAGATTCTAATCAATCAAGCCTCAGTTGTAGTTCTTGGTTTTACTTGCCTTTTGAAAAAATGGTTTAAATCAAAGTGGGCCCGTTATCCGGTTTTCCTGGCATGCATGTAAACTCACCTTGGGAGGCTTGAAGGGGTAGTCTGGAGTGAAGGCGATGTCCAGGAAGAACACTCCGCCCTCGTACACAGAGCCGGGGGGGCCCAGGATGGTAGACCTCCACTCGTAGATGTTGTCTCCTTTGGGACCCGCGCTGCATTAAAAAAACACAGAAAGAGACATGGGATAGGTTTAATCTCAAGCAGCAGGAGGCGCAGAGGAAAAGCAGGGTTTAATAATGCGACTGGATCCTCCCTACAGCGACAAGCCAGAGAAAATAATGAGTCAGGTAAGTCAGCCGATAAATCAAGCACGTACGACTCGAGTTTGTACGTCTAATTTGAGGAAACTGGTAGACTACCTGTGGCAGAAAGGAACTGGCAAGAATTAGGAATGAAACTGATTTGAAATTGGACAAAATCATGGGAATTGTATTAGAAAAGGTTGTATGTAGTTTAGAAAATCAAGACCACGACTATAATAAACTAAAATGACTATATACTTACTTTTTCGGAGTATCTTGATAATGCTACTCAGATCATACTAAGTGCTATGAAATTAGTCCTGATTTAATATTGGTTTCGTCCTCATTTTGTCCTGTAATTGTCATGCCTAAGTCCTGGTTTCTCCGAGGTTAAGACATATTTCAGTCTTGCTTCAATTCTGTTTTTAGGTGTGGGTAAAGACCTGGTTTAGTCTTGCTTTAGTTCTGTTTTAGGCCTGGGTTAAGAGCTGCTTTAGTCTTGTTTGGTCCTGTTTTGTCTTAACCCATTGGCTAAGACATATTTAGTCTAGCTTTGTTCTGTTTTAGTCCATAGTGGAGACCTGGTTTATTCTTGCTGTAGACCTGCTTTAGGCCTTGGTTAAAACCTGGTTTTAGTCCTTGGTTAAGCCTTGCTTTAGTCCTGGTCTTGTCCGTTTTTTAAATCCTGGTTTAGTCTTGTTTTAGTTCTGTTTTAGGCCTTGGTTAAGAGCTGGTTTAGTCTTGTTTAGTAATATTGGTTTCGTCCTCATTTTGTCCTGTAATTGTCATGCCTAAGTCCTGGTTTCTCCGAGGTTAAGACATATTTCAGTCTTGCTTCAATTCTGTTTTTAGGTGTGGGTAAAGACCTGGTTTAGTCTTGCTTTAGTTCTGTTTTAGGCCTGGGTTAAGAGCTGCTTTAGTCTTGTTTGGTCCTGTTTTGTCTTAACCCATTGGCTAAGACATATTTAGTCTAGCTTTGTTCTGTTTTAGTCCATAGTGGAGACCTGGTTTATTCTTGCTGTAGACCTGCTTTAGGCCTTGGTTAAAACCTGGTTTTAGTCCTTGGTTAAGCCTTGCTTTAGTCCTGGTCTTGTCCGTTTTTTAAATCCTGGTTTAGTCTTGTTTTAGTTCTGTTTTAGGCCTTGGTTAAGAGCTGGTTTAGTCTTGTTTAGTCCTCGTTTTAGTCCTTGGTTTAGTCTTAGTTTTAGTCCTTGGTTCAGTCTTGTTTGTCTTGCTTCAAACATATCTTTAAATGTATTTGATGAGGTTTAAGCTCCAGCAAATGTGAATGGACTGTAAAACGACCCACAAGAATCAAGAAGAAAACTTTGTACTCTTGTTTGCGCGATTACAACTTTTTTTTCCTATAAAGAAAATGCATGATGTTCAAAGATGACTAGCTGAAGCATTTTCTATGATGGAGAATGTAGTTCTAAATAAGGAGAACTAACAAAAACATGAACTACATTTGTCTCGCAGTTAAACAAGAAGTGCCACCAATTTGAGAAACACTGACTTAAGAGACTGTAAAACACAAACTGTATTCTGGGCACTTTGCGACCTTCAGCGCTGTAAGACTGACTCCTGGCTTCAACACTTTACCGACTGTTACTCCCCACGTTCTCCCCCTTTTAACGCTTACATCTGCCAACAAAGAGTGTTCTAGTCCTGGTTTTGTCCTTTACTTCCAGGATTAGTCTCAGTTTCATACAATTGCCAGGCTTAAGATATGTATTTTCGACATTTGAATCTTTCAGAGCAAAATTTCTACTGCCTATTCTATTGAGCTAAACTAGATTTCTCACTTAGCTAAAGACAAATCAACTAATGTGAACAGAGTATTAATGGCACGCTAAAAAAGGAAGCTATATTTAATTAAGGAAATAAAAAGAAAGGAAAGCAACCCAAACGAAGCACTTACATCTTTTCACAGCACTCTAAAGCAAGGAATGTATCTCGTTTTTATTTTACCTGTAACAACTGCTACATCTGACTGTAAATTTGACATTAGTGTTTTGGGAAGTGCAGAGGAGCGTGAAGCATACACAGCTGCGCGAAGAGAAACTCCAATCCAATCCCATTTTGTGTTGGAATGAGGCCAGATGCCCCTGTTGGGTTCACTCCTTCACTCTCGTCACTCGCACACACAAAGCCCGACAGAGGGAAAACCAGCGAGCAGCACACTAATGTAAAATGAGCGAATGAGAGGACTGTTGAGGCATTATGGGAAGCGGCTCGTGCCAGACTGCAGACGTGCTCCGTAGGTGGGTAAAAATAGAGATCGATGCTGGTTTGATGGCGACGACTTGGCAGATTGTTCACTAACAGCGGAGTAATGGCCTTGACCTTCTGTGATGAATGCATTTAAAAACAGTTTATTGATGTTGATGTGTCAGATATTGTCGTAAAAGGTGTAGTCCGTTGTTTTAGCTCTGAATATCATCTGACAAATAAGTGAGTCTAAGGCAGTGTCAGTACATGAGAAGACATGAAATCTCAATTTTACAAACAAAACATGAACAGAAATTCACATTAGAGATTATTTAGGCTGTTGTGCAATTGATTGAAGTCAAATAGCATTTTGATCAGAGCATTTGTAGATCATAGTGGAATTGGCATGATCTCTCAACCAATCCTGTGACAGTAAAAGTTCGGATGTTGGAGGAATACATTACATTTTATGTTTAAAAATACTGACTAAAAAGTCTGTATTAACTGCAGGTGAACACGAAAAAATCTTAAATTTAGAAGAATCAACTTGAAACTTCTCTTGTAGTTTACTCACAGAAGTGTAAGAAAAAAAAATGTTTCAACTTCAACACTTAATACAGTGGTAAAAAAAAGAAACACAGTGGAAAAGGAAGATAATGCCATTGACATGTTATATTTTCATAAGTAAATAACTGTATGTGTAAAAATGTCTTGCTTTATTTGTATGACATATTAGATACAACAATATATACAAAGTGGATTTCGGATATGTTTTTAGTATCGGAGGAAAATAGATTTAACTGTAAATGGGTGTAAAAATTCCAATTTTGTTCGGTCAAAATCTTGTTCAGTACAAGATTGTGAAGTTTGGTGTGTCCAGTTGCTACTTTAAGATCTGATCATTATGTCTCTGTTGGAGAAAAATGCATTTAGAAACGGTCTTTGAAGATACAGAAAAAATGGTTTTGCCAATTAAGTCTCTCCTTAAAAGCTATATTTGTTTTTATTAAGAAAAAAAACTCTAATCAAACCCAACATTGTCATTGTGATCAATAAGAGGAAAAGAAAAAAGCGCAATTAACTCCTTTACCCCATTGCACAGATCTATAACAGAGATATTGCACTGACCAAAACATCAGCGCCTGGACTGGATGTGGAAAACATGATTGATTCCATTACAGTCGCCAAAGTAAACTTTACACAATCGCTAAACATGCAATATTTACACACACTTCAACACACCATTTACTTCTCTCTTTTTACATCTTCTCCCGACCGAGAGTCATTTGTCTGTTTGCCCAAAACAACCCGCAGCGTCACATTTATTTCAGTCCTGTTGAAAATTTCATCACATTAACTAACAACCCGTGCTGGTTCAGTCCACAAACGACCGCTAATGGCCTCAAGAAACCCTTTTAGTCAAATCCTATTGCGAGGTAGACGTTTCAATCAGCGCCTGGACCCTTAAGCCTGGCTAACCACTCATTTTTCTCCCTTCCGCAGCGTCTTACCACATCTGCTAATGTTTAAAGTCGCTCCTCATCGCCTTCCGTCTCCCCCCTCGGAGGAGCCTGGTACAGTGGCTGACAGGACAACAGATTCAGGCCTCGAAGAAGACAAGCATCTATATTTTTACCTTGCTGGCTGTGGAAAGCTGTCAGAATGATAAAGCGCGCGGGGCTCTGAGACTCACCCCGGGGTGTGCAAACTCTTATTTATCCTCGACAACTTGACTTTTTCTTAGATTCACTTCAATAGCTTATGGTTATCGGAAACTCTCCCCGACTGCTGTGAGAATGCTAAACTGACTGTGAATGTGTGTACGATAGAAAGATGTGTTGTTTTTTAGACTGTAAGTGGTATACAACTTCTCCATGTCTGCGTTTCATCTCCTCACAGAATATGTTCCGCTTGGATTTAAACAAAGGTCATGTCACGGGTGCCGCTTTTATCGATTTATATAAAACTTTTGATGCGATGAGCCGTTCTGTTTTGTTCAGTCTTTTCATTTTTCTTTAACTGTAACAGAAATGTTTACATTTTATCAGAGTAACAGTAGCAAGAAGTGGAAATTGGTCAAATTAAATCTGATTGCTGGGGTCCCTCAAACTTTTTCTTCTTTATATTCACGATCTCCCAACTGTGGGCCAATTTTCTGAAACATTATATGCAGACAATATTTTTTTTATTTACTCCTTTTCTGGTGTTAACATTGTCCATATAAAACTGTCAACTTATAAGGAGTTTATTCAGCCATATTGTTTGAAAAGCACTTAATTGTTAATGTGAAAAAGATCTGAGTATATGTACGTTCACTCACCCAGGAAGCAGTCACCTTTCCTGGTCACAAACTTAAACTGACACCTCTTTATAAGTAATTGACTCGCTCGAGAGCTGCTCCTCCTACTGGCAAAGTCATTTCTGGTCCAGCACTCCGCTGCTCTTCTTGCCAGGATACTTTACGTTACCAGCACGCAAGCTCTTCGGTAGTTACAAGAAAAAAAAAAGTGTTAGTTGTGTTAGTGAAAATGGGTCATTAATAAAGGCTAGATAGCTCGTTTGCTTAAAGTGTTGCATGTTACCATGTCAGCAACGCTAGCACTGCTCATTTGCATAGCCTACGTACACTTATAGTTGTGGATGTAGCTGGAAATGTGCAATTTAAATCCCTTTTCTCACTTACTCAAGGGAGCAGGAGAGAGGGAATCCACACATCTGTAGACATCATTTATTGTAATTTTTGGCAGGTCCTGGAGGCGTCATGAAAAGCCCAACATAGATGAGATTTTTAAGCCAAACACAATGCATCAGCTGATCAACAAACTGGACCGGAAATGACTTTGCCAGTAGGAGGAGCAGCCATTGGATTGCGTCGAACGTTATGCACAGAGTCAATTAGAAGTATTTTTGGACTCACATCTAAGCTACAGAGAGTACAACACTTAAAATGGGACCAAAAACAACGGCAAAAACCTTCAATCAGGCCGTCCCTGTCCATGTCACACACATGCTGTTTCTGTCTGTCCTGTCACTCACCAACGATGTGCTGGAGCTTGTGATCAGACTTGACAAGAGGGCATTTAATGATCATTGTAGACTTCCTGGCTTGGTCTGCCATTGTACGGTGTGTCCAGTTGTAACGCACTGACATGAGAACTAGCCTATAAAGAAGAGTATGTCCATCAGGCTTTATTTCCGGATAAAAAAATAACTGCATGTCCCCTGTACTGGCAGCTTTAATACCAGCAGTGAACACAAGCCTGGACACTAGATCTAGATTAGAACAGTTTGGACAGAGGTCATTCTTCCACACCTGCACCAGGCTCTAGAATGATGTCCTTCTCTGTTTGAGGACGAGTAGCTCTCATGCTCTTATAAAAAGGCACACAGACTTTTTTTTTTTGGCTGAAGGCAACTGTGGTCACTGACTGTGAACTGAAGAGTGTGTGGGGATTCAGACACATCCACAGCAATGTTTTTCTGTCCTGTGCTGCAGAACAGGAATCTGCTGAAAAACACTTTATTAATCCCTTTCTGTGTACACATAAAATGAAAGGAATAACCAAGGCTGCAATGATTAATTAGTCGACTATAAAAGTTGATGATCGACTAAATGCTTACTGAACTAATCAGACTCTAAAATACAAGTCAAGTGACCTTTCATAACAAAGACTGTGAGATGAACACATCAAAACGTCAAAAAAGAAACAATTTTTGCTGATTTTCCTCAATAATACACTTTATGCATAAATATTCTTCATCTTGAAGCTGTCTGTCACCATATTTCAACCTTTATTTGGCTGATAACGTATTTAAAAAGTGTAACTAATCGAAAAAATAACCGCTGACAGGTCGACTACTAAAATAATCGTTAGTGACAGCTCTAGTGGAAAGTAATATTAGAATTATTTTGATCTGCTGTGGTATCAACATCTGTATCCTATAACAAGCCTTGAGATCAAAACTGAGCATGAAATTTCTGTATCATCACAATAGTTTTATTCTATTTCACTTTTTTCAGTTTGTATAAAATATAAGTCAAAATAAAGAACATGACACAGAGAGAGGTCATACAATATACATAAAACATCAATTTACCCCATTTAGTCTAAAGTCTGTTAAATTTGGCAAAATTAAGTCCATTTTATATCATCACAATCTTAAAGAAAGAATCCTTTTTACTCTGTTTTAAGATTTTTATAATTCTATTCATTCTGAAATGAACAGATACATACATTACCATAATCTCTAATTATATTCATTATGGAGAACCCCAAGGCACTTCGTTAGTACCAATGTGGTTTTATAACCTTCATTAAAATATGGGTTTTTCCTAGAGCGTGAAATGATCAATTCTTTTGTGTACACCTTGATACAATTAAAATTACATACAAACAATCCAACAGAACATTAAACAAATTGTTAATCCGAAGTGTTATCTTAGTTCTTTAGCTTTCAACATTGTACATTTTGCCTGTTTTAACAGTTTTCTTCAGCCAAGCGAGAATGCTAATCCCTTACCATCAAAATGTCAAAAATGTATGTCAAAACCTGTATACCAAACACACATTTAAATCCTTCAAAATAAAAAAGATACATTTGAAACGCAAACACATCCAGGTCACATTGACACAGACGTGAATGTAATCTCCCCTTTCCTGCCTGGTCCGATCGCACTAAATGTCACTCTAATTGATGTAATAAACAGAGACTGCTGTCGATGGAAATGAATGCATCATCCAAGCGTTCATTGTCATGTTTAAAGCTCTCTTTTTAAAGATGTCATCACTCCGGCGGGCAGACTGTAACAGATTCTGATATTAGGAGTGGAGCGCTCAATAAACAGCGCATTAGATTAGTATCAGTAAACATTAGGCTGTGTGTCAGTTGCTTAGTCGCACATTTTTCTTCCAGGAACAGCGGTGTATTTTTACAGCTTGTGAAATCTAATATTTGTTTGACTCTGCTGTGCAATCGGACACCTTTGTAACACGGGTATATTAGAGTTTCACCTGTTCCACCTCTGCCGTTCTCGACTTGTTCTGAAAGCCGTTTCTGCAGCATCAAAACAACAAAATCTGAAATAACAGCCTTTTAACAAAATTGCTCATCCAAAGCCCGTCTTCGGCAAAAGGTGTAATTTTCAGTCTCCGTTCGGATTTGTATTTCCACTTAAAGTTAAGAGTGGGCGGCATGGAGTCACAGTGTTTAGGAGTTTCGCCTCGTAGCAGGAAGCTCCAGGGTTTGATTCCCATTCGATATGCCTTGGTGCTTCTCCAAAAACAAGCAGCTGCAGAGAACTAAATCTTTATCTGATCTAAGAAATTTGGTTGACAATTACAACACGATAGACGGCAATTCCATTTACATTTACATGGATTTAGAAGATCATTACCGTTACTTTTTTCTTCTCAGTAAGGACTTTATCTTTCCTGAGGCTGTAATATCCAACGATGCACACGTTTCTTCTGAATTCGACCACAGTGCACCACACAATCACCACTTTATGCTCTTCTTTGGCTGTACATTGGCTGTGGTGAGTTGTGCCATCTCTTGTGGCAGCTGTGCTTTCCACCAAAAGTGCACTGAAAGGCCGTTTCTTTCACACACGGCCAGTTGTTGAGGGAGTATAAGGGACTACAGTTTGTCAGGAGAAAAGAGCCAAAATACAGTTTAATGAGAATATCGTAAAATTAGAATATCGAATACCTGACTTTTCTTAGTATCTGATGAAGAAACTTGAAAGAGCCGATGAAAATCAAAGTGAAACTAAGGATTGGGCAGTTTTATCTTTTAATCTTTTTGTGTTTGGGCAGACTTTATGCGCATAGGAGCTGATGTGTGACTCCCAAAGCCTCGCACAGTCAAAATAAAGGAGCATCGATGTTCTTTTCCTCTGACACACAACACAACAACTGCTCCTTTACCTGCGCTCCTGCTCAGCTTCTTAAAGGAGCCTTCAGCATCGCAAAAGAGATCGCCAATAACTGCAATGTAGCCCATTAATAAATAACGATTACGGATGAGTACTCTTTAACGTGCTACTTTTTGGACAAAGTATTCATTCATTCAAAATAATTATTTCTTTGTATTCAGATAATGGTTCATGTAACTGTATATTATAATAGACAAGACTCCATTATTCAAATATACATGCATATGATGCCTTTAATACAATAAATCATGCATGTTTTAGTGATTGCAAAAAATATCACCTGAATATCGTTTTTCGAGATATTCATAAAAAATGGAGATATTCATTTTTGCCACCCATAATTCACCATCTTCAAGTGTTAAATCTAAGCCGCAACATGAACTTTAGCTATAATCTTCACCACCACTCGTGCATGACAAAACCTGATATGTTTTATGT
The DNA here is from genome assembly GCA_019453435.1 of Rhinogobius similis. Taxonomy (NCBI): domain Eukaryota; kingdom Metazoa; phylum Chordata; class Actinopteri; order Gobiiformes; family Gobiidae; genus Rhinogobius; species Rhinogobius similis. Next base: position 33,266,578 of record CM033635.1, on the reverse strand, counting down.
AACTGTGTGCAACTGGAGCAACTGTGTGCAAGAGATGCTTTTGGAAAGTAGATTGTGTCAGTGAACCTTTCTCAGATATGGTTTAGGTGACAAGAAATATATTTTTTATATATTAGTGGCAAGATTCATTGTCTGGGTTTGAGGCCTGTACTGACAGGTTTGCCCAGGGACACTGAGGAAATTGTCAAATAAGTAAGTAAAGTAAAAAGAAAATATATAAAAAATATATTAGCGCATGGGCCTGGACATGCCTCACCTCATTTTAAAGCTCAAAACCTCCTGCATCCAGTTCATGCGTTTGACAATCCACACATCTGTTTTTGTTTGTCAGGCAAAAGTCTTCAGATCAACACATTTTTATCAACGCTGCCAAAATGGACATGTCATACTTAATTTTAAAGTGCAAGAACCTCAATTTTTTAATAATCATTTTAATAATCATTTGACTAATTGACTGATCAAATTAATGGCAGACTAATCAAGCACTAAAATAGTCGTTGGTGACAAACACAACATCGATATTACGTTGTGATGTCATCTGAAACCGGCCCTGTCAACCGCCCGTTTGGCGCCATGAACGTTGACTGCTTGCGTCAGAGCTCAGAACACACAGATACTTGGGACATGTACAAAGTAAAGAGCAGCTCCGTGCCTCTCTCCAGCTGCGCCCGCGAGCTGTGAATGCTAAATCCACACTGGAGCAAGAGGGTGTCATGGCCGCCATTGTGCCTGTAATCTCCGGCGACAGCTTGTTAGGCGCGATGCAAAGTCACCTGGGGTTGCCTCTGAATCCTCCTATTTATCAAAGCAGTGGTTCGCTGTTAGCTGCTTTCAAGCACGACTCCCCGGTTGCACTTTCCAACACATTTAGACAAGCGGCGGTGCTGCACAAGCGCGGCCTTGTCGAGCTATCGCGGCAGCTGTCCCACTCAAGGGCACCTCCGCTAGACACATTCACAGAGTAGTTAGGAAGCAGAGAGCGTCCAATGTGCTTAGGCATTCAGCGGCCCGTCCAGGAGAAGGTTTACGGGTTTTCAATATTGACCTTGTGGATCTCGCTCCTCCCGGATTTGAGCTAAGAGAGCAGAGCCAGAGGGGATATGGGGCTTCGGGTTCAAAAAGTGCTTCACCGATAGGATAGTTAAATAGAGCTATTTTTTTTTTCAGGCCAAAGGTTTTTCTTTTACAGTACAGTGTCAAAAAATTGGAGAGAAAACTGAAACTTACAGCCCTGTATTAGCATGATTATGTGCATTATGTGTTCGTTTTTGGTACTGACTGTGGAGAGCATACTCGATGACTTTGCACAAGCGCATCACAAGCTAGATATTTTTTCCATTAAATAATAACTTTATCAACTAAGCAAATGGATTTCAAGCAAAGAGGTTCACATAGATCCATCACAATGCCAAATGTTGACGTAAAATACTGAAAATATTCACGATAAACAATATTATTGAAAACTTAAAGCAGAATAATGCCCAAAAAAACTTTTTCTAAATGTACTGTTTACCTTTTGTATTAGTTTACATGGGGCAGAGCGCAACAGAAAATAAGTTCTACACAGACTAAAAAGCCATTTGCCGGCCGCCCAGGAAATCAGTGCGTTGTGACTTGTTGTTGCATGTGTACATTCAACATTTTACACAAATCAATCTACTTTATATATTATTAGTCAAACTGGAAGTACCTTTACTACAGGAGTGCGGATCTGTGGCAAAAAGAGGCAAAAGTGGGTGTGAGCTCCAATATATAAAAATAAAGCAGCGCTCTGATTGGCTTTGCTGGGGGCGGTCGCACGATCATCATTTCGCTGTCTGAAAAAGCTGTTCTAAAGTCGAACTCAGGCCTAAAAATTAATTCCTGTGAATATTGAGTGTGAAAGGTTTGTGAGAGCTAGGAACTTAAATACCTACTTACAGTGCGAAAATTAGGTACCCCATCTTTAAAGCAGGATAATCTCTGTACACCCTATTCTAAATCAAATAATAATGCTAAAAATAAAGAGCTAGAACAAATACCAAGCCGAATGAAACGCAGCAGTAGTTGCTCAATGTCTTCTAATCTTACCACGTTTCAAATACTAACCAAAACTCCCACAGTAAGGCAAAGAGAAGGCACACAAGATAAATGCTAAACCCGAAATACATGGTTTCAGCTATAATTCATTGTACGAAAGTCGATATAGTAATTATCGTGACAAGACTATGTTGGAGTCAGTTTTGCCTGGATGCCGCACCCTTTTTTCCTATATAAATGGTTTGTTTACTCAAGACACTCAAGAGCACAGCAGAGCACCCGTCTTCAACGCAGCGGGTGCAGTTTTTGACGTCAAATGTTTCAGAAACTAATCTTGTGCCAGGCGTTCGCGATCAATCTTCAATAATTATTCAAGCAAACTGTTGAGCACAAATTGATATCTTCCCGTTTGTTATGTATTAGAGTTTTATGTTGTATTTAATGTTCAAAAGCCCAAACAGAAACCAGCAGTGCAGACACTTTGCTGTTATTGTGAGCCAAGACAGAGCTCTGGGACTCTCTCCAACTCTATGAATCTACAATGATAAACACTCCCTCTCTCTCACACACACACACACACACACACACACACACACACGCACACACTGTCATGTTTATGGAGCGGGGGGGGGGGCACGCACAAACAATACACTTTTCACAGATTGCACCAACCCCTCGAACGGTGAAGGACAGAATAATGCAGTGTACTCAAAATGATGGCGCCACTTTCTCCCCGTTCTGAACACCATTTTCTGGATCTTGCGCTGTCTGTGCAAAGACGACGAGGAGTTAGTTGCGATAAATATTTTTGAATTGGCTTCGCTGTTTTGTTGACGCACTGATAAGCGATGGCGGCGCTTTGGCACGAGAAGTTAGGCAGACAACAATGAATTTTTAATGGATGGAAGCTATTACATACAAACAAGAAATGGAACTGTCAAGAAGTCAGAGTCAACACGGTAGAAAAAGTAAAAGGTTTTGCGTGCTGTCAGTGGGTGGGTAGGGGCTGTAGTCAACTTGTGGAAATCTGGATCGATTGATTTATAATGGTTTAAATCTGTAATCTGCTTTTCAAGTTTAACAAGCTTCTGCCACGGTAGGGCATTATCCATTCACTGTCTAAACATATCTAAGCCAGCTCATGTCAAGAATACAATTTTAGCAACATAGTATTCTGATAACTGTAAACACACCTGTAATTTAATAAAGGTATACTTCATTCTTCAATGTCAGAATCAGAAATAGAAGGGTTTTCATTGTCATTGCCTGCAAGAAAAATTCACAAACTGGGAACTTGCTTTGGCGTTACGGTGTAACAAACAGTTGCACCTAACACCAGATCGTGGGCTAGGCATGGTCAGATACACCACCACCTTAGCTTGGGATTTCGCCTGGTGGTGGTCTCGCCTGATTTAATGATTCAATACTGAATTTGCAGCCAAATTCAATCTGAGCCTGTCCATAAACTTCTGTGCAAACACACAAATGTCTCAAATGGCCTCCTGCTACGGCAACTACATCTAATATGCTTTCAATATCTTTTACTTATTAAACAAGTAAATCTTAAGTTAAATATGAGCTCAAATTTTGTGAAAACACAACTTTTAACTGCTAATAAACCAGATCAGTGCAGAGAAACAGGTCAACTGACTTTAGTGTAATACTTGATTTGATGACTAGTTTGATGATTACAGCAGGTACAATATTTTATGCATCTTCATCTAAAAAAAACGTCATGAAACTTTCTTGGCAAATTCTATTCAACCTAAACGACTGGCGAACTAAGGCTATAACGAACAGACGACGTTTTAAGTTTCTGGGTTTTTAAATAATGAAAATAATGGCACAAATTCTGTAAATGACTCAAATTGGAGAATGACGAGGTGGGTGGAAGAAACCAACCCAGACACAGGGAGAGTATGCCAACTCATAAAGTCGAACCTGGTACCTTTGTGCTGTAAGGCAAGCGTGCTCTAGCCACTCAGCCACCGTGCCGTAATACAAAACAGATACGATTGATACTGTGGAACATTTGAGGAAAAGCAATAACACCCCTCACCAGAAAAGTCACGCGGCAGTGCACCTTTGAATCCGCTACAGAAATAAAATACGTGTCAATTGCTTATTTATCACTTGTCAAAGAAACAGCTCTTTTCAAGCGCTCATCTTTACACATTGTATACCGCGCGCGATAATCCTGCTCAACAGAAGATCTTCGGTAAACACACATTAAGCGCTGAAAAATCACTGGAGACAGCATCTTTTTTGTTCCACCGCCAGGCAAAATGACAAAGTGCCTGCTGCAAACGGCACAATAACACGGCGCGCTCACAGAAGCTGCAGGGGGATCCGGTGAGTCAGAGGAGTGAGTGGACTAAAGAGCCGCGCTTTACCCCAGCCCTGGAGGTTAGCCCTGACCTCTGCAGTGCTCGCCGGGGCATCGTTTATCACTGCCCCCCGTGGGCGTATCAATAGCTGCGTTAGCTAATCAATTTAGCTAATGAGACTGAGTGGCAGAGAGCGCCCACACTGTCCATCTCCATTAGGCCACCAACACCGGCGCGAAGGAACTGTGGAGTTACAAAAGAAAATAAGAATTAAAGGGGACGTATTAGGCTTTTTTCAGGTTCTTAGTATTGAACCATAATTTACAGTAGATGATCATTTTACATTTTGTTCATTGTAAACAGCAATACTTATCTGTAATGGCTTTGTAATAGAAGCCGGTTCATTGACTTCCTGTTCAAAACTGCAGAACTGATAAGCCCCGCCTCTTCATAGTCCAAAAAATGAATGACTCACAATTTCTCTGGAGCCAGATCACAATTTTAATTTGATTTCATTACATAGAGGTAAGAGAAATGTCAAATAATTAATCAATTTTGCTTTGGGGATTTGCAAAATTAGAATATGGAGTTTATCATCTGTATTTAAAATTCTAATCTGAAAAAGAGACAGAAACTTCTAGTGTGATCTTCAAAGTATAACGTGATATTTCTGCTCTTTTGCGGTTCATTCTGTGGTCCATTCACGTTTTCTGCAACACTTGAACCTCAACCGAGACATTTCCAGACATTTTAACTGAAGAGAAAATATCTGAATATGTTGATTTCTTTCACAGGAATGATGACATGATTACATTTTTATCACCATGTTTCCCAGTGCCAATTTCACGGTAACAGGCAGCAGATTGTCATTTACATGTTTTTATTTTTGAAAAGTGTCTATGTGACATATTTAGGGGGTGGCAGTTTTCTCAGTTGCAGGACATTCCAGGATTAACTCAAACGAAAGAATCAATCAAATTATACGACTTTGAGTACGATAAAGATGACGTTACAACATTATAACATGGCTAAAAGCTTATTAAAGTTGATTTGGCATAGTATGTCTCCTTTTAAACGTATCAACAGTACAGTATGTTTTATGATATTAAAGAGATGACAATTGGCAAGTAGTGCATTTTATTCCAGTTCCAATTAGTTACCATTACATGATTTTCTAAAATGTGTTTTGATGGAGATTGGCAAGATTTACAGAAAGAAATGGTTGATGATACTGTAGACTTTTTATGCAATTGTACTAGTCAAGTGCAAGGGCTTTGAGGCTCAGTGGATCGAGCATTTAACCCTTAACAAGAAGGTTTGTCTAGTTTGAATTTGCGCAATTGTCTTTTAAATATATAGAAACAGTAAGCAGACCTGCGGAGGAAGCAATCCATTCATTTTAATGTAGAAATGCTGCTCTATCACTCACAGTTCAACAACTACTAGAGAAAACACAGACTTTAGGAGTTATGTTAATGCAGACTCAAAGACACGAAAGAGAATAAAGTGTTCCAACAGCACAAATTTTAAGAAATATTCAAGAATGCTAGCGACAGCTGTGGGCTAAATGCTACCACAATAGCGTTATCTACAGTATTTTAACATCTACAACACAATCCACATACTTTTCTGAAGAAATGCCTTGACATCTGTTTAGACTCAATTGTGACTCAACCTGAATAAGTTGTCCTCAAAATACTGATAATTTGCCAGGAACCATCTTAAAGAGGGAAAAAGTAGCATTTCCAAGAGAGTTTTCACCCACACCACTATTGACGCGTTGCTAACTATAGCAGCGGTATCAAAAATAATTTCATTCACAGCTAGAAAAAAAATGGGGTGCTGTTTAGTTTGAAATTTCATAAAAAATCCAATCTTTATCAGCCTAGAATGGTCTAAAAATGTGACAATGCAATCAAAACAGAAGACAATCTATTAATGGTAAAATATTATGCATTTTTGCACTGTTATTAGCCATTAAACATGCTCTTGAGTACCTTAAGTTAGGCATTTCAACAAAATGAACATCTGAATTTGGTTCTGTTTGCCCTTACTGAGTTTAGGCGACATCTGTTGGCTGCATAGCGCTTACACGAGTTAAACATGTTATTGCTTGAGCCTTTGTCAATTACGAGAGTTAAGATGGCAGTAACAGTGATTGTGTTTAGATGGCAGAATTGCTCAAAATAGGTCTGGCGATGATTTAAGGACTTAAAACAGCAGAAGATTCTCGGATGAGTGACGTTTAAAATTGGAAATACATCATCGATCAAGGAGATTCTACAGGAAGTGTCTTTGATGGTCGGCGTGAGAGCAATTTTCTAACCAGTCTTCATCAGAATAGCCTGAATTAAGCTAGATGCAGCTCCATGTTTTTTATGTTAGAACATGGTTAAAAGCTCGTCACTGTAGCATAATATGTTCTCTTTAAAAAGTTGGTAAAACGCTGAAACAAGGATTTATGATATTTTAGGTTTTCAAGGACTTAAGACGTTCGGAACCTTATTTTTGGCCCGTCTCCTGATCGTGCTCGGACAAGACGGCTCTCTGTAAAGGTCATTTGCATGTCTTGACTGAACATGTTGACACTGCGGGCATGGATTAACCTACACTGGTTTCCAAGGGCGACAGGGGAACAGTGGGCCCCTTATGTGCCTCACTATCCGACAACACAGCGCGGTTTCCCCAGACACAGTCATAAACATGTGCGGTTAGGTTAGCATGCTCAGGGCTAGCGCTTGTTTAGGATGATGTATTGGGTGCTAAGTGAACCTTCGCGAGCAGCCTGTTTTTCATTAGCAGTCGCACCTGTAATGCGTTTATATTTAGAATCGGGATGGGACATAATAACCATTGCAGCGCCTTGTGAAATCGGACACTTAAAGGTGCAGCAGGCGTAATTATGTCTCTAAACAAGTCGGATTACCTCTCACGATGGCAGTTGCAATAAAGTTTGTGAGTAATTTACACGCCTGACGCTCATACAATGACTTGTTTATTTGACAAACACTATTTAATAAACTGTGTAATACGAGCTTACGTAATTATTTTTATCTCGAGATTAACATGTGTTACAATTATCCAATAACAAACTAGGGCTGTCACAAAGGATTGTTGTAGTGGCAGTGGTGATTAATTTCGATTAATCAACTAGTCAAAGGATTATTGTCTATTATTGTGCACTGAAACTTTTGAAATACATGATCAACCAGATAAATGTTGAAATATGGTGACTGACAGCTTTTAGAGAATATTTGCAAATATAGTGTATTTTTTTTCTTCTTTTTTAATCATTTTGATAGAATATTGTCACAGTCTTTGTTTTAAAAGGTCTTTTCATGTGTTTTGATGTATATAAAGTTCAGATAATAATTGCGATGATCAAAGTACCACTTTGATTATTTTTATAGTTGATTAGTCGGGATTAGTTAATTGTTGCAGCACAATTACTATACACATTATACAATTTAATGGGTTTCAGGGAGTATGAAACAAATGCTTTGGTGTTACGCTGCGAAATAAATGTGTTTTAGTTTTACACACTGTTAAAAATCCACGCATAAATTCTAAAATTGTTCAACATACTGTGTGCCAGTATTGTCCTGCTCAATAATACATAAAAGCAAATGTGTACTCTAATATATGTGAATAGTTGTTATAGCTCAAAAAGAGTTGTTTAAACATGTCTGAGTGATAACTTTTTTGAGTCAACTGCCACACTAAAGCCTTTTTTCCCCAATAGCCTTTGTGTAATGAATGGGTCTATCCACATGAAACAAACCAGGCAGAATGAAGGACGTCTATTCTGTCAGAACTGAGGTGATTTTTTAAACTACCAAGGCAAAGTTTGGTGGCATTATTCAAACACAAAGGCATGGATTGTCAGTTGAAAAGACTTTCCAAGTCACAAGATCGATCTGGCAAATCTTTGGTGGCCGCAATCCTCAACAAAAGACAAACGCGTTAAATATTTGAAGATTTCTTTCAAAAACAGTGAATCATTGAATTCTTAAGCGCTATAGGCAACTTGTATTGTATTTACGTACTCCACTCACACTATATTGTTTTGTAGCGTTTCCACTGGTTCGTTGGAGCGGATCGAAGCGGTCTGTGGTTTTGAGCTTTTGAACGCTTTTGAGTGAGATGACTGGACAAGAGAGAACGCAGACTCGTGTTAAAACAAGATGTTAAAAAGCAGATAAAGATGTTAAAAAGCAGATAAAAACAGAAAATAATACATTCTCACCAAAAGCTGACTTGATCTTGAGGCAAACCGCAGTATTTCCAGTGATGATAATTTTCTATGTTGAGTCCATATGCTTAGCAAAACATAACTAGCAAAACACGTTAGCTACAGCTGTTTCCTGTTTGTCGCCGATTCGTGACGAAACTAATATCAGTCAAACCCAACACATAACATTAAGAGACATTTAAACATGGTATGGAGGTTTTGCAGAGAAGTGAAATGAATGTAGAAAAAGATTAGTATAAACCGAAAGTAGTTTCTTGTTTATTCTAGATTCAGCCTTGGAATTACTAAATGTCTTTTAGTGAATCGCTAAGATTGGACTCATGATTAAAAAGTATAATTCAAGTACAATTTAGATTCCTTGACCAAACCCTAAACTCAACATGAACTGCAGAATATTTTTCATTACTTTTTCCAACTACCACATACTCAACCAAGCTATCAGGATTCCGTTTCTAGCGTAGCCTCTCTATGCAGCAGTCACTGGACCCCCTGTGTTTGCCACAGACAGAGGCAGAGCAGGCCTAAGTCTTCACACTCAAGGGCACTGCGCAAATGTCACCGTCCCACCAGGGAGCGCACACGGGCCCACCACTAAATCTATTAGCAACACGTAAACAAAGAAACACCGCTTGGAGGCACAGACAGGCAGTAAGTGACAAGGAATACGGGGGAAGACACTGAATATGGTAAATGTAGCACATTTAATGTAACATTAAGACTCACTCACATGTAATTCAGCCTTTGATCAACACTGGAAAAAAGGAAAACAAAAAAACAAACAGCTAATCAAATCATGTATGCTTAATGTTGGATAGCATTAAAATCAGCATAGCTTGTCAAAGCTTTCTTACCATGTATTCTAAATTTATTATGCCAACATAAAATTTCCAAAAGTTTAAAACTGATTAGTTGGAGTTAGTTTTGACCAATACTTTAATTTCAAATATGATTTTGATACTAAGGAAAATACTTGATACAATACTTATCTAGCATTGTTGCCATTGTAAGTGCAATTCAAAATATCCCATTTAAATTTTTATCTATTAAAAGGAAGCTGAACTAACTACTGCCATCTTGAGGACAGATGTTGTTTGCTGCGCTGTGGACTGAGCCAACAACAAGTCTCAAAAGAAAGGATTTTTCTCTTATAACCCTCTTGTTTGTCACCAGAAATTGATTAGTGCCATCAAGAGAGACCAGTGCACTTAAAAAAAACACTCCCGACTGAACAATGAGCACTTTCTTTCATGTACTGTAGTTAGCAGCTGGGGGTTTACACATTAAACCCTAATGTTAATTGCGTGGCTATGCAAATAAACGTTATCAGACTTGCAGACAGTCTAAACTTTAGTCTAACTGTCACTGGACACAAAGTCCGTGCTCTTGAATGCTCTGAGGGCTTCTCCGGTGCGCAGAGCTGCTGTGGATGAGTTATCTTAAATGTAGCTAAAGCTAAATGTCCATAAAGTTTGTTGTGGTAAGTTTTTGTGCCTTTTAAGTGTCAGCAACTCGCCAGCAGTAGATAAGAATCAAACCCCAAAGCTTCTGTCTTCTTGAAGTATCGCCCCTTTTCATTTTTAGTGAGATGTACTATTTTTCACAATTATCTAACGGCCAAGACAGCTTGCAATGTATGATGACGTCCCCAAAATGGCGACAACAAAAAAGTTGAATATCTAGCAAGGAAATATGGATCAAACTTGATTTTCTTATTGAAAACATAAATAGGTGGACTTCAGGTATAGAGTACAGAGTGCCAGGATTGTGTGGATAGGGCCAGATTAATAAAATTTGAAAAAAAGAAATTTACAATATATTAGGCCCAATTGCATGTGTTTGTTAGAGCTATTGTCTGAAATTTGACAGTCCAATTGTCTCTCCACTCAGACAGTTTGTGACAATGCAACATTTACAACAAAGACGGAATGGAAATGATCTGTTCCATGCACCGACAGGCCATTCACTAAATCTCCAACCCATTTACAAATAAAGAGCTTATAACGTCGACCATATACTCGACAAACCCCCACTGCCTGTAGCGTTCTTCGAGCATTACTTTACCATTGCAGGCTAATCCAATTCTACCGGCATTCCAGATTACAAGATTACCGGATTAACAATAGACGATACAGTATTTATCAACAAAGCTCCCAGCAAGGTTTTTTTGCACTTCGTTTTTGTCAGACTTCGTTTTTGGCTGTTGAGAAAGTGCCCTCAAAGGACCTCCATGCGAATAACGATATAAATTAACTTGTGATAGAATCTTCAAGCTTCAAAGATCCAAGGCCTCAATAACTCTCAGATGTTTAGATGATATTGGAGGTTTGAAGGACAAGAATGTGTTATCAGCAATCAGCAATTTGGACCATTCTTGGACCTCGCCCCGGAAAGGTTAACCGAGCTCCAATCTTGACCCTTGACCTTTGTTTGTCGTTTCGGTGGAGGAAATGGTGAGCGTGCGCGGTCAATACTGGAACTTCAATCGTGTTTAGAGAATGGAGAGGCGGGCGACAGCGAAGAGACGAGGTAGAGTTATTGATTATGTTGGGGAGAGATATAAGCAACAAAGCGGTTAAATGGCAATGAGATTCTATTCAAAATGTCGTTAAATTGATTCGCTACCAACCTCATACAAAATCAAAGAATACATCAAACAACTCGCCTGGTTCAGTGTAAATAAAACAAAGCGTTTCTGGCTCACATTACACAACTGAATTGCTAGCAAAAAAGGTTATCATTCTGCAATATGAGTTCTGACTTTTACCCAAATGTGACAGCGAGTGAGTGGTCGAAGAAGCCGTTGGTGCAGATTGGCAGCCAACTTTTTCGTTAGTCCAAGGACAGCTGTGGCAATGGAAGAAGTACTGCATGTGCCTCTTTGGGGAGTGAAGGAAAAATGATCTACTGAAGTCTTTTGAGAAGCTCATCAAGATTTTTAAGACAGCAGAAATCCAAGCCATCACTAATATTGTCTTTTAAAACTAAAGGTGTACTATGTAAGTGTCCTAGTTGGGGGTTTGTCACCTGATTTTCACATACAATTGTTTTTGCTTTGCCTAGAAGGTTCCACAGTATGATATAAACTCATCTATCTTTAATTTATCCAGTTAAACATGTTTTTATTGCCCAAAAAGTACTTTTTTGCTGCTTGTCTCCAGGAGATTGCTTGGTTTTATTCCATCTCCAGGAGAACAGAATTTCATATCCTCCATCAGCAAACTACATAATGACCTTTTAACTTAACATTGTTAAATAAAATCATTTATTTAAGGACCATCAGTGCAGCTAAAGTCTCAAGTGTAAGAAAAAGGCATTAACAACAACAAAAATCACATTGCAATTTTTTTTTTAAATGTCAACATAGCTTTTTATGTCAAATTTAACACAGCTGCATTACCTAACTTTTTTTTAAATAATAAACTAAAAACTACTAAAAAGTTAGATGACGTTTGAAAAAAACTTTACTTTGTCTTGTTGTACAACTGATGTATTAAAAACATAATAATTTATGTGTTTGCTACAAAGCACTTCACATCGCAGGACAGAAAAAAGGCATTACACCCTCAAATATCAAGTACCCAAATTCTGTTTTCCCCCATAAAGTGGAATGTACAAACAGAACTTTGAAAGAAAAGTCAAACAAAGCTACTATTTTATTGCAAACCTTTAAAGCTATGTGCAACACTTTATGACACTTTCAGATGATTGGCTGTGCTTCACTTTCTGTCCAAAAAAGCAGTAACATTTGAATATCAAGTATTTCATTTATAGTAAAAAATGTACAAAGGGTTTGGTGTAAACTTTAGAATAAGGTATTAGGGTAAAGGGTGATTTTTATTTATTATTTATATATTTGTTTTACTTACGTGATTTGTTTTACAGACATTTCACATTTGTCTGACAATTAAAGCTCAACTAATACATTTAAAGACATGTTTTAGCACGTTTCTGTTGGATTGACATTATATCCTCTATCACTATCAGAATACTCCAAAAAAGACCTTCAAAGATACTCATTTGTGTCAATATCGCCCAGCCCTGCATGTGATATTAACAATTTGCCAAAGGGTTTGTGAGATCTAGGAACTAAGTTGGATAGATTTAAATCCCTGCTTACTCATTCTGTTTGAAAATCATGTCCACCAGCTTTCAACTACCGACAAAATTTTCAAAAGACCAGTTAAAAAACCCACAATCTTTCAGTCACCAGACCTTGTTAGCACATATCCCGTTTTCAAAGCCTGGTCGGCGCGTGCACATGGAGCGGAGATTCAGTGTCAGGGCCATGAATGGGGCGATCCTCAAGGACATGCCCCGAGCGCAGGCACATGAAAAGGAGGAGGTGACGGCCCGCAGCCTTCGAGATAAAGCCTCCCATTGACTCCTTTGTTACGTCCAGTTAAAAAGGGCCAAGTGTCGGGCTCACACTTTGGTTTTTGTCCGCGGTCCACATGCTCTGGAGGACGCTCGGCTGCTGGAAGGTGCGACGGACCTTTGACCTTTGAATCAGCTCAAAAAACGATTCACTTCTCTTTTGTCTTCCGGGGGTAGCTATAGCAACGCTCAGTCCCCGCTGCGTGTGTGTGTGTTAAGTTTGTGCCGCCGGACGGATTTCCATGGTAACGTAGCGTGTGTCCTACAAGCGCTGGCAGCACTCGAGAAAACACTTACCTGAGAATAGTTTGGACGGAAGCAAAACAACAATAATAATGTCCTAAGCGATCTTACTGGAGTCTGTGAAAGCGGGCAAATAGAGGGAAGATGTCCAATTAGCAGTCAGTAGCAGAATGTGAAATAAACAAGCAAAGTATTCACTAACAAGCAACAAAGAAGGTCTGACAGAAACTACTACTGGGCCATTTAGTCCTTTATGGAGAAGGATGTATCGACACACAAATCTCAATGATTATACTACAACACAATAATGTTGTATTTTAAAAGAGTTGGTGTGTATTGTAAAGAAGACAATTTCAGGCAGCACCTTAAAAATACAGATTAATTTTAGACAATGTAATGTAATGCTGCCTTTACGTGCTCTGGAAAGGATGATCTTTTGGACTTGTGAAGTGTTATGAGTGCGTTCGTTTCAGGTGCTTTTGTGGACGTACCAAAATGAAACGTGTTAAAACACACACTTTATCTGGACAAATATAAGTGAAGAGTACACAAGTAAATTTACATGACACAATATAATATAGCACGCACAGGGAAGAAAAAATAAAACCCAACATACTTTTTATGACGCTAAGGGGAATGCTGTTCAACGTGTGTAAGCCATACAATGATGTAGCATCAAATATACTGTGCATTAACGTTATGAAATTATATATTCTTTTACTGTGATTCTTTTTCTGCTGTCTACCATGGTGAAGATTTATTGTGCTATTTCCCACTGGTAAAGTTGTAGTTACTATAATTCCCAGAGCACATGAAGGCAGCATAATTCCTCATAACTGTCGTGTTGGACATATGCTGACTGCTTTACATGACGTGACAACATTGAACAGATAACACTTATCACTTGGCCTGTCACGATAATTACTCTTCACTTATCGTTCAATATAGGGCATAAAGAACAATATATTTGGGGCTTAATATTTGTCGTGGACATTTTCTTTGCTATTTGGGAAAGTTTTTCGTTTTTTTATATAAAATCTGAGCTGTAGAGAATGAAATTAGTAACTTTTATGCCTCATAATTGACGCCAACGCCAAAGTACAAAAGTATTTCATTGTTTTATTTATTTATTACAGCTCGTGTTTTTTATTGATATTGCTGCTGTCAGTGGCAGGATTTCTGTAGCAATGTATCGCGCTTCAAAAACATGCTTCCTAAAAACTCAACAGTGCACATCAATGTCTTCTATAAATTAGTTTTAGAATGAAGTTGTGTTTTATTTCTTTGTATTTTTAAGAAAAATTGTGTGATGTTAACACTTTCTTCAAACATTTCTAGAATGAGTCACATGTATCAGAGACAGTTAATAAAGGTGTTGACATAAAGATTAGTATATAACATTCTTAACTAAAACTACACCTTTATCTCTGCTTTAAAATGTTTAATGCTGTAATGTAAGTATGCACTGTGCGTGACATGAAAAATCACACATTTAACACAAAAACCAGAATGAGCTCATCTGTCATTTCTGCTCCAGGACAAGCTTAGGTTTCTTTCTTTTTTTTAACTTGATAACATATTGAACGTGCTGCAGCGTGACAGGAGATATCAAATTAAATGATGTAATGCTCTAGAAAAGTCTTGTTGTAGAACCGATTTTTATACATTTAAAAAAATGATTTAGCTATAAAGGCGCGTCACACCGCAGAGCAGCAAGTAGCCATTTATAGTTCATTTCACACTTCTTTGTACAGCTTTTGTGCAAAACTTTGGGAGTAAGGGTAGGCCGGTATAACAATTAAAAAAACATTTTATAATTTTTATACTTATATATATTTTACACTTATTCCTGCCGTCACTTCTCAGGTTTCATACATCACTTATGAACTCATTGCATACAGCAGACAAATCCTTTTATCCTGTAGTTCTAAAAAACATATGGTTAAAGAACAAATATTATGCATTATTTGTATGTTATTGGCCTTTAAACCTGCTCTTGAGTACTTTACTTTGACATCTCATGTTTTAGATCTAAAAATAAAATGTTTATATAAAGAACAATATAACTTTGTCACTGGAGATGCCATGGTAAATCAGCTTTGGCTCCATCTACTGGCTACAGAAGCAAATACATTTGAATTCCACATGTCCTCTAATGAGTGTTGTCGAGCTGTGACGCAGCTGTAATGATCGTGTTTAGACGGCACAAATGCTCAGAGCAAGTCTGGCGATGATTTATGGGTTTAAAAACAGAAAAAGAAGATTCACTGAGCCACGTCACACATCAAAGGAATTCAGAATGTTTTTGACCGTCGGATGGAGAGGATTTTCTAACCAGGGTTCATCAAACTAGCGTGAAGGAAGCTAAATGCAACTCAGAAGGGTCAAGTCTGCATAATATTTGTCCTTTAAAATAAGCGCCATGAGTGCAGAAGTGTGAGGAGAACATCCATAACATAACAGCGAGTCTGATATGGACAAAAATGGTAAACAAATTTGAACAGCCCTCAGCCATAACGGGAGTAAAAGCTGATAATGCAGACGTGTCCTTATGTAGCCTTACGCGTGTTTATTTACCGGAATGTTTGAACCGTTGCCAACAAACGCAGACTCCATTTGATTTTCATCCCAATCCAACCGCTTGCCTGTTATTATTACACCTGAGGACATTATGTATGACTCACAGATGACTCCATGCTAGTTGTCAACCTTCAATTATCTCCAACTATTTGCGCGTCACACTCCTAAAATATCCGTTCAATGAAAATACACATCCTAACCACTATGAATAGCCTCCATTTGCAGTTAGCAGGCATTTAAACTAGCGGCGTATCACTTTCCCCGTTATGATTTGAGCTAATAATAGGCATGGCAGCGGTAGCATTTTGAATGGTCGGCGCGAGGCAAAATGTCTTTATGATAACCTTTAGCGGTGCGGTCGACATTAGCGGTCCCATTACGAGGCAGACGCGCTAATTCATTAACACGCTGCATGGGCGCTAAGGAATATGGGCCATAAAACAGCAGCGATGGGCAAAATGAGAAAATAAACAAGAGAGAAGGCGGTTTCATTCACAAGACTCATGGGGCCAATGCTTAGTAAATCTGATGTAAACAGACAGGCAGCTACGTCTGTCCTGGGAATTTACCATAAAAGTGAACAGTTACAAAATGTCATGTGCATATATTGTGTTCTGCGTAACACTTTTCTAGTCACTCACTTGTGGCAGAGACAGTTAATAAAGGTGTTGGCATAAAGAAAAGTATTGTGTAGTACTAGGACTATTCATCTTTATTTCACTGAGGGCCAGATTTTTCAGATGGTTTGTACCCAACGCTTTAAAAATACAAAAAATATATATGAAAGGCTTAAAAAAATCTAAACTGGGTCTAAACTGGGTCAAAACCAGGACTAAAGCACGTCTAAACCAGGTCTAAACCAGGACTAAATCAGGACTAATCCACTAAAAAGAGATAAAATACTGTGTATATTTTGGGCAGATGGGTTGAGGGCCGAATCATAACTCTTGGAGGGCCTGATTTGGCCCCCAGGCCTTAACTTAAATAGCCCTGAGCTATACAGTATTTACTAAAACGATACCTTTATCTCTGCTTTAAATCTAAAGATTCTTGTAGTGTAATGCAGTAATCCATGGTATATCCTGTGGTGTCACAAGAAAAATCACATATTTAAAAAGACAGTTAGATAAAAACCAAAAGGAGCACATCTGTCATTTCTGCTCCAGGACAAACTGAGCCTCAGGGTTTAAAACACAGGTCAGTAGAAATCATTGTTATATTCTTATTTTTAAAAATCCTACTTTTCTGAAAAGCTGTATTTCCTGACTTGAACTGAAAAACTGAATTGTACTTGATAAAAATATCCCACAATACAATTATACAGTTATATAGTTATTAACTATATAACATAACAAATCATGATCTTATGTCACATTCACAAAAAAATTGCAAAGTGATATCAAACCACATGACTTGTTGAAATATCTAAAATATTTTTTTTTAAATTAAACCTAAAATGATGTAATGCTTGAGAAAAGCATTCTTTTCACCTGTTAAAGAACTGATGTGATTTTTTAATTAACGTGTGTTTGGTACAATGGCGCACCACAGGACCAAAAAAAACCCCAAACAAACAAAAAAACGGTTACTCCTCCAAATGTCAAGTACTTTGAATAGTTTCAGTACGTTCTTCTCAATCATCAAAACTAGTGTAGGATCATGTATTTTTACTATTTTTTTTGTGTTGAAATTTCCATTCTACTGTCAAAAAAGACAGTAAGTAAAGGTTATGGTATTGAAATTGGTTCCTCAGTATCAAAATCAAAGTTTGAACTTTTAGAACACTAGTCTGTCTGTATTGTGAGTTTGGATGACAGTTAGTATTCATTTTAGTAATGATAAATTAGACTTAATAACTAAATAATAAAAGATTGGTCAATTATTCTGTGCTTGCAGCCCTTATTACATTAATCCATTTCACAATCAAGATTCACAATATGATTAGGCCTGACAGGATAATTACTATATCGATATATCGTTCAATAAATAACCAATGAAACAATCATTTTTGGGGATCAGTTTATCTACTTTTTATGTGCGTTATTACTGTACTTTATGTTAATTTTCTGTGCTACGATAAGATTTGGGCTGTAGACGGTTGAATAAATAACTAGTTTGACTCATTATAGGCTTAAACAAAGTACTAAAGTGTTTCACTCTGCTATTTACTTATTGATGCCCACGTTTTTTAACCACATTGTGCATTTAAAATAGTTTTTTGGGGTTAGTTTGTGTCCGTGATGTAAATTAGGTTCTACATTATCGTTTATTGTCTATATTTACTTCAACAATCTATTGCACTAGGGCTGTAGTCGACTAAAGACCTGTCCTATCGACCAATTAATCAACTAAAAGGGGTGTGGCAAAACTATGAAGTATCTCTCTGTATCTGCACTCAAAAAAAAAAACACAACTGCACTGGTGTTCATGCTAAAAATAACAATTTATACAGAAAAGTACCAGGAAACAGTGTATTTATATGTTAGATATAGATAAAACTCATGATTCACTCCATAATCTTTAGCTAACTTACTCCATATCCTCACTTTTTCGCCATATTAACTCTTTTAATTTAAATAAAATAATTAGTCCAATAAAAAAATGTTGGTTGGCCAATTAATCGACTAAACAACTAAAAGACTACAGCCCTATATCGCACTTCAAAATTTCCATTGAGGCCAGTCAAAATAACAATGATATATATATATATATAATAATAATGACAATACAAGTATCTAAATATTTTCACTGTATTATGCCAGATGCAAAGCTAACACTGGCTCGTAGTAAACTCACACTTGATATTTCTATCTCTGCAGAGCTGACAACTTGCCATGATTCTTTAACTTTCCAAACCAAAGGCGATGCAAATGTGAAGCTCATTTTATATGTCAATTGAATTACTTTTGTCCTGTCCAAGTGGGCCACCAGAGCATCTGCACAACAAAGCCAAGGCACGTGTATCTTTTCAAACACAACAAAAGAAAATGGATTAGCTGCTCGCCCGATTTCCACGGCACACAGTCCTCGTAACAATATGTGGATTCAGCGAGAGCAGATGGTTTGGAATAATTTGACATTGACTAATTCAGTGGCACAATTCATTACTTATTACAGTCTGTACAGTGTCTGGCGCTAATGCTTTCGCTAACGTCAACAAAATTGCACAGGATCACACTCCAGCCTCCGTGTCCAAACTGCACCTTGCGATTTGGACTTTGTCTGAGTTATTGCGTACCTGTCACGATGGGTAAATGGGGCAGAGGTGAAAAAAGGTGAACGCGGCTCGTAAAATGTCGTCATGGGGTTATTTTTTAAGTTTTGGAGTGAGGCGTTTGTCATGTGGTGATGTAAGTGTCTGTCATACGTGACATCTGTGCAGCAGAAGCTCGCGGAGACTGACAGCTCAAGCGCCGCGGACAGACGTGGCATCAATCACGGGCTCTCGTCAGACGTGCTATTAAAACATACACACACAAGGACGGGATCAAGAATGGTTAAGGTACTGTGACTTCAAAAAGGGTGAGAAGCTGTCATTTCTTCAGCTGTATGCTTAAGGAAGTGAGTTAGTAGATGGAGGTCCAGTTTAAAAGAAGCATCTGGAGGAAAAACCTTTAACAAAATGGTGCGAACGTGAACAAAAGAGCTACACATTCACGGTAAGACTTTGTTGTTTTGATGCAGATTTTAAAGAAGAACTTCAAGAACTTTGAATTTTGGAACTGAGATTAGGCACTGGGCAATATATTGTCAACAAGATAATACAAAAATGTATACAGAAGGTTGTCTTTAAAAAGCAACTGCCAAAAACCTGTATGCAAACACTAATTTTGAAGTTTAACGGTATAAGGCAGGTCTATTCATCTTAAGGCCTGCGAGCCACATCTGGCCCACAATCCATCTTCCAAATATAAGTTCTAAATATTTTCTCTTACTTACTGGTTTAATTCTGCGTTAGACCTGGTTTGGTCCTGATTCAGACGCAGCCGGTACTGGTCTAGTCCTAGTTCAATACTGGATTGGCAATTTTGGAAACTGTCAGAAGTGGTGGCACATTGTACACAAATCCAGCCCAGAGACCCCGCCCCCTGAAAAAGCGGATTCTTAGGAAAAATGTGTTCCCTGGTATAAACACTTTTCTGATGAACTGCAAAAATAAGATCTGATTATTGTTATCAGCAGAGTAAATAAAAAATCCTGATTCTAGATGCTCTAACCCAGTCATAATTTTAAGAAAACAGGACACAAGGATGAACAGAGACGAACGCTCCCACACATCTGGGACACGCTTCTCCAGGGAGCATGCTTCTCCTCAAAAAATAAAATGTGTTTTTAAAACCATTTTCTCCTTACAGACAATACTTAGATATGACCAGGACTTTTTCAAAAGAACCACTCACAAAAATCATATAGATTGCAAAAAATATGAGCCATTTTCTGTAATTTGGTACAAGGACTTGGACTTGCTTTGGACTTGTTATCAATGACTAGGGACTCAACTTGGACTTGCCTGACTTGATTTGAACTTGAGGCCAAAGACTTGAGGTTAGTTTATGTTTCTTTTATTTAATATGGGACATTGTACATAATGAACATGGGTTAGTCCGACATATAAATGCGCCAGAGTTCCCCATGCAGGCTAACTTTCATCCAATACGTAGAATAAATAAAACAAAACATAAGACAACATGACAATAGACAAATAACAATCACAATCTCCCCAACAAGACAGACACATCACTACACACACAAGGTTAGTTCATGTTATATTCACATGTCTGATTGTCCAAAAGCATATTTTGACACATTCACTAAAGCTGTAAAAAGAGGCCATGTTTTTCAGTTTTGTAGAAACCAGATTCCAAGAGTGAGCAGCGCAGACTGAGAAAGCACTGTCCAAATGAAATCTTGGGTTTTGTAGTCTCCTCTGCTCGACGCTCGAGTGTTTGTGTATGAGTTCACTTGTATGACGTCGCTCAATGGGGGTGGGGCCAAACCATTGAGGATTTTATAGACCAGAATTACATCTGAATAGACGGTTAAGTTATCCCAATCAGTGATGGTATGAATTACATTTTTTGTCCAGTGTTTTCATAGTAAAGTCTTTCTATTGGCTGCAGTGTGGTCTTGTTTCCCTGGGTCCAGCTCGTCAGACAAACATTTAAGTGAGAAAAAATCGTGGCATTCAAGTACAATTTTGAGGCATGTTCCTTGAGACTTACAAAACAAGCACTTGGTCCCACCTCTGATTTGAATGTCACTTTTTTTCTTCAAGGCGATTTCTACCTTACACAACCTTTCCTTCCACAAACTCCCGAGTATGTCTTTGAAAGTAAGTTTTAAGCATTACTGCACCGACATCCACGTCTAAAAATAATACAATGACCTCAAAGTGATTGCATAAGTACTTCGCTGCGGTTTTTATCCCTCTCTATAACTCCGCTAATCTTCAACACCCCGTCGCTGAATATGCCCCCGACGCCTTGTACGCACCACTCCGAGCAGCCACTTACACTCGCACCAACCTGTCGAAAATAATGTGGCAATCGCTTAATATCGTAAAGCATACAGTGACTCCTAGCCTGCCTACAAGCCCCGGCTATTCCATTACACGCACAAGGTCGCTGAGACATGCCGACTCAGCTTTGCCATTTTCGAAAAAGCCACTGTCCTCTCTCCCTTGTTAGCGCTTTTTTTCTTCCACTGCGTCTCATAGCTGTCGGGCCTCGGACACTTTCACGGAAATGAACACTATATTAAATGACACTATTGAAAAAGTCACTGTCAAAATTGCGGCTCGGGTTACACAAAAGAGTTTTCCGAGACGGGGGAAAGGGGTGACATGTTAGCGCTAACTGAATCAGAAGCCTTTGCTATGTGTATGTAGCGTTCATCATGGCAACATTGATTAGGTTGCACTCACCGTATTGATTTTGCGTCGCACGTTCCATTGAGATGCGCGCCCGTAGACTGCAATCGCTCAAAAGGCAGGGTCCGTCTAGAATTCACTCAATGATAGGAACATGCTTTGTGCTAAAATCTCCATAAGTCGAGAGAAAAAGATTCTTTCAAACAGTGCGTAACAAAATGGAATATAAGGATTTTTTACTAATGATACATTCTGTGGACTTGGTGAAAGATGTCTGCGTTCACCTTTATTTTTCTTGAAAAGAAAACTCAAGACGGGAGTGATTTTATGTTTACTTTCACGGGCGTTTATATAAAAACTGCTTAGAATGTCAGCCTTCAAATTCCATGTACAAGGAGTGATCAGACCTGAGTATAACTAAAAGCTTTTGACAAAACAAAATATAGTGTGACATAGCCAAGAACTAAGCTGTGTTTGACACTTAGACCCTGATGGATGAAAATGTTTGAGATGATGTGAAGTTAGAGAATGATGACTTTGGTGGAGTATGGTGGAGAGGAGGAGGAAATGGAGAGGCTGTGGTTGGCTGAGATGGATGAGGAAGGAGGGGTACATTTAGGACTGTCGTGATTGGTTGGGAGGTATTGGCACTTCTTGGCGACAAACAGGTGATGGCAAGCTTGTCTAAAAGATAATACACCATTGTTCCACCAGAGAGCACCCTATAAGTGCCCTCATAAAACTGTGATCTCTCTGTGGTGTGACACCACAGTACTTAGGGACTAATATTAATCATACATTATTTCACTTGGATCCCATGTTAGTGCAGAAAAAAACAGCTCTTATTTAGTGCTTTGCCTGAATTGGGAATTCATTAATATTTTTATCTATTCAAGGTAAGGTAATCATTTGTTCCTGGTTCAGACCCAGTTCGTAATAGTCTTAGTTGTCTAGTCCTGTTTTAATTCAGGTTAAATACTGGAAAGGCAGAGCAATGTTGGCAAAACCTTTTGCATTTTATTTTAACGCATATCTAATACAGCAGTTGCTGAATCATAAGTACCCAAAACTGTGTCAAAAGTGGAGGCACGTTGTGCACCTATCCAGGCCAGAGGCCATGGTTCTCAGGGAAATGTGATCCTCAGGGGTATTTTGTTGCCTATCCCTGGTATAAGCGCTAAGCACATTTCTGATGGATGGATAAATGATTATTGCTCTCAGGAGAGTGAAAAACAAAAAGAGAATCTTTTCGTTAACATTACCCAACCCAATTTTGGAGACGCTCTAACCCAGCCATTATTTTAAGGAAAGGGGGCACAAACACCATAAACAGGGATTAAGGAGCTCTCAGGAATAGAATGCGTTAAAACAGCGTTTATAGATTCTTTAATTCAGGTGCACAGTTCAAAGCCCTGTCGATGTCACACTCCTCTGTGTTTGCTCTCATAATGCACTGTGGTCTATAATGACCCGTCCATGGAAAACACAACAACAGAAAGCACTAAAGTACTTGGATAGCCGACTATTGTTTGCAAAGGGCTTCAACTAACAGTTAAAGAAAAACATAAAAACCTGCATCCCTAGCTTATGATTTGTATTAATTAGTTTAGCTTAGTGGTAGTTAAAGAGGAAATGGAGAAGCTGAGGCGGCTGATTGTTGAGCTGCTGCGGTGAGGATGGGTGGAGGTACATGGCAGAGAGTGACTTTAGATGGATGTGTTTAGGGGGAATCGGTGGAGGAAGAGCTCTCTGCAACAAGCAGCAACAAGGTAGGAATTTACGAGTTGAGCTTCATGAATAAAGCAGAGACCAGATATACAGCAGGATCCTTAAGCCAACATACAGTGGAGAGGGGCGTTTATTAGAAACATTGGTATTATCATGACTGTTGTTTCAAAACATATGAATATTCACATTGCTCCTTAATGGAAACGGAAAAAAACTTTAGTTGCAAACTTCCAAATAATAAATAAATAGGTGTTAACGGCAGCACAATATATTGCAAAAGAATCAACATCGCAATATTGGATGAGCCAATAAATATATCTCAATAGAAGCAAGATTCTCCAACTGGCAATTTACTGTTTTTAAAAGTAAAACTTTTTTTTTTAAAAAGGCAGATTTTATTAATGTTTTTTCATGTTAAGGCCTAAATTAGCCTTGTTTAGTTTTGATTTAGTCTCTGTTAAGTTTTTAAGGCATGTACATTTTTGTTTTAATACAACTGAAATGACTGTCAAATAGTATATACAAATATCCCAATAATGAAGACATCGCAGTACTTAAGAGCTGAATTATATATTCTGTTCTGCTGTATACATATGTATTACATATTACTACATTATCACGCAGAGCTAGAATAGATATTTCTGTACTTTTGTGGGTAATCTTTCGCTTTTCGAGTTTTAAACCTCAACTTTTACATTTAAAGACACATTTTGCGCATTTCTATTGGATTGACATAATATCATCTGAATATTGATATCGGAACACAAATTTCTGTCAATATCGCTCACCTCTAACATACAGTGCAGCACCACAAAGCACTTTAAGTGCAATTAGCGTGCATTAACGGTACTCTGGTCCTCCCTGTGTCCTGGCGTCGTCCTGGTAGTGTGGATTCATCACCTGAGTGAAATCAAAGCCTGGAGGAAGCCGATCCTCTCTCTTGCGCGCCGCTCTGGCCGTCCACCGCTCCGCTCTCTGCCAAAGCCGTAATAGAATCTCACCGCTGCCCCAGACCATTTGTCTTGGTGCCAACCGCTTCCAGTTTACCCACACATGAACCCACATGAAGAGAAAGACGAGCATCGCTTCTCCGGCCAAGACCCGCGAGCAGAGGTGGGTAGGTGAGCCAGAGAATGTGCTGCAAGTTCATTCAAAAATAATATTACTCGGATAGAGCTAAAAGGTAGTCACTCATGAATACTTGAATATGTAAAAAGGGATTTGGTTGAATAAAAGTAATCGAGTTGGCGTAATCCCTCATTCTGGAAGGTGTTTTTGAAATTGAGACATTTCGATTGCCAGTTCAGTACCTTCAAAAACGTCTCGATTTAAAAAATATTATATGGATAATAACAAAGCAAAAGTCAATTCAGATTTTTGTATCAGAAAATGTGAGACAGAACATGAAATAATGGGAAATGTGATGCCCGTGTAATCCCTTCGTCCAGGAGTGACACATCGTAGACAAGGTTTGAGAGGTAGTCATCTGGACACTGTTTTAACAATCAAGGAGGTCAAAACATCTTGATTTTTAAAACTGTGTCCAGATGACTACCTCTCAAACCTTGTCTACGATATTTGTAAAAAATAATTAAACAGAAAGTAGACTTCTTCCTCGAAACATAAATATTTCATCACAATCCTGTTCAAAATATATTAAGCAACTGCAAGTATTTACTGACTGGCTGAACCAACATTCTAGAGCCAATATCCAACCCAGTATTGTGGGAGAAAATAGCATCTCTTCCCACCTCAGCTCTTGTTATCTCGGCCTACGTCATCAGGGGTACAGTGGAAGCACAACCAAACTGTACTGGATTAGACTGGAATGCACTGCACACAATCGCAATGTCTTGGGGGTTCATGTCTCTGGGTTTCGGATCCTGTAGTGCTGGCAAAAAAACTTCTCCTGCGTTAAAACTCCAGTCTCTGCCTGTTCTGCACCAGCATCGACAACAGTGACATTCTTAATCTTTATATAGAACCATAACAACACAAAAAGCACAACTCAAATGTATCACACTTATCTTGTTTGACCCTGAATTTTCTTCTGCTGGGATGAATAAAAGTAATCTGATTCTGTTCTAACCTATCACTATCTTAAGAGCATGTAAATGTAAAAAGTTGTTTGTTACAATTGATTACTATATCAACACTGTTATTTATACGATAGATAGAACAGTCATTTTAAAGGCGCTGTACCAGATTTTTTGATTGTAATAAAGTAAAATCTGTTTTGTCCCGTGACAGGTATATTGTAAAAGCATTTATTCGGGTGAAAATGACACCATAGCGCTTTTTCTGCATCTATTTATAGAACGTTTTATTATCCAAGAAGCAGGAAGCGCGTCGTTAGCATGCTTGTTTGCTAGTTGTTGTTTACCTTGATGGCAAAACTTGATCTGGTCTCAGAGACTCGTGAAAGAGGCTTACAAACTCATCGTAGTGAATATTAAGGATGCTGGGACTGCATTAGGAAAGGGAGTGATGGAGAGAGAGAGAGAGAGAGAGAGAGTTTAACATGAACTAATTCTGTTTTTCACGTTTCAGATCAGTAAAAATCAGGCCAAGTGCCTTTAAGTCTAAATAAACATCAGATTTGCGGGGAACTTTTTTAATTCTGTTGCGATTTGAGCTGTAGAAAGTGACTAATTATTGACACTAGCTGACTACTTAAGTGTCTCCGTGTGCTATCTATTTATTTATTGCAGCTCATGTTTTCTTTAGGATATTGGCTTTAGATAAGGGTTTAGTGGGATTTTTCTGGCCTATTGTTCATAAATTACTCTTAAACCCCAATGATTCCGAAACCGAAAGCTCATAACTACCCATCTCTGCCCAGTAAGCAGCACTGGTCTGATTTACGCTTAGCCATTAGCCGCTCTTAAAACAGCATTAATGTCTTCTTTTCCCCCTGCCGCACGGCCTTGAAAGTAAAAGAGGACACACCCCCTATTAAGAAGAAAGTGATAGCTGTTGAAAGGCGACCACAAAAGGGCGCATTAAGTATTCAGCAGCCGCATCAGCCGGAAAAACCAACTGAGCCATGGATGAAGATAATTAACCGGAGATTTACCATCCTGGAGCTATGCGCGTCTCTTCCACGTATGAATATCTGAGAGCGGGGTGATTAATGGCGGCGCGGGGGCTCGGCTGGAGCAGGGGCCAGTGGGAGGAGAGTGGAGGCCGGCAGTGGGAATGGTTCCCCCGGGCGCCATGCCACATCTGGTGGACAGGTGACCTACACGCGGGTACGTTCAGGACAATACCGTACGGTCGGAGCAAGCTAAGCGCTGAATGGATAATTAATCTTATCAAGGGCAGGAGTGAACACGCAGGAAAAGTAAAGTGAACGAGAAAAGGACAGCTATAGGGTGCAGGAGTAATTGAAATCCGGTCAAAAATGCGATTTCAATGGTAAATCGCAAAGGTAGTCATTATTTTGGAATTATATTATATTGTTCTCTGCATAAAGGTAAATATCCCTGTGGAGGTCATGCTCTGTTCTTAATTTAAAGGCTATATGACAAGTTATCAAAATGTTCTACTTATGACTAAGTTTGATGGGATAGCACCTGTGGCAATTATTTATTATAGTTTTACACCTGTGAAGTTGCAGTTTGTGAAGAAATTTAGAAAAATAAAAGTTAAAAATGACAGGATGGTGCAGGATCAAAAAGCGACGTACTGTTGAAAATAAAGAGACAGTTAACACACTGAAACATCTTTCTGACAGTTTAAATGGTCATTCAACAAAATACAGGTGTTATCAGGTAAGATTATTTGTCAAATCATTGTGTAATGTATATGGATTTTGGCCCTTGCTTTCAAAATGGTTGCTATGTAACAGTTGTGGAATTACCTCTATGTCATATTTGCTGCTCACGTTCAACCAGGAAGTAAGATAATAAACATTACAAAAACTGTCAAACTGGGGGGAAAATGGCCAAAATGTAAAAAATGTAAAATCTTAAATATAATAATGTTCACTACGTTTTAGGGAAATGTGTTGTGTTACCCGTCATATAGACTTCAAGGATGTCAAGGATTACAGTGATCCCTCGTTTATCGCAGGAGTTGCGTTCCAAAAATAACACGCGAAAAGTGAAATCCGTGAAGTAGTCACAGCTTTATTTTTTATTATTTTACAATGCAATACTGAACTATGGAATGAAACCAAAAATCAAAACCTGTTTTAAAGCCCAAAATTTGTTTAAAACAATAATTTTAATATAGTAATACAAGGTTGGAAACTATTATTTATTTATTTATTTATTTATTTATTTGAAGGGACAGTGTACAGAGACATTACGCTCGTAAGACAGAGATGATCTGTACCAGATTCTAGCTAAACAGCTAATTTCCATCTGCAGTCCCTGGGGTACAAAAATAAGTTACAGTTACAAGTTACATTGTCACTGGTGTATTTCACGCGTATGTCCCAGCTCTTCGCCTCTTCGTCCTGACTCCGCTCCGCTGTAGCGTCTGTCTCTACTGAAGGCGCAGGTTATGGGTAGTTGT
The DNA here is from genome assembly GCA_019453435.1 of Rhinogobius similis. NCBI lineage: Eukaryota > Metazoa > Chordata > Actinopteri > Gobiiformes > Gobiidae > Rhinogobius > Rhinogobius similis. Next base: position 33,238,665 of record CM033635.1, on the reverse strand, counting down.
TGGCGCTCTTTCTTTTTCTGAGCAAGAAGATTTTTATAAACGGATATGCCACCTTCGATTATATTTGAGAACTGCAATGAACGACTCGTCAAAGGGTCCCGTTCTTGTGCGTGCGCTGTAGTTCAGTGGATGCACTGTAAAAATATCCGCACTGTAAAAAAAATCCGTGAAGCAGCGAAGCCGTGAAAGATGAAGCGCGATACAGCGAGGGATCACTGTACTCCGTTAATTGATAATTGTGATTACTCAGGTCACAAGAAAGCAGTTCATATTTGTTCTTCTCATAAATCCAATGCTCCTGTGTGTGATTTTAAAACATAAATTGCAGCATTTAATCACAGTGTTTAGATACTTCAAAACTGTCCAACCCTAACAAAGACTTGAAACAGTGGTTTGTCTAAAAGCATTTATATTCTGTCGTTAAGTTTGTATAAAGATGTAATAGGGTGATTCAGTCTTACTTAAGTACAGTATGCACCTATCCGTCCTTTACCACGGATCAAGGATGCAAATCGGTGCTCTGTCGCCCTGCGTCTCGTCGCGCTGGAGCCAAAATCCAAACAGGCCTGAACGTGGACGACTGTGCGCAAGAGTAAGCTTTACATATGACGCGGCAGCCGAGACAAACTCTGAGATGGAAACAAACCATTTCATTTATTTGAGAATTACCTGCTCTATGCCCCACAACAACTAAAAGAGAAAACACAGACTTTAGGATATATATTGCTTGATCAAAAAGAATGCCGCCACAACGATAAAGGTCACACGCTCTAATATTTGGTTGGAGCGCCTTCAGCTTTGATTACAGCACACATTGCTGTTGCAGCTGAAAGACAATCACCCATGCAGCCATTACCCAACAGGAGTGGACCAAGTGGCAATCTTTTTTGGGTCAGGCAGTGTATACTGTACGAAATACAGACAGGAAGACATGAATATGAATATGAACAGACACGAAGACATGAATAAGACAAGAATAAAGTGGTTCCATGGCCCAAATTAGTATAAATATTTAAGAATGCTAATGGTAGCTGTGAACTGTTCATTTCTGCCAGGCAATCGCTCAACTATCACCTGTCGTTTATATAAAGACATACAGAACCAAATGATCACAAATTATTAAAGTGCATAATACAGGTTGTCATGATTTTCTAGTATTGACTTCAGTTGGTTGGTTAATTTTACACCAATCAAGCACTAGTTTGAAAAGTTGAAAAAATATGTTGAAAATGACAGGAAGTGGAGCAGAGTCCATTCAAAAGCTTGGGACAGTTTACAGATAAAAAACATTTTTCCAATCCTTTCAAACATTCATTTAACTAAATACTAAACACTTCCAGAATTTCCTAGAATGATGATGATGATTTACAACCAGGAAGTAATATTTTAAACCTAAAAAAAAAAAAAAAAAAAAAGCAAACTGGGATTTAAAAAAAAAAAAAGCAAAATCTTAAATATGATAATAATAAATATTCTGCATTTTTCATATTGTTACTAGCCTTTAAACGTGCTCTTGATTACCTTAAATTTGCAATCTCATGTTCAAAAAAAACAAAAACAAAAAAGTGAATTACTTGTTTATCAGTCACAATGAAATTACACTTATTGAGTGCATCCAGCCAGCAGATGGTACCAACGCAATATACAATTTAGTGAAGTTAGAGCTGAAAAGACGTTATGATGTGGATTTGCTGCAGCAGTTATCGTGTTTAAACGACAGAAATGCTTAGCGATGATTTAAGGACTTAAAAACAACGGAATATTCTCTGATAAGTCACGTAGATGATCCGAAAATACGTCCCGGATAGAAGGAGTTCGCAGGAGGTGTGTTTGACGCTTGGAGAGGGATGGATTTTCTGACAAACATTCCTCAAAACAGTGTGAATGCAGCTGAATGCTACTTCAGGTGTGTTTTTGATGACACGACATTGTTAGAACATGGTTAAAAGCTCCAAAAAAAAATCACTGTAGCAGAATATGTGTCCTTTAAATGTGTTCTAGTAAAATTAGTTGTTCAACCTGTCATAGGCCCTTTAACCAAAACCACTAGCAAGAATCTTAGTCATTTTGAACGATCTGTTGCAATCTTAGTATATTTTTGAAAAGTCTTTTTAATCTTTTCTCTTCTCTCTCCCTCTCCTATCTCTTTCCAGTTGATTTTCCATCCATCATACGGCGCTGATGTGTCTCTAAGCTGCTGCCGTCGGATCAATAGAGCGAGCTGCCTGCTGTAGACTTCACTTTAGCCCCTTTAAAATCAGCCCGTAATGGCCTCACTCACCAGCAGCGTGGGAATGCTCTTTTTCTTATGACTATTTGGAGGTCTCAGCGCTTTGATGCTGCTCCAAGTACAATAACATCCAAAGACGTATTTTCTTCCTGAATTGATTCATGTAAATATTTCCTCACGAGTCAACTGCCTGGTATTGACATCAAAGGCAGCGATTTTTTGGAAAGACGTGAAAGCAGCGTGGTGTCAGAAAATTGGATAAAACTATTTTCTGAGCTGTGTTCTATGTTTACGGTTCTGCGCTTGACACAAAGACTTTTCTGCAAGATTTGAAATGTCAAATTTGTTTAGCGTTTTTCACTGATGGGAAAATTGTGCTTATGATTACGCTTTCAAAAATCTGTCACTGAAAAATGTTCCTGAATCTACAACTTCAACAGCACTTATCGTAACCCAACCCTATCAAAGCAGCAGAACAGTCAGCCTCCTCAGCCTCTATTTCTCTTCTTCATCACCATTTTCCAAGCCATAGGGGAGATATTTTCTTGCCAAAAAATCCATCATACTTGGGCAGGACAATTTAACAGTAAAAACAAAATTATGATCTGATCTTGGTGACGATGTTTGTGATTCCGTGTTCCTCTGTTTAATGCAGTTATTGGCGATATTGTTGCTAATTTTGATATCAGTGATATTGAGGAATGGGTTCATACATCAATGTCAGAGATTAAAGGCCCTGAACCTGATTTTTATGGTTTTGAAACAGAACTAGTTAATGTTAAACTTTTTACATAACGTAAAAGATGTGTACCGTATCTCTCACTTTCCTAATGCAGTCCCAGCAACTTTTTTAAATATTGCCCGCCGTGAGTTTCTAAGGGTTTTTCACAAATCTCAGAGCCCAGAGCGTCACACTGGTAAAGCTAACAAACATCAGCATGCTAACAGCGCTCGTCCTATATCGTAGAATAAAACTTTCTATAAATAGATGCAGAGTAAAAGCTGTGGTCTCTTTATCACCTAAATAGATGCTTTTTCAATATATCTGTACTGGAGCAAGACACATTTTACTTTATTACATGCATAAAATCAGGAACATGGACTAGTTCTGTTTTGCCCATTCACAACAGTAAAAATTATATGCAGGATCTTCAAAAGAAATGTTAACAAAATTGAAAATGTGTGTTGGACCAAATTCCAAACCAAACCAAAAACCAAAACCATACCAAACCAAAAGTCCACGTCTGACTCAACCGCACGTTAAAGAGTGAGTTCTGTGTATGACATGGCATCAGAATGAACCTCTATGATTCACTTCAATGTAGAATAACTGCTCTATAACACAACTTTCAACAACTGCAGGAGCAAAATTTAAGAGAACAATCCCTTTACTTTTATGTGGTAATGCCAGATCAACAACGCCTGTTAAGACTCGGCTGTGACTCCACTTGAATTAGTTGTGCTTGAAACACACATAATCCAACAGGAAACATCTTAAAAGGGGGGAACGGTGCATTTCCCAGTAAATTGAAATTCCATCAGTCATCACCATGTGCTGCTGTCTGTTGCCAGTATCCAATGACCAATCAGAGCGCTCCTTTGACAAAGATGTTCACTGTCGATTACACATTCAGTAACCTCTCCTGTGAGACGAAACTGTGTCCTCCGAGGGCTGATGACACTCTCCGCACACTGGGCTTCCGTGGGCTTCCTACAGGCGACGGGCTAATGGATGTGCACTGGGCTTTAAAGACTATATCAAAATAATAAGTGTCTGAATCACACAATTGAAATACAAATTTTGTAGCATATCACTCACTATGAGTGCTGGGAATAACAGCGTTTACGTATTACTCTATAGCTATTACGCTGCTAAGTTTTATTGGAGTCAAAAGAGACAGTAAATGTGACCAATCAAAGAGTTTCCTGACATTTCATTGGTTGTCATCACACGTGGCTTTGTACAATCCATAACACTGAAAGAAGGAAATGAGCAGCATAAGCGTTCTTTTGTGAATCTGTATCGTTATTTTGCGGTTCTTTGTGATGAAAGTAAAAAGAAACGACAACCGCGTGAGAGCCACGTGTGTTTGGGGTTTACAGATCGCTAAAGGAACGCGAGCCCTGCAAGTGTGGACGCAGACGTCTGCTTTCTCGGAAGTGCCGCTATTTTAATTACTTTTTGGCTCGTCACTTATGGTTTTGCAAGTTTAAAAGTGATGTCATGTAGTGTATTTATGTGTTATGGGTTATGATATATATGCTACGAGAAATGCACATGTTTGCCCTGTGTCTGCTGGATTATTTTGATAAACTATTAGTCTAGCGATTATTCTTAGGGTTAATCAATTAGTTGTTTAGAACACAAAAGAGAGTTTTTTTTCCTTTTTCCTTAGATAAAGCTGAAGTGAAGCCTTTGGATGATATCCTGGTGGGAAATATTTATAGATTAACAAGTATTCTAATCAAAAACACACAATTTACATGTGTCTTTTCTGTGTGATTCCTGCTCTGTCTGAGTCATAAAACCTCTTCTTAGAATGTTTTAGAGTTGGTGTCGACCAGTGAATGATTATTTGATTACTTAATTATTTAATTAGTTGACAACTATTTCTATAATCGATTAGTTGCGCATCGATTAATTTGTTGCAGCCCTATTATGAACTCTTACAAAGTTACCTTAAGAGTACATATCTACCCGACAGTCCATTCCTCTTGACGGACGTTGCACAGGCGCTGCAGAAGCGGCTGACCCGTGACCTCATTAGGCGTTAGCGTGTACAGTAGTGTGTTTTCCGTCGGGAGCCCCCGGTATGCACGATTAGCCCTGTCACCTTATCTGGAGCTGTCGCCACGGCCGCTCTCAGTTCAGCTGCTGCCACAACAAGGACAGATAAAGCAGCAGACGAACAAGAGGCTGCAGTGTCTCTGTGAGCCGCGGACTGTTTCAGGCTAACGACAGGCTAACGACAACGGGCACGTGCCAAACCAGACCAGACGCCATGCATACAGAGTTTGAGTTTATACATAGCATTATAAATGGTCAAATACAAGATTAAAGGAAACATATTATGCTTTTTTTTTTTTCCCGGTGCTTAGTATAGACCCTTTAAATAATCTGTATGTGTTCTGAATGTTCAAAATTCCAGAATGGAAGCGCCTGGAGGCAAAGTGAAGTAAACTGTAACACATTAACCATTATTAAGTGACATCAGATCTATATGCTAATGGTTTTTGGTTGAATTTATAGTAGAAACGTAAGTTAGTTTGCTTTTCCATTACAAACAATGGAAAAATAGGGTTAGGGTTAATAATTAGGGTAAATCCTTTTCAAACCTCAATATTGTTGTATATGAGCTTCACAAAAATTATATAATTTCTCATAAAAGTAAGTATGCAGCATGTGTAGTATAAAATTAAAAACTATTGTGTGGTCAACATTTCTGCAAGTGTTATTTGTGTGCATATATATAAATATATATTAATATATTTGTTTTAAACGCTAAATATATAAACAAAACATTTAAATATACAAATGTTGTGAAATACAAATGTTTTTAAACCAGGCTCTGATATCACTCAGTGATTTTCAATTGACAAAACGATCTCAATTTTTCATATTTAGCAATTGAATTTTCTCATGCTAATCCCAGGTTCTCATTGAAATTACATTATGTTCCACTTCACTTTTGCCTCTAGTTTCTTCTGTAACAAGCAGCAGTCATTTAAGTGTTCTTATTTTCAAAAAGTGTTTATGGGACATTTTGGAACTCTACATGTGTCACAAGGAGTCTAAATTTTTCACATACTCACAACGATGTGGGCGGGGATAGGGGGTAGGTGAAAACAGGGATTTTCTGAGCAGTGGAGCTTCACTTGCAGGACAATACATGATTACTCAAACATGCAGGAATCAACCAGAACTTTGAGTAAATAAAAGATGAGGAAACAATGTTGTAACAAGATTAAATGCTCATTAAAGTTGATTTTGCATAACGTGTCCCATTTAAGACAGTTAAAATCAGGTACAACATGCTCCTTGAAAAACATAATTAAAAAAGTAGATGTTCCAGACAGCGAGGCAGATAACAATACACAGAGAAAAGAAAGAAAAGGCCTCACTGAAAGCATGAAAAAGCGTTTGAGGAAACATTGATCTGACTGTCAGTGGGAATTAAGTGGTATGTTTGTTACTTTTGAGACAACACTCGGGTAAATTACACATATGGGATTGATATTTGAATTTATACCGGATTCTCTTCCTGTAACAGCGCCGACAGTTTATCCTGGCTTGGGACCAACACTGATTTGTGCTTCCTTTTCCTCATGGTCTTGTACAATTTGAACTTCAGAACTGAGTAATAGCTGTAATTTCCTGCAAAATGTAATTAGTGTCAGGCTTCCTCTGCGCCAAGGCTTAACAAATACCATTAGGACATCCACGGTTATTTTTTTTAATGACGACGGTAGCGACATGCCGCACACGGGGGATAATGAAACAGGTCACAGGTGGAATGGTATGACAGAATGTTCTTAAACACATTCTTCCACCGGGCGCCTGAGAGCAGCACATTTCATCACTTCATTAACCGCTGCCTCTGACGCGCGGGGACAGTGAGCCTTTGGGTGCTCCGGCGACAACAGACCAGTGCATTTGAAGGCTATTTTGTGGGAAAACAAAGGCGACAATAGATGGAATTAGTGTAAGTTTTAATAACAGGACCAGATAGGAAGGATAAGAAAATGTTGTGGTACTTCGGCGTTAGGGCTGGGCGATATTTTCTTGGGGCCAGATCATAAACCTGTAATAAAGCTGCACGATTTAGGAAAAATATCTCATTGTGATTTTTCTGACCAGTGCGATTAGATTTATGTTTTGATAAGAGGATTCTGTTCAAATTCACATTTTAAACACAATTTTGATGCGTCTAGTCACGTTTTTGTCAAGGTTGTGTTTGTCATAGTTCAATGCGTCTTTGTCACTTTTAGTCGCATTTTTTGACGCTTTTAATCGTGTTTTGGTGCATTGGGTCGCGTTTGTTGTTTGTAGGCGCGTTTTTGTTGCTTTTTAACACATTTTTATAGCTTTTTGTCGCAGCTTTGTTGCTTTGTTTTGTACAAATCCTAATTACAGTGTTAGCAGTTTTTATTCAAATCAAAGCAAGACATTTTGTTGTTTGGAGAAGAAATTGATGAACTTCAAACGCTGCAGCCTTTGCGATTTGTTAATTGCATCCATTAAAATTGCGATTTTTTGTCAGTTTGGTTTAATTGTGCAGCTCTGGCCTTTAAGAGTTAAATAAAGTCATCTGCTCAGAGGCTTCAGAGGCTAAACAACAGGAGAAAAAGTGTGTTTAAACAGACAGCTGCATTAAAGAGACAAACAGTCAATCACAATACAACCATTTCACAAAAAGATTGTCACAGGGACGAGCTCATCATTCCATTTTTATCACCGTATTGCCCAGCCCTAATTGGCATTTGAGAGTATTAGGCGGTGGGCCGACAGTCTCTTTGCTTTCTTTAGTGAAAACAAAGGTCTCCATCGAGGGAGAATTCAACATATATATATATATATAGTACAATACAATATATTTTTCTCTGTGTGATTCACCACCCCAGATTCTTGCACGTTTACACAAAATTCACACATTTATCTCCTCCAAGTTTTCAGGCAAACGCCACAGCCATGAACCAGTCGTACGCTTTAGATTCTGACCGAGAACCAATCAGAGAGCAGCAGCGCACAGCGGATCAATCACAACACGAACACAGCCTGAGCACAGCAGCTGCACATTTCCATATAATGAAGATGGTGAACATTTTTTGCAAGGCGTAATCTTCTGCCACAATATGGATGTAAAAGTAGAGTTAAGTAACATTTTTCCCTTATTAAACGTCTTCATAAGTCCGTGCGGTGGTTGCAAATGTACTTTTGGGGCGTTTGAAGCCCCCGTCGTTACCCCCTGCTGTCTCTGCACGGAAAAACAGTCTTTCCTGACACCGACCCGAAGACGACTCTCCTGAAAAACCCTGGCTCTTTTTTTTTATTTTGTATGTGATTGTACTTCCTTCTTTCAATAAAAAGTAAGAGAAAAAAAAAAGCTTTTGGCGTCTTTTCACAACACACAAGAGACCTGCAGGGGGAGCTCTGTCGCAAAAGTTACTTGGTTCTGCTTTAATAGAAAGTTTTCCTAATGCGATTGTGGTGTGACACTACAAAAATGTACACTTTGTTGTTGTTAAAACACAAAAAAACATAGAAGCAACAACTGTATTTCCTAATCGGTTGAAGCAGTTACAGATTAAATGTATCACTTGACCCAAAAGTGTGGTGTTAGAGCCATAATGGGCCTGTATAAAAGAGTGAGTGAGCTTGAATCTGAAACCCCAAAACCTGCTTTTTTATTTGGAGGAAATTAAAGAACTTTTAAAAATGCCACCTTTGCGATTTGCTCATTGTAGGGCTGTATACTTTTAGTCGTTTAATCGATTAGTCGGTCGATGGTATCTTAGTCGACCAAGATGTTAATTAGTCGACTAATCATTTTATTTACACAGAATTATTACAAAATGATTTATACGGCAAAAACGAGAAGATGTGAAGTGATTTATCTGAAGATTTTACAGTCTTAACGTATAAATACACTGTCTCCAAGTACTTTTCTGTATAAATAGTCATTTTATAGTCACACCCCCTTTTAGTCGACTCATAGGTCAATAGGGCTGGCCTTTAGTCGATCAAGAATTTCTTTAGTCGACTACAGCCCTAGCTCATTGCGTCCATTAAAATTGCAATTGCGATTTGATTACGATTACTCTTGCATGAATCTGCAGTCTTTAATCGACCCAGAATGTCTTTAGACGACTACAGCCCTTGCAGTGAGGTTAGCATTCTCATGTTTGTGCGTGAACGAAACACCAGCACAACTCAGCTCGGCAGGATGAGCCTCAGAACGTCGGCAAGTAATTGGTGTCTAACTCGTCAATTTACACCGAATTCATGTTGCGATCAGGCCCGTCGTCGCCGTGTACTGCTGATTCGGAGTGCAGCCTCACTTTGTTTAATGTGTGCGGTGTTGAATGTTTAAAAAGTGTCCATTGTCAAAGCGGAACATGGCAGACGTTCTTTAACTGAATGCAAATGTGGCCTTACAGTCGAAATGAACAACGGTGGAAGTGAGGCATCTGTGTATCTGATAGGACCGGAGCTTCCTCTTTAGGAGCGCAACAGGAAGTACGTCTGTGTGTGTGTGTGTGTGTGTGTGTGTGTGTGTGTGTGTGTGTGTGTGTGTGTGTGCGTGTGTGTGTTCTGCTATAGGCGACCACAGCAGTGCCCACTCTATACAGGACAGCATGTAATGAGGGATAATTATACACCAGACACACACTGTAAAAATGTGTCTGGAGAATGAACTGTACAATTACGCTCAGAAATCTGCAAATCTAATGTTGAAATGTTGACTAAAGTCTACATTGGGAGAACAAAATGTTTTAAACTGCTGGTGTTGTAACATTTGCTGTAAAATCTGATCTTTTAAATACGTTGTGCAGATTGTGTTTTCACTGTAGTTTTAGAGAGATGTTTGAGAGATCTGGATACTTGACTTTAAAATTTGTTTTCGAAATGTTTTTCTTCCTCCAAAATGCAACTCTACAAATTACACATAGTTTCGGAATGAAGTTGTGTTTCATTTCTTTTCACTTTAGCACAAGAACAAAACACAAACTGTCCTGCGGTGTGATGGACTGTTACACTTTTGTTCAAAGAATTTTAGAATGAGTCACTTGTGTCAGAGACAGTTAATAAAGGAAGAGAAAAGAATAACGAAAAGAACAAAAACTACACATTTATCTCTGCTTTTAATCTAAGAAAGAGGAAGTTTAATGCTGTAATCCAAAGTTCTGTGGTGTGACATGAAAAACCACATATGAAAAAAAACCAGTTCAACAAAAACCAGAAGGAGCTCACTTGTCATTTATGCTCCAGGACAAACTCTGGGTTTCAGGGTTTAAGACACAAAATTATTATTTTGCGATGTCAATTTTTTTTCGATTGAACATGCACCCGTTTGATGTCCTGCGGTGTGACAGCTTTATTTCCTAATACAATTCTGATGGTTAGAAGTATCCTTAAAGTCTATATGACGACACATTTCACTAGAATGTAGCCAACATGATTATATTAAGATTTCCTTACACTTGCAGAACTGATTTGTTTGTTGAAATGATTTGTATATTTTGCTCCAAAACACCGCAGGACTGAAAAAGGCGATACACCCTCAAACACATCCATCAACAATTTCAGAACTATTAACAGATTCACTCTTGCTTTGACAGTATTTTGACTAGGGCTGCACAATATATCGCAAAAGTATCGATATCGCAATAATTCATTCATTCATTCATTTTCTACCGCTTATTCCCGTTAGGGGTCGCGGGTGACTGGAGCCTATCCTAGTGACTTTGGGCCTTAGGCGGGGTACACCCTGGACAGTGGCCAACTCGTCGCAGGGCTAACACAGAGACACAGACAAGGACAGACAACCATTCACTCTCACATTCATTCACTAGGGACAATTTAGAGTTGTCAATTAACCTACACAGTCATGTCTTTGGACGGTGGGAGGAGCCAAAGAACCCAGAGAGAACCCACGGTAACACGGGGAGGACATGCAGACTCCACCCAGAGAGATCGTGTGATGTTAGGGTGGTTCGGAATTCGAAACCACGATGTTGGGGTGGTCTGGGATTCGAACCCACGATCTCCTTATTGAGAGGGAGAAGCTCTAGCCGCTCTGCCACCGTGCACCCCTATATACCGCAATAATGTCTAACGGTATCGCAACAAACAAATATATCGCTAAGTCTTCCATCTGATCTGTTCTGTTTTTAAAATTAAAACAAGAGGAAATCATGAATCAAAACTAAATTAACCTCGGTTTTGTATTTGTTGGTTTTTATTTTAATATAGCAGACATTATTGCATCAAAATAGGGCTGCGATATTTAGTAGAATAATCGTGAAGTCAACTATAAACAATAATGTCTGTCGTATTTTGATGATGGTCGTCGTTCTCTGGACTAGGCAGACTCTAAAACACAAACAAGACAGTGACATTATTAGAGAAAAACGGCAAAAAAGAATAATTAATTGTACTCTTTATTCATAAATATTCTCAAACCAGAAGCCTTCATTCACATATTTCAACTTTTATTTGGTTAAAAATGTTAGTTTATTCTAAATCTCAATCTACAATAAAAATAATGTCTGACTAGTTTCAGTCAAAAAGTGTATTTAAATATCGCAATAATATCGATATCGCAGATCTTTATTGCCATATCGCAATAATTTACAATATCGTGCAGCCCTAATTTTGACATCAAAGTTTACACACAACTCTAATCGTTAATACTGCAGGGATTCAAACCCGCGCCGAGAATCAACCCTTCAATTACATCCACTTTTGGCTCGAACAGATTTGGACTGTTGTTGTTAGAGAGTATTCTGCTGTGAATGCTTTTAACAGTGGTGTGCAGGCTGTTATAATAATGAAACAGCAGTGCAGAGACAGGCTCGGTCATCTGCGACAAACTAATGACAGAGGGGGAAATGAAAAATGAATAACTATACAGTCTGTGCACTCATTAGCTACCGCTGTTCTGATTGTCAAGCCGAAATGATTGTTATTATTATGGGCCACATTAACATCTGACACTTGTGAGCGTAAACATTCCAGACAACATTTATAAAGCCAATTACGATTTGACGGATCTTCCGGAGACGTTTGTTGTCAGACATCGGAATTACCTTCTCTCACGTTTGTTCAGAGTTGATAATTAATCCGTTTGCGGCAAAGAGATGGTGAACTGTAGCAATCAACAAAATGTCTTGCTTTGATTTGAATAAAAACTGCTAACACTGTAGTTTGGATTTGTACAAACATGTTCTGAAACAAGCGACGAAAGAGCGACAAAAAGCGATAGAAATGTGTTAAAAGTGACAAAAACACACCTACAAACAACAGACATGACTCAATGCACCAAAACGGGACTAAAAGTGACAAAAACGGGACTAAAAACGGGACTAAAAATGGGACTAAAAACGACAAAGACGTGACTAAGAGTGACAAAGACACACTGAACTATGACAAACACAACTGAACATGACAAAGATGTGACTAAAAGCGGCATAATTGTGTTTCAAATGTGAAATTTGAACAGAATCTTAGTGACTGAAGTGATTTTTGCCACACCCCCTTTAAATCGATTAATCGGTCGATAGGGCAGGTCTTTAGGTGACCAAGCATTTCTTTAGTCGACTACAGCCCTAATTAATACCTCTTGTAAATATAAATTATACACCATTCAGGTAGCTGTTTTGTATAGAAAAGTTGAAAAATCTGTTGAAAATTACAGGAAGTAAACAAATGAATGGCATCACACAAGGGGGACAAAGGTTACGCATTATTTACACAAAAGAAACTACTTTTTTGACCCTTGAAACATTGATTCAACAAAATAATGATGTTTCTTTGTCAAATAAAAAATCTGTGACCCAGTGAACAGAATGGTATTTTGGTTAAATGAGTAGTCCAACCTGTCATAGGCACTTTAACAGACACAAGGGTGATGGGATTAAGTCACACTATTTTCTGGTTTCTTGGTCCCTGCAACATCTGTCATCTGATTGTAAAATCTGTGTTGTCCCAGTACAGATATATGAAAGCAGCTCTGAAAGTTGTGGAAAGCGACATGGACAGATAACCACATCACATTCATTCAATAGGTGCAATTTAGATTTGCCAATTAACCTACACATGCATGTGTTCGGACGGTGGGAGGAAGCCGGGTTAGAACGCACGGTAACACACAGAGAACACGCAAACTCCACCCAGGAAGATCGTGTTATGTCAATCTGGTCCGGGATTCGAACCCAATCCTTCCTTATTGGGAGGCAAGAGCTCTAACCGCTCTGCCACCGTGCACCTCAGACACATTTCATCCCACTTAACACGAGCAATCTGAAGAAGGGACAGGCCCAAAAACACACCAACTTAATGTTAATTGTTTATTATTGAAATCGGTAAAATAATAATGAATAGCCCAAAACGTTGTATGCAATATAAGCCAATAATTCACATTTAAAAGATTTGCTGTGATGGGGATGCCCAATGTGTGCCCCAATGTCAGAATCAGAATCGGTTCATTGCCATTGTTAGTGATCAAAATTCACAAACGTAGGAACTTGTTGAGGAGTTCAAGTATCTCGGGGTCTTGTTCACGAGTGAGGGAAGGATGGAGCGTGAGATTGACAGGCGGATCGGTGCAGCGTCTGCAGTGATGCGGGCGCTGTATCGGACCGTTGTGGTGAAGAGAGAGCTGAGTCGAAAGACAAAGCTCTCAATTTACCGGTCAATCTACGTTCCTACCCTCACCTATGGTCATGAGCTCTGGGTAATGACCGAAAGGACGAGATCGCGGATACAAGCGTCGAAATGAGCTTCCTCCACCGAGCTCCTCTCTATCTCTAAGGGAGCGCCCAGTCACACGGGAGGAGCTCGGAGTAGAGCCGCTGCTCCTCCACATCGAGAGGAGCAGCTGAGGTGGCTCGGGCATCTGTTCCGGAGCCTCCTGGACGCCTCCCTCGGGAGGTGTTCTGGGCATGTCCTACCGGGAAGCGGCCCCGGGGTAGACCCAGGACAGGCTGGAGGGACTATGTCTCTCGGCTGGCCTGGGAACACCTCGGGATCCCCCCGGAGGAGCTGGAGGAAGTGTCTGGGGTGAGGGAAGTCTGGGAGTCCCTGCTTAGACTGCTGCCCCCGCGACCCAGCCCCGAATAAGCGGAAGAAGACGAAGACGAATACAAAGGAACTTGTTTCGGCGTATGTGATAAAAAAAAAATCTTTTTACAGATATTTTTCAGCTAAGCACTATCAACTTTACTGTCAAAGAGGTGTGAGGAAGAAAAAGACTTCTAAGATCTTTATTCTTCTGTGTATTTTTGTGTTTTCACAAAAAGTCAAGAGGTGAAAAAGGGCTGATTCAAAACTTAGGAGAATATAGTATTGACTCGGTGGAGAACTGCGGCAGAAATCTCTTAAAACTCTTTCTGCCTTTAGCCTGTCTGTGGAATTTCTGTCCTCTTCACACCTCAGCTCAAATGTGCTCCGCAGAATAGTAATCTGCTCTCACATTTACGGCAAAGTGGTGGAGAAAGAGAAAAGGAACAGAAACGCAACATCGGTGTCACGAGTCCATCTGGTCAAAAATGGAAATGTACAATAAAATGCGCTCACATATTTGGACAAACGGTGACCAAGTGGGTGGGGAAAAGCAGAGACATAAATAAGTAGTATCAACCACTTAACAACGCGGCTAGTCCAGTATGATTTGAAGGACTCATGTATTTTCCCTATAGCTGTTAGTATTAGCCTGCAAAAAAAACACAAATTATGAATAATCCAGAAAGCGTCAGCTGGTAACGACAACATTTAGGTGAAGTCAAAGCCTCGTTGAAAGTCATTTTTGAGTGTATAAACCGTTTGGTGTTTTAATTTAGATGATAATTAGTGTGTAAAACTGTCATCTGAGCTGAAGGCTAACAAAATTTAAATTGAGATTTCTGAACGGATGCTTCTGATAAGAATACACATTAATAATGACACAAAACATCCTTTTTTACATGTTATAAGTGGAGACCAGATAAATTACATAAATATCATGAAAGAAACATTGAATATGGGGATTTGCCTCTTTGTTTGGGAGTGTTCAACGTAACTCTGGGTAGCGTCGGCAAGCCGTAAGTCTCAGCACGGGTCTATGAATATCTATGGATGTATAAAGGTTATCAGCTAAAAGTATCAGTGATGTGTTGGTGGTTATGGTTAAAGACATGATTCAATACAAACAGGCTCCAAATGTAAAAAGTTCAACATAATATCTAACTTTAATGCTCCCAACGTGTTAAAAAATGTTTGAAAATGCAGAAATTGGCCCTTTTTGCTCATGATTATGCAGGGATTGCTTATTAAAGTGAATTTTATTCATTAAAGTACAAAATTCTACATTATGTTCAATTGATTTGTGTCATCACATTCACCGGACAAACATGGCGGCGCGCTGTCTGTAGCGTAGCAACTGTAGAGAGCCTGCAATTTCGCGTCTATGAATGTCTATCGGGAAAAGAGCTGGATTAAACAGAGATCAGATCAGTTTGTCGTTGTTTTTTTTTTTAAAGTTGTTTATCGCTGCATCACTGCTGAATCAAACTGAATAGAGTCATAATTTACTCTCAAAACTCATTCCAAGTCTTATCCTTTCTTCTGTGATCTACATGAATCCCTTTAATCCAAATAAAATAATTAGTCGACTAAGGCAAATGTTGGTTGACTAATCACCATCACCGAATTAATTGTCAATTATTAATGATTTTTAACCAGAATAATAGTCTTGCCAGGGTAATAGCCTTGAGGGATTGCCATGGGTGCCTTGAAAAAACTTCAAGCATGGATTTAATGGAATAACTTACCGTTTTAGAGTGTCCTGAGAAAACCTCTTATTGAATGAAAGAACAACCATTGACTCAGGGGCATTTAGAAAAAAAGCAAATATTTTCAAAGGAGTGATTTGATTTTTTTTTTTGTATTCTAACTTCTCATGACACTACTTTTAGATTGAAAATGACTTTCCGATGGCAATGAAAATGTATTGGTTTCAAAAACAGTGTCCAGACGACTACCTGAAACAAGTTCTTTCATGGACCACTCATGGACAAAGGGAAGAGGAATTTAATAAACTCATTTTTTTGGTGTGCCGTGGAATATTTTCTACTATTCTGCAGTAACTCAAAAAAGGTTGAAAAAGACTAGACTAAACGACTAAATGCTGACAGCCTATGCTATGAATAAATTCTTTCAACTGGGATTGTGAGACTATAGAGAACTTTGCCTTAGGCCCAAGGTTACTGGAACACAAGAAAAAACAAAAGAGGAGGATTGTTCACTGGTGTCGTATGTATTTTATAAACGATAACGGTCTGCGTAAAGCGTGTTATTGTGTAAGGTCATCTGAACTCCGTGCAATATCCCCGTGTCCTTGAGAAGCGCAGTGACTCCGCGGGGCAGAGCGGGCAGACGTGAACATTCATTTCATCGACTCAACATGGATTATGAGTGTGTCTAATGGAACATTTACTGCGGTGCGGGGGCTGCGGAGGGCCACTCCAGTGATTCTAGCCTTCTGTACGAGTCCTTATCTGTCAAATCAGAGCCCATCTGTGCAGCCAGGCCTGAAACATTCTCCAAATCCCCAGGGATCTGTCCAACAAAGGGCCTTTAAGAAGTCATTTTCCTGTTACTCCGCGTTGTTTGAAAAAGATGGAATGGTTTGTTGATTTGAGGGTTAAACTGTGTATACTGATAGGCTCTTAAGAGGCCTCATGTATCAGAATCAGAATCAGAATCAGAAATTGTTTATTGCCATTGTCAGTGAAATTCACAAACGTAGGAACTTGCTTCGGCGTAGGTGCAACATAAAGCAAAGGATAAAATATAAAAAATATATAAAAAGGCATGCATAAAATTAAGAATAAAATAGACTAAGATAGACTATATACAGAATGTACAGTTGGCAGATAGTGCAATGTGCAAATGAGTAGTGCAAATAGATTGTTCTTAAATAGTATTATTGTTGAAGTGACAGGTGTTACAAAGTGTTCATGAGTCCAACGGCAGAGGGAAAGAAACTGTTCTTGTGGCGGGAGGTTCTGGTCCGGATGGACCGTAGCCTCCTGCCCGAGGGGAGTGGCTCAAATAGTATGTAGTTCACGACAGACAAACAATCTTTTATTGATAGCTACAGCAAGTGTCCTACATACGGAAGGGTAATACTTCAAAATGTAGATAATGTTGTGAATGTTGTTTTGAAGATATGCATAATTTAAACATTGAATATATTGTTTTTAGCAGGCCTATTCTACTTCACGTTAGGTCTTCCAAATTATCTTTTAGTTCCAGGTTGTAGAGAATAGACATTCTCAACAAAAAAGAATGGTACTTTCTTGTGTTAAACATTAATCATAGTTGTTTATCAAGGTCAAAATTATTCTAAAACTGCTCACAAAAGGTCACATTTTGACCTAATAATGTGATTATTTTTTAAACTATTGATACTTGGTCAAATGAGCATCAAGTTTCGACACTAGTTTTAGTATCGATTAGTATCTGATTTTCAATACTTCAGTATTGGATTGGAAATGTTGTAGATGCAATGTTGGGAAAGTATTTTGTATTTGCTTCTTCCACAAAAAATATTATGCAGTAGTTATTTTATCATTATTGAAACAGGTCATGCATCAGGCGTCATGCACTTTAGCTCAGTGTTTTTCAACCTTTTGTTGAGTTACGGCACACTTTATTGGTTTAAAATATTCCGCAGCACACCAAAAATGAGTTGGTTTAATCCCTCCTCCCTCTGTCCATGAGTGGGCCATTGACGAACTTGTTTCAAAGGTAGTTGTCTGGACACTATTTTTTAAATCAAGACATTTTCACTGACATCTGGAAGTTATTTTCAATCTAAAGGTAGCAGCATTAGAAGTTAGAATACTAAATTATTACCAAATCACTCCTTTGACAATATTTGCTACATTTTACAGTCTTCTGCTTTTTATGTAAATGACAAATTCAAAGTCTGGTTCTTTGAATTTGGCAATGGCTGTTTTGTTTTGTTTTATTCAATAAGAGGTTTTGTCAGGATACTCCAAAATGGTAAATTATTCCATTAAATCCGTGATGCGGGATTCCGGACACTCACAGGCACACCTGGCAATCCCGCGAGGCACACTACTGGTCCCCGGCGTGCTGGTTGAAAATCAAGGCTTTAGCCAATCAGGGATGTGCATGGTTTGTCTGTATTACAACAAACATGTCAGTGTTTGAGCAAAAAGAAAGGGAAAAAACACTGATACTTCTGTAAGATTAGTGAGTGAAGAACTACACTTTGTTAAAGCTGGGGTACCCAACTTTTTGTTGTTGTAAATGAGTACATTCTGTGTAGCATCTTGTAAAAACAGCACTTTGTGACAAAATGAGACCACAGCGTGTTGTTTGTGGCTCATAATAAAGCAGTTCATTTCTCACCAAGGGCCAAAAGCAGCACTCTGATTGGCTGCACTTGGGCGGACCAGCCCAGTTTCACTTTGCCATCTGAAAAAGGCTGTTCTAAGGCCATGCATGCACCTTGACATGAATGTATGTGAATATTAACGACGGCAAAGGGTTTGTGAGATCGAGGAATGAATTTGATTTAAATAGCTAATTCTGGTTCCGCTGTGTAAAAATCAGGTTCCTCAGCTTTAATCTGGGAGAAGTTTGATTTTGTAAACGATAAATGACCAGTGAGCTACTCTTTTTCCAACATTTAACTGACTTTGGCCTGAGATTCAGCAGAACTAGTCTGGATCCCAAGCAAGAGAATTTGCCCTTTAATTAGAGAAGTCCCAGAGTACGCTTCTTCTTTAAACAACTTAGACTGTAAGATGAGATGCTCCTATTTAACGAACCGCAATCGTTTAAAATGTAGATGCATATATGAAACCATTGTTATAATCATTGCTTTGACATTCATGTAACAAGATATCCTCCTCATCAGCCATCATATTTACATTCATAACCATATCTAAGCGGTTGTTATAGAAACCGGAGCCTTCATCAGCTCCGATCTGTATTATTAGCTCAGTCATCAGCACAAATTAACCACCTGCTATTCCAAAACTGTCGCTTAGCAGAATTTCTATTATTAGTCCCAAGCCTGCGTAGTATTTCGGTAACATTGTTATTTTATTCATCTCACAAATCACAGGTGCTGTACAGATTCTTCGTGCTCGGTGGGTGAATGCATTAAGGCGTTTTCCGCGAACATGAGATGAATCGATAATGAAAGTAATCAGCAGAAAACCTGTAGGTGCAACAGAAAGTCTAATTAGATCAAAGAGTGGAATGTAAGCGAGAAAGGGCCCCTGCGACGTGCGAGTTTATCTGAGATCAGTATATTTCTTGAATAAGTGGGAGAAATAGATAGATCTGAAAGGCATTTATAAACCCACTACTATGCAAATGATGATGTTGTTTCCTAATCAAAAATGTACCTGGAGTTGTTTTGTTAAATTTGCCCCAAGTCTGAGCACCTTCAACACGAAATACAGGGCTCTTCGAAATGGTAATTTGAGTTGGTGCAAATCGCAAAAGATGCAATTACTTAGTACGACGGAGTATAAGGGCCAACTGAAAAAAAAAAAGCGGACATTACGAGAATAAACTCGTAACATTTCGACATTAAACTCGTAATTGTATGACTTTTTCTGGCTTCGACTTTATTCTCATACATTTACGAGATTAAAAGTCGTAATATTACGAGAATAAAGTCGTAATATTACGACTTTAATCTCTTAATATTACGAGATTAAAAGTCGTAATATTACGAGAATAAAGTCGTAATATTACTAGATTAAAAGTCGTAATATTACGACTTTTAATCTCGTAATATTACGAAAAGAAGCTATTTCTTCCAAATCTGTTTGGTTCTTCCGACGAAACAAACCCAAACGTCTGCATTGTCGCTTCAAAGTCCTTAAACTAATGATAATGTGGTGATGCTGTGCTAAAAGACACAGTATTTCTTCGTGTGTAAACCCTAGTTCAAAGTATAACCGCACAAAATGCTCCATATCTCCATAACACAGGTACTGGCTTCATACACATTTTCGACTGTATTCTCGTAATATTACGACTTTTAATCTCGTAATATTACAATTTTTAATCTCGTAATATTATGACTTTATTCTCGTAAATGTATGAGAATAAAGTCGAATCCAGAAAAAGTCATACAATTACGAGTTTAATGTCGAAAGTTTATTCTCGTAATGTCCGCATTTTTATTTTTTTCCCCCAAATGGCCCTTATACTCCGTCGTAACTTAGAGTTGATGTTAGGGCTGAACAATTTGGGGAAAATATCTAGTTGTGATTTTTTATGTCAAGATTTCCGATTGGGATTAGATTATAATTCTGTTTTCTGAGTTTTTAAACCTTTTAAACAAGTCCAGGAGAATTGACAAAAGAAATATTCCTCTGAACTGACAAACTACTAGAGGAATCACTTGTATCTCAGAACATGTTTGTACAGATCTAAACTACAGGGTTAGCAGCTTTTCTATGCAGAATAACTTCGAGCTCAGACTGCAAGAATTCCAAATCATTAAAAGTAACGACAGACCGCACACCGAGCACTGAGATGGCGCCGGTGGAGGTGCTGCTGGACACCTCAGCCCCACGCGGGCTTCTTTCTTATATAAATGCTTAGATACTGTGTTAGTGCTTGGTGTTGCAAGTGCACAATCAAAGCCTATGACCGCAACAGCGCCGCAGAGCTCCGAGCTTCATGCAAGAACATAAACCGCAGTCAGAGCTGTGCCGAGTGCAGTGTGAGCGAGGCGGAAGGCAGTATATGTTAAAGTCTAGTCCAATATTGCAGCCTTTATGATTTGCGTTAGAAGTGTGTTATTTGGGAAAAATATTTAATTATGATTTTTCTGACCAGTCTTGTGATTGCAACAGGATTCTGGTCAAAGTTCACATTTGAAACACAACAGGGTTAGTATTTTAATGCAGAATAAAAAATTGCAGCTTTCACCATTTACTAATTGCGTCCATTCAAAACGTGATTTTGATTAGATTGCAATTAATCTTGGAGCCCAATAAAATGTCCTCAAAAATATCCCGTCTTCGCATTGCACCTGTAGCTTAAACCTTTACAAACATGTTCTGTAATTTATGGGATCCCTATATTAGTTAAATCAACTCACATTTCAGTCTTCTGTCAAATGTTAATGCTCCTGATGTTGTGTAAACTGCGCAATCTGGCCAGAATACTACTTTTTAAACATTTCCCCTAAACCATGCAGCTCTACAGCTCATCATTCCTGTCAGAGCTGCAGTGGCCTCAGTCTGACAGGCTCTGACAGCAGCAGATCAGATAACATAATGTGTGGTTTAGAGTAAACAGTAATGCTAACCACCAAGCAAAGAGCCGCTAATGTTACACAGGTGAAGGATGGACTGTCTTTAAACATCACGGAGAGCACTGCACAGCAGTCTCACACTGTCAATGATTCGTTGCAATGTTTGTTGGCATGATCATTTAGTCATTTAGTGCTCATTGTATCCTGAACAAATCAAGAAACCCATTTGACAGCAGCAAGGGAAGCCATGACAGAGATCGCAGCAAATTGGTATATTCTAGACAGCTTAAACAGTGGCTGGGGAGGTTGTGGAGGCATCAAGCAGAGAAAACATCTAAGGAGAAACTAAAACTGGACAGTCCAACGCATTATTAAAAACTGGAAGGATAGAGGGAAACCATCATCTTTGAGGAAGACTTGTGGTCGGAAAAAAAATCCTATGATAGTAATTGGTGATCACTTACACCTGGAGAAAAACAACTGTACAACTCAGTCCTGTGTTTAATAGTGAAAGTAACAGTATTTCCAGAAGAACAAAGTGAAGGAACTCAAGGGATTGAGACTGAAAAGTTGTGCAGACTTAAGAAACCCAGAAAATAAGTGAGGCTACTCGCAAAAAGCTTTGATTTGCTTGGGAGCATAAAGATCGGACTCTGGAGTGTAAAGACTGTACTCTGGAGCGTAAAGACTGGACTGTGGAGCGCAAAGACTGGACTGTGGAGCGTAAAGACTGGATTCTGGAGCATAAAACTGGACTGTGGAGCGTAAAGACTGGACTCTGGAGTGTAAAGACTGCACTCGGGAGCATAAAGACTGGACTCTGGAGCGTAAAGACTGGACTGTGGAGCGCAAAGACTGGACTGTGGAGCGTAAAGACTGGATTCTGGAGCATAAAGACTGGACTGTGGAGCATAAAGACTGGACTGTGGAGCGTAAAGACTGCACTCGGGAGCATAAAGACTGGACTCTGGAGTGTAAAGACTGGACTCTGGAGTGTAAAGACTGGACTCTGGAGTGTAAAGACTGGACTCTGGAGTGTAAAGACTGGACTCTGGAGTGTAAAGACTGGACTCTGGAGTGTAAAGACTGGACTGTGGAGCGTAAAGACTGGATTCTGGAGCATAAAGACTGGACTGTGGAGCATAAAGACTGGACTGTGGAGCGCAAAGACTGGACTGTGGAGCGTAAAGACTGGATTCTGGAGCATAAAGACTGGACTGTGGAGCATAAAGACTGGACTGTGGAGCGTAAAGACTGCACTCGGGAGCATAAAGACTGGACTCTGGAGTGTAAAGACTGGACTCTGGAGTGTAAAGACTGGACTCTGGAGTGTAAAGACTGGACTCTGGAGTGTAAAGACTGGACTCTGGAGTGTAAAGACTGCACTCGGGAGCATAAAGACTGCACTCGGGAGGAATGGAAGAAGGTGATCCGGAGTCCGGGTTTTCCCTGTTCCAGATCTGAATCCCGTTGAGAATTTCTGGAATGTGCTGGAGAAGGCTTTGTGTAGTGTGCAATGCAAACACTGGAATTAAATGAATCTTTTTACATTGTAGAAGCTTACTGAAATCTTCAGCCATGCTCCACTCCCCTAGCTTTCCTCCCTTCTCTGTTCTAAACGCGGGCACTCTGCACACGATCACCGTTCATAAATGTGCTCATTGGTTTTACAGCAGAGCCCCTTGTTACGATCTTGTGGAGCCAAGTGCACAGGGCAGCTCCGGTTTTATGCAGCGATAATGTAGCCTAATCTATTGGCATCACTCTCGGACATTACACTTGGCTTTCCATTAACACCAGTGCATAGCAGGACAGCATAGACTAAAGTGGCGACTGGTGATACATTTTGAGGGGTGCAATAATTGTGTTAATGTTTTTTGGATTATTTATTCACACAGAAACACACAGAACACCAAAACAGATGCCTGCAGTTGCTGTTTTTATGGCTTTGACTAAAAAAACTGAAGCCATTGTGTTGAAAGACGCAAATCTCTTTATTGAAAGTGACCCGTACAAACCATTGGGGGATAACAGTAGTGCAGTTGTGCAGTAGTTTAATGTGGTATGGATGAGAGGGCACACAGCCAGGCTCCAGCCTCAGTGTCAAGTACAATAATGGAATCTGATTAAATCCTTATCAGCGCCGACTGTTTGCAGAGCTCCACTTGTTTAAACAAATCTTTATTCCACTCCTGTCTGTCCATTGAGTCCATTGCAACCTCATTTAAAAGCATTACGGTTTTGAAATAACATATTTTCCCTTGTGTTTCCCTGTTTCTTCTCATTTGTAGACTTTGTTCTAGTAGAAATAGAGCTGACAAGGAAAGCAGAGAGTCAAAAGGCATGTTTACAATGGTTCACTTTGGAGTGGATTCAACGAGGGACCACTCGGGCTTTTTCTGTTTATGGCGGAATGTGGAGTGAGCAGCTGACGTCATTGAAATATTACTAATGTTGCTTCATAAAGAAAAGCTTCATCAAATACCTGAAATACACCTTTTCTTCATGCAGCTGATCTCAGTGATTCACAAAAACACGTTTAGAAATAACACGTTTCTGGCGCAGTGAAACGTGGATAAAGCTAAAGTAAACACGGCTTCACGTTTCCGTCAGCTTTTTCTGTACTTATTTCACTTCTCTGCGCATAATGCATCTGACATAATCCAAACCCAACAATTTTATCATATTTACAGTCTTGAAGCGCGAGAAAGCACAGAAAGCAGCAGATGCTAACAAGTGCTAGCTTTATTTTAAGTTATTGTCACTGGAAATATGCCGGTTTTTGACAAGATCAAGTCAGTGTTTGGTGAGGAATGATTATTTTGTCTTTATATTGGCTTGTTGCAGTTTTGTATTCTCTCTTGTTCTCTCTTGTCCAATCATCTCACTCTAAACCGGTCCATGGTCTAATGTAAGTCAGCTCGCACTGGGAGATAGTACCTCTCGCTGCCCCCTTCGGACCCCTCAAACGGGGCGGCACGTTCACATTTATGCACTGGAAACACCTCGCCCCTATGGAAACGAGCTGTAAGTGAACCGTACCGGTGCTCTAAAATGAACCGGTCAGAGAGAATCAGGGACATGTAATAATACAGCCTGCTAATTCTTCCCTGTCTATCACTAAGAGATGTAACTGAACAAAGAAGCTCCTGGTGGACCTTTGGGAGGTTTTCAGAGCGGAGAAGCCTGAATGAGCCAATATGTGACTCCTCTTTATGACTTTGATGTATTGCATGTGTCATAACTGCAACAGCTGCTGAGAGAAGAGGAATGAGAAAACTGAAGAGAGACTGAAGAGCAGAGAGTCACGTATAATGACTGTGTCTATGAGCTTGGCAAAAGAACTCCACACTATGGCTACGGTTAAAAATATGAGGCAGTTTTCACAATCCAGTTATTCTCTCAATCATAACAAGACCTAAACTAAGGCTTGATCAATATGGATTTTTTGAATGCCAATATACTGAAGAGGGTTAATCGACCAATGTTTATTTTGTTTGTTTTTAATTGTGTTCTTTAGCATGAACAAATACTATACACGGCACATGGTATTTTGGTGTTTTTTTTTGGTTCATTAAAACGCACGTTAAAGCTGAGGTACCTAATTTTCACACAGCTAAACCATAAGTAGATATTTAAATGTGTCCATATGCAACCACCACGCGGTCTTACATAGACATTTAATAAGGTAAAAATGTTACCGAGTTCTATTTTAACGCAGGATAATGCCAGTGAACCCTTTTCTAAGAACCATATCATGAAGAAAA
Source organism: Rhinogobius similis (assembly GCA_019453435.1). Taxonomy (NCBI): domain Eukaryota; kingdom Metazoa; phylum Chordata; class Actinopteri; order Gobiiformes; family Gobiidae; genus Rhinogobius; species Rhinogobius similis. Next base: position 33,213,649 of record CM033635.1, on the reverse strand, counting down.
CATGAGCTGCAATAAATAAATAGCACAATAGAACCAATGAGTGTTTAGTCTGAGTCAATACTGAGTCATTGAAGTAACTTATTAGACTCTCTACAGCTAAAATCTTGTCGTGCTACAAAAGAATAAGGAAAAAAATTCTCCACAAATCCACGATAAATATTAAGCCCAAATTACAATGTTCCAGCTTTTGTATATTGAACAAGAGGTCGATACAGTAATTATCGTGACAGGCAAGTTCAGTCTCAGTTCACAATTATCAAACTGAATGAACCTCTCAGCAGAAAACCTTGAGGAAAAAGTCTCTTGCATTTTGATTATTAACGCGCATGACATGTTCTGCTCTATTTCTCTCAGTGGAAAAGAACCGACACAACTTTTATGGATTCGTGACAAATTACACATTTTATTCAAGGTTGAACGAGGGTGTGTGTCGACAGTTTCAATGAATGTCTCTTGGCACAATTTGCACTCAGAAATATAAAGCGTATTTCCTTCCTCAAGTTATATGATTTTCTCTCTCCGGGCTATCATCTATTCTGAGCTGTGTTTTAATCCTTGGTGGGAGCGGGACGGCGTCTGAGCCAAAATAAACTAAAGCGCAGTATGGTAATGAAGAGCGTGTCATACTTTCTCGGCTATTGTGAATCACTTTGGACACCGCCGCAGCTTACAGTTTTACAAGATATTTTAGAAGCTGAAAAATACAGCGTTTAAATTTGTGTGGCGTTTTGGGACGATAAAAATAAACAGGCAGGATTTATGGTGTAAATAAGGCGCTGTGTTGTAAGATTTAGACCGCTGGTGTTGAGCGCGAGGTTTCTCTTTCGCGTTTTCTTTTCTCAGACCGCGTGGATCTGTAGATTTTGTGCGTCAGCCAAGTGTTTTCGCTGTTCTCAAGACTGCTATAATTGACTGGCAGCCTTTCAAAATGTACTTTTCAAATCCCGGCAATTGATATTTTCATCGCTTTGCCTCATCTACACAAAACAGTACGAGCGTCTATTCAACTCGTAGAAGTTTTCATCTCAGCAGCTACTGTTTTAATGTCTTTAATGTTGTTTGTTTAACGTTGGAGGACTAAAAAGATAAAACAAGACCTATTTTGAAGGACACATACTGTATTATGCATTCCTTGTATTGTTATTGTCCTTTTAACTTGCTCTTGAGTTCTTTTACTTTAGTATTTCAGAAGTTACAATTATGTCTCTATAAATGCAGACATTACTTTGTGTCAGTCAGGCGTTCCCTCAACAGGAATTCAGTTAGAGATTCTTCTACTGGAAACAAATGACAAACGAATTCCATAGGGAGATACACAAACCTTGCTTGTAAAGAATGCAATTTGACGGCAGAAATGCTCAGTCTGGACTTAAAAATAGCACAGAAGAAGAGGACTTACTAAACAGGAGTCATCAGACAAGTGTGAATGAAGCTAAATGCAACTCCAGGGAGGTTTTTGGTAAGGAACAGTGTTACAACATATCACCTTATTTATAATCCCCATATAGTATTTAGGAGTTTACAACATTACTCTATATCTTTTATCTGCTCTTTTTGTAGTATTATTCACTGTAAAGGACATACTGGATATTAAAATTTTGCATTTCTTCAAAGCAACATGAACAATATTATCTAAAATCCAATATATTGTTCACCGCTGAAGAAAAGTAGGGCCGTCACTAACGATTATTTCAGTAGTCAGCTGTCATTACTAGTCATTATTTTTTCGATTAGTCGACTAGTCAAACAATTATTTCTATTATAGGTTGAAATATAGTGATGGAAGGCTTCTAGATAGACAATATTTATGAATAAAGTTTATTATTGATGAAAACCAGCAATAATCTCTTCGTTTTTGACATTTTGATATATTCATGTCATGGTCTTTGTTATAAAAGGTATTTTGACATATGTTTAAGAGTCTGCACAGTTAAATTAACGATTAGTCGATCAATCTTTCAATTATATCATTTTTATACATCTTTATAGTCCATTATATTTATAGTCTACAAGCCTTAATTAGTCGATTAATCGTTGCAGCCCTCGTTAAAAGTTGATCGAATTTGCGATTTGGCTAAATTTGACACACTTTTTGTCTAACTCGTCTTTTTTCAACTAGATTCAAATACAATAATTCCATAAATTCAATAGGATCTCCACTAAAATCTGCTGGTAATATTCAGTCTTGGTGAATCCCTTGCCGTCCCTTACAACACGTGAGCAAACTTCTGCAGTGTTGAGCGCTCTCCAACAACTTTCCCTAATTAAATTCCGCCCATGCTGTTGTCCGTGCCCACAGCGGGGTCACAGCACAAGGACGCTCCATCCTCCACGTGGCCTAATGTGCAGGAGCAGCGCTGTGTTAAGCCTGCTGTTCTGTTAATGGCTCTCTCGCCTTGACACTTCTGGGTCTGGTAACATGAGCTGCCCATTCTGACCCGAGATAAACCCGTGACATCATGAACCGACGGCTGCACGGCTCAAGTCTCACGTCTGCGCCACATTCAACAGTGAACCTGCAGAAATACCAAGAGGAAAATTAAGGGCATTTATCCAAAATCTACTCTTAATCTTGCTGCTCCAGGATTTAAACACAACAGAAATGTGTTGATTACACTTTACGCCTGCCACAACAACTATATCAACCTATTAGGGCTGCAATTAACGCAAATTTTAGCAGTCCACTAGTCAGCATTTTTATAAATACAAATTATAACCAAATAAAAGTTGAAATATGGTGACTGAAGCAGGGCTGCAACAAGTTAATCGATTAATCGCAAGTAATTGATTATAGTAATAGTTGTCAACTAATTAAGTAATCAAATGATCGTTTACTGGTCTATGCACAGACTCCAAAATATGCCATGACATGATAAAAGAAGTTTTATTAGACTCTCAAAATAACACAAATGTGTAAATGTTGTGTTTTTGATGAAAACACTTTCATCTGTAAATATTCTTCACCAGGACGTCCTCAAACAGCTTCACTTCAGCTTTAAGTAAAATTACTAAAAATCTTACATTTACAGGCCTTTCGCATTCTTAACAACTAATCAAAGGAATAAGTGCTAGACTAATCGATTACCAAAATAATTGTTAGTTACAGCCCTAGACTGAAGGCTTCTAGAAAAACTTTTAAGTATACATTAATTAAAATCGTTTAACATTTTGATTTTAAAACCCCACTGTCATAAAAGATCTTTTCGTATGAGTTTTGCAGTCTGAATAGTCCAGAGAACAGATATGATTACAAAAATATGACCACACTTATTTTTTATAGTCAATTGGTCACAATAATTCAAGTAATCGTTGAAGCCTTACTTAACTTATTGTTCAATAAATGAAAGCTGGGGGTTCAATACTTTTTATTAGCAACATTTTTGTAGTTCTTTAACATTTGAGCTGTATAAGGTAAAATAATTAACATTTACATTATAATGATACTAAGACTTTCATTCTACTGTTTATTTATTGCAGCTCATGATTTTATAAGATATTAATGAACTGTTTTATGGTGTCAAAAAGGAACAACTCAAATCTGACATTTCTGGAATAAGATAGATTGATCCACAGAGGGAAATTAAAATGCCATGGACAAAATACATAATACACGATGGACAAAAATTAAACAGAAGTACGAAGTACAGACAACGCACAAAGACAATATACAACAGTTTCAGATAAAGTGTTTGTTATAAAAATGCACAGCTGTGGGTTCAGTACAAAAGAGTTTCTGAGAGGTTCAGTAGAACAACGGGGCATCACCATTCGCCCACTGAAGGAGCTTTTAAGTTCCATTTCAAAAACTCTGGAGACCATGGTCCGAAAGAGAGAGAAACGTTTAGAGTTTTGTCCACATTCTAGTGTCCGTAACAATGTCCACTGGGTTCAAATTCACAGCCACCACTGAACCACCCTTTTTAATCAGCTTCTTAATTAGATTTTTGTCCTCCATAAGTGATGCTTCCACCCCGACACAGTACAGCGTAAAACAACACACTGGCTACAATGCCCTGGTAGAACCCATTCAAGAGTCTCCTGCTCACGTCAAAGGAGGCAAGGAGCAAATGTGAATAGAGAAACATGCTCACAGGACAATAAACTGGGACGAGGGGGCTTTTTACTCTCTCGCACCTGAAATACTGTTCTGAAGAAGTGGAACTGCAAATGGCGCTGTCGTCCTGCCTCTGCCAGTGGAAAGACAGACCCGAAACCTGTGTGAATCAGCTGACAAGACACATCACTGCAACATGACGTGACAGACTGCAAAGAAGCAGGCAAAGCTGTCAAGAATGAAAAACAAATATATATTATAAAGAACCTTTAAAATACAAAAAAAATAACCTGAATATTGTCTTACAGGCCAGAGCGGAACGATTTGGGAAAATGTTACTGATAAGTATTCTACTTAAAGTTCACCTTTTAAAAGCATCCAAGAGAACTGACAAAAAGACTGAAATATGATCTGACAAATTATGTATTTCAGACATGGATAAGTACAGATAACTACAGGGTTAGCAGTTTTTAAGCAGAATAAGACAGGATATTTTGTCGTTTTTGGAGAAAATGATGCTACTTAAAAAAAACTGCAGTCTTTGGGATTTGCTAATTCGTTCGTTCAAATTTTTATTAAATTGCGATGAATCTTGCCACCCTAGTGCGCTTCACCAATCCATGCCTGTAAGATTATTGTTAGGGGTGGGATATATTTACCAAAATCTTGATGGTTTTTTTTGGAATATCCCTATAACGATAGTCAATATTATGTTCCTCTGACAAAAATGTGCTAAAACATGCCTTTAAACATAATAGTTGATGTTTAATTATTTGGACAAATGTGAAGTGTCTGTAAAATGAATCATAAAAGTGCAGAAATACCACCATATATCCTTATCTATAATCCGCTCTTCTTGCATTTTTGTTGCACATCTTCTAAACGTTGATATATTGCCCCTCTATTTTGAGCAATTAAAATATTACAGAACAATAAAACACGTTGCCAGTCTTTCATTCCTGCTTATCTGTCCATACCAAAACGACTTCATGTACAGTAATATTTGTCCAGCCGCTGCAATACAAATCTTGCATATTCATCACAAACCCTATTGTTTTATTATTGCTCTGACAGGTAAACATAAAAATAACGAATTGCCGTTTGCGCCAGCTTGGACGACGCGCCTCTTTCTGCTGACTACATACTGTATTACCGCGTGGCCCCGCTTAGCTCAGCACCCGTCCTCCGCCTTTGATAAAAACGAGCCCTCTCTTCGCGCGCTAACCGTCGACGAGCGCCGCCGTGCTAACACCTGATAACCGCCGATCACTCCGCGTCTGCCGGGCTGCTGTTTCTTACGGGATCAACCGGCGATCCTCGACGAGCGTCCTCGTCTGCTACATCCAAGGCCCGTCTGGATGAGGGAGTAGAAAGGGAGAGAGAGTGAGGGGGAAGAGAGGGAAGAGGATGTAGACGCAGGGTCGATCCCCCTCGGAATCCGTGCATTGTTTCCCTTCGGTCTGTGGGGGATTCTTATCAAAACGCTGCCAGGGCCGTCATGAAAGGATATGGTAATTATGGACGAGACACACACGCGCGCACACAGGCACACACACAAGCACAAAGCAGGCAGGAAGAGAGAGAAAAAGAGAGCGAGAGAAGGCTAATGTAATGTGTCTGCTGAAGGGGGCTATTTACATACCCTTCCTCACTGCTTGTCACATTCAATTAATTACGCCCTGGCACGGTGACAACAATGATTAAAAGGAATGATGCAAAAATATTTCTTCTAAGAGCTTTTAAAAGACGAGCCAAGTGTAATCTGTAATCGTTCTTTTTTTTCTTTTTAATCAAGGTGTATTTGAATTCTTTGTCAGGTAGTGATTACAAACCGCGGATGTGTTAGAACAGAGTAAAAACCGTTTAGTTCAAGGACAAGACGGCAGAAAAGGATATACATCAATGCATAAACTACAGTAAAACAATGATAAGTGACGACAATATTCAAATGTAACTTTAGCCGGCAAAACTTTAAGGGGCTACACCTGATTGTTTTCATGTGATAAAGTAAAAGCTGCTTTGTTCCAGTGCAGATTTATGGTAAAAACGGCTCTTAGGATGAGAATGAGACCGATGTGTGCTGTCTGCGTTTTATTCTCAGCAAAGCAAGAAGTGCGCTGTTAGCATGCTAATGTTTGTTAGCTTTAGCGTGAAGTAATCTCTGCTCTGGGCTATGAAAGTTGTGATAAGTGCGTGCGCGTATTATCGTATATGCAATAATATGAGGGACAGTCGCAAAATGAGAAGAATTTACACTCAGACTTAATTTGAAAATGGAGAGTTTGGACAGACTTTGGACCAAATGGTACAATCACACCAGTTACACATTTATACCAAGTGAAATGTTTGTATGTTCTCTCTCTGTCTTGTTTTTGTTTCACGTCCTATGTAAGATGAGGAAACTTTGAGAGCTCAGAGTAGAGATTACTATCACGCTAAAGCTAACAAACATTAGCATACTAACAGCACACTTCCTGCTCCGGGGAGAATAAAACTCTCCATAATTAGATGCAGTCAGCACACAACAGTCTCCTTTTAGTCTTAAGAGCTGTTTTCACAATGAGAGACACGTAAGTAAGTAAGAAGGTCCTGGGTTCAACTCCCGGTGTGCGGAGTTTGCTACCACTAAAAACATGTACTGTAGGTGTGTGAATGAGAGTGTGTTTGTGAGAGTGAATGCAGGATAAAGGATGAAAACTAGCACATGGCTAATTCCAGCACTGCATGTTCACTAACATGTTCTGTCCTGACCGCATAAACATATAAATAAATAAAGAAGGGGGGAAGTTTCTGTTTATGTGTTTGCGGCTGTGTAGGAGTTGTTTTTGTATTTAGTGTATTGATGTTGTACTCCGCTCCTTTTTGTTTCTTTTTTTTCTGTTCAGTTCATTTAATTTACATAAATACATCTGTTTTAAAATTGATTGAACTTTTACAGTTACTTCAACTATTCTCACAGTCCACTTATTAACTGATGTGTGTCTTTTCTACTCCGAAAATCAGATATTATCAGATTATTCTAGTGAGTCAGATTTTTCCTAGCCATATATAGATACCCAGAGAGAAAAACCCTGTGCATTTCTTTGTAATTCTTGTTGATGTATTGATACAATAATAACTCTTGATTACTTTTATTACACTCTCCTTTCAGACATGAGTTAGTGACATTACAATAATCAACAATAACGCCCCAAGTGGTTTGTTTCTGTGATCTCCCGCCCTGTAATAAAATGCATCTCCTCTGAGCCGCACGCTTGTCTTTGCTGAAGGAGTCTGCCGAAAACACGCCAGCGAGGATGTTTGCGAGAGCGTGTGTGTGATCAGGAGCGCAGCTTTATTCTGGCAGGCGTAGAAAGAGCCGGAGCCCGCGGGCTAATGAGCGGCATCACAGCGTCCATATCCACCGCAAACCCTCACGTCAGATGCCTTTGAGCGCCGCACCCTGTGAACGCCGCCTATTTAACACTGTCAGATCAATTAGTAGGTGAAGAAAGCCTGGTGGAGATGTGCGCGCCGCCTTTGTACGGGCCGAGGTACAGTGCGCTTAAAGGAATTCGGTCTCGATTGTGTTATTGCGACAAAAGAGCGCGCTGGATCCTGATTGTTGCGGTGTAGGCTAAATCAAACGCCGGGGGAGGGATGTGACAGGCTGGCGGGGGAATTGGGAGCTGTTAGAGAGAAGGGAAAATACCCCTAGGGGCACATGAATACAGAAATCTACATTTCAAGTAGCGCTGAGCCTTCCGCGGGCTGCTATCAATGCTGGGGTGCTAGAATACACCAGAGAAGACTAATTTCTCACTTATGACCCTCTGAATCTATTTGTCACAGGCGATTCCTTTCAGTGTTGGACATTCATTCACTGAAATCTCATTTTCAAGACAAAGCGTCAGCAAGCGAAATGGCTACGTTTCTTGAATTGGTAAATTTAATTGCTGTAGATAACACTGATCCCTTTACGCAATATGCTTATTAATCAATTAATGCGACTCACCATATGCGCCCGCTGTCAAGGAGGGACCAGATGAAGTTAGCAATAGCTTCGTAAGCAGACGACCATTCATGAAAATATCAACAAACCCTTTTACACCTTAAATATAGTGAAAATATCAGTGAAAAAGAAAGCAGTTTGTGACAAGCTAAAAGTAGGGCTGCAACAATCGACTCAGCTAAAAAAAATAATCAACTATAAAAATTGATAATCGACTAATCATTAATTGAACTGTGCAGACTCTAAAACACATGTCAAAACAACTTTTATAACAAAGACTGTGACATTAATACATAAAAATGTTAAAATAGTACAGATTATTGCTGATTTTCATCAAAAATATACTTTATCCATAAATATTCTCTGTCTAAAAGCCTTCAGTCCCATATTATAATCTTTATTTGGCTGATAATATATTTAAAAAGTTTAAATATAGTCGACTAATAGAAAAAATAATCCGCTCAAAATGGCTAAAACCATTTCTACTTGTCATAAAATAGCGATTTGAAAATTTAAATTACCAAAATATGTTTGGTGAAATGTATGGACAATAAAAACAAAAGAACTTTGTGGATTAGGATATGCTGACATGGCGGTGTTTTATGAGCGAAAAATATGCAAAGCATGAATATTTTGCCAATGAAACAAACACGACTCCAGATGTTTTTAAAATTTTTGATGATGATAAGAACATTTAGGGCTGCAACCAACAATTTAATTAATCTTACTCTTTTGATTCATGGATGAGTATTAGGATTGCGGAAGGTCTGAGAGTTTTGCTAAATAAAGCTTGAGAACATCCTGATGGGATATATTTATGGACAAAATAGAGTTTTCAACAACATCACTACTTCCATGTTTCCTGTGTCGTTTTGATGTATTTATGAAACCTCTTCTCTGAGCACATGTTTTGGAGTCTGTGTCTAGTCCAGACAACAATTAGTTAGGGATTAGAGTAGTTGTTTTTGTTTAGATTGTGAAAGGCAAAATTTGACCCAAATGAATCCAAAGTGATGCTTGAAGACATCAAAAGACAAAAACGCAGCATTTCCTGGGTCGTTTTGATGTAATTACTGCTCTGTCAGATCCATAAAACCTTTGAGCACACGGCATGTTTCAGAGTCTGTGTATAATCCAGATATAGGTGATTCGATTTCTAGATTAGCTGAGATTAATTATTAACTTGTTTCAGCCCTAATGGTATAGTATGGTATATTTACAATGTACAGTAAACATTGACCAAAACGAATGATGCCCAGTACCAGATTTAGAGCTGCAACTAATTTATTTTGGTAATCGATTAGTCTAGCATTCGATTACCGGTAATCGGTCAATTGTTTAGAGCATGAAAGTCCCATTAATATGAGAATTTTACTCAGTTTTACGCATACAAAGCTGAAGTGAAGGTGTTTGATGAAAGCCTGGAGGAGAATGTTTATAGATGAACTAGGATTACAGTCCAAAACACACAATTGACATGTTTTCAGTGTGCTTCTTGTGTCATTCCTGCTCTGTCTGAGTCATAAAACCTCTTCTTTAAGTCTCTGTATAGACCAGTTAGCGATTAATACGTTGACAACCATTTCTATAATCGATTAGCTGCGATTTATCAATTAACTTGTTGCAGCCCTTTCAATTACATATTATATTTAATTACAAACAAACCTTACACCAATCACTACTAAAACTGCTGCACAGCCTCCTTCACAAGCGCACACACACTCTTCACTTCTCAAACACACATACAGTACATAAATTCATTTCTCATGGATACAAACTTGCCTTTTCAGCAGCCATTTTTTTGTCTAAATGTTTTAAATACAGTACATGTGATCATCTCTGTTGGCCTTGTGTTCCATTGACTCGAAAAGGTACAGCCAGCAAAAGAGCTACTACATTTCAAGACGCTGCATTCTACTCTTGAGGTTGATCGAGTAGAAGGGCTGCACAATATATCGCAAAAGTATCGATACTGTCTGACGCAGCAAACAAAATGTACCGCAGTAACACCAAAGTCTTCCATCTGATAGAAATGTTTTGTTTTTAAAATGAAAACACTGAAAAGGCTTTTTACTAAATTTGCCTCGGTTTTGTATTTGTTGGTTTTTATTTATTTTATTTATTATTAGTAGAATAATCGGGACTAGTCGACAATAAACAAAAATGTCAGTAGTATTTTGATGATGTCGTCGTTCTCTGGACTAAACAGACTCTAAAACACACGTGAAGACTTTTAAAACAAAGACCGTGACATTATTAAAGAAAAATGGCAAAAAAGAATAGACCATTTCTGACTTTCCACAATTATACACTTTATTCATAAATATTCTCAATCTAGAAGCCTTCAATCACGATATTTCAACATTTATTTGGTCTCAATCTACAATAGAAATAATCGCTGACTACTACAGTTTTAGCCTTAATCAAAAAGTGTATTAGAGATTAGCAGATTAGCCATATCGCAATAATTTCCAATATCGTGAAGCCCTATCAAGTAGTTTGAACTATTTTATCTGACAGAGAGTCACACATTTTCTAATAACATTATGGCATTGTAAGTCAATTTTGTGTTTAGCGTTTAGTTCCTTGGCTCACTCGCTCGCTAAAACGGCTTCTAAATGCATCTCTCTTTTGCTGAATGAAAAATAAGCGTCTGGTCATAACAAAGATGATCACATGCGCTCCCCTTCCTCGTGCTGCCAGTGCCAGTGTGTACAAATCACTTATGACCGGGAACTCCCTGAATACACTCGTCACAAGAGCTCCTTTCAGCGTGCTCGTCCCTTCACCCCGATGCCATTTTCTGCACAAACGTCGCCCGTGAAATTTCCCTTTCCCTCTCCGCTGTTTCGGTCCCCCCTTTGTCAGGAAACATAATGGCTCGCTTCATCCAGATTAGGCTTGTCTTTGAGACTCGAGGGGTGACAAACACACAGCGACATGCCCACAGCGACACGGAGATCTTTGAAAACATTCCTCGGCTGCTAAAGAGGGCAGGGTGGAGATCAGGAGTCTGCTATGAAGATAAGACCTTTAGCAATAAACTTAAACAGCTTCAGAGGCGCTGAGTGATGTGCGCAGTGATACAGGGAGGTTCTGCGCAGCTTGTGGTTTCCCTTGAATGAAATGACATTATGATTTCCTTCTAGAGCTGCAAAGATGAATCGACTAATCTAAAATAGTTTACTATAAAAAAAACGATAATCAATATATCATTAACTGAACTATGCAGACTCTAAAACACATGTCAAAAACCTTTTATAACAAAGATCGTGACATTATTACACCAAATGTTAAAAAAAGAATAGATTATTGCTGATTTTTAACAATAATATTAGGGATGCACCGATACGATACTGGTATTGAATACCGATGTCGATACAGAAAAATGTGTTGAATCAACTTATGTCAGCTCAGTCGATATCCTGTTTGAACCTTTAAATTGACTTATTAAAACTATTTACAGGTTCTTGTTGGTCCAGAACATCTCATGATGTTTGAGGTTTTGTTACATAAAGCTGTTCTGTCGTTGGTTGAAGGATAAAGAATAGTTGCACAGCCAATTTGGATTCATTATTCTTATTTTAAGAAAATAAATGCTATTTTCAGTTTCTGTGAGGTATCGGTTGATATCGATAAGCTGGATTGGTGTATCCCTAAATAATGTCCTTTATTCATAACTATTTTCTATCTAGAAGACTTAGGTTGCAGTATTTCAATCTTTATTTGGCTGATAATGTATTTAAAAAGTTTAAATATACAATGGAAATAATCCTTTGACATGTTGACTAATCGAAAAAATAATGGCTGACTAGTCGACTATTAAAATAATCGTTGGTGACAGCCCTATTCCATTCAAATGCAATACAAATATCTAAACTAATAAACTAATAAACTAAATCTAAAACTATTAGCCTAAATTAAACTTGCCTGAACACATTTTAATCATTTTGTCATTGTTTTTGTGAAATGTCAGACCATAATATTATAATTATAATATTTTGGGGGGTATCGCGAGTACCTTTTCCATTCTTTCTTTTTTGTATTGTATGAGCATTTGTGCTTTTGAGGGTAGAATAACATATATGACACATGAATTATTCTAATTTGACTACTTTAGTTTGCTGGATAAGGATGTCACACTATGACAATTTTAGCTGTGAAGAAAAACAGTAGAGCTGTAGTCAACTAAAGAAATGCTTGGTCACCTAAAGACCTGCCCTATCGACCGATTAATCTACTAAAAGGGGGTGTGGCAAAATATATATCAAACTATGAAGTATCTGCATGAATCTAACCCAAACTGCACTCAAAAGACCACAACTGCACAGGAATTCATGTAAAAACAACTATATTTATGGATCAGCACTAGGAAACTGTATTTATATGTTGGACTTAAGCAAACTCACTCCATATAATTTTGTTTTCACTGTTTTTGACATATAAATCCTTTAAATCTAAAAATAATTAGTCAACTAATAAAAATGTTGGTCGACTAAGACACCATCGACCGATTAATCGACAAAACGACTATAAGTACACAGCCCTAAAAAACAGCTCTGCGTCTGAAATGGAAAAACTGTCAATCTTTTGACAGCTCAAGCTAAGGCAAGCAGCTAACGTTAGCAACTGTACACCGTGACAGAGTTTAGGAATGGTTTATTCATTTATTCATCAGGACTAATGTGCTTTCAGTGTTGTTGTGTTTCCTTATTTTGGACCCGATCAGTGGGAATGAAGCATTATCAACATTATTTTTTAACTGACTATTGACCGTAAAAACGCTCCAAATAAGGGTTTAAGAGAAAAAATTAAAACGTGCATCCCTAGTGTATCGTCAACAGCCTGTAAAGCAACGTTTTCTGTAAAAATATGTCAAGTTATGCAGAATCCTAATATGCCTTTTGTGCATTTTGACTTTATTCTGATTTTCCTGTCTTTGATTGCCTTAGATATACAGTGACCTTTGGTATAATATGCAAACTCCCGAGGCTAAGAGAAGCTGCAACAAAATTGCTGATTTATTTAAAAATTATCATCCCAGAGAAAACGGAATGCTAAATGTTTAACCCGTGCTCTGAGGTAATGGTTATCTAAAAATGTGTTATCTGAATAAAGAGCCTTGGGATTTTTACAGTCCTTTTAAAAATCTACTTTTTCAAAAATCTGCTATTACAGACCGTTATCTGTTCTGAATCTGATCTCCAGTTGGTAAATGTGTTTTTATGTCAGCGAGAAAAGAAGGCAATAAACTGTTAGGAAATGACCAGAGCTGTTATTTGACCTTTTTATGGGGCAGACAATTATGCCCAGGAAAATCAATGAATAAGACACAAATTGCAGCGATGTTCAGAGAGGGTCTAGCCGTTTTTTTCACTGATGATTCATAGGACTGTCTGATGAAATATGATCTTCACATTGTAGATATTAAAGATATGAAATGTGTCCGATAACAAAACGGCTGAAAATCCCAAGCAGGAAAATTAAATAGGAATGCCAATATGAACTAAAATAGGAGATATTGCTATAGAACATTTATTCAGTAATTGCAATGAATTGAAAAGCACTGTCTTAGGGATTAAATTGCAACAAAATAGTACATTATTTACATGATGTGGTCTTATACTAGTTCTGATCAAAATCTCAATATCTAAAAATGTCTTAATATCATTTTAAAACTGGTCAAATATTGTCCTGTTTATGTGATTGTCAGTATCAATTAGAGCTGAACGCTTTGGGAAAAATATCTAATTCAAGAATTCAAACTACGATTTACGCTGTAATAATTGGATTCTGTTCAAAGTTAGCATTTAAACGCTTCCAGCAGAACTATCAAAAAGACTGAAATATGAACTGACAAATGATGTATTTCAGAACATGTTTGTACGCAGAATAAAACCGGATATTTTGTTATTTGTTGAGTAAATTAAAGTACTTGAAAGATTGCTGCGTTTATAATTTGCTAATTGCGTCCAATCTTGATTCGACTGCACTTAATCTTGCAACCCTAGTATCAATATTTGTTTGCATTTGAGTTTCAATACTAGTTTTATTATCGATTAGTATTTAACTTTCAACACAATCCCAAGTGCTGTAACAAGCAAATACTCAAGTATAATCTAAAATTGCATTCAGAGTCTTCTTTAAGATGGGTACACCACAAGGGTAAGTACTAGCACCTCTATTGATCTTTTATAAGCTATCTATCAAGTCAAGTATTAAGTCTAGTTTTAAAAGTTATTCATCTTGATTTTTGATTGCATATTTCTGCTGTTACCAAACTATGCATTGCGACACTGAGGGACAAATAAAGGAACTATTATATTTATCTTATTTTCTGTAAAGCTCAACTTGTTCCATAGACCTACGTGTGTGGCCTAGCATGTTTACATCTGCCAAATCTTGCACCGTTCTACCCAACCACTCAACACAAAACTGTACTGTACTCAACATGTGTCTGAAATCCCAATGTTGTATAAACACCGCATGCTTTTCCGCTGAACAAAATGCAGCTGTAACATTCTGTGGCTAAAGTGAAAAGCTCCAGATGAAAATGGATATTGAGCAGAGCTAACTTGCACCCCCATGCTGAGTTTCGAATGACCCCATGAGTTCCGCTGAGTGAGAGAGCAAAAGCCCTTCTAGTGTCGGGTAAAATACTTGAGATTGGCTTTGAGCTCAGCTGTGGCCAACGTTTCAGAGCCTGGGAGCATGCACGCATCATTGAGTTCCTCTCTTTTCTCAGGCCTACAGGAAATGCCTGCACCTCTGCGACAGGCTGTTTGCAGCGTAAATCTGCAGAGTGACACCTCAAGTCTCTTTTGTGTCTGAAACGGGTCGTTCAAGAGAAAGAAAACAAAAGCACCGAATCAAGTGATTTAAGCTCCCTATAGGGTTTACTGCCTTGATTCAACTTTTCACAGTGTCCATGGTTGGAACATTTTCAATCTTGCTTTCAATGAGATAACAAAACATAACGATTTCTTTTTTTTTAAAAAAGAGAGAGAGGAGACAAAATATAAGGTTTCATAATTCACGAGCCATGCAAGGACATTTTATATATTTTCTTGGCAGCTTTTGACCATGTTCACACTTCAGGGGTGTCCAAATCTTTTTTACTAAGTGAAAACATATACATAGTAGAAGGCCACAGAATGGGGATCAACACAGTGAATCATTCAGTGAGGTGCATTTAGCATTAAGGTTTGATTGCACTTTAGCACCTAAATTTCCCCTGTAAAGCTTAATTTTGGGTCTGTTTTATGCCAAATGCTTATATGCTCAAATGCTTAAGCTTATAATAGTAGGAAGAGAGCTGTAACTATTGATTATTTTAGAAGTCGACAAATGAAAGGATTATTTTTTCCCATTAGTCAAGCCGACAAAGGATTATTTCTATTGTACATTGAGACTTTGAGGTCAATTTTTAACTAATGCGGGTTGAAATATGGTAAGACTGAAACCAATGATTTGATTAATTATAACTAATTGGTTATTTAGCACATTATCAACAAATTTGTAAATCAAATAATAGTTATCTGGGTTTTAAACAGACAAAACATGCCATGTGCTGAGAAAAGAAGTTTTATTACTCGTACAAAACAGAAATTACTTCAGAAAGATACTGGAAACATGTACATTTAGTGTTTTTAATCAAAAAACAATTTTGTCTGTAAGTATACTCCGTCAGGACGTCCTCAAGCAGTGTCACATTAGCTTCACCTGGGTCAAATTTAGAAAAAAATCAGATTTTTATGGGCAAATTGCAACAACTAATAGATTCATTGAAAGAATAATTGCAAGAATATAAAATTAGTAAATTAATTGTTAGTTGCAGTCCTAAAATATGGTGACTGAAGACTTTTTGATGTATCATTTATGAAAATCAAAACTGGTTTATTCTTTTTTGACATTTTGACTTAATAATGACACTTTCTTTGTTTTAATTGGTCTTTTCACATGTGTTTGCACAGTCCCGATAACAATTATTATTAACTTTTAATAGTCGACTAGTTTAGAGCCAACTCAATTAATAACTAAAAAATTAAGTATTCTGTTTATTTTTCAATCGTCACAGCCCCAGTAGAGAGCATTAAAAACAGCAGTAAAAAGTACTACAAGTGGTAATCTGGGCCATTTCATCTGGAATCTTGATAAAAATCGGCCAGGTTTGGATATGCCTGATCTAAATAGACCAGAAAATAAAGCAGTTCAAGAAAAATAAATGATTAAAACAAAAAATTTGCCGTGTTTTAAAATGTGCATATAGACAGAAACATTTGTAACTGGCCTTTTGCAACGTCAATGTGCCTGGTGACACCTCCGCTCTCCCCAGGCTCCAACAAACGATTCAAGAATAACTAACGCTGAGCAGACCAAACGGCCAACAATGAGAGTTCTTCTTACTCTAGCAGAGATTGGCAAGGAGTCACCTCTGCTTTTCTGCACGCTCAGGGCTGAATGCAAAATAAACACCACCATTCCCACCCTTTGGGAGTGTGAGCAAACAGAACATCGCTGCTACAGTCATCCCAATAGTAAACACTGCCAATCAGAGCAATCACACCTACCTATTTTATCCTTTCGCCGATTCATTGCCAAATAAGCGCCATTCACTGCGCTGGGGCTAATGTAAACAAGCAATAATCTGCCTATGCAATTCATTCACGATTCACTGAGCTGGCAATATCTGTTCACACCCTTGGCACGCCGCACAAAGCACACACAGCAGCAATGCCTCAGGTGTCACGGCAAACACCGGGCTGGCTCCTACCTGCAGTTCGGAGGTGGGTCCAGGGTGATCTCTGCTAGCTCCTTTTGGATTCTGAAACAAACGAAACAGACGGCATTCAGGATTATGCAGCTTTCAGGAACACAAGCCAAGCAATGTGAATGTCAATGTGAAGTGAATATTCTGGGATTTTATTTTACATTCTTTTCTGCATGATGTACAGAGTTATAGTTAGAAGAAATGGGCGATATATAGGTTCCAGTACCAGTCTATACCGGAGGATTTTCACTAATATCGAAAAATCGGCTTATATCTGACCGATTATTCCGGCAGTACCCCAGTCTCTGTGCTCATGAGTCATTCCCAGTTTTTCCTCAGTGCATTCGATTTGTCTTTTTGAACAGACTTATGAATGAAAACTAATTATTGTATATTCCCAATAAAGACATTCTGTGAAATGACGTGAAAGTGAAAAGTTCATTTGTATATTTTGAATATTTTCCTCAACTTAAGATAGATTTGTAGTCCTTGCTATGGATTTTAAAATCTAAATGTCAGTTACTGTGGCAAACCAAATATTGGATACTGTTATCAACTCAAACATTCCACATCAGACCAATCCAGTTGGGCCACAAAAAAAAGCTTGTTCAGATTAAAGGTTATGATCACATCTGTCTACTCAAACACGCAAATGAAGAGTTATATATGTATGGAATAATATGGATAGAAATAATATTGCTCCTCTTTTGTAGTATGTTTTTTTTTACTATAAACAAATGTCTTGAATCCAACATAAATGCTAGATATTAATTAAACTGCCACTGAAATTGTTTAATACTTAAAATGTTTTGATTATACTTATTCTGCATGTCAAAGCAAATAAAAATTAATATTACTTGCAATTTAACAGCCATAGGAGTAGGAATGTCAAGAGTATTTGGTTAATCAGTAATCATGAGTATTCAGGTCACAATTTAATCGAAACCAGTTTAGAAGCAAAAATTAAGCCATTTCAAGCCAATCTATTTTCCAAAAATGTAAAGTGCTGTTTTTATCTGGCTGTTTATGTCACATTAACTGGAACTTTGATTTCATACAGCTGTCCACACACTAGTAGAATGGTGATCTATTAGACAATGAAAGAATGAATGAAAGAAACATTTCCACCCCCCGACTGATTCCAAAACTATACATTTGGGTCTCAAAACTCCTGTCATGGACACAATGAATGGATATCTTTGGAGCAAAAATGGATGACACAATCTGCACCAATAATCTGAGAAATGGTCTTACATACGTGAAATACCTAAAACGTAAGGGGGAAAAAAACATTCTCAATTTGAAAATGGACACAGCTGAAAGACTTTAGTCCAAATGGGACGTTTGCTTTGGACTACATGTGTCGCCGTCGCCTGGATGTCATTTCTCCTGATTTGGATTTTGTCTCTTGCGCTCTCTCTGGTCATGTTGTTTTATGTTTTATATTTGAAAAGTGGAAAAAAAAAAGTGTTACTTGGTCATGGCATTGAAATTTGTGGTACAACTTTATAATAACTACTCCTTGATTTTCCTTAATAAAGCATAAACAAAGACTTTCACAATGAACATAGTTTATTAAGTAGGATTCAGGCTTAGTAACTACTTGATTAAGGTTAGGATTTGGGTTTGGGTTTAGAATTAGGGTTAGAGTATTAGTTAATAAGGTACTAATTTTGAATAATTCTTAATAAACTATTTGTTCACAATGAAATAAGTCTTTGTTCATGCTTTATTAAGGCAGGAATAAGTGTAGTTATTGTAAAGTGTTACCAAATTGTGAATAACTGTTAGATTGTGGTATTTCTTCTTCAAAACATCCCTCGTTATGAGTTTAAATTTTCGGCAACGTCGCTGCATAAATAAAAACATACAAGTTAAAAGCTTGAAATGCATTGCAAAGTAGGTTGAACTGAAATGCGTTAAATAACTTTTTTTTCTGTTACATTTCCTGAAATCGCTATAAATCAAATCCCAGTGTTTTTTCGCTATAGTGCATCAGTACCTTGCTCATATTCACACGCATGCAGACAGTTATATAAATCCAAGCTGAGAAATCAATCTTTGAGCGTACACTGTGAATACCTCATTGATTTTCTAATGAGCTTCTGAGGTTCTGCCGTCGAACAGTCCTGTCACGCCACAATCAGCGCGGCGAAATATTTACTGTTTTTAAGCACGCGGGGATAATGCGATGTCAAAAGGCCACGTCGGATAAAGTAGTTGTATCTCGTATGTATCTGGGCCGATCGCTTGCGTTGCCCTGTGGCGATGTTGTGCCCCCTCCTTTTCACTTCTCTTGTGCCATCGGGAAGCCGTGGGGAGCGCTTCACACGGGGAAAAAAACAGGATTAATGAGGGGGACAGAGCAGGTCAGCTTTCTTCCTGGTTATATTCATTACATAACTGACAGTGATGTGATTAGAAGTGTCCGGCTGCCAGGTGCTAAATCAGTGCAGCAAAACCACTAGAGAACATTATAGGACCAACAAGCAGACAAATGAGGACAGGGGGATTTGACAGTGCTTCTCTTTACACTTTTAATTAAGGTGGATGTCTTTTGCAAAGTCTTATGTCATGTTATTAGCGCTGGCTCGGTGGGTGTTGTCGGAGCTATTTGGAGCTCAAGACAAGAAAGAGGATACAAAATACAAAAATTTATAAAGGACAGACATTATGCTATAGTGACTTTTTTGAGCTTTTCACCATGTTCTAACAATGTTCCGACATCAAAAACATACCTGGAGTTGCATTTAGCTGCATTCACACAAGTTTCAGGAATGCTGGTTTAAAAATCCTCTCCCTCCGACCGTCAAACACACTCTCTGCTGACGTTTTTCCTACTTTAGACGTCACTTATTCGAGAATCTTTTGCTGTTTTAAGTCCTTGAATTATCCCCATCATCCCCAGACTCACTCTGACCATTTCTGCCTTTAAGCACGATGACTGTAATTGTAACTGTATTCATAGCTTAGCATATCAAACCATTGTGTATATACACATGTGCAATAGCCTCTGTAGCCAGTAGATGGAGTCACAGCTAAGTTAATGTGGCTTCTCCCAAGGCAGTGATACAGTTATATTGTTCTTTATAAAAATAAAAATAAACATTTTATTTTTAGCTCTAAAACATAAAATGTAAAGATACTGAAGAGCATGTTTAAAGGCCAATAACAGTACAAATAATAATACCATAATAATATACATTATATTTGTCCTTTAAAAGGGAATTATTAAGTTCAATTGACTTTTATGAATTTTTAGCCACTGTTACCTTAACATTAGTTTACGCAAAGTTGTATTTTGATTGATTCCTGCATGTTTGAGTAATCATGTATTGTCCTGCATTTGAGGCTCGAGCGCTACTGAATTTCCGGGTAACATCTACCCCTTATCTCCGCCCACGTCTATGTATTTACATGTGATTATTCCAAAAAATTGGACTCTGGATGATAAAAAATAAACCAAAAAGAAAAATACATAAATTTAATTCTAAAATTTAAAAAAGACATTTGTTACAGTGAAGTGTCACTATGAAGAGGCGGGGCTTATCAGTTCTACACTTTTGACCAGGAAGTCAATGGACCGTTTTAGATCAATATTGCGGTTTGCAATGAATCACATATAAAATCATGATCTACTTATGTTATAGTCATGTTAGTTTGGAAAACATTTTTTATTTTGTTTTAGTCTTGTTTCCTGGTTTGTGTTTCTTGGGTGATAAGTTTGTTTCTGCTCTGATTTGAGGTTCTGGGACGAAAAGTGGAACTTGGACCTAGTCTCCACTTATCTCTTTTACTCATGTATGTTTAGTTTTTATTATTTGACAAAATGTACTTTAGTTGACAAAAATATCTTTATACTTTTAGTCATTGATTACTTTTTATTTAGTTTTAGTTGAATATGACAAAAATATTTTAGTGGATGAAATTAAGACTGGCCATAATACTAAAATAGCATAATGTTTTATCTAAGTTTAATCATAATTCGTATCTATTAGTATCTATGTTTCCTTTTTTTCATATCTGCGCAGCCATGCACTGTATTTTCTCTGCTTTTCTTGTTGCTTAAAAACTGTGCGATCATCCACAAAAATGTGTTACCGCTGTCAAAAGGTATTTTCATGAAAGTCCTCATGATCGTGGCGAGTCTTGCATGAGTAATGCTTACTAAAAACAGTGAAGTCAGAAAACATCCACTTTTAGAAAGCAGGAGGTTATTCTGAGCGGATGTGAGTCACTGTGTTTGTGAATGAGGTCAGTCAAAGTCTATTAACTTTTCTTTCCCACATCTAACTATTTTGGATAACCAGATTTGTTTGTTTATTTAGCTGGATATAAATGTCACTAGGAGCTTATATGCATTTTTTTAACTAATCACCTAGCATTTTGTTTGTTTTTTATGAGGGAACATTAAAATCATCTCAAGATTTATTGGTTAATTGATGTTTGTGATTATTTAGATTACAACACTAAAGCAAAAATGACAGAGACTATGGTGGCGCAAGTGAGCTATATTTGAATCATTTTGTTTAGGCTAGTAAAAGTTATATAAAATTTCACTTACTGATAAAAAAAAACTACTCTTTACTGATGTTTATTAATTAATACTACATGCAAAGTTTGTTTTTAAACTAAGAGGAAAAATAATAGGCTATGAAGGGCTACTCCTCTCCTCTATTGATAGGAAACATTGAAATGTATTCGGTCTATACTTTCTCTACAGAATAATTTTGACAATATAGAAGTAATTGCTAAAAATAATTGCGATTTCAATTATGTGCTAAAGAATCGTGACAATAAATTTTGCCATAATCGAGCAACCATAATTACAATTCAATTACGCTCCTAAATGTGAAGTGCCTTTTTATCTGGCCTATTGTTTAAGTCAAATAAACTTTACTTTAACAATCAGAAAGTTTAAATTCGTGAAGCTGGTCACATACAGGAGAAATACTAATATAAATAGACAGAGTGAATGAAAGAAAATTAAGGATTTCACTGCTGTCTAACTGTTAAATCATGAGCTTTCCTCTGACAATAATTGTAATAATAGACATTCACAATCATACAGATTTTGAATAATATTAAGCTTAAGCCATTCATGTCGCCTTATCACCTCTTACGATCACAAGTTACATGTAAAAATAAAACAGTCATTATAGTGAAAGAAATTCACAGAGGTGTAAAAAGCTATTCACTTTTCCCTGCGCTGAGCTACAAGTGTAAAAATACATTTGGCGATTCAATAAAACAACTAAAATGGAGCGGACTTATTGATTGAGGGGCCGCTTTCCTCAGCTGTTTGTTGGAGGAGACATAAAAATAATTTGCTATTGGAAGAGGGATGAAGAAGTGAGACAGCCAGTCAATGCTTGGATGATAAATTCTTTCAGCGGCGACAAACACAATTAATATGTGCAATAGTCCCGGTGCCAGGGAGCTGCGCTGCGGAGCCTGGGGAAAATATATCTGAGATAGAGGAACAATACAGCCGTTATCAAAAACATACACATGAAATGATTCACTGAGGAGTCAGCTTTTTAGACGGTTTGTATGCTCTCCACATATTTAAATAGGTAGTGCAGTATAGGAGGATGAGAAGTGATTAAATTATTATTTGGTATGTTTGTTTTTTGTGGAAAAAGAAAGCAGAATTTAAAAGAAAAAGCACACATTACTCCATCTACTGGCAGCAGAGGAATTACATAGTGGAGATAAACAGACCTAGCTTGCCCAGACATGTTAATGCAGGCATGGAGTTGTAATGAGTGGGATTTATCAGAAAGGTCTGGTGATTATTTATGGACTTATGAACACCTCAGAAGATCTCAGAGTTCTACCAAAATTGGAAAATTTGGAACAAAGTGTTTTCTGAGGCACAGAAGGAGAGTGCTTACGAAACAGGATTCATCAAACAAGAGAGAAAAAAGCTAAATACAATTCCTGACATGCTTTTGATGAAGGAACAATGTTAGAAGATGGTTAAAACCTCAAAAAAGTCAAGTACATTTTGCATAATATTTGTCCTTTAAAAGACAATTCACTTCCAAGTGCTCCAAGGATACAGCTGCACTGTAACAAGTCTGTCACAGCGATAACCTCAAAGGTCTTGTAACGAAAGATGATGCAGTCTGACACTATCCAAAAGTGAACGCGGCTCTTGACAACAGTAGAAGGCGGGGACAGCTATTGTAAGATCTCAAAAACACACAAGGAGCTGAAAGTCAGAAAGAACAGTGACTCACCATCTCTGCTCACAACAAAGGGTTTGGTTCAGGGACAAAGATGTGATAAACTGCTAGAACACCACAGAAGTCATTCTTGACTATTTGGGGAAGTTTAAAGGTGGTTCTTCTAATAACTTCAATTGGTAATGCTATTATAATATTTTCTGCATTTTCAGCCTGTGAAAAGCTGTTTGAGAGCAACCTGTTATAATAATGTTACTAACGTCTATGCCAGAGATCTCAAACTCATTTTGAGATGGGGCCAAATATAGAAAATCTGAGCTGGCGGGGGCCGTAACAAAGACAGACTTGAAACGCACTAAAATACATTTTCTTTACTCACAAAATCTATAGCTAATATAGAAGATTTTAAATTGCCCAAAGTTTTACATTTTTAAGGCATATTTGGTATATTTTAGAATTTACAAATGATAATACTTTCTAAGCCACAAACTTTCACTAATAAGCTTATGTTGATATTAATTAAGTAATGTATTATTAGGCCCAATGATTACTGATGCAGTGAAGCCTAACTTTACTTAGATAGCAAATTAGCACCAAATAAACAAAGTTAGGCTTCTCCCACCTGAAGCTCCTGCACTCACATCCCGTGTGTTCTCTGTCCATTTATTTGTTGAGGAAAAGTTGTAAAGTCCGTGAAGAAGCACAGACTATCCATGATGTGTTTATCTCTCAGCACTGCGCACCCAGAACAGTGGGGGAGGGGCCGTGGAGGCACTAATGCTGCAGTGCATTATGGTAGCTGTAATTTTAACAGGTTCTATGCGTTTTATTGGCGGACCATTTATAATACAATTTTAAAATCATCTCAGCGGCCACCAGAAATTGAGGACTACATTTGGCCCGAGTTTGAGATGCCTGGTCTACACGTAATGTTGAGTAATTGAATGAGCCGAGTCAATACAACGGAAGTGTCAATACAACGGAAGTGTGGATCTGTAGCAAAAAGAGGCAAAAGTCGGCGGGACGGAATAAGGTGAATAAGCTGTAATTGAAGTAACAATGTCTGTGTTAAGAGATACACTTAATCGATATTTTAACTGATTTGAGTTATTTCTTGGTTTTTATTACTTGTTTGGGACATTATGGTAATACACAGGTGATTGTGATTGTTTTTTTCAACTTTTCCGGCGACTGGAACACAGAAACTCTGAGAAAACGTCACTTCAAGCTCCGACCTTTGAGGACAACTGGAACGCAGCATTTACCTTGACTAGGCCATCAACCAGGACTAGAACACAACACGACCAAACCTACTAACCTTTATGCCACTCAACATATCACATACAGCCTTGGATGACTGTTGTTTTCCATTTTGCCACAAAGTCATAGATCCTCGAGTGTGTACCAGGCTGAATGAAGTCCACATGAAAGCCAAGGTAACATGATTTATGTGACAGACTCTAAGCACGTTCTCAAGTGACGAGAGAGAGGCAGCAGGATACACTAAGCCATTTTGTCGATCGACCAAGGCCTGGTGAAGTGAGAATAACTGTGCAAAATGCATTAGAGTTCCCCAAACGCAAACATCTTGGAAGGTATGTACTCAAATTCAGTTTTCTTCAAAGTGCAAAGGGGGAAGCGTTCTGCGGTAGATGTGTCACCACTGCTGGATCAGTCTGAGAGATTACAAACATGACAAAAGAGCTAATATGTGTCAGCGTCAATGTACAGCAAGAAGAACAAGAACCACCTACTTCTATAAATCAGAGTCACCAAATGCAAGCGATAATAATGACAGTGTTATATTTAAATATTGTATTTTAGATCTATTTGTGATTTCTGACAATTAGCGATTGTTGGGGCTAAGATGAAAAGGTGTTTAATAGCAGTTATTTCTTCAGTCTAGCAAGCAACTGGAACTGAGCATATCTGGATTTCTTTTTTTTTTTTTTACAAATAGGCTATCAACACCTGTCTTTCCCTTAAATGTTTCCATGCTCCAGCCTGGTGCAATTTCAATAGATTTTTCAAAATGTAAACTAGGGAATTATGATAAGCATCTTTAAATCTCAAAGATCCTAGGAACACATGAGCAGAAGTGTGTGTGTAGTGGTGTTCCTGGTCCATGTAAGAGTGCAGTCTGATCACACGAGGAGCAGACTAAGAGAAGCATTCAACTGCACCAGGGAAGAAACCGACAGGACAAAATGAGACATGTGTTTGGATGTGGACTCACAAGTGAATGATGAAATTAATCCACAAGTGAAAGATGAAAAGATTTTTACTAAATTTGACCCAGATGAGGCTGAAGTGAAGCTGTTTGAGGTAAAGTACAATTATGGGCAAAAGCATGTTTTTCAATTTTCATTTTCACGCAATTTCAGCTCAGTTTAAGTCATAAAATGTTTTATTTTATTCTCTCAGCTCCTGGCATGTTTTGGAAAACATATGGACCAGTCAAGGATTATTCTATTAATGAAGTAGTTGACGATTATTTCAATAATCGATTAGTTGCAGTTAATCTATTAACTTGTTGCAGCCCTAATTATATGTATGATAGATGTTTTATTAGTTATTATAGCCACAAACTTTAAGACAGGGGTCTCCAACATTTTTCCTTCAGAGAGCTACTTTTACGAAAGAAAAACAGCAGAGAGCTTCTCCTCTCAGTGGTTTCAAGAAATTTAGTTAACTGAGAAGTTGACAGCAACGACAAGCCTGAGATGGGTATGTTAGATGCAATGAAACATTAAGACACAGAGTGTGTCAGCTACAAAATGGACTTTCCAGCCCATTATGATCTCGAGCTTTATCAGAACTAGTTTCAGACCACATGGTATATTAAAGAAAACAGTCTTATTCTGAATTAGAAATGGAAAAATATCAACATTTTCACCATTAATAAGACAGTTAGGAATTAAATGTGAGTTATTCAATTTGTTTGTGTAATCCCGAAATTCTTTGGGGAACTACTTGGAAGGGGGTGGAGAGCTACTGATAACTCCCGAGTAACAGGTTGGTTTAATGCTAAATTACTAGATGCTCCTGACAAGCCAAGACCACGTGCTTTGACAATACTTTACAAAGACATTTTGGTCTGGAATCATATCCTGTTTTCCCCCGATTTCTAATGAGGGTGATTGACAGTCGGATTAACCAGGCCAGAGAAACACATGGTCCGTTTGTGTGTAAACAAACATGCCAGCTTACTAGGAAAAGAGGGGAAAACCAACACATAGAATTGTGAAACGGCACTTCTACAGTGTCAACAAGCAAAGCAGTCAAATCTGAGGTTGAAGCACTTATATATTTTGCTCTGAATGTTACGAGAATATTTGAGAGGAGATGTATTCCACTTTTGAAAGACGTGTGTTACAAAGTAGAGGCTGTGGTTGGATCGTCCCATGTAAGGACAGTATTTCTGACGCACTTTACAGTCAATTTCCAGATCCTTCTGCATTTGAACGCAATGTAGAACGGACTGGCTGGTCAAGCAACCTAATCCGTTATTTGACCTGCTGTAGACTGTGACAAGAGCGGTCTGACAGGTTTTAGGGGCAAAGACAGATTGAGTTCAGCTGTTTAGCGCACTCCGAGCTCTCTGTGCATGTAAACATAGTGATTGTGTTCCTGACCTTGAAGGAGAAAAGAAAGGATTGAGAGACATTACCAGCCAAAGCGGCATGTAATTTAATCCTTTACGCTTATGGATTCGTTCTTAGACAAGGAAAATGTATCCTGAGGTGGCACATTTTGTTGAAAGAGGCAGGGGACTGGTTAGGCTGAATGGAGCTGAACAATAACGTGGGAATTCGAAGACAAGACGACTGATTACGCCGGCCGTTCTTGGACATCCTTCTTGAGCAAACACCTGCTTTCTCTAACGTACCGTAAAGCTCAAAAACAAAATCCCGAGCGAGTGTGCCAGCTCTAGACTGACTTTAACATTCTGCAAGCCCTGACAAATGCAATCCAGGCAGGTTTTAATGGCGGAATGTAGCACAAGTTTGAGGGTTGCAGAAGCCACTAGTGAATTGAAATCATAATGTTCTTGTGAGACTGTCTACAATGAAAGAACTCCCCGAAGTGATGTAAGTTTGATGTGGTTAAAGCTATGCTGCGTTAATATGGAATCATCTTTGTGTTTGCCTCCCCGTTTTTTGCCAGAGGGAAGTTTCGTTGCTGCGAAGATACACAAGAGAAATGTGTCTGGGGATGAACTATTTTGGGGGAAGTATTCGGTTGCAAATTTTCTAAAAAGGATTACGATTAGTGTTTGTGTTTTAATAGTAGGATTTGGTTCAGAATGCACAAGTTAAACATGTTCAGGAGCAAGATGGCAGTGTGAAATGTTAATTATGTAGAATCCTGTGCACATATTTGTAAAGGTCTTAACGAAACAGTTTACCAGAGAAGATATTTAGTGCTTTAGAGAGGAAATTTATTTTGATATTGAAGAAATTTTCAGCCTTTGTGATTTCTTACTAACCATTAATTTAATAATTATAATTAATTTGCATTTCAACTGCCATTCATTTTACAGCCCTAATATACACCTCATTAAATCACAATGTATGTTTAGCAGGGCTTCAACAATTATTTTAGTAATTTCTTTTTATTATTTGTACTGCTTGAGATTTCTTTAGTACAGTACAAGTTGAAATATGGTGATTGGTGGTTTCTACAGAGAACATTTACTAATCAAATTACAGAAATTGTTTATTCCTTTTTGACATTTTGATTTAATAATGCCACTGCGAGTATTTTTTATAATCAGATGACTAGACACGATTAGTCAATTAATCATTTTAGCTCTAAAGTTTAAACTGGAGAAATTAAACCAATGACACTGGTGATCTCTGATTATCGTCTCGCCATGTAAGCAAAGCAATGTCAGGAAAGGTTTTTGGCAGATCAATTAGACAAATACAGCAGCAGCGTAAGGTTTCAACTTCTGCATGATAAAATGCGATGACTCTGAAAACGGAGACAGTTTCAAAGCTACAATTTGGGAGGAAATTATGTCCAGGTTAGATGAAGCAATCTTAGCTCTTGTTGAGGAATATCCCAGTTTATTACTTACTAAACGAGAACAGCAGAAAACACAATGATAATGGTTCACACATAGATTAATATACACAGCATATAGCCAAGAACTAATTAGATTTCCATTTTAAACGGCAGTTTCACACATTTGTGTGCTATTGTAAAAGAAGGAGAAAGTGCTGGTGTTGCTAGGTGCACCATAAATGTGGCATTTAATGAGGCTGTTGGCTGCATGGAGGTGAAAATTACAGCAGTTTGCCAAATGTAATTTTCTCAATTAGGGTTGCAACTATTTTAGACTATTTTAGTAGACAACAAGTCAGTGATTTTTCAACTAGTCAAATGATTCTCGAATGAGTAGAGAAGACGACTCTAGTATGATTTTGATGAGAGAACAATGTTATACATGGTAAACCCATTTCACAGTGGGGGAAATTAGAATTTCCCCCACAATGAGACAAAGAAGGCAATGAATAAAAAAGAAGCTGGGCTTACACTGCGATTTTGTACGACCCTACGATTCACAACTAATATCAAACATGAAATCTTTGCAGTCATCCTTGGGACGCTCTCATTGTGAGCAAGTAATCCCCCGCACAACTGCAACTTAAATTTGTGTCTAAATCTGCCCCACAATCGTACCGTGTAAGCCCATCTTAATGTAATGGCTGTAAGATAATGTGAAAGACCCTGCTTTGTCCACATAAAGTGAAAACAATTTAAGCCTATAATGGCCCTGAAGGCAAGCTCATCTAATGTGAGCTAATGATAGAGTAGGTTCACTTCAATCAGCCACTGGAAAGGATAGTGTTATGGTAAGTGAGTTGAAAATGGTTACGCTCCCTTGGCTGCACCAGGCCCTCCCTCAGGCGCTGTCATAAATTCCATGGCTTTGTGTAATTTCAGCTTTAAAGAGGCATGAGGCATGTCATCCCTCCTCACTCGGCCTGGCTTACAGCCTCTCTTTCTTTGGGGCTCGCAGAGAAAGCACAGAACATTTGTCATCCTTGTAGTGCTGTAATGTAGATGTTTAAAGACAAGGCCGTCACATGAGGCAGTAAGAGACTTTTCAAAAACGTGTCATGTGTTTAAACATGAGAGCCGTGGATGTCGGTCAGTGGTGTGGAGCAGCAGCCGACACAAAGGGCAGACTGATTATACTGTAATGAATCTGCTCTGGTGTCGTCAGGCTGCTAAAGTGACATTTGGTGGCACAAGCCATCCTTGTCACGTATTGAACATATTTAATCTTCAATCAGTTCTTTCTTAAACAGTGAACTTAGAAGCCCTCATTAGAGCTGTCACAATATCAATATCATTACGATTATTGCTTTTGTTTCGATTATTTATAATTTGATAATCAAAAAAAAGAAAGGTCAACTCTGACATTGTGCTTGTTATGCTTCAACTTGCAAATATTCACTGTACTTTATCATTTAAGGCCACAAGACAATGTATGTTCATTATTTAAAGAATGACTGAAACTGTCTAGTTGTCTTCTAGACAACACAATGAGTGAAATAGTCCTCTTACAACACCCAGGCAGGAATACTCAACTGCCAACTCCATTTGGTTTTGGGTGGATGCTGCCATTTTCAGCCTTGCATTTTAGCGGTGAGTTGACACAATGGAGACATTTCTGCTGTACTACTGTCGGTTTCCAAACCCCTGACTGACAACAACTCACCTTCAACAATAGTTCCACCCCAGCAGCAGATTGTTTACCCTCCCCAGCCACTCTTCCTCCTTCTTTATCTCCCTTCGTCTCAAGCATAAATGTCTAACCATCGAGCTTTTGGGAAAGTGATAACAATGTTGAAAAATGCCATCTCAGCTGATTGGTACTTGTTCCAGTGACACCCAAGAAATAGCCTTGTTATTTAAAACTACACATTTAATCATCAAACTATTTAATAAAACACATCCAGACAAATGACCTTTTAAAAGAACCACTGTGTGTCAGGGCTTCCACTGCCACACAAACGTCTTTTGTCCTTTATGAATTGAATAAGCCACCTACGGAAAATTTGTTGAGCAATGCGCTTTTGCTTACACAGTGTAGTAACAAACAGCAAGTCTCAATCTCAATCTTCAGGCTTAAAATGTCCACAACAAGTACTGTCACAACAGCCAGAATCACAAACTGAGACAAGCGAGTCAAGAAACTAAAAGCATTATTAAATAAATTAATGTTAAATTAGTTTGAAAGCTGTGCAGCTGCCTGGTTATTGAAGCATGCAAGTGCTAGACAGTGCGGGGGTTTGGGTTTGATAGTGTGAGATAGAAACTTTTTAGACAAGTCTCCTTTGCTGTTTAGCGATTGGGTAAAGCAGTTTTAAAGGAGACATACTATACTTTTTTCAGGTACTTAGTATTGAGCATCCCCTTATAGATCATCATTTTACATATTGTTCATTGTAAACCGAAATATTGATCTAAAACAATTTAAAGGAAAATACTATGCATTTTTCATATTCTTATTAGCCTTTAAACATGCTCTTGAGTGCCTTAAATTTGACATCTCATGTTTTGAAACAAAAAAAATGTTTACTATGGTATAAATTAAAGAATTTTTCTGCTTTGTGAAATTACACGTACTGAGTGTATCCAGCCAGCAGATGGCACCTAGCCCTATACACAAACAGTGTTTTTGACACTTGGAAGGAGAGAATTTTCTAATAAACATTCCTCAAAACAGCGTGAATGCAGCTGAATGCTACTTCAGGTATGTTTTTGATGACGGAACATTGTTAGAACATGGTTTAAAGCTCATAAAAGTCACAGTAGCAGAATATGCGTGCTTTAAAAATAGAAACAAGTCCACTGACTTAGAAAAACTGTAGACCTGATAAGTCCCGCCTCTTTGTAGTGACATTTCACTATAACAGGCTGCAGGTTGCCATTTAGGGATGTCAAGATTATTTGGTTAATCGATAATCATGATTATTCAGGTCACAATGTAATCGTAAGAACTAAACAGTTTTAACAGTGACAACTTTAGAAGCAATATTAATTTTCTTTTTTTTTTCATTCAACTCATAGTTCACAAAATACATCTTAATACAAAGTAACAGTAATGTGTTAGCGTGGAATGCAAATGAAAGAAAATGAAAGAATTCTCGTTGTTTGGTCATGATCACAAATCATGTTAACTCGTGAAGTGACACTAAAATTTATATTGTGACATCCCTATTTTTCTTCTTTTCTTTTTTTTTTTTTTAAGTGGCTATATATATAATATTTTATAACCCTGCACGTGTCACTCTAAGTTTTCATTTTACAAATAATCACAACTAAATACAGGGATGTGGGCGGGGATAGGGGGTTGGTGAAAACAACAATACAGGATTAACTCAAACATGCAGGAAACTTGGAGTAAATCAATGATGAGGAAACACTTTTGTAACAAGGTTAAAAACATTCCAGTTGATTTTGAACAACATGTTCTCTTTAAAAGATGAACAAATAGACTAGTGTATTGAATATGTTTTGTTTCTTGCAGCCCTACTTAAAAAACTTGTGGTTAGTTTTTCTTCTTTTCAACTACTAGCTCCGTCATTCGGTCCACTGTGTGAGGTTGAGTGTTTTGTCCCAAACTGAGAGCGTCCTTGAGCAGCAGTGGCGATGGTTGTGTGCAGACAAACAGCAGAGTGCTCTCTCGGTGAGCAGGCCTGGCACAGCTTTAGTCAGCCTCCTCCTCCTCGTTCACCGGCTCTGGGATGTCTTCACTCCTCAGCGCACATCGATTTGCAGCATCAGCTCAGATCTAGGAGCTGCGCCACAGGAGGGTGAAAACATGGCACATTGCTCTGATGTCGAAGATTCAAAATGCAAACATATAGCAAAAGTTCAAGCTTCAAAAGAATTCATGTTGATGTTGGACAAACAGCTGGGAAATTAAAGGCCTCGCTGAGTGAACGGTGAATGTCTAATAATGGTAACAAATCGGCATGGGACGATTCTCAAAATAGTATACAATTGTTCGATGCTGGTGGTTCGATCCAACTTGCGTTTTGGATTTGAGTCTCGTGTCGCTCCATGCGCTCCGAGTGCATTTCATTGCATGTCATTTCACAGACAGGAAATAAACAAGTAAGCAGACTTAATGCAGCTATATTCTAACAGAGGTGGGTTTTATCTTTCTGTAATTTTAGATTTCACATAAATCAACAGAGGATTAGGTGCTCGTAAGTCACACGCTTCACAACTCGTTGCAAAAAGGCAACCCTTTTTTAAGATACTATCTTCCAAATTTTCCTTGGAAAACAATCCATTTAGTAGGGCTGTAATCCCTTTGTCGTTTAGTCCGTCAATCAGTCGATGGTGTTTTAGTCGATCAACATTTTTATTAGCCAACTAATTATTTTATTAATTAACTAAAGGATTTATATGACAAAAACAGCTAAAAAGAGAAGCTATGGAGTGAGTTCAATGTAACTTATATATAGCTGTTTTTTGCATGAACTCCAGTGTAGTTGTGGTCTTTTGAGTGCAGTTTGGGTGAGACGCGGAGAAATTCTTCATATTTGCTACACCCCCTTTTAGTCGACTAATTGGTTGATAGGGCAGGTCTTTAGTTGACCAAGCATTTCTTTATTTGACTACAGCCCTACCGTTTAGACATCTTTACTTGGCATAATTTGTTTAGTAGTAAAATAGAGCAGAGTAGAGCTGTGTGTGTTTGGCAGTGGCAGAGGGAGGAGCTGCTGGAGACACGGCAGAGAAACACAGATAGGAAGACGAGCGCAAACTTATAATAAATAAAATGGTGATTGTATGTCTAATAACCTCAAAGCACCTCATATCATAAATACATGAACGCCTTGGGTGATAATTATGATGATAATGATGATAATAATGATTAACACTTCAGGGCTATAGTTTAATCATTTTTGTACCAATATTTGTTTGATGCAAACATGTCTTGCGTCATTGTTTTACCAGTTAGGTTCGATTTTGTGTAAGAAGAACAAAGCACAAGACAAACAATTCAAACAGCTGATCAAAGCAATTCAGTGATTATGGGGCGGGACTCTATAGGTGTCTCATGATTCGATCACAATTAAGAAACTCAAGGGCCGATGCATTAACGATGTATCGCTGAATCTGACTACTTTTTTAAATATGAAGACTCAGGATGAAACAATGATTTGTTTTTAATACCATCATTTGTTACATGAACAATTCCTTGACAGTAATAATATGTAGTTAAGTATTTACAGTACATTTCTGCTGATTATTGTTCTGCTTTATGTTGACCAGTTGTTCTATGTAAATCTGCAGAGAAGAGGCTATTCTGGCCTCCTTAAAAATAGGAGTTTATGTAATGGCTAGTTTGGGGCTTTACTCTTCATATTGTCATGCTGGTATTTTTTGCATGTTTTATTTGTGCATTGTTTTTCCTGTGACAGGGATGAGTTAATTCAGGAGGACGTTATAACATTGTCTGGCCTCCATTCTAAACCCCAATGTATTATTCAATACGGTCAATTAGTCTGGAGATGCCGCCACATAATTTGACTTCAGCGGGGCGGGACAAACATGTGTCAATCAGACTAACAGCGGACGTGACGACAGCATCACAAAAGTGCGGTTTATGCGTGAAAAGCAGCAGAGAGCTGTGGCTGTCACTCCAAAATGGCGTGTAGCTGTAAAGCTTCCTCTCGCTGTGGTTTTAGCGACCTGGTCTTTTAAAAGAGAGAAGCCCTGAATATTGTCTCTGTCGTGGACGCCATCTTGCTTGTTATTGCTTGTAATCGCGGCACACGGGATGTGACGTTCTCTTCTCTCAAGCTCTGATTAACTTGATTGCCGCAAAATAGGAAGGAGAAAGTAGGGGGTTTAGCGATTGTGCCCATACCCACTTTATTTTCAAAATTGAAAGATATTGAAAGACAGAGGGAATGGCTGGTCAGGCTAGTTATAACAGAAACACTTAGTGAGCGTTTTGCACTAAAGCTGCTTTACAGCTGCATAACATCAGGCTGTCTCCCTCGGACACGAAACAAAAGTTTGGCAAGGGAGCGCTGTGACTCGCGTTGTCACATGAGCGCCTTTCCTGAAAACTGAAACATGAACAAGTGAAAGAAAATCCTGCAAGGACAACAAAAGTACAAGTTTCATTCCAGAACACAGTGAGCCCAAAGCAGCCTTTACCTCTTGGCGCTGGTGGAGAGCTTAGCGGCCGTCTTGCTGGAGATCTTGGCCTCCTTCTTCTTGGGTGGAGCCTGGTCCCTCTGCTCCTGGCCAGGCTGCTCCGGCGGGGCCGCCTCTCTCTGCTCTGCGTCCGAGCTGCCCCCACTGGTGTTGGGGCTGTCGTCCGGCCTGGGCTGTACCTCACTGGACATTATGACTCTGGGGGTGCAAAGAGAAGAAAAGATTTTGGTTAGAAATTAGTACTGTTGTAAAGTAGAGCTCTTATCCACCCTGTACCTTTTATTTCTTTAAGAAATGTCAATGTTTTAGAAATGTTAAGTTGTAAAGCTGTGTAATTTAAAAGTAGCTATTTGAGAAAGAAAATGAAGAATGAAAAATATCACTGAATCTTAAGGTTGCTGTACCTGTCTTTTGCCATCTTAAAAAACGTTAAAAACAGAACTAGTATTCGCATTTAAACTCTTCTCAGCGGTTAAATGTATACCTCACCCACACCCTTATGCATTCCAAACATTCTAATTATTTACTGTGATGACTTTACAAGCGCTTTTCACAACTTGCCCAGAGTAGAGTTTTATAACTGCAGTAAAACTAACAACTAGAATGCTAACAGCGCACTTCCTCCTTCACAGAGAATAAAACACTCAATATCTGAGAGATGCTTTTATCTGTACTGGTACTGGACAATAAAAAAAAGAAAAGAAAAAAAGAACCATTTTGTTGTGGGGAAAACATATATATATATATATATATATATATATATATATATATATATATATATATATATATATATATATATATATATATATATATATATATATATATATATATATATAAAATAAAAATTCATATCTCACTTTTAGTATATCAATAACGACAATTGAACAGTATATCACAATATCACAATGCATTAGAAAGATGCCAGCACAATACTTAAATGGACTGTAAAAATTAACCACCAAATGGCAGCAACAGTCATGGGCGAAAGTGTTGGCACCACTGCAATTTGAAAGTATTTCTCCCTGAAAAAAAGCAAATTTGACATAATTTCACACAAAAGTCAAAAAATGGGCCGAACAAAACTAATGGCGCCATTAACTTAATACTTGGTTGCACACCCTTTAGAAAAAATAACTGAAATGAACTGCTTTCTATAATCATCAATAAGCTTCTTATACCTCTCAACTGGAATTTTGGACCACTCTTCCTTTGCAAACTGCTCCAGGGCTCTCATATTGGAAGGGTGCCTTTTCCCAACAGCAATTTTACGATCTCACCACAGGTGTTCAGTGAGATTGAGATCTGGACTCATTACTGGCCACTTCAGTCACTCTCCAGCACTTTGTTGCCATCCATTTCTGTGTGCTTTTAGATGTATGTTTGGGATCACTGTCCTGCTGGAAGACCCATGCCAGTGCAGAGGCAGCAAAACAACCCCTAAAGATCTTTGAAACTCCACCATATTTGAATGTAGGTATTGTGTTCTTTTCTCTGTAGGCCTCATTCTGTTTTTGGTGAACAGTGGAACGATGTGATTTACCAAAAAGCTCTATCTTGGTCTCATCTGTCCACAAAAAGTTGTCCCAGAATGATTTTGGCTTACTCACGTATATTTTGGCAAACTGCAGTCTTGCTTTTTTATGTCTCGTGTCAGTAATGGGGTCCGCCTGGGTCTCATAGTGTTTCATTTTATTCAAATTTCGACAGATAGTTCCTGCTGACACTGATGCACCCTGAGCCTGCAGGACAGCAATTTCTTTGGAACTTGTTTTGGGGCTTATCCACCATCCGGACTATCCTATGTTGCAACCTTTCATCAGTTTTTCGCTTCCATCCACGTCCAGGGAGATTAGCTACAGTGCCATGGGTTGCAATTCTTGAGTATGCTGCGCACTGTGGACAAAGGAACATCAAGATCTCTGGAGATCCTTGTAACCTTGAGATTGTTGATATTTTTCCATACTTTGGTTCTCAAATCCTCAGACAGTTCTGTTCGCTTAATCTGGTACATACAGTCACACAATGTGAAGACAAGTAATCTTCTCTCCTTCTTATCTGCTTTCAGATTTGTATATTGCTCACAGCTGTTACTTGCCCAAGATGGGTTTAAATGAGCATCACATGCTTAAACGAAGTTATATATCCACAAATTTGAAAGGGTGCCTTTTTTGGGGTTATTCCAATGCACACAAAGGAAATAAACATGTGGCTAGCAAAACATGTCACATTTCAATAAATTTCAGGGGGAAGATTTCAAGGGTGCCAACACTTTCGGCCAGGACTATATATCACTTTATACCCTTGTTTGGGAGCTTACACTAGACATTTAAGTATCTTTTTGAAGTCAATTTTAAACATTTTAATTACAGATGATATACTAATGACAATTGCAGATCTCCAAAATAACAATTGCAATATATCTTCCGACTCTAATCAGGCGCATAGTCTAAAGGAACTATGAAGCAACTGTCTGTGACTGGTGAGAGAAGAGATTTAAGTGAGTGGAGCTTGATGAGAATCATGGGGAAACTGTTATCAGAGCCTATCTGTGACACCTGGTACAGCCCCTTTAATTGGGATTTTTAAACACGTCTGCATATTATAATAACACATTTATTTAGGAATGTGTTCTTCTGTTTCCGCACTCCATTTCAACACTTGGATGAGATAATGTATCACCTTGGGCTTTTAATGCACAGCTTCAACATTGCTATTCTTATCTTACTGGCTGTTAGAGAAAAATGTGACTGCAATGTGTGCCATTTTGAGACACAAAAATTACATTAGCAGTAAAGATTTCCGTGGCCTTTTCTGATGCAACAGTGAATGGTTTTATTTGCCCTGAGCCGAGCCTGTTCTTTATTGGGATGAGTGGAGCTGTTGTGCCCAAAAAGTACAGCCGCTGCACCAAATGGGCATTAAAACAACGTTGCATCGATCATCTCAATCCAGTCACCTTTCACTGTAAATCAATCAACATATGTGCACATCTCAGTGGAGAAGCAGAAAATCATGGGAATGTTTGGGATAGTGTATTGTGTTTTTGTATCACCATGTCAAAGTGCACAGTATTCACAGGAAATACTGGTTATTGTGGCTGTCAAGTGGCTCATCCCTATCATGTGTTCTACAACAGTTCATAAATACTGGACTGAAATAAACAAGGCACTGCAAACTGTACTTCAGCAACATTCCATTCAACGATGTATTTAGGACATAAAACACCAGCTATGGAAACAACTCATGGATACCTGTGGATTATACTTTCGGCAGCAGCAAAAAAGCAGTAACAACGAGATGTATGATAAGGGACGGAACCAACTGTCAAGGACGGGAATGAAGTAACAAATTAGCCAGACGTTAAACTATATATTATGGTACATTATTGTTCACAAAATGCTAACAACCTTTTACACCAAATAGAGCAGAAGACCTTCAAGAGAAAATACTTGGAGGGAGAGACCGTCTCATCATCGACTGAAACAACAGAGCGAGCTGTGTCTCCAGAGTTCACCTGTTCCAACTGGACCTGACTGTGATGCCGGGGCTGCTGGGCACTGCGGAGACTTTGGTCCTGAGGGCTGTTACTCTCCTCAAACTGCCCTGACACATGATCTGCTGACTCTAATTGACAAAACCTCCTGTTAAACAGCACTGAGACCTCTGACTAAGACACAAAGCAGTGAGAAGCGCAGTAAAAAGGTTTCTGCACCGAATCTGATTTTCCTTCAGGATCAATAAAGTATCTATCTATCTGTAAGGATAGACTGATTTTCATTGAGACTACTCTATTCTCGTTTTGTTTTTTGTATCCTCACTCTCTGTATGGTGTTCTGTTTGTTTTATGTTTCATACAACTCATTGCTTTATGTTGCACCTTTGCCGAAGCAAATTCCTATGTTTGTGAATTTCACTGACAATGGCAATAAACCGCTTCTGATTCTGATTCTGATGTTATTGTTACAGCTACGTGTAATTACAAGGAAGAATTTGTACATCCTTTGAAAGAATATGCAATTGTGAAAGTTTCATCAATTTTATTCTAGTCGCAAAAGTAAGGCTGTAGTCGACTAAAGAAATTCTTGGTTGACTAAAGACATGCCAATCAATCAGTCGATGAAAAAGGAGGCGTGGCTTGGCACTGTTAAAAGCTCACAGGCAGTTAAGTGTCACTATAACTGTCTTCGCAAGACAACAAGCATACTATTTATATACAAAAGTACAAAGAAGAGTAAGTAAAAGGCAGATTAAACTCATCATTCAGCACTTTAATCTTCAGTGAACTCACTCTGCTCCATTTTGCTGTCGTTCCAAATTCTTATAATTGAAAGCAAATAACATAAGTAGTCGGCGAATACAAATTAGTAGTTGACAAAAGCCAGACGGACCGATTAATCGACGAAGCAACTAAAGGCAAGCAACAAAGGTATACTGACATGAAGCGCTATTTTGGGATCGGTTCCAAGCAGTGATTAAAAAAAATAAATAATCAATTAGACTTCCACACTGAATCAATGAAGATGACAGAAAGCCCATTTGAGTCAAAGTTCTTAATTGTCTCCACCATGTCTGCCACTTGCATTGATCACAGTTAGTTACGGCACACACCACGTCTATGATCCTGTCACACGGAGAAACACACAACCCCCGTGTAGGCCCCTAATGACAGGTTCAATTGTTTTTTGGTGACAGCCTAAATTGCACCGTGTGGCATGGGGCCCTCACAACAACAACAAAAAGACTATTGTGCCGCACTAAGGAACATGGATGCAGGAATAAGATAATGCAGTCCTTCTCAAATTTAATCCTTGAAAGCCAATGACACTTATGTTTTGCAGTTCAAGAGCTAAAAAAAAAGTCTAAATTAAAACAAGGACTAGAATGAGACGATAAAACAGATCTATTATGCAATGCCACGTTTAGGAGCTTTTAAGCATATTATGGTTGTTTTCCCTTCTTATTTAACCACTTGAAGTTGTATTTAGAGTGATTCATGCTTGTTTGAGTGATCTTTATTCTACGACGGAAAACACACCATTGCAACGTCAGTCCAGGTTTCACAGCAAGTGGCATTTTGATGACTTTGACGTACATTTACAGTGACGTACAGTAAAGCGCCAGTCTGAAAACACCTCAGCGATTTTCAACCCAGAAGTAAACAGACTTGTCACCATCAAGATTAAGGTCAATTAAATTAGGATTTAAATTGTATTAAAATGTCAAACATTTTGCAATGATGCACGAATGTCATTGTAGAGAATAACTATCAAGCAGATAAAACCACATTGTCTACTTTAAAGGACACACAGTATTCAAATTTTTTGAGCTTTTAACCACATTCTACCATTTCCCTCATCAAAAGCATACCTGGGGTGGGGTTGTATTTAGCATCATTCATGCTTGTCCTTTCCCTCTGAACCTCAAAAAAACACATTTTCCAGTTTTGTGACATCGTCTAAATTGAGCTCCGAGATGTTCTGTGCTGTTTTCTGCCTCAAATCATGTTAATTTACAACTGTGTGCTAAATACATTACCAGTCAAATAAAGGTTGAAATATGAATATTGCAGGCTTCTAGATAAATAATACACATAATAAATATTCTTTATGTAAATAAATACCATTTTGATGTAATAACATTGTTGTCTGTGTTATAAAAAGTCCTTTGTCATGTGTTAGAGAGTCTGTATTGTCCAGTTAATGATTGTGATTATCAGTTTTGATGGTTGATTGTTTTTTATAGTCGAAATTCCTCTGCTACCAG
Organism: Rhinogobius similis; assembly: GCA_019453435.1. Lineage (NCBI taxonomy): Eukaryota > Metazoa > Chordata > Actinopteri > Gobiiformes > Gobiidae > Rhinogobius > Rhinogobius similis. The sequence goes on along the minus strand of CM033635.1, from coordinate 33,173,678 downwards.
TAGATGCCGGAGCTCTAACTCAATTTCTGACATAGGAAACACCTGACATATAGGACTTTTTGTAGATCTTGTTCTATATTTATAAGTTCTAAAACATGAGATGCCAAAGTAAAGGTCCAAGAGAAAAATAGCAATAATGTATAATGTGTGTCCTTTAAGATATACTTTATTTTCACAATTAGAAAGTTTGTTCTTTGCATTTGACCCATCCTTCAATGCTGCTGGGGAAACCAGTGCAATGCCATTTGTAAATCTTGAGCTAGGCTTAGTTAAGGCTAAACCAGGACTAAAACAAAACAAAGATTGAGAAGTTCATCCAGGACTAAACCGGAGTGGAACCAGGTCTAGGCCAAAAGCAGCACAAAAACACCCCACGTGTAAACGTGTCTTAGAGCATATTTGAGACACTTTCCTGAACAAAACAGGTTTATGGACCAGAACTTTTGCAATCGCAATCTGTAGACATGTTTAAATAATATATGGCTTTTAGTGAAAGTGAACACTGGCAGGCAAATCACAGAGTCCCTTAAACGGAAATGTGGCCTTTATGTAAATGAGAACAGCTGCATCAAATTATCCTGTAGAACTGCTCAGAGTAGAGTATGCACAATCATGCATGCACATGCAGGCTCCGGTAAGAAACGCGGCAGTTTATTTGGGCATATGAATGAATATTATGTCCTAAAGTGATTCAATGTTTTAGTTTTGTACAATAAAGAATCAGTTACGCTGGCGCAGCCCTCTGGAGATGCCCTGGTATCTACACAGTGCAGCTTGGAAAACAAGAAATGCTAAATGCTTCAAATTAGGTCAAAATTGGGGTGAAATGATTGAAGAAAAAATGCTTGACACATTTTACATCTGTTTTATAGAAAATAATGAACCATAATTCAAATATTTTCAATTTCCATGAACCACAAGTCTCTAACTCAATTTGACAGTTGGCTGGATTGGGAATGAGAATTGTATTAGGGACTAAATGTATTGTTAAATGATCTGCTTCGATAACGAGGAGGCAAGGCTAACTGAGTATGACATGCAGGATTTTACATTCATAGGGGATTTCTCTGGCCTGGAAATCAAACTTGTGTGTTCTTGATGAGAGACAACTACTCCACAGTTGTATCTTCCTTCATTTAATGCATTCAGACACCACTGCGTATTTGTAGTTTTTGGAATGGTATGACTTTGGGGTGGACTCAAAGGGATGCCCACTCATTTTGCTAAACACAGTTAAGATTATTACATTTATGATTCTGCCAAAAATGTAACAAATTTGAAGGCATTTTAGCCATGGTTGTAAATTGTGACATCACACTAGGAAGTTTCACATCTGTTACCTCTCAACCATGTTGTCAGTACCAGTGTTACCAGTATTACCCCAACATCTAACATTCTTACACCTGATCTTCTGAGACTGAATTAAAACCTCATATAAATGCAACTTTTTTTAATGATTCATGGTATTGAACATATGTCGATGTCAACCTCTTTTGGATCAAATTCTGATATTTTAAAATGTATGCTTTACTTCTTGACCTTTTCAACAGATTTTTCACCTTTTCCTCACAAATTGACACTTGATTGGTGTTAAACTATCATTTACATTTACAACAGGTGTTCGCCCACCAAATAAAGTCAAAATTCGAAAATCATAAAAACCTCTCATAAGTATTTTAAGGAAGCCCTCCTTCTGCTATGACCCCATGTACTTGGAGAAGTATTTAGACAATAAACTGGACTCGGGTGCATGGAATATGGTCGCCAGAGCCGTCTCTACATTCTGAGGTCCTTTGACATCTGCAGGATGTTCTACCACTTTATGGTCAACTGTGTTCTGCTGTGACAGCAGTTTGCACGCGAGTGACAATAATATACTCAATAAGATAACGAAGAAGGCGAGTCATTGTGGGGGAGGAGCTGGCCTCTGACTGTCGTGTCACAGAGGAGGATGTAGTCCAAAATCATCATTCTGGACTTTCCCTTCCACACACAACACAATGTGCTGGTCAGCTCCAAGAGCTCATTCAGCAGCAGACAGTTATTGCCAAGCTGCTCCATTGAGAGACACAGGAAATCATTCCTGCTGTTGCCATCAAACTGTGACACTCTGTGCTGTCAAATCCTCTGTAAAGTCATTGTGCAATATTCAGTTCATGAACATGTAAATATGTAAATGTATTCCATTTCACTAGGGGTTTGGCTGATAAAAGATAAGATTTGATTCTGATTTCATTTTTGTTTTTTTATTTTTGATAACTCTATTTCTTGTAATGGTTGGCTGCATGTCTGTAAAAACATATTTTCCTTTTGGGGATGAATAAAGGTAACTGAGTTATTCTGACATGTCTCGTTTTATTCACGCTTTGATTTTTAAAATGCTCATCATTCAATCTATTTACTTGAAAATGACAAAAAAGTGTAGTTTTAACTGTTTATGTAAATGTATTTCATTATGATTAGCAATCACAGTTTTGCAAATAGCAGTCATTCAGTCAATGGGTGCAGTGGAGCAGAAAGGTTATCAATTTCACTAACAGGCAATGGATCAATAAGTACATAACCTTGCTTGTAGTAAAGATAATGGTTGTCCGTGTACTTGTTGTCAGTCTTTCTAGTAACTGTAAGGCACTAATCAAACGTTTACGCCTCCGCAGGAAAGAAGTCAAGCATTTCAATTGACTACATCAGAGCTTTTTCAGACAAAAATAATATAAAAAGTGTGTGTTTTCTATTTAATTTAAAGCTATTATTTTAAGCTCCTGTGGGTTTTATGATGCGCTGTAAAAGATCTCTGTTGTTGGCGATGGCGTGTGGGTGGAAGAGTGATGGAACAAGTCTCCAGCTATGACTGCTTCAATGCACACCAGCGTGTATGGAAACACTTCAGGAATTCACTTACATTTATTGAGACACGGCTATTGAGTGGATTGTCTGACTGACAATAGGGCACTACGGTGTAATAACATTGTCATTGTCAATGGCTCTTGAACATGACAAGCTAATACCTCTACAATGGTCGGGATGGTTTAGCTGGCCGCGGTTTAAGAGAACAGCCATAGATAATGAAAAGTTGAGCTGTCCTCCTCTGAATCATCCAAGCTGAACCCTGGCTGGTCACAATCCACGAGTCGTAGAAATGAAAGTCGCCTACAAGGTCGTGTTCACTAAATCCATTCTCTTCTGTGTCGCGGCGAGAGCGTTAACCTCAAGGTGAATGGGTGTATTTGCATTCTGCCCGTCTGCTATGAAAAATGCATGCTGCTGACGAGAGGACTTCCGCGAGCCAACCTCACCTGAGAACCCATATTGGACACAGGCAAGCGCAGATTGTTTCAACAAACGTGATGACGGCAGACTCAGGGTTTGGCAAGATGAGCAGCAGTTGACATTTCACAAATAGGGCATAAATGTGGCGTAATTAGACATTCGGTGTTGAACTGCAATGAAGGGTAATAGAGGATTATATGGGTCAGGGCAACACAGGAGCGTGATTTTAAATGATGTGACATTAAAAAAGGCATGCCACCAGCTGTCTGTTACAATAGAATGAGTGCAAGGTTGGCAAATTGTACTGTTGTAAAGCTAAGTACAATGTAGGTTAATAAAATGTAATTGCCTTAAATGGGCCAATATATCAACCAATAAAGTGTTGCATTTTGTGAGATATTATCATTAGTAAAGCAATATGTTTGTAAATTACAATGTAAGTTAATAGAACATTTTCAGCAGTAAAGATTAAGTAAACTAACTACTAACTAAATCCTAAACCAGCAAAAATGTGCAATGAATTAGCCTTTTTTTTTTACTTTAAATGGTCAGTAAAAAACAATACATTTGTCAATAGAGAGAAAGTTTTCAGAAGTAGATAAATTATAAGATAAAACTACTAATAGATAATAAACTAGCCAAAATTAGTTATCCATATTTTTCTCTATATATAATTAGTAAAGCAATATGTTTGCCAATTACAACGTAGGCTAAAAGTTAGAACATTTTCAGAAGCCAAGTAAAGATTAATTATAAGAACTAAAACTACAACTAGATAATAATAAACTAGCCAAAATGAGTTATCCACATTTTTCTCTTAATATAATTAGTAATGTTAGTAAGTAAGTAATACGTTTGCCAATTACAATGTGGGCAAATAGATAAAAAGTTTTCAGAAGCCCATTAAACCTTAATTACAAACTAAAACCACTTCTAGCCAAAATTAGTTCGACAATTAACGTTAGCTACACATTTTCTTTCCCTAGCTAAACTAACTTTAATTAATTATATTACAATTGTCAACGTAAGACGCACTAAAACAAAGCATAGTATGATTTTACAACTTAAAACATTAGTAGTACAGTGTCTAATTGCGACAAACATTTCTTCACGCTAATTAAACGATATGCTAATTGGTTGCGACGACAAAACACGCCGCCTGATTAAAACCACGCTAACAATCCACTTATTCAAATGGACTGGGTTCCACGTATGTAATGTCGGTTTCATAGCTCAGTGCTTAAATAAAAGCTGCGAGGGAACACGCCAGCACTTTGTTTAAGAAGTTGTAATTATATTTGACTTAAGTGCCGTTTGGTGCAGTGGGTGTATACCGACAAAAAAAAAAAAAGAAAAGAAAGAAGGGGCTGCTAACAATTTTCCATGGCGCTATATTCTGTACCAGCACATCCCCGCGAGCCGTGTACGTGCACGCTAGCGGTAGTTTTAGCTAATACGTACAAAAGTTAACTGTAATATGCATTCACGTAAAGCACCCCGCGGTTACGGAGCATTCAGTTGCTTCTTTGGCTTTTCAAAGAAGTCAGCAAGACACCTCCGCCGGGCTGGAACAACGCGAAACCCGAACAGCATCCGAAATGTGGTTTATCTATCTGGAAAGGCTTTAGTGGAGCAAGAAAGCGGCGCTGCCAAATTTTCCTCCCGCTGCACAAAAGACAGAAAGTAGACCCCCTTGTTCTGTTCTGCGTGTCCCCCCCCCCCTCCGCCGCCGCCGACGAGCTCCGATGGCACCGCCGCCCCCTCCCTCCCCTGGCTCCCCCCCTCTCTCCCTCGGAAGAAGATAACGTAATAAATGTGGCTCCTCCGGTAAAAAAAAAACAAACAAAAGAAGAAGAGTTGAGGTGGAGAGATTACGCACGGCGCGGCTCACCTTTGCTACGCAGGCTGGACGCACGGCGGCGGAGGAGAAGGCGGTTGTTTACAATGTCCACGCAGTGTAGTCCGTGATAATCCGTACTCGGGGTGTCCGCTGCTTTGACTGACTGGGCTGCTGCTGCTGCTGCTGCTGCTGCTGCTGCTGCTGGTGGTGGAGGAGAATGTGCCAAACAAGCGCGAATGCCCCGATAGCTGTGATTACGCGCGAGGCTTCCGGTGGGGGGAAAGTCCATTTCACAATAAGAGCGCGATGTGGAAACGTCAGCGTGGTACCAGTGATGTAGATCAGTGCTTCCCAAACTGTTTTTGTGTCGAGTACCTTCCAAGCTTAGTCTCACACTCAGAGTATCACTTAACTTGAGTTTCAGACTGACACATGGGTTTACTACTCAATTGTTACGATTATGTTTATACTATTATATTTTTTGTTTTAATTATATTTATGGTCCAAGATACTCCAAAAAGATGCTAAATTTACAACTAATAACATTCTTTTTATTTCGGTAAAAGTATAGTAATTTTCTTTTAAAACCCAAAAACATTCCAAGTACCCCTTGGTAATTCCTCACGTACCCCTTGGGGCCCCCATACCCCTGATTGGGAAACACTGATGTAGATAGATAACTGTGATAATAGATAATTGTTGCCTGGGAGTTTGTTTTTTCATTATGTCCAAATAAGTAATGTAAGAAGTCCTTACTAGCCATACTCTGTACCACAGCCCTCGCTTTCCTCTATGGAACAGCCGTCCCTCAGAGCTGGAGAGAATGTTAATGTTTTAAAAGCAGGATCTAGAGTAGACCAAGGGTGTTCAACCTTTTTTCATCTGTAACCACATGTGTGAAATATTGACCAGAGACTCACTGTGGTTTTTAAACTGCGACCTACATTCAGTTTCAGAACATTAATATCAGTCTGTCTTACACCAGGATGTTATTGGGGTCATATTGGTAGAGAATCTGAAACTTTATGTAAAAAGTACTCATCAATGAGATAATGTGGGCCAATTCACCAGAAGGTCAGAGGACCAAGAAAACAGGTCAGAAGGCCATAGTTTTGACACCCCTGCTCTAGACCCCCTTTTTTAGACTATGTTTTGATCCATATTTATTTGTTTGATTTTGATTTATTTAGTCTATTTATTTTTCGCTTGCTGTTGTATTTTATGCTCTAGTTTATATAGCCTTTTCTACCCAACCTTTTTGTTTTAGATGTTTTAGTGGGAGGAGTGGGCCCCTGGTACGTATGATTAGTTTATTTCGGTCGAAGGTATGTCGCTTTACTCTCGTTGCAATATAAGCCATAAGCAATATGTTTTCAGCCTTATGCCCATTAGCACTCAGTACATGTGGCTGTGTTGTCTGTGGGCTGGTTGCAGGTTGGGTTGGTGGTGGGTGGGTTGGTTTGATAGATGACCATACCCTGCACCTGTCTACCCTTTACTCTGTCAGGTCATCGCCCTGTCTGCCTGTACTTGTGGACCTTGTTCTGCTTTTGTCCTGTTGATCTAGTAATTGGACAAATTCTTGTATTCTTACCGTCCCCTCTCTCCAGATCTGACCTGTAACTTGGCCTGGTGCATGATGTCATTTCCATAAATATCAGTTTAATGCCAGACTGTGGAACATACAGGTGACAGGAGACAAGCAGGTGGCAGATGCTACTGTAGAAATGTCACATATGCATCTTTATAACATACAGCTTTCTCTAAAATTTCCACTTGGCTGCACTGGAATTTCATAACTGTTTTGGAATCTGAAATGACCATGCAGGGTCAGACATGCAGTTGCACATGCCAAAGAAGTTGTGGGCTTAAGTGATATGCTATAAACTCAAAAGATTAATGACTCATGCATAAACATTCTTGCAGAAGAAAAAACATTTTCAGGAACAAAGATGCAGAGTTTTACTTTGCAATTTAAAATTATATTGTCGAAAAGGCAACATGTTCCTTCTATTTGCTTCCATCCAGAGATACACAGGCCGTATATAGCTGCAGTTGCCCACTTTGAGTAGGAAGTTAAACTCAGCAGCCTACTGTTGTAGGTGTATTTGTCATTGCATGCAAATACACTTGCACCTTCATGCTTGGGTTAAGCAGTTGGCTGAAGATAACAGTGACATTATATCACTTTGTCTTTTTTGTATTTAGCAATAAACTACAACATACATTGTTTTACATTTTGTTGATTTTAAGTGATTGATCTTAAATGGTTTAAAATTGAAACAGGTCCATTGACTCAAAACTTCAGAATTTAAGCCTCGCCTATTCACAATACTTTTTTTTTGCAATTGTAAGTGGACGGGTACAGGGGATAGGTGAAAACAGAACTTGGAACACTAAAGCCTCAAATGCAGGATAACACAGGAATAACTCAAACACGCATGCATCAATTCAAATTCAACTTTGGTTGAACTAATGATGAGGAAATACTGAGGTAATGTGGTAAAGTGCAGAAAAGTTTTTTAATAAGTGCCCTTTATTCCCCTTTATCATCATGGCCAGGGAACTACAGATGAAAAGTAGACTTTTGAGTAATCCTAGCTTTTTTATTCATTTTTATTCATGAGTTTTATGAACTTACATTGTATCCTTTCTAATAAACTAATCAAGTCTAACATGCCCCCTTAAAACACAATCCCTATATTAGATGCACTTTAATCACATTTTTTCCCATTGCTTGATATTGAGCCTAATAATATTATTTATGTCCTGCTAATTCTCTTTCTTTGTCCATCGCTCTTTCTCTCTCTCTCGCTCTCTCTCTCTCTCTGTCTCTCTCTCTCTCTCTCTCTCTCTCGCTCTCTCTCTCGCTCTCGCTCTCGCTCTCGCTCTCGCTCTCTCCCTCGTCAACTTCTTTGTTTTAAACCCTTCTGTAGATTTTATTGGGGCCATAGACACACTTCCGATGCTATCTAATCTAATCTAACTTGATGGTCCAGGCCGCCTCCAAGCGTGTCCCCCAACATGCGTGCATTCTCAAAAGTCCCCACACGAGGGCGCACTCACCCTGTTCTGTGCACTTGTAAGTACCCTTTGATGATGATTATAGACTACAAAGGGAAGTGATGAAAAGGTATTTAACAGAATCCAAATTTGACTTGGCATTAAAATCTTTCTTTCCTTTCCACCTTTTCTTACATTTCTTGGAAGGCTTTGAAAAATGTGGAGTTTTTAAATGTTTGCTCAATGTAATGTGAGCTAATCTTTGCATAATAACTGGCGTGTTTACTTTTTATGAAAAAAATATTTGTTAAAACGTCCATTCATTTAATGTTAGAACCCATTATTATTATTTTTTATGTCTGGCAATGTTACATGTTTTTTTTTCTTCTGCTTCTTTTTATTATAGTCTGCTACAATGGAAAAAAAGAAAACACTGAACACTGGGCCAAAAATATCCGTCAATGTCCTTGAAATTCTAAATGAACAAATTAAATTATATAGGAAAAATCCATGAGTTGGAACCTTTTTATGTCTCAGAATGACAAAGGTTAAATGCACACACACAAACAACACAGACTGCACAACTAAACGTTGTGAGAAGAAGCAATGAGTACAAGAGATGACATACAAGACATAAAATACAAGGCATGAACTTTAGATTAGATACTTTAAATGCAATAAATTTGAAAAAACAGGTGGTAAGAACAGATTATAATATTAAATATCGTTAAAGACAGGCCTAACATTTGTAGTTTATAGTATGTTAACATTTTGGCATTTTCTTCTTGCTGGTGATACAACATACATATTTAATTATAAATTATAGAGGACATTTCTTTTTTGAAGAGACAGAAGAGGGGTTGAAATTTGAGAAATGTACGTTTATGATTAAAATGTTAAAAATTAAAAAGTTTACAACAAATTATTATTATTATTTTTTTTAGGCGGAACCTTTCTTCTCTGTCGCAGTTTCCGCTACGTGGCAAAACCGCGCCGCACTCGTCGGCTTCCAAACATGCGCCATTGAAAACAAACGTAACCGAGACGGTAGCATTTTTCATTGATTATTTCAGTAGTCTCAAATTGGATTGAAGTTGTATTTAGCCGACTTTTACGTAAACAGACAGAAATGGAAAGCATTTTAGAACAACAGCGCCGCTATCATGAAGAGAAGGAGAGACTTATGGATGCGAAAACCAAAGAAATGTTGCACAAAAAGTCTACGGTAAATATTTCTGTGTTAGCTATAGCATTGGTGTAGCGTTAAAACTTGGGTTAAAGTATTTATCTTATCTTTTGTTTATTTTCCCTGGCAGCTTCGGGAGCAAATTAATTCAGATCATCGGACAAGAGCAATGTTGGATGTAAGTGGTTTTAACCTATGGTTTTATTTATATGCTAAATCTGACATGCTAACAGTTTGTAGCATGGGTAAAATCAAGCGCTTCGTCGGGGTTTAGGTGGTTGTTTATCTAGTTTTATCTGCGTAAATACTCAGTAATATTTGAATGTTTCTGAAATAAAACTAAACGCAATAATTAATTTTGTATTGTTTAAAGCCTCACCGTGTAACATTTTAGCAAAGAAAGAGACTTAAATTAAAGCATTTTTTCTCTTTTTATTGCACACAAAATATATTACAACCTTTTTCGGTTTGTGGACCTACATCTCCACAATCCTGACTCGTACTTTTGGAAAATTTCCATGGAAATGTTGCTACTCTATCTATAACAATGTACAATATGGCATCAACTTATCTAATTTCATGGGGAATGTCATGCCGGTGACTTTTCACCTTCCAGAATGTTACATACTGTTGCTTTACTATCAAATTTGTTAAAATAATGTGGAATAGCATGCAAACTAGGCTTGAGAAAGATTTGATACACTACTAAAGCTTTTATTTATTGAGCACACGGTATTATTATTATTATTATTATTATTATTATTATTATTACTATTATTGTACATTTTACTTCTGTATGTATCTCTATTTTGGATATCTGTTGTAAATTTGGAATCTAAAACGCCAATTAATGTATTTAACAAGAATTCATGTATGATTATAAAACTTAAGCACATTACTTTTTTGAATAAATTGAATGAAGTATTTACTTAAATAATGTCTAAAGTATTTGTTGTTGTATGTAGCGGTACATGGAAGTCTGTGCAAACCTCAGAGACTCTTATGAAGACAAAGATGGGTGAGTGTTTGATATCATAGATCTGCGGCATGTAACGTATGTTTTACTCTCAAACCTTGTCTCTTCTTTCTTAGGATGAGGAGGGATGAACTGGCTGCCATCTCTGGACCCAATGAGTTTGCAGAGTTCTACAACCGCCTCAAACACATAAAGGAGTTTCACAGAAAGCATCCGAATGAGGTTCTGCTCTCTAGATCTATACAACGACATGTCAACTCCCAGAAGAAGAAAATTCATTTATTTCAGCCTTTTTTCCCCTAGATTTCCATTCCCATGTCGGCAGAGTTTGAGGAGTTATCGAAAGCCCAGGAGAACCCCAGTGAAGAGGCACAGAGTGAGTTCAGCTTTTTATTGTTATGAATGGCCATGGTTTTAAATCAGAGACTTTACTAAACATTTCTTTAATCAAAACATGATGACAACAGATAACTAACCCCTAAAAATTATGTTTTGGAGCAATCCTAAACCAGGATAACATATGAATTAACAATTAAATTTAGCTTTACTATACTTGAATTCTTACAAGACTGTTAGTGATTGTGTACTTGTTTAAAAACAAAAACATATATAGTCCTTAAATGGGTTAACTATTTAAGGTTAAAGTATACTTTGTTGTCCTTGTAAGCAATAGTATTTTTTGATTTTGCTTGACTGCTTGCAACTGATCTTTGCTCTCCATAGTTAGGCTGTCAGCCGGGTCCAGCAGAGCCTGCTAAATGAAAAATAATGATCCATAAGTATCATAGCTTATAACGATATAGCAGACAAAAGCATATTTAAGGAACATAATTTCCTCTGCAAATAACAAAATGCTTACCTGGCTTATGCCAGATTGAAATGTGTAGCTCTCTGAATTGAGTTTTTTTTTGCACATCTGTAAAAGCTCTCAAAAGGCAGAATGTCATGACAAAAATATAACACTTGTGTGCTTTTCTCTCAACTAGATTTAACATCTTTTCATCCACAAAAGCACAAAGCCTCTATGCCCGTTTATGCAATCAGAAGTCTGTATTTCTGCTTAAATATGTCGAAGTACATCAGCCAGTGCCGTTAGGTTTGTTTTGGTTTGTTTGGGTGCTTTATATTCGTCCCCATCCCAAACAAAACCTTCTCTGTGATTGGGCTGATGTCCACAACAGCGGAACCCTAACAAAATGGATGTTCAAGCAATTTTTGTATTAGTCTAGCCATGCATATTTCAGTTTTCTCTAAAATATTAATCTCCTGGGTGTGAACAGTATTGAATCCTACAATTACAATGTAAATCACAGAGTGGATATCTTTTAGAAATAGATCTATAAAACTTTTCTGCTTATGCTTTTACTAAGAGGAAAAAACACTGGAGAGTTTATGGCTACTAAGATTTCATTCTGTTGTATTGTCAGACCTGGTGGAGTTCACAGATGAGGAGGGTTATGGCCGCTACCTGGACCTGCACGACTGCTACCTGAAATACATCAACCTGAAGGGCGCTGAGGTGCAGGCCCGGGACACATGAATAATTCACTGCTAGTGCTGCACTGAGCTCCAGTCCACTTACCTCTGTCTGCTTCTCCTCCACAGAAACTGGACTACATCACATACTTATCCTCATTCGACCAGCTCTTTGACATCCCCAAAGACAGGAAGAACGCCGAATACAAGAGGTACAATGTCTGGTTATACGAGGGAAACAAATGCACTCTGTGGAGACATCAGTGGAGAAACCTATTGTATTGAAAGCAAACTTCACAGAGAGACATCAGAATCCAAGGAATATCTTCACCATTAGCAATCAATTTATGCTAGGAGTCAGAAACCTAGGCACGCAGAGGAATTTAGAATGGTCTGTGCAATAAAATGGTCAGAAAAAAATATTTTCAGCTGTGCTCATTGACACATAATTGCCGTGCTGTTGCAGCTCAGAGCCCAGAGTTGACTGCTTCTGTCGTGGCACTGTTCATGTTCATGAAAGAGCAGTGCAGGAAAAGCAGGAGAGGAAAAACGTACGGACTCACCTGATAATATCGGGCTTAAATTAAAACGGAATAAAATATAATCATCATCTTAATCAAGTAATTCAAAGAATATATATTTTTAGAATATATATGAGGAGTAAATTGTGAGAAGTGAGCCTGCAGCTTGTTCCTAGGAAAATTAAATATCAGGAAAAGAATTACCTTTATTTCCCCCTCAAATCCCCCCAACCACCCTCTTAATTTGATGTTTACATGAGGCAGTTGAATGAATAAGCAAAATAAAATGTTTACATGTGACTTGGACTGCATCCAGAGTTGGTGCACTCAGAAGTATGAACTTTTCAGAGTGGAACCTGAGCACTACTCTTAACTACCTCCTGTGCATCACATCTGTGAAATGGCACGCTAGCGCAGTGGTTAGACTCCAGGGCGACCAGGGGCCTTCTGTGTGCAGTTAGCGTGTTCTCCCCGTGTTTGCGTAGGTTTCCTCAGGGTGCTCCTGGTTCCCTTACCACTAAAAACATGTACAGTAGGTTTGTGAATGAGGGTGTGTTTGTGAGAGTGAATGCAGGACAACAGATGAAAACTGCTCATGGCTAATTCCGGCGTTGCATGTTCCTTAAAAACAAACAAAAAATGTCTTGTTGTTGCCATTCACCTGTGAGATTGGCTTTAGATTAGGGGCATTTCTTGGACACAGCTAAAACAAATACAATATTAAAAAAATATGATTTAAAACCATGAGTAAATGAAAAAGTAATAAATACTGAATAATACTAATTAGCAGAAGAACTGGATTGGATCTTAATTTAGTAAATTCTATAAGTTCTTTAATTTGCATCAAAAGCAAAACAGACAACTAAAGTATATAGCGATTCATGAGATTTTCTCTCACCATTTGAATTTCTGTACCAGACAAAAGTAAAGCCAAATTTATAGTGACCTTCCCAATCTGATGATCCGTCTTCACTTCAGGCATGTAATGATCACATTGTTCTTCCACTTGATGTACTGGCCGATTCAGATGTTATTTTGCATTGATTGAAACTCTCTTGCTATGGCAGGTATCTGGAGATGCTGCTGGAGTATCTGCAGGAGTACACCGACCGAGTCAAACCTTTACTGGACCAGAACGACCTCTACAACAAAGTGCTGACAGAGTTTGAGAAGAAATGGGACAATGGCACCTTCCCTGGCTGGCCTGTGGGTGTTTCTCTCCTCACGTTGACTTTCACTTGCTTACCTGTCACTTACTCGACCTAGAAGTTAAACACAACTATGCAATTTTCTGTTCCGACTGTAGAAAGAGGCGAGCAGTGCTTTAACACACGCCGGAGCTCATCTGGACCTTTCTGCTTTTTCGTCCTGGGAGGTAAACTCTAACATGTGTGCAAGTTATTAACACAATTTCTAAACTGTAAAGATGTTTGGCATAAATGTTTTTTGTCTCACAGGAGTTGGCCTCTTTGGGTCTGGACAGGTTGAAGTCTGCTCTCATGGCTTTGGGCTTGAAATGTGGAGGGTAAGTGAAGAATACACTGCAGTACAACTTATGTTTTATTGAAGTTCTGACATTGTTCATTAGTTTGCTCAAAACAACTATGAAAAGAAATTGCCTCTGCTTTTATTCCCCTGCTACCTAAATTTAGCTCAACAGTGCACATAAAACAACAACTATAAAATGTTTTAGAAGTTGTGTTCAATTTGTGTCTTTGACAAAAAAGAAAATCAAATGTCCTGCAATGGTTTCTTCAAGCAATTCTACAGGGAGTGCAGAATTATTAGGCAAGTTGTATTTTTGAGGATTAATTTTATTATTGAACAACAACCATGTTCTCAATGAATACAAAAAACAAAAAAAATATCAAAGCTGAAAATTTTTGGAAGTTTTAGTTTTTAGTTTTTAGTTTTAGCTATTTTAGGGGGATATCTGTGTGTGCAGGGGACTATTACTGTGCATAATTATTAGGCAACTTAACAAAAAACAAATTTATACCCATTTCAATTATTTATTTTTACCAGTGAAACCAATATAACATCTCAACATTCACAAATATACATTTCTGACATTCAAAAACCAAACAAAAACAAATCAGTGACCAATATAGCCACCTTTCTTTGCAAGGACACTCAAAAGCCTGCCATCCATGGATTCTGTCAGTGTTTTGATCTGTTCACCATCAACATTGCGTGCAGCAGCAACCACAGCCTCCCAGACACTGTTCAGAGAGCTGTACTGTTTTCCCTCCTTGTAAATTGCACATTTGATGATGGACCACAGGTTCTCAATGGGGTTCAGATCAGGAGAACAAGGAGGCCATATCATTAGATTTTCTTCTTTTATACCCTTTCTTTCCAGCCACGCTGTGGAGTACTTGGACGCGTGTGATGGAGCATTGTCCTGCATGAAAATCATGTTTTTCTTGAAGGATGCAGACTTCTTCCTGTACCACTGCTTGAAGAAGGTGTCTTCCAGAAACTGGCAGTAGGACTGGGAGTTGAGCTTGACTCCATCCTCAACCCGAAAAGGCCCCACAAGCTCATCTTTGATGATACCAGCCCAAACCAGTACTCCACCTCCACCTTGCTGGCGTCTGAGTTGGACTGGAGCTCTCTGCCCTTTACCAATCCAGCCACGGGCCCATCCATCTGGCCCATCAAGACTCACTCTCATTTCATCAGTCCATAAAACCTTAGAAAAATCAGTCTTGAGATATTTCTTGGCCCAGTCTTGACGTTTCAGCTTGTGTGTCTTGTTCAGTGGTGGTCGACTTTCTGCCTTTCTTACCTTGGCCATGTCTCTGAGTATTGCACACCTTGTGCTTTTGGGCACTCCAGTGATGTTGCAGCTCTGAAATATGGCCAAACTGGTGGCAAGTGGCAGCTGCACGCTTGACTTTTCTCAGTTCACGGGCAGTTATTTTGCGCCTTGGTTTTTCCACACGCTTCTTGCGACCCTGTTGACTATTTTGAATGAAACGCTTGATTGTTCGATGATCACGCTTCAGAAGCTTGGCTATTTTACGACTGCTGCATCCCTCTGCAATATATCTCACTATTTTTGACTTTTCTGAGCCTGTCAAGTCCTTCTTTTGACCCATTTTGCCAAAGGAAAGGAAGTTGCCTAATAATTATGCACACGTGATATAGGGTGTTGATGTCATTAGACAACACCCCTTCTCATTACAGAGATGCACATCACCTAATATGCTTAATTGGTAGTAGGCTTTCCAGCCTATACAGCTTGGAGTAAGACAACATGCATAACGAGGATGATGTGGTCAAAATACTCATTTGCCTAATAATTCTGCACTCCCTGTAGAATGAGTCACTTGTGTCAGAGATGGTCATATGTACTCTTTAGTAAAACGACACCTTTATCTCTACTTTAATTATAAGAAAGATATAAGAAGTTTAATGCTGTAATCCAGAGTGTGTCCTGCTAGGGATGGGTACCTAGACCTGGTTTGATAACAGCACCGGTGCCTCGTCTTAACGGGCCATTGGCTCAATAAGCTCCAGTGCTATCGGTGCCCTTTACGATGCTGAGGAGTCACAAATGTCACGCGCAGTCAAAAATGAGCAGCAAAATATGCGTGCACTGGTGCCGCCGCTTTGTCTGTGCGGCAGACGCAGCATCTAACCATTTTTGCGTCTGCATCACTCCGTCTGTGGTCCGGTTCATGGACACATGCAGAGAGAACAGTCTGCTGCCGTCAGGCGTTCGGAGCAGGGCCATGTGCACGGGATGAAAGGCGTCAGCGAGGAGCCGTGCACAGGTTGTGTGCCGTGAACGTTTTGAACGTATAATCTGCACATCAAAGTCATGTGATCACGGTGTCAGTCTATGTTCTGTCAGTCATAAGCACCAAGAGACACATCATTGAAACGTGTTGGCCTTTTATTTAACCTATGTGGAATAAAGCTGCTACTGCAGTGTCCTAAAGATCTAAATCTTTTTAAAATAAGTTTCACTTAGTTGGCAGTTGTTAGTTAAAGACACATATTATGCTTTTTTAATTTTAAAATAAACCAAGTATAAATGAGTGGAGAAATTAATTACTGTAGATTAAATTAATTTGTAATTTTCTATTTACATTTTTGGTGTAGAAGTACCGATTATTGATCATTGATTACTTGAACAACGTTCATTATCTTTAGTTATATCCACATTTAGGTTCTTCTGAAAGACAATAAATTAGGAGATGTACGTACCTTGTTGACATGTTTTGGCTGCTTAACTGCTTCTGAAGATGGCTCAATCCTTAACGATACCCATCCCTATGTCCTGCAGTATGATGTGAAACATCATAGATTCAAAAAGACAGTTACATTGTTTCCGGTACGGAGTGGAGGCATGGATGTCTTTTTATCATCGTTTTACAATCCTGTGATTGTATTGTGAATGTCTTGCAGTGTCACAGGAGACCTATCACTGCAGCACCTGTTCAAATATCTCAAATTGGAATAGTTATACCCAAAATTATGTAATGCTTGTTGAAAAGCCTTTCTTACGCTTGTTGTAGTACTGATTTGTTTTTTTTCCTTTTTTTTTTTTAAAGTGTGTGTATTTAGCTCCAAAGGACAGAAACCACAACGCACCATAGGACAGAAAAAAAAAGAATGCATACATTCAGAGAGGATTAAAGCAGTAGCACATAAAAAAGCATGAGATGTAGAAGCAGAGGTGCGTGGCTGGTTCTGTCCCACAGGACTTGTTTCACAGTGATAAAGGCTGCTCAGAGCTGTGTACTGTGCAAAAACACGTCTTCAAGGCAAAGTAATGAAGCACTTACAAGTACTAATGCAGTCTTCATGTGGACCAGTGTAGACTTGGAAAAAATGATTTCACTAAAAAAGTCAAGACATGATCGTTTATATTGAGATATACATTTTAATCTATATTGCCCAGCCCCACCTAAGAAGCCACCCAGGGCTGTCGTATTGTTACAACAGCAGAGTGTGAGGAGGATTTGAAAGAGCTATGAGACCATAGTTGTCATTTTGTCTTACTTTTAACATGGCAGGAATCTACTGGAACTTAGAAGCTTAATCGGATAGAAGGTATATACTGTATGTAATGACTCTTTATTTTGCCAGAACTCTTGAAGAACGCGCTCAGAGGCTGTTCAGCACCAAAGGCAAGTCTCTGGAATCACTGGACCCGTCTCTGTTTGCCAAGAACCCTAAAGCTAAGGGCCCCAAAAAGTAAGTACATGTAAACGCCTCATTCTAACTGTGCCAGATCATTTTACTGACACATTCATCACTGTTCCAGAGACACGGAGCGGAACAAGGAGATCGGCTTCCTTGAGTCTCAAGTTTATGAATACGTGGAGATTCTTGGAGTAAGTTAACTGTTCATTTCAAGTGGACTAGATTGTAGGGTTGTCAAAAATGTATACTCCGATACTAATCCATACTAAATATTTGCCGTATTGTAGATCCTTGGTATTGGTTAAAACTTGCTTGAACACTTGAAGCACTTGGACACGTTTTGATATGAGCCCCATTTGGACAGGATTCGTTTTTACTTGGAAAAATTGTAAGAATTGCAAACGTCTATGTTTCTAGTCCCGTGTGTCAGTTTAAATTTGACCTACTATATTTCACCAAACTCAGAGATTCTTTGGACTGTTTTTAGTCCGAGTGTTGAAGTTCATATCAAATCATTGAATTTTTGTCTCTACATCCCGTATCCAACCAAATCCAACTAGATTCATATTGTGAATTTGCCTTGGAACCTTCTCCAATCCATTTTTTTAAGCACAATTATAAAGTAAAAACTACCACAAAAACTGTGGTAAAGACATGACCCACCAAAGTACAACCTTGCTGTCGTGGCAAGTGAGGACCCAGCAGCAGGAGGCTCTTTTGGGAAAGTATAGGTGATTGTGGTGCATTTTTGCGGCTGTCTCAGTGTGAATGGATTACAAAAGTTTCATAACAAATCTGACACCATAGTAAAGAACGTTTGACACAACAGCTACATAATGCTAAAAACAAACTTTAAAAAATTAGGGCTGCTTGGTTATGGCAAATTATAATCACTATTATTTGGTTCATATTTGAAATTACGGTTATTTCAAATACTTACTTCTATATTGTCAAAATTATTCTGTAGAGAAAGTATAGACCGAATATATTTTATCAGTAATGTGTTAGAAAAGTGCCTTTGCTCAAGGTTTTAAGGCAAAAGGAGTCACTTATAATCGCCCTCTGTTATAAAACAGAGGGCAGTTTACGACTACAAAATGTTTGTTATTGAATTGAATAATAATTGAAAACAAGGTTTTATATATGTATGATTAATTGCAAGGCCTACTTAAAATTGAATTTTTTGGTCATACGTGTTTAGCAGTCAGCCATTTCCAGAAGTAAGTCATTGTTCATCCCGTGTAAATGCACCATCGTGGGGTAATTTTTGACTTCACAGACGTCCCTAGGTAAAACTAATCCCGTCCAAATAGGTGGCTAGGCTATCAGAAGTACAAGGTCACATGCTAATACTGTGCCAGGGTTGAGCTCCTATAAAAAGTGCTTATTAGTATCAACATCAGGATCCAGTTTTTTCCTGAGAATCAAATTGAGTTTGAAGTGTCAGTTTGGTGCCACCTCTACTAGACTGACACACTGGCCGTTGTTGAACAGGAGCAGAGGCAGCTGACCCACGAAAACGTCCAGAGAAAGCAGGCGCGCACAGGAGAGGAGAGGGAAGAGGAGGAGGATGAGCAGATCAGCGAGAGCGAGAGCGAGGACGAAGACAACGAGATAATCTACAACCCCAAGAACCTGCCGCTGGGCTGGGACGGAAAGGTGAGCGGCCACTGTTCAGGCTCACAGTGTAACGTTTCTGAATCATGTGTGTTCAGGGGCACACTGACACTGAAATGCTATACACAGATCTATTCTAGGGCTGCAATAAGATAATTGATTACTTCTACTTCAAGAACATTAATTTGTCTCGAGATGCAATAGCATGAAAATGACGTGGTAAATAGAGTGCATTTGATGAAAACACTCTTTTGTCCATAAATGTACTCCACCAGGTCCTCAAACGGCTTCACCAGCTTCATCTGGGTCTAATTTAGTAAAAATCTTCATCACATGACTTTTGCGTTATAAACAATTTATCGATTAATCAAAAGAACAATTGGTAGCCTAGTTGATTAGAAAAATGATTGTTAGTTGCAGCTTTAATCTAGTCAACAGTATTTTGTAGATTTTCTGAGGGGCATGACTTCTGGGCTGGACAGGTGCACAACATGACACAGTTTGGGGTTGCACAAAATGTCCTCAATACTAGATTTGTTGCGATAATGATAATATAACAACTGGGCGGTGTAATCCCTCCTTGTAATCCCACATTCAGGACCGTTCCATGGTACAAAAGGTTCCAAAGGTTGTGGACACTGATTAAGACAATCAATCAAGATGTTTCATCCAAAAGCAATTTTCAATTTCATTTCAAGAAATGAGGACGTCAACCTTTTAAACCTTTTATACCAATATTATAACTTTTACTAGTATTTTTTTCTTCCACAGAGTATCCTGTAAAAGGAGGACTTTGTGATTAATTTCAGACAGCTGTATGTTATCTTATCTAATAATAAACTATTTTATGTCTCTTCAACCCAGAAATAAGAGCTGAAAGCAACACTCTGATTGGCTGTGCTTGGGGCTGTTGCAGGAGTGAAACTTTGCTGTCTGAAAAGCTGTTCTAAAGCTGAGCTCATGCCTGATTAATATTTTTGGATATTAACAATGTGCCAGAGGGTTTGTGAGAGCGAGGAACTAGTTAGAGTTAGACACTTTTAAAGACCTACTTCCAGTTTTGCTCTGTGAAAATTAGATACCCCAGCTTTAATTACACTAGGATTAGACAAGTACCGAATGGGTCCGAACCATCTGAACCAGGACTATCCCAGAATTGAACTAGGATCAAACAAGGTTTAATGCAGAATTAAACAACGACTAAACCTGTAAACAAGAAATATAATGTGTTTTCAAATATTTGAGCCATGGGCATTCATCAGTTTTCAAATCTGTTTTATTAAATATGGTTTGCAATCTTCATTTCATGAACAAAAGGTATTTCACACAAAAATGTTTTCAGTGTTACTGTCCAAAGCTTGAATTCTCCCAACAGAATACCTTTACTGGTAAGAAATGGCTGCAGACTGATAAAAATCCTATTTTAAACTATTTAATAAACCATGTGATTCATTTTAGAATCTTGACACAATGTTAGGCTCCTTTTTTATGCCAGGGCACTCATCCAGTGTTTTATTCTCCCTCCAGCCCATTCCATACTGGCTTTACAAACTCCACGGGCTCAACATCAACTACAACTGTGAGATCTGTGGGAACTACACGTACAGAGGACCCAAGGCCTTCCAGAGGCACTTTGCGGTAAGCCTCATTTCTGTTTACCATGGCCACAGCTTTATATCCACCCCAACGCCTATTTCATGTGGAACAACCCCAACCATTGTGTTTTATCTCTTGATTTTCTTAGGAATGGAGGCACGCTCACGGGATGCGCTGTCTGGGAATCCCCAACACGGCCCACTTTGCCAACGTCACACAGATCGAAGACGCTGTTTCTTGTGAGTATTCTATCCTCTAACCCCAACAGTAACATTTACGGTTTGATTTGTCAGTTTGTTTTGGGAAATTAAAGGGGACATACTACGTAGAATCAACTTTAAAAGGGATGTATGTTGTGCTTTTTTCAGGCACTGAAAGTATTGAACTGTAACATAAGTAGATCATTATTTTACTTTTTGTTTTTTTGTAAACTGCAGTATTGATCTAAAACAGATTAATAATAGAAACGGGTGCATTGGCCTCCTGTTCAAAACTGAAGAACTGATAATCTCTTCATAGTGACATTTCACTGTAACAAGCAGCAGATTGTCATTTACCTGATTTTATTTTTGACGTCGCCATATGACGTTTTAGAACCCATGTGTCACTCAGTCTGTTTTTCAATAAGTACAGGATCTGAGCACTCAAGCTTCAGCTGCAGGACAATACAGGAGTTAGTGCTCAGAAAATTCCAATTTTTATTTTTAGTTGTTTTATCTGTGAACCTGAATTTGAATGTACTGCTATGCTAATGTTGCTAACGTCTACACAGAGCTAATGTCAACAAAAACCGAAATTCACTCTCAATCGTTGCTTTATAACTTACAATTGCGATAACGTTCAGGAAGACAGTTTCTTACTTTGGTCTTCATTTTGGCTTATTTAGTAGTTTTATTACTTTTCATTACTTATTACTTCCTAGTTTTTATGACGTCATGGAGTCAATTCTGTAATGCAGTGCCTATTGTTTTTTTCCAACTTGCCCACTGGAACACAGAAAATGTCACTCCAAGGTCCGAGTTTTGACCTCAGACTGAAAGGCAGCACAAAATATGACATAGCCACTTATAAAATACAAATAAAAAACACGTAAATGACAATCTGTTTCTTTTTTTTTATGGTGATGAAGAGGCGGGGCTTATCAGTTCTTCAGTTTTGAACAGGAAGTCAATTAACCTGTTTCTATTATAAAGCCATTTTAGATCAGTATTGCGGTTTACAAAGAAGAATATGTAAAATGATGATTAACGTATGTTATAGTTCAATGCTAAGTACCTGGGAATAAAAACACAATAGGTCTCCTTTAAAGCGTTCCTTACATTTCTGCTGTGTTTTTGTGACCAGTGTGGGCAAAGCTCAAGTCCCAGAAGGCTTTGGAAAGATGGCAGCCAGACACAGAGGTTAGTTCTCATTCAGTCCTATGCTACATGCTAATCATACTTTTTGTCATGATAATCTACATTTATTTTTATTTCTATCACAGGAGGAATATGAAGATTCTATTGGAAACGTGGTAAACAAGAAGACGTACGAGGATCTGAAGAGGCAGGGCTTGCTGTAAATCATTTTATCAGTTCATTTTTATCGCGTCTTTTGCTTTTTATGTCAGTAATATAGTTATCGTGTTTTATGGCTTACTTTCATTCCCTCATCATTTTGTAATATGGCAACATTGATCATTAAAATAAACAGAACAATGTCAATATTTCTATCTCTGCTGAATATTTTGACTTTATTGTACACAAAAAAGAAGGCTGACTCTCTCAAGCACTTTTCAACCACATTTTATGCCACGAAAAAGGGAAAACCTACAAAACAACCACTTTATTTGCATAGAACATTTGAGATCTCTGGCTCATTGCAGAATTGTTATTATTGGCTGGGCTTTCAAATCTACAGGTCCGCAACTGAGCCAACTGTAACCAAATAACATGTTTGAGCAGGGTTTGGGCATTGGAAGAATAAATATACATATTTTCTGTGAAATGGCGCGGCTATTTTCCTGCTGAAGTGGGGGTTTATTTTGGAACGTCCGTAATGTCTTTGTACACAAGCCATGTAAAAGTAATAGTAGAAACGTATTAATTATTTAAACAAAAAATGAAATTACAGACCAGTTAATGTGAGGGAGAAAAAAAACGTCGTGTTCACCCAGCTCTCAAAAAAACAAACTACAGTCTACTGTGTGTATAGTAGTCTGGCACAATGACCCAACAATCCACCAGAGGGCGCATTAAACACATTAAACGCATTAAATTCACAGCTCTTTCAAATACAGATGTCATCAGAGTGTCCAAATTCCTGAAATGGAGGTAAAATTAAGTAATGAAATGGGAAAGCACATTCATCTTAAAGTCTGTGTGCAGGATGAAAAAGAACAACGTAAAATAATATGAAAATAAGTTGATCCGCACGTCTGTTTTGGGAGGAAAAAATAAGTAAACCATAAAACCTTTTGAAAAATGACCATGACATCGGCTCTAAATACTACTGGTTTTAAGTTTTAACAACAAAAGTATTTGAGAGTATTTGCTTTTCCATTACACACGATGGGAAATGTAAGTTTTTTTTTTAGCCTTTAATTTGTATTTGAGTTTCACAAAAAGGATAATCTGTGGTAAAGTATGTGATATATCTGTAGATAAAATAAAAAACTGTCGGGGTCAATATTTCAGTAAGTATTTGTCCAGTAAAACTTAAAAATATTAAGTGTCCATCATAATCTCCTATTGTTAGAGCTGCAACTAACTTATTTTGTTAATTGATTCGTTTGCTGATTATTCCCCCCCCCCCATAAATTGATTAGTTAAGATTAGGAAAGGCCTGTGAATATGAGAAGACAAAGCTAAAGAGTCTTCATAGGGTGCTGTTTTTTCCACTAATTTTACAAATTTCTAGCACAATTTTGGGTTAACTGTTCACTCACACATATCTGAGAGCTTTCTTTGTCAAAACCACCTTGATTTTTCATCTTTTGTGAAATTCTGAGGTTAATCCCAGTTTCTCCAGTGAGATCACATTATGTTCCACTTCACCTTTGCCTCCATTCAAGAATTCAAAATGTTTTTTTGACAGTCTTTAAAACAGTCGTCTCTGTACTTACCACAAGAGGGGTTACTTTGCATTAGCCAGAACACATTTTCATAAATTTAAATACTTCCCAAAAGAATAACAACAAAGTAGTTCTTTTTTTGCAAGAGAGGTTTATTGTAAATTGACCTTTTATTTGTATTTTCAAAAACAAACAGAAAAAGGAAGTCTTAATAGAAAATAGGAAAAAGAGGAAGCTGTAGGTGTTAAAACTCAAGTGGACGAATCAAGAAGCAGAGTCTGTCTCCAAAAAAAGAAGGTGAGCTTGTTTTTTTGGATCTTTTACTCGTCCTTGTGAAATATGCCTCAAGCTCTAAAGTACACAATGTTTTCCGAGTGTCCCCAACTTCTGTACAAAATGTAAGTGAATAAAAACAGTGAGGTTAGAGACTAGTAGTGTATGTTGAGGTTGTTTGAAATGCCCTCTATTTTGCAACAAATACACTTTTTTTGTGTCATTTTATGTTATGTAAGACAAAATAAATAATGCAAAAACTCTGGTATTTTCAATGCATACACACAAAAATGAGAAAAACTAAATCATATCTGAAAGTGCAATGCAAGAAACACAAATGTCATTTCATTTTTTCTATTTCAACTTCTGTCTCAACTTATGCACATTGGGAAGATGCACCAAAACTTCAGAGTAAGAATACTGTTTCTGAATTTATTTTTAATCAAGTAGGAGTTAAAGTATGCAGTGCAAAACTATATGAAGTTACTTGAGTAAATGTGGAAATAAAAATGTTGCCTTTCGCCCATTCATTACAGTAGAGTGGGATCAGAATTTCCAGGAACACCAGGATTAATTAATGATGATAAATTAAATAGTGAAGTAGTTAAAATTAGGCAAAAAAACAATACAATGCTAGTTTTATAATTGGTCAGAGATGCTTGGAGCCATGAAATGATCAGAACAAGTCCAGAGAAGTCCATTTTTTGCATACTTTGAGCTCAAATAACAAACTAAACTTGGAAACTTAAGCCGGCGGCACACTAGAGGATTTCAAAATTTAGACGTTACACAAAGTTTGCAGACTTCAGACAAGAGAACATTTTACAACGATTATTTGTCTCACACTCACATGAAGGACACACTTGTGAGTTTGAGAAAGCTTTGTTAAAAGAGGAGAAGAGAAGTGTCACGCGTGATCGATTGGAGTGTAATGAAAACAAACACACAAGGATACGAGGCGAGCATCAACTGCTTTTACACATGCTCCTATTAATATATTAATATTATTTAAAAAAAGAAGAAACATGTGGATTAAACCTGTATGGAGGACGAGAGAGCGCCATATTCACTGGAGGTACAGAGCCTGTTACAATCACTGATGAATAATAACAAAGTCTGCACAAACTCTGTGTTGTTTTGTTAATGTTATATCTATAGTTTAAGAGTCGTCACTGGGCAACGGAGCCTTGCACCGCCTGGCTGCTCTGATTGGCTGCGGTAAAGTTTTGGAACCTCAAATAAATACAGTCGGCATCCAAGGGAATACCCACTAATGGAGCTCCATGAGGGAAGCAATCTATTCATTTTAATGTAGAACATAAGCTCTGTCACCTACTGTTCAACAACCACAAGAGCAAATGTAGAGTTACATTATGACCAAATACAGACACGAAGACATGGAGAAGGATAAATTGCTTTGATGGCCCAAATTTGTACAAATATCCAACAGCTAATGTTAGCTGCGGGCTAAATGCTACCACGATGTTGGTGCTGCCTGCGGTATTTTAACATCTACAGAAAAATCTAACTTTTCTGAGATATTGAAGAGATGAAACATATTAAAGAGGGAAAAAAGTTGAGTTTCCTATTGAATCAACAGAGAATTTCCGTGATGGTTTCCCCCACAGCAGACCACACCCCTAAAATGAAACCTTGCCCACTGTATCTGTTGAAGTTTTGCTGCGACCTGACCAACAGCTGACCCAAAAAACCTGACACGAAAAATAATCTCTTACGCAAATCGTTATTCTGCCACGCCTCCTCGATGTTGTGGAGAAGTAAATCGGGCTTAAAATATGTCTAAAAATCCTCTAGTGTGCAGAAGACACTACTCCTACATTTGCAAATGAAACAAAAACACAACTCCAGAGATGTTTTAAATGGGACAACAACAAATCGAAACATGTCGAGCTCAAAAAAGGTATTAATAAAATAATATAATACAGGACTTTTTATTTGTGTTGATCAAATATTCACAGTAACCACTTGTCCTTCTCTTTGTTGAAGTTCTCAGCCCATTGGCGCGTCAGCTCCAGGTAGTGCTCCGGCTGGTTCGGAAGGTAGTCCAAGTAGAGGCGCGTGGCTGTCTTTTTGGGAACCGCCCTCTCTATCTGCGTTCCTTCGTGCCATTGGTTGAAGGAAGTTATAGTCACAATTTCCGGCCTGACCGACAACGCTGCTTGCAGGGACGTCTCGTAATATCGCCCGTTCACCCTGTTCCTCGTGTTGTGGTTGTTCCAGGGCCGGACCGCCGTGTCCACGTACCCCGGCCCAACGCTCGGAATGAACAGCAGATTATTCGTGTCGCAAAACGCCTTGATGGCCTTCCAGTTCTGGTGCGAGGAGCCGAAGGAAA
This sequence comes from Rhinogobius similis, assembly GCA_019453435.1. Taxonomy (NCBI): domain Eukaryota; kingdom Metazoa; phylum Chordata; class Actinopteri; order Gobiiformes; family Gobiidae; genus Rhinogobius; species Rhinogobius similis. The sequence goes on along the minus strand of CM033635.1, from coordinate 33,147,352 downwards.
AGCCGTTGGAGGCGAAGTAGGTGTACATGCCGTCGAAGCCGCTGGCCAGGATGTCGCCCTTGTGGCGCTCCTCGACAATCAGGGCGACAAACACCCCGTCGTAGGGCGTGCCTCGGACCGTGTGGGAGCCCTTGGGCATCAGGAGCTCCGCCCACGAGTCGGAGGGGGTGAGGTACGAGTCGTAGATGTAGAAGAGGGGGAGGACTCGACCGGTGCTGGAGCGGAGCCGGTAGAAGGCGCCGTGTTTTCCGTATCTAGGGAAAAATGGAGAGTTAGGGACAGCACAATAAAGAAGATTTTGTGGTGTTGTATTGGACTTTATAAACTACAGAACCTCCTCAAAGTGCTGGAGTTCGCAATTTTTCATCCACTACACACAACTGATGGTTCTGCATTTGACCCATCCTTCAGTTCTGCTGGGACATTTCCTCAGGAGCATTCGGCATCACACAGTCACAACTGCCCTAAAGCTGACCTTTTACTTAAATGTTTGGCATTTCGTCCAGTGGCAACCTATCCTAAAGCCCTAACCTTAAAGCCTTAAACCTTAAAAACTTGATTTTTAATGTCATTAGACATCAAAGCCACGTATTGACTGATCCTGGTTGCCCAGACCGATTCACAACAGAGCACTTTGGAATGTCTCTTTTAATGGCAGACCTCTGCTACATGATCAACTGACCCAAACATAACACATCTTTTCTTAATAAATACAATCTGAATTGTATACATAATACTTCTTAATCATAAGGCCGATCTCGATGTTTAGTAAATCTAAGTTTGTGGTGCTGTGAGACGTGGCTAAAGAGTAAAAAGGACAGTATTTCCGGTTTATGTTCAGCTTTTTCTTCATTTTTTTCACATCTCTGCAAAACCTCTACATCGCCTTTTAACCTCTCTTTATGAAATGCATGGGTTTGGATAATATTTGCTGCATTATACACTGTACATGATAATATTTTGGGTTCTAATGCGAGTGATGTGCATTGTGATGTGATGTGTGATAAACACCAAACAGCTGATGCTAACGTGTACTAGCTTTGTTTTGCATTTCGGCTTAAAACACATACGCGGTTTATCACCAGGTCAAGTCAGTGTTTGAAATTATTACTTTCCATTTATATTTGCTTTTTGACATTATGTTTTTCCCAGAAGCTGTTCTCTCTTGTTCAATCATCTCTCACTTAAGCGTTCCAGGAGCCAAAAGAGAACCAGACCGCCTTGATTGCTCGTACTTCTCAAAGTCTGCTATGAATCGTTTAAATGGACCTGTACGGTTCACTTTCAGACCGCTCCAATCCGCTCCAAAGTGAACCAGCAGAAGCACGGCTTATGTCTCCAGTTGAAATAAGAACTAAAGCCTTCTGCTGCCCCTCTCTCTCTCTGAGATACATCCACACTGAAGGCATCTATATTTAACCACTGCTCTTCATCAGGTTTCTAGTCCCAAAGACAGTGGCCGCCCACTCACTTATCAATGATATATCGGATGTTGTCATGCATGCTCTGCTCCGTCCGCCCCTTGTACGGCTGGATGTGGAAGGCCACCTGCAAAAAACACATTTTATTACAACAAAAAAGCCCCTTGTGTGGTGAAGTCCTGAAAAGTAAAGAGTTAATGCATCTTCACAGCCTGCAGAGTGTTATGTAAGCAAAGTGATTCATGTTTGTACTGTTCCTTTACATCCTTTACATCTGTGGTTATTGCTTAAACAGATGCTGAAAGTAGTGATTGTGCACTTTATAACTAGTTTGAATTGTTAGTTCTGTCTACTTATTAGGGGTGGGAAATATAAACACTTGTTAGATGCATCGTCGTTTCTAATAAAATGGTAAAGAAGTTTCATTCAAGTTGCAGCTCCTGTCTGTTGCTTCTGCCGTGTCTCTGATCCACGGGTAAATCTACCTGGGGATTATCCGAGTTTGTTGTCCTGATTTTAATGACATTTGTGTTTTCTGGAAAAGGTATTCACACACAAGTCGAGCGATCCTTTTCCTTAACTAACTGAACTAACTTCACGCTGGGTCCCTGAAGTGTTTAAAAGTGTATGGATTGTAACAAGTTTAATAAAAGTCTCAGCTATACAGATAGCATGAAGCGCTAACACAAATCTACGTGTAGCCTACGGTACAATCCCTGTCACAGACACACAATGCACAAACAAAACTGCCATCTCACAATCTAAAGAGAAAAGCCTCAAATTAGCCTCTGCATAAAATATGATTTGCCATTTAAATAAGGTAATGCTATTATCATTGCTCCAACATGCAGTTCTACAGATTTTATCTCAAAAATGCATGGTAAACCTTAAGCTGCATCGATGCATTGTTCACACATCAGCTCATGAGCCTCTGAATCGTAATTGAATCATGAGACACCCATAGATTACCACTTTTACAACGTGTGCTGTGTTCATGTGGTCCACGGGAACTCTGGGAAATTAATGCACGCATGTCGGAAGAACTCGGCAACTTGAGGCAAAAGATGCCTTCCATCCAAAATCAGCAGACCAGTAAATGTTACTACATTTAGGTGTTTTATGTCAGTTGTCCATAGATTAGAGCAACAGATGTGTGCAAGAAAGACCCGACACTATTGCTTAATTAGTAACGTTGGCCAATTAAAATAAGAAAGTAGGATGTTTTGGTCACATCAAAATCCCACATTTCCAAGATAAAAAAGCGTGTGAATGCAGTTCTCCTTCTCATCTTGGAATCCCGAGCTGCCGAAGACCACATGAATGCAGCATTAGTCCCATCTCACTTTTGATCATGAAACATGATGGACAAACATGGCTCAGTTTTGTGAGTTCTGCCTTCTTAGTCCCACATCACTTTGATTATGAACCTTAATATAACTTAATAGAACAAGAAAATGGCTCAGTTTGAATTGTTTGTCCTGCTCTGTCCTGGGCATTTCCGCTAGTCCTACTCAGCCCTACTTGGCCTGGTGGTGTTACCAGTACTCTTTAGGATTTGATCCATGGAAACTGCCCACAACAAATCAATAGATATAGTCAGCATCAGAGGGATTGTTCACAAACTGACCTCTGTGGGGGAACAATCCATTATTTTAATGTGACAAGAGCAAAGAGCAAATGCAGAGTTTAGGAGTTTTATTGTGCCAAATACAGACACGAATACATTGAGAGGAATAAAGTGGTTGAACGGCCCAAATTTGTGCAAATATATAACAATGTTAACGTGGGCTGAATGCTCGCTCCACCTGCTGTATTTTTGCATCTACAGAACAATCTGTTTACTTCTCTGAGGTAATGGTAAGTCAACTACCTCCATTGTGACTCGACTGTGATTAGTGGTGCTTAAAATGGACATTAGTCGACACGAAACGAAGAAGAGTAAAACTAATAACAATTAAAGCCGCAAGCGGCGTTAAAGGCCCTCGCCCCGTACCCCCCATGCCAACACCAAGAGCCCGCCTCTCACCCGCCTGCTTTTCTTCCTGCATCACCGCTCCCACACAAACAACCTCCATATACTGCAGCTCCATTCATTGCGATGAGTGAAGTTCAGACGTTGTCACGGCTGTACAGTAGGGTTTAGGGCGGGGTCATAATATCATTTTAACTTATCTTGATATGGGGTTGTAACACTCACCCATAATGAGAGATGTTTCCAACACAAATATTCATCTGAGTAAATGACTTCACTTTTTTATGGCCTCTAATGTCCTGTGAATCTCAAAGCCAACAAAACAATGACAAAATGCAATCTGTTTAAAGTACAAAGTATAATTTGTCCTTTTCCACAAACAAACATAAAAATCCACTAAAGTTCACACATCCCCTTTAATGTCTCCTAGACCATCGGCCGCACGCCCGTCTCCCCCGGGCCATGAACAGATTCCTCCGCCTCATGGCGCAGAACAAAAATACGCCGGGGCCAAGACGTGGGCTCTACAACAATCCAAAAAGAAAAATAGTTTTGAGATCTCAAAATCCCAAAGCGAAGACCAAAGCTGGGCCGCTGCGAAGCGCTCCCAGCGGCAGCACCTCAGCGCGAGGTAAAGGAACGGCGTCACCGGACAAGAAGAGCGGGGCGCTGTCGGTCCATGAGTCGAGGCGCGCGGTCCCTGCTCCAAACCCGGTCCACAGTCCGTGTGTCAGGCCCGGTGACCGCGCTCTTCCTCCAGCGCCAGCCGCTCCGCCGCGTGAGAGAGAAAAAGAGAGAGCGGCGCGCACTGCCCCGTATGTCCCATGAACAGCCCGTCTCAGCTGACGGGACAAACAGCTGAGCAGGTAAAGAACACCAAACCGTCCCCCTCGGGTGAGCAGCAGACGGGGCTCCTCACTAAGATGACGCGGCTTCACTCGGATGACACGGAGCTTAAGCCGCGGCTCCGTGGAGCGCGCGGCAGAACCGTCAAGCCCTCTGGGGCGACCGTAACCGCGTCTGTTCAGTGTCACTTCACTTTGAACGCCACTTCTTTAGTTCCAGCGCTGCTACTGTGAACACAACGGGTCGGTACTAGCCACGTCATCTGTCAGAACATCTGATCTGTTTGCCCCAGTTTGAACTCTAATTCACGACACAAAACACACATTAAGCGCCGGACTTTGTCGACAGCACGTTCTCTGTTTCTGTGGCCAAAGTCTTAGACCTGCAGCAAGTGCACGTAAAGCGATAGAAAATAGCTAATGCTAATGCTACACAGTAATGACACGACAGAAAGCGACAGATAGAAGAGTTAGCTTGTTATTTACCAAACTCCAGGTCAGATCCAGGACGTAGGACTCAGCACGACGCACCGTCATGACGGAGAAAAAGTTTATTCCAGTCTGTCGCTGTTTACCGGAGCTGTGCTCCGCTCGAGGCTTCGCCACGCGGTGGAGGTGCGTGCACAGTGAGGCACGTTGAGGCACGTATGAGGTTGCCTTGCGGGTTGGCCAAGTAGGGGCAGACTGCTCACTGGTCTCCTCTGCCTCTCTCTCCCTCACGGTAAACGGTCACATATGTATTTATGATTGACACACCAGAGTAGCAGACACTGGGGGCAAGGCGGGTTAAGTGTCTTGCCCAAGGATGTTTATGTGAGGAGCGGGATTCGAACCGCTGACCTTTGGATCATAAGACAGTCGCTCTGCCACTGAGCCACTGCCGCTGCTGTCGCCTCTCTCTCCTCCTCACCTTTTACAAGGAGGAGGGGCCAGTGCAGGGACAGGGTGTCAATCACCAAAGCCCTCAGACTGTGTTTGGGGAGAATTTGAGCAGAATCTGTGTCCTGTTTACCAAATCCCATGTATTTCAATGGCACATATTTGTCATTGCCACGGTAACATGCTTACAGATAAAGGTGTGATGTAATTGGCTTTTTTGTTCAGAATGGTAAGAAGGATCTGTTTCCCGAATTTCGTGTGTTTCCGGCAAACTAAAATTTTTTGTCCAATTCAAAATTTCAAGGGGGCGCTGTAGAGCAATTACAGAACATACACGTATGTATTGTATACCATTACGTTCAGCCCGTGATTTCGAACAAAACGTATATTAATGCCGGAAAATCGGACGCTCCTGGCCAGAGATACGCAAGTTGAAAGACTTTGAAAATTGAGTGTTTTGATTTGCGGGTTGGCCACACCCACATTTATCAAGATATCAAAAATCACATGAATCATCTGTAACCACACAGGGGTTTAGGTCATTGTTCCAAAGTTTCAAGCACACTGATTGAAAATCCACAGTGTAAAAAAATACAACGCGAATTGTAAATTTGCGAAAAAAGCAGGTTCCGCCCACAATGGCCGACGCCCTGTAGGGTTTAGGGCGGGGTCATAATAGAATTTTATACTCGTCTTGACATGACCTACCTTCATACCAAATTTCATATGTCTACGATGAAGTTGACCTCCCATTGCCGTAATGTATTTTGATTTTTGAGATGGCGCTAGCGAGTCATTTTGCATCATTAATTTTTTAGAATATCAAAAAAAAAAATTTTTCACCGACCTTGAATTTTGGGTCAAATAAAATTGAGTTTTCGTTAATGTTCAGGGGGTCAAATCAAGGGCGGTTTGGGAGAGAAGAATAATAATAATAATAATAATTAAAGCATAGCGGCGTTAAAGGCCCTCGCCCGCCCCCATGCCAACACCAAGAGCCCGCCTCTCACCCGCCCGCTTTTCCCCCTGCATCACCGAACCCACACAAACAACCTCTATATACTTAGCTCCATTCAGTGCGATGAGTGAAGGTCAGACGTTGTCACGACTGTACAGTAGGGTTTAGGGCGGGGTCATAATATCATTTTTAACTTATCTTGATATGGGGTTGTAACACTCACCCATAATGAGTGATGTTACCAACACAAATATTCATCTGAGTAAATGACTTCACTTTTTTATGGCCTCTAATGTCCTGTGAATCTCAAAGCCAACAAAACAATGACAAAATGCAATCTGTTTAAAGTACAAAGTATAATTTGTCCTTTTCCACAAACAAACATAAAAATCCACTAAAGTTCATACATCCCCTTTAATGTCTCCTAGACCATCGGCCGCGCCCGTCTCCCCCGTCTCCCACGGGCCATGAACAGATTCCTCCGCCTCATGGCGCTGAACAACAAATACACCGGGGCCAAGACGTGGGCTCCACAACAATCCAAAAAGAAAAAATAGTTTTTGAGATCTCAAAATCCCAAAACGAAGACCAAAGCTGGGCCGCTGCGAAGCGCGCTCCCGCGGCGGCACCTCCGCGAGGTAAAGGAAAAGGCAGCGTCACGGACAAGAAGAGCCGGGCGCTGTCGGTCCATGAGTCGAGGCGCCGCGGTCCCTGCTCCAAACCCGGTCCACAGTCCGTGTGTCAGGCCCGGTGACCGCTCTTCCTCCGGTCCAGCGCCAGCCGCTCCGCCGCGTGAGAGAGAAAAAGAGAGAGCGGCGCGCACTGCCCGTATATCCCATTAACAGCCCGTCTCAGCTGACGGGACAAACAGCTGAGCAGGTAAAGAACACCAAACCGTCCCCCTCGGGTGAGCAGCAGACGGGGCTCCTCACTAAGATGGCGGCTTCACTCGGATGACACGGAGCTTAAGCCGCGGCTCCGTGAAGCGCGCGGCAGAACCGTAAAGCCCTCTGGGGCGACCGTAACCGCGTCTGTTTAGTGTCACTTCGCTTTGAACGCCACTTCTTTAGTTCCAGCGCTGCTACTGTGAACACAACGGGTCGGTACTAGCCACGTCATCTGTCAGAACATCTGATCTGTTTGCCCCAGTTTGAACTCTAATTCATGACACAAACACACATTCGCCTTCGGACTTTCTCGACAGCACACGTTCTCCGTTTCTGTGGCCAAAGTCTTAACAACTGCAGCAAGTGCACGTAAAACGATAGAAAATAGCTAATGCTAATGCTACACAGTAATTACACGAAAGAAACGACAGATAGAAGAGTTAGCTTGTTATTTACCAAACTCCAGGTCAGATCCAGGACGTAGGACTCTGCACGACGCACCGCCATGACGGAGAAAAAGTTTATTCCAGTGCGTCACTGTTTACGCCAGCACGAGGTGCTCGCTCCGCTCTGCTCTAGGCTGGAGGCGCGTTCACAGTGAGGCGCTCACGTTGAGGCACGCGTAAGGGCGGGGTAGTTGCGCGGGTTGGCCAGTAGGGGGCAGACTGCTCTCTGTTCTCCTCTTCATTTCTCTCCCTCTCCGTAAACGGTCACATATGTATTTATGATTGACACACCAGAGTACACAGACACTGGGGGCAAGGCGGGTTAAGTGTCTTGCCCAAGGATGTTTATGTGAGGAGCGGGATTCGAACCGCTGACCTTTGGATCATAAGACAGTCTCTCTGCCACTGAGCCACTGCCGCTGCTGCCACCCCTCTCTCCTCCTCACCTTTTACAAGGAGGAGGGGCCAGTGCAGGGAGTGGGTGTCAATCACCAAAGCCCTCAGACTGTGTTTGGGGAGAATTTGAGCAGAATCTGTGTCCTGTTCACCAAATCCCATGTATTTCAATGGCACATATTTGTCATTGCCACGGTAACATGCTTACAGATAAAGGTGTGATGTCATTGGCTTTTTTGTTCAGAATGGTAAGAAGGATCTGTTTCCCGAATTTCGTGTGTTTCCGGCAAACTAAAATTTTTTGTCCAATTCAAAATTTCAAGGGGGCGCTGTAGAGCAATTATAGAACATACACGTATGTATTGTATACCTTTACGTTCAGCCCGTGATTTCGAACAAAAACGTATATTAATGCCGGAAAATCGGACGCTCCTGGCCAGAGATACGCAAGTTGAAAGACTTTGAAAATTGAGTGTTTTGATTTGCGGGTTGGCCACACCCACATTTATCAAGATATCAAAAATCACATGAATCATCTGTAACCACACAAGGGTTTAGGTCATTGTTCCAAAGTTTCAAGCACACTGATTGAAAATCCACGGTGTAAAAAAATACAACGCGAATTGTAAATTTGCGAAAAAAGCAGGTTCCGCCCACAATGGCCGACGCCCTGTAGGGTTTAGGGCGGGGTCATAATAGAATTTTATACTCGTCTTGACATGACCTACCTTCGTACCAAATTTCATATGTCTACGATGAAGTTGGCCTGTCATTGCCGTAATGTATTTTGATTTTTGAGATGGCGCTAGCGAGTCATTTTGCATCATTAATTTTTTTTGGATATCCAAAAAACAAATTTTTCACTGACCTTGAATTTTGGGTCAAATAAAATTGAGTTTTCGTTAATGTTCAAGGGGTCAAATCAAGGGCGGTTTGGGAGAGAAGAAGAATAATAATAATAATAATAATAATAATAACATAAAATTGTTTTTCCACCATTATTTTTCTCCTTTATGGACAATAGCTGGAGTCATGCCACTTTGTCACATTGTACCCCATCACAAATAAACCCTCTGTAGATTTTTTCAGTCCTCCATGACAAACAGCCTGGCTATTATGAATTTTTTAAAATAAAATTTGAAGAGGGCGCTATAGAGCCAATTTATCAGATAGCTGCTTGATTTGCATATCAGTCTGCTCAGCTTTCAAATCTGCACAAACGCTCTATTAGCATTTTCCAAGAAAACATTGTGTGAAAAATAGATAATTTTTATTAATATTCCAAAAATTAAGAGTTTGTAGAAAATTCACCATGACCATATCTGAAGATGTATCACATTCAAATTGATAGTATGTCATTCCACATGGGTTTAGTGTCTTGTGGCCAAATTTGAAGTGTTTCGATGACAACTGTTGGAGGAGGAGTCAACAGTACCCAGGTGTGTGCTATTCTCAGCCCCGGGCTTGATCCAATATGGCCGACTTCCTGTTTGGTTCGGGGCGGGGTCATAAGAGGATTTTTGACATGTCCTGACCTGTTCTATTTTTTGGGCCATGAGTTGGATTTTTAGCGTAACATTTTACATGGCCGGGCTCACATTGGCCCAATGTTAATCCACTTTCAAGGAGGCGCTACTGAGCCGTCGTGCAATATTTTTTCACGGGGTCTTCACTCAAAATTAGAGCTCACCGAGTTCTAATTTTCGACACCACTCACGGCCATATCCGTCATCGTTTACTATGCGTATTTCGCGATCTCCCCGTTTCCGGATCAATAACAATTAGTCCCTCGCCGGGACGATTCTCGTCCCATCGGCTCGGGCCTAATAATAATTAAAGCCGCAAGCGGCGTTAAAGGCCCTCGCCCCGCCCCCCATGCCAACACGAAGAGCCCGCCTCTCACCCGCCCGCTTTTCCCCCTGCATCACCGCTCCCACACAAACAACCTCCATATACTGCTGCTCCATTGTGTGCGATGAGTGAAGGTCAGACGTTGTCACGGCTGTACAGTAGGGTTTAGGGCGGGGTCATAATATCATTTTTAACTTATCTTGATATGGGGTTGTAACACTCACCCATAATGAGTGATGTTACCAACACAAATATTCATCTGAGTAAATGACTTCACTTTTTTATGGCCTCTAATGTCCTGTGAATCTCAAAGCCAACAAAACAATGACAAAATGCAATCTGTTTAAAGTACAAAGTATAATTTGTCCTTTTCCACAAACAAACATAAAAATCCACTAAAGTTCATACATCCCCTTTAATGTCTCCTAGACCATCGCCCGCGCGCCCGTCTCCCCCGGGCCATGAACAGATTCCTCCGCCTCCTGGCGCTGACCAAAAATACACGGGGCCAAGGCGTGGGCTCCACAACAATCCAAAAAGAAAAAATAGTATTTTAGATCTCAAAGATCCCAAAGCGAAGACCAAAGCTGGGCCGCTGCGAAAGCGCCTCCCAGCAGCGGCACCTCGGCGAGGTAAAGGAAAAGGCAGCGTCACGGACAAGAAGAGCGGGCGCTGTCGGTCCATGAGTCGGCGCGCGGTCCCTGCTCCAAACCCGGTCCACAGTCCGTGTGTCAGGCCCGGTGACGCGCTCTTCCTCCGGTCCAGCGCCAGCCGCTCCGCCCGCGTGAGAGAGAAAAAGAGAGCGGCGCGCACTGCCCGTATATCCCATTAACAGCCCGTCTCAGCTGACGGGACAAACAGCTGAGCAGGTAAAGAACACCAAACCGTCCCCTCGGGTGAGCAGCAGACGGGGCTCCTCACTAAGATGACGCGGCTTCACTTTCCGGATGACCGGAGCTTAAGCCAGCGGCTCCGTGGAGCGTAGCGGCAGAACCGTAAAGCCCTCTGGGGCGACCGTAACGCGTCTGTTTAGTGTCAGCCGCTTTGAACGCCACTTCTTTAGTTCCAGCGCTGCTACTGTGAACACAACGGGTCGGTACTAGCCACGTCATCTGTCAGAACATCTGATCTGTTTGCCCCAGTTTGAACTCTAATTCACGACACAAACACACATTCGCCTTCGGACTTTCTCGACAGCACACGTTCTCTGTTTCTGTGGCCAAAGTCTTAACAACTGCAGCAAGTACACGTAAAACGATGGAAAATAGCTAATGCTAATGCTACACAGTAATGACACGACAGAAACGACAGATAGAAGAGTTAGCTTGTTATTTACCAAACTCCAGGTCAGATCCAGGACGTAGGACTCAGCACGACGCACCGCCATAACGGAGAAAAAGTTTATTCCAGTCTGTCGCTGTTTACCGAAGCTGTGCTCCGCTCGAGGCTTCGCCACGCGGTGGAGGTGCGTGCACAGTGAGGCGCGCTCACGTTGAGGCACGTAAGGGCGGGGTAGTTGCGCGGGTTGGCCAGTAGGGGGCAGACTGCTCTCTGTTCTCCTCTTCATTTCTCTCCCTCTCCGTAAACGGTCACATATGTATTTATGATTGACACACCAGAGCAGCAGACACTGGGGGCAAGGCGGGTTAAGTGTCTTGCCCAAGGATGTTTATGTGAGGAGCGGGATTCGAACCGCTGACCTTCGGAACATAAGACAGTCTTTCTGCCACTGAGCCACTGCCGCTGCTGCCGCCCCTCTCTCCTCCTCACCTTTTACAAGGAGGAGGGGCCAGTGCAGGGAGTGGGTGTCAATCACCAAAGCCCTCAGACTGTGTTTGGGGAGAATCTGAGCAGAATCTGTGTCCTGTTCACCAAATCCCATGTATTTCAATGGCACATATATTGCATTGCCACGGTAACATGCTTACAGATAAAGGTGTGATCTCATTGGCTTTTTTGTTCAGAATGGTAAGAAGTATCTGTTTCCCGAATTTCGTGTGTTTCCGGCAAACTAAAATTTTTTGTCCAATTCAAAATTTCAAGGGGGCGCTGTAGAGCAATTATAGAACATACACGTATGTATTGTATACCTTTACGTTCAGCCCGTGATTTCGAACAAAAACGTATATTAATGCCGGAAAATCGGACGCTCCTGGCCAGAGATACGCAAGTTGAAAGACTTTGAAAATTGAGTGTTTTGATTTGCGGGTTGGCCACACCCACATTTATCAAGATATCAAAAATCACATGAATCATCTGTAACCACACAAGGGTTTAGGTCATTGTTCCAAAGTTTCAAGCACATTGATTGAAAATCCACGGTGTAAAAAAATACAACGCGAATTGTAAATTTGCGAAAAAAGCAAGTTCCGCCCACAATGGCCGACGCCCTGTAGGGTTTAGGGCGGGGTCATAATAGAATTTTATACTCGTCTTGACATGACCTACCTTCGTACCAAATTTCATATGTCTACGATGAAGTTGACCTCCCATTGCCGTAATGTATTTTGATTTTTGAGATGGCGCTAGCGAGTCATTTAGCATCATTAATTTTTTAGAATATCAAAAAAACAAATTTTTCACCGACCTTGAATTTTGGGTCAAATAAAATTGAGTTTTCGTTAATGTTCAGGGGGTCAAATCAAGGGCGGTTTCGAAGAGAAGAAGAAGAAGAACAATAATAATAATAATTAAAGCCGCAAGCGGCGTTAAAGGCCCTCGCCCCGTACCCCCCATGCCAACACCAAGAGCCCGCCTCTCACCCGCCTGCTTTTCCCCCTGCATCACCGCTCCCACACAAACAACCTCCATATACTGCTGCTCCATTCATTGCGATGAGTGAAGGTCAGACGTTGTCACGGCTGTACAGTAGGGTTTAGGGCGGGGTCATAATATCATTTTAACTTATCTTGATATGGGGTTGTAACACTCACCCATAATGAGTGATGTTAGCAACACAAATATTCATCTGAGTAAATGACTTCACTTTTTTATGGCCTCTAATGTCCTGTGAATCTCAAAGCCAACAAAACAATGACAAAATGCAATCTGTTTAAAGTACAAAGTATAATTTGTCCTTTTCCACAAACAAACATAAAAATCCACTAAAGTTCATACATCCCCTTTAATGTCTCCTAGTCCATCGGCGCGCCGTCTCCCCAGGCCATGAACAGATTCCTCCGCCTCATGGCGCTGAACAAAAATACGCCGGGGCCAAGGCGTGGGCTCCACAACAATCAAAAAGAAAAATAGTTTTTGAGATCTCAAAATCCCAAAGCGAAGACCAAAGCTGGGCCGCTGCGAAGCGCCGCTCAGCGGCGGCACCTCAGCGAGGTAAAGGAAAGGCGGCGTCACCGGACAAGAAGAGCGGGCGCTGTCGGTCCATGAGTCGAGCGCGCGGTCCCTGCTCCAAACCCGGTCCACAGTCCGTGTGTCAGGCCCGGTGACGGCGCTCTTCCTCGGTCCAGCGCCAGCCGCTCCGCGCGTGAGAGAGAAAAAGAGAGCGGCGCGCATTGCCCGTATATCCCATTAACCGCCCGTCTCAGCGGACGGGACTAACAGCTGAGCAGGTATAGAACACCAAACCGTCCCCCTCGGGTGCGCAGCAGACGGGGCTCCTCACTAAGATGACGCGGCTTCACTTTCGGATGACGGAGCTTAAGCCGCGGCTCCGTGAAGCGTAGCGGCAGAACCGTAAAGCCCTCTGGGGCGACCGTAACGCGTCTGTTTAGTGTCACTTCGCTTTGAACGCCACTTCTTTAGTTCCAGCGCTGCTACTGTGAACACAACGGGTCGGTACTAGCCACACGTCATCTGTCAGAACATCTGATCTGTTTGCCCCAGTTTGAACTCTAATTCACGACACAAACACACATTCGCCTTCGGACTTTCTCGACAGCACACGTTCTCTGTTTCTGTGGCCAAAGTCTTAACAACTGCAGCAAGTACACGTAAAACGATGGAAAATAGCTAATGCTAATGCTACACAGTAATGACACGACAGAAACGACAGATAGAAGAGTTAGCTTGTTATTTACCAAACTCCAGGTCAGATCCAGGACGTAGGACTCAGCACGACGCACCGCCATGACGGAGAAAAAGTTTATTCCAGTGCGTCACTGTTTACCGCAGGCTGTGCTCCGCTCCGCTCTGCTCTAGGCTGGAGGCGCGTGCTCACAGTGAGGCGCCGCGTTGAGGCACGTATGAGGTTGCCGGGTAGTTCTTGGGTTGGCCAGTAGGGGGCAGACTGCTCTCTGTTCTCCTCTTCATTTCTCTCCCCTCTCGGTAAACGGTCACATATGTATTTATGATTGACACACCAGAGTAGCAGACACTGGGGGCAAGGCGGGTTAAGTGTCTTGCCCAAGGATGTTTATGTGAGGAGCGGGATTCGAACCGCTGACCTTTGGATCATAAGACAATCTCTCTGCCACTGAGCCACTGCCGCTGCTGCCGCCCCTCTCTCCTCCTCACCTTTTACAAGGAGGAGGGGCCAGTGCAGGGACAGGGTGTCAATCACCAAAGCCCTCAGACTGTGTTTGGGGAGAATCTGAGCAGAATCTGTGTCCTGTTCACCAAATCCCATGTATTTCAATGGCACATATTTGTCATTGCCACGGTAACATGCTTACAGATAAAGGTGTGATGTAATTGGCTTTTTTGTTCAGAATGGTAAGAAGGATCTGTTTCCCGAATTTCGTGTGTTTCCGGCAAACTAAAATTTTTTGTCCAATTCAAAATTTCAAGGGGGCGCTGTAGAGCAATTATAGAACATACACGTATGTATTGTATACCTTTACGTTCAGCCCGTGATTTCGAACAAAAACGTATATTAATGCCGGAAAATCGGACGCTCCTGGCCAGAGATACGCAAGTTGAAAGACTTTGAAAATTGAGTGTTTTGATTTGCGGGTTGGCCACACCCACATTTATCAAGATATCAAAAATCACATGAATCATCTGTAACCACACAAGGGTTTAGGTCATTGTTCCAAAGTTTCAAGCATATTGATTGAAAATCCACGGTGTAAAAAAATACAACGCGAATTGTAAATTTGCGAAAAAAGCAGGTTCCGCCCACAATGGCCGACGCCCTGTAGGGTTTAGGGCGGGGTCATAATAGAATTTTATACTCGTCTTGACATGACCTACCTTCGTACCAAATTTCATATGGCTACGATGAAGTTGGCCTGTCATTGCCGTAATGTATTTTGATTTTTGAGATGGCGCTAGCGAGTCATTTTGCATCATTAATTTTTTAGAATATCAAAAAAACAAATTTTTCACCGACCTTGAATTTTGGGTCAAATAAAATTGAGTTTTCGTTAATGTTCAGGGGGTCAAATCAAGGGCGGTTTGAAGAGAAGAAGAACAAGAAGAATAATAATAATAATAATAATAACGGAAACGTGTTTTTCTACTATTATTTTTCTCCATAAGTACAATAGCTGGAGTCATGCCACTTTGTCACATTGTACCCCATCACAAATAAACCCTCTGTAGATTTTTTCAGTCCTCCATGACAAACAGCCTGGCTGTTATGAATTTTTTAAAATAAAATTTGAAGAGGGCGCTATAGAGCCATTTTATCAGATAGCTGCTTGATTTGCATATCAGTCCGCTCAGCTTTCAAATCTACACAAACGCTCTATTAGCATTTTCCAAGAAAAAATTGTGTGCAAAATAGATAATTTTTATTAATATTCCAAAAATTAAGAGTTTGTAGAAAATTCACCATGACCATATCTGAAGATGTATCACATTCAAATTGATAGTATGTCATTCCACATGGGTTTAGTGTCTTGTGGCCAAATTTGAAGTGATTTCGATGAAAACTGTTGGAGGAGGAGTCAAAAATACACAGGTGTGTGCTTTTCTCAGCCCCGGGTTTGATCCAATATGGCCGACTTCCTGTTGGGTTGGGGGCGGGGTCATAAGAGGATTTTTTACATGTCCTGACCTGTTCTATTTTTTGGGCCATGAGTTGGATTTTTAGCGTAACATTTTTCATGGCCGGGCTCCCATTGGCCCAATGTTAATCCATTTTTGAGGGTGCGCTACTCAGCCGTCGTGCAATATTTTTTCACGGGGCCTTCACTCATAATTAGAGCTCATCGAGTTCTAATTTTCGACACCACTCACGGCCATCTCCGTCATCGTTTACTATGCGTATTTCGCGATCTCCCCGTTTTCGTAACAATTACAATAAGTCCCTCGCCGGGACGATTCTCGTCCCATCGGCTCGGGCCTAATAATAACGGAAACATCTTTTTCCCCCATTATTTTTCTCCATAAGTACAATAGCTAGAGTCATGCAACTTTGTCACATTGTGGCCCATCACAAATAAACCCTCTGTACATTTTTTCAGTCCTCCATGACAAACAGCCTGGCTGTTATGAATTTTTTAAAATAAAATTTGAAGAGGGCGCTATAGAGCCATTTTATCAGATAGCTGCTTGATTTGCATATCAGTCCGCTCAGCTTTCAAATCTACACAAACGCTCTATTAGCATTTTCCAAGAAAAAATTGTGTGCAAAATAGATAATTTTTATTAATATTCCAAAAATTAAGAGTTTGTATAAAATTCACCATGACCATATCTGAAGATGTATCACATTCAAATTGATAGTATGTCATTCCACATGGGTTTAGTGTCTTGTGGCCAAATTTGAAGTGTTTTCGATGAAAACTGTTGGAGGAGGAGTCAAAAGTACACAGGTGTGTGCTTTTCTCAGCCCCGGGTTTGATCCAATATGGCCGACTTCCTGTTTGGTTGGGGGCGGGGTCATAAGAGGATTTTTTACATGTCCTGACCTGTTCTATTTTTTGGGCCATGAGTTGGATTTTTAGCGTAACATTTTTCATGGCCGGGCTCCCATTGGCCCAATGTTAATCCATTTTCGAGGGGGCGCTATTCAGCCGTCGTTCAATATTTTTTCACGGGGCCTTCACTCATAATTAGAGCTCATCGAGTTCTAATTTTCGACACCACTCACGGCCATATCCGTCATCGTTTACTATGCGTATTTCGCGATCTCCCGTTTCGTAACAATTACAATAAGTCCCTCGCCGGGACGATTCTCGTCCCATCGGCTCGGGCCTAATAACGGAAACATCTTTTTCCCCCATTATTTTTCTCCATAAGTACAATAGCTAGAGTCATGCAACTTTGTCACATTGTGCCCCATCACAAATAAACCCTCTGTACATTTTTTCAGCCGTCCATGACAAACAGCCTGGCTGTTATGAATTTTTAAAAATAAAATTTGAAGAGGGCGCTATAGAGCCATTTTATCAGATAGGTGCTTGATTTGCATATCAGTCCGCTCAGCTTTCAAATCTGCACAAACGCTCTATTAGCATTTTCCAAGAAAAAATTGTGTGCAAAATAGATAATTTTTATTAATATTCCAAAAATTAAGAGTTTGTAGAAAATTCACCATGACCATATCTGAAGATGTATCATATTCAAATTGATATTATGTCATTCCACATGGGTTTAGTGTGTTGTGGCCAAATTTGAAGTGATTTCGATGAAAACTGTTGGAGGAGGAGTCAAAAGTACACAGGTATGTGCTTTTCTCAGCCCCGGGTTTGATCCAATATGGCCGACTTCCTGTTGGGTTGGGGGCGGGGTCATAAGAGGATTTTTACATGTCCTGACCTGTTCTATATTTTGGGCCATGAGTTGGATTTTTAGCGTAACATTTTTCATGGCCGGGCTCCCATTGGCCCAATGTTAATCCATTTTTGAGGGGGCGCTATTCAGCCGTCGTGCAATATTTTTTCACGGGGCCTTCACTCATAATTAGAGCTCATCGAGTTCTAATTTTCGACACCACTCATGGCCATCTCCGTCATCGTTTACTATGCGTATTTCGCGATCTCCCCGTTTTCGTAACAATTACAATTAGTCCCTCGCCGGGACGATTCTCGTCCCATCGGCTCGGGCCTAATAATAATAACGGAAAATTCTTTTTCCACTATTATTTTTCTCCATAAGTACAATAGCTAGAGTCATGCAACTTTGTCACATTGTGTCCCATCACAAATAAACCCTCTGTAGATTTTTTCAGTCCTCCATGACAAACAGCCTGGCTGTTATGAATTTTTTAAAATAAAATTTGAAGAGGGCGCTATAGAGCCATTTTATCAGATAGGTGCTTGATTTGCATATCAGTCCGCTCAGCTTTCAAATCTGCACAAACGCTCTATTAGCATTTTCCAAGAAAAAATTGTGTGCAAAATAGATAATTTTTATTAATATTCCAAAAATTAAGAGTTTGTAGAAAATTCACCATGACCATATCTGAAGATGTATCACATTCAAATTGATAGTATGTCATTCCACATGGGTTTAGTGTCTTGTGGCCAAATTTGAAGTGTTTTCGATGAAAACTGTTGGAGGAGGAGTCAAAAGTACACAGGTGTGTGCTTTTCTCAGCCCCAGGTTTGATCCAATATGGCCGACTTCCTGTTGGGTTGGGGGCGGGGTCATAAGAGGATTTTTACATGTCCTGACCTGTTCTATTTTTGGGCCATGAGTTGGATTTTTAGCGTAACATTTTTCATGGCCAGGCTCCCATTGGCCCAATGTTAATCCATTTTTGAGGGGGCGCTACTGAGCCGTCGTGCAATATTTTTTCGTGGGGCCTTCACTCATAATTAGAGCTCATCGAGTTCTAATTTTCGACACCACTCACAGCCATCTCCGTCATCGTTTACTATCGTATTCGCGATCTCCCGTTTTATAACAATTACAATAAGTCCCTCGCCGGGACGATTCTCGTCCCATCGGCTCGGGCCTAATAAAAAGCACAAATAAAATGGCAGGTAACAGGAGACACCTGAAGAGTCTTCATCAGGAGCTTTGATGCTGAAAAAACAAGGTAAGAACAAATGAACCCAAACGGTGCACATTCAATGGGAGTAAGCAAAGATACAGATGTCATGTTTCATTCTGTTTGGGAGCTGCTTCTGTCACAGCTGCCCTGGGGCAGACTGACAGAACTGCACCAAACACTGCGCCTTCTCCTGGACCTGAGTAAAGTTAACCTGCAGAAGCTTTTTCAAACGCCTCTTAATGAAACACTGTCAACTCAAAACCTTATTACAATAAGATCAGACGAGTTTATAAAGTAACCCTGTTTTAAGAAGCAATATTTTATCAGTAATATCAATTTAACCAAGAACAAATCTGCTGAGATCTGCTGAGCCGACCTGACGTGTACTCCAAAAAACATTTACTCTTTTGCTCTAAAATAAAAACCCTGAAAGAGATTTAAGCAGAACTACATTTAAAAACACAGAAAATGTCCATAGGATTGTTGCTCTTTGTTTAATTGTTAGATTAAACGAAAAACCTATTAAAGAAACTGGCCCTCAAAGCTTCAAAAGAAAAGCCCTGGTCTCTAGATTTTCATGAAAAGTTCATGAAGCAAAAGCTCAGCTGCTCAGAGAAACTAAACCAGGTCTAAACCAGGACTAAACCAGGTTTAAACCAGGAATAAACCAGGACTAAATCAGGACTAAACCAGGACTAAACCAGGTCTACAGCGCCTCTGACACAGACCACTGCAGACCGGAAACACCGAGCTGCAGTTTTGGAGATTCTCCGTCCCAGTCCCTGAACATCACAATTCTTTTTTAAACGTTTACTTTGCTCTCACTTGATTTGTTCAGATTTGAGTCGGATTGTTGTGGCTGATTCAGAGCGTCTCACCTGGACAAGGTGCTTGGTTTTCTCTTTCCGTTGCGGTGTAAGATGTATTATACAGCTGTCTTCACCTGTGGGTCTCTATTGTTCTTCTGTGATCGGAGCCACTTCACATACCTGCACAGACAGAGGTCATGGGTCATGGGTCGGTGGAAGACGAGCAACACCAACAAAATAAATCTCATTTTTAATTGTGGGTTTAATTTAAAGGACAAATGTGTATTATTTGTTCTGTTCCTGACCTTTAAACTAAATCTTGAATATCTCTGACATCTCATGTTTTAGAACTAAGTGAGATAAATGCTGCGTTCCCGTGTCCTCGGACGTCCAATTAAACAGAGTTCAGACTCGTGTGAACCTGATGTTCACATCCACAAGTTCACACAAGAGGACGCTAAGGACAACCAGTTGGCGTGTCTTGATTGCTCCACAATCAGAGGGAGGAAGGCAGACCTCAGACAGAAGTGTACAGGAACCCACACCCACACAGATCAGTACTTACTGTTCAGTTCTAACCACCCACTGCAACACAAGCTGAGAGTGATCAGGACACTACACAGAGCCCAGGAAGTACGACCAGCTCAGAGGGGAAGAAGAAAGAGGAAGAACATGTCAAAAGTGCCCTCTCAGCTTGTGGTTATCCCAACTGGGCCTTTAACAAAGTCAGAAGAGCCAAGAAACAGGAGGGGGGTCTCTATCCCTTATGTCTCTGGACTGTCTGAGAAGCTTTTTTAGAGAAGAATTTTTAGACAACACGACATCTCTGTTCTGCATTTTCAAACCAGGCAACACACTTAAACAGAAACTGGTCCATCTGAAGGACAAGATGCCGACATAGAGAGACCAAACAGACACTGCACAAAAGGCTGTACCAACACAGAAGATCTACCTCCACGGGACCGCAAAGTGCAGTCCATCTGCACCTGAAAGCAACAAACCACTCGTTTGAGGACAGTGAGGTGAAGATTTTGAGCAGAAAAAAGGAAGCTATTTTTGTAAAAAGAGAGAACCCTTCTCTGAACAGGAATGGGGGTTTAAGATTTAATTTAGCTAAGATTTATGACAGCCTCCTAACACCCTGGTCCAAGTCAATAGTCCAGTCAAATGCTAATTAACCTAACAAAAACAGGCCATTATCAGGGTCAGGTGACACTAGGCAGGGCAACTATTAACCTGACAAAACGGGCCATTATCAGGGTCAGGTGACACTAGGCGGGGCAAACTATTAATCTGACAAAAACAGGTCATTGTCAGGGTCAGGTGACACTAGGCAGGGCAAACTATTAACATGACAAAAACAGGCCATTATATGGGTCAGGTGACACATGGCAGGGCAAATGTTTAACCAAACAAAAACAGGCCATGAAAGACTCCTGCCTGTGGGCAGGGCTCTCACTACTTAGAGTAGCATATAAGCCAGAGTTCCCAGACCAGCTCTCTGATTGACAATGACTTCTGGATAGAAGTCGAAACGTCTCGATCTTCAAACATACTATGATGGAACACGCCTGGACGAATGAGGGATTACATCGACGAACTTCATAGAAAGACACTGGGTTTGTGATCTGTGCATATTATAAACGCTCTTTGTTTGGAAAGAACTAATGCAGAAGTGTTTACCTGGGTCACCTCTTTTCAACCAATAAGACACACTGTACACTATGAATCATGGGAAAATAACTTCTTGACACTGTCCCAGACTGTGATTCTCTGTCATGGTGCAGTTTTAAAAGTGCTAAAAGCTCATTGTAAGAGGAGTTAGAGGAACTACATGGAATCAACTGAGTAAGACTATTACAGACAGTCGTTTTGAGTCATGATGCAATATTGAGTGAAAGGAAGGGCTATGTGGGCGGGGCTAATGGTTCAAACAAAAACATGGTCCTGTCTCATAGTTCAAAATCAGGTACAGGGCCTTTAATGTTCACGTTTGTTTAGCCAAAATTGATTCACCTGGAATGTCCTAAAGTCGGAACTTTTAAGTGGAAAATAACCGGCAGCATTGATTCTTACTTCTGCTTGGCCTCATCTTGGGACTCATACAACTCTTTAAGAGTGAGTTTTTTATATTTTCCAAATCCAAGAGGCTCTTCTCCTCGACGATAAAGCTGCACTTCCTTCACCGCCTCCGGGAAAAGGCTCACCTACTCAGCCAGATCGTCCTGAGAAATGAAATAAACACTCAACTTTAGACAAACTTTTCCTACTTAGCCTTTTAAACTGTTACAAGTAATAGATACTACAATACAAATGGTGTGTCATATCTTTGTGATTACTGCGTCTGTCCACAAGAAACAACAACTGAAACAAAGCCATCTCTGTCAGCATAAATGTTGCACAATTTCCTCATCGTTATTTGCTTGGAATTGGCTCCACAAACCTGTAACACAAATCTTAACCCAAACCCACAACACGGGAAACACAATCAAACCACTGCCACAAATTCATATGCAAAGAACATAACAAAAAAAACCTCTCTATTGTGACCAATGGCGGACTTACCCTTAGGCTACAGGCCACAACTGCTTTGGACCCCCGACCTGAAGGGGCCCCCGTTAAGATACCCTTCCTGATCATCATGGATTAAGGTTCTGTAACAGTTGCTTTTCTCTCAATATCACAGTAAAGTAATTCAGTGTACTTTTAAACAAGAAAATATAAGACCATATAAAATTAAAAAATTGGATCATTATCATGTTTTGATGATTTAAATCCCTAAACATGTGTTAAAAAGCACCAACAATAGGAAATAAGGTAATTTCTTAAATATTCTTTGGGAAGGACCCCCAAACCCCTATTTAAAGCTGTTTAGAACATGAAAGTATTAGCACATAGCACATATGACTTTTTCATTAGTTCACTTATCACCCCAAATTTACGAACTTGTATGGCCATCATATGTAAAAAAATAAATAAATAAATAAACAGAAACAGCAAAAAATAAAAGCTTTCTCCAAGAAAATTTAAGAAACACAACAGAAAAGTTCTAGAAAATCACACTTGAGGAGGGACCTGGACTTAATTCTCTTAATTCTTAATTCTCCTCACTCTTTTATATATTATATATTTTATTATATTTTATTCATTGTTTTATGTTGCACCTTACGCCGAAGCAAGTTCCTATGTTTGTCAATTTTGATCACTGACAATGGCAATAAACCGATTCTGATTCTGATCTGAATTCCTAGGCTGATTGTGACGTCGTCTCATGTGACTCGGTGATGTCAGTACCTTGTGTTTCATTGATGGTGTTTGACTGGTGTCTCCCCCGTCTCGCTCTTTCTGGTGAGAAGCCACCACATACCAGCGTAGCTCACATCGTTCTGCAGAAGCCACTCAAAGCTTTTGCCTTTGTGTTTCCCAAACAGCAGCAGTTGTTCAGACAGCTCAGAGTTCTTGGGCCTCTTTTTTGTCACATTTGGGGGAGTTTTCACCGAGCCGTTGGTCTGGACGGTCGAGGAAGACGGGCCGGGATCACTGGCACCGGGGGCTCCCTAACGACAGACAAACAGACATGAACTAAACGAGAATCCAAACCCTATTCGCACGGAATTAGTTTACCTGAGAACTTTGGGTAAATTGTAATATTTGCAAATGTGTCACTAATCCTGTGCGAATCGTTCCTGTCTGTAAAAATCCTCCCACATATTACCAACTGGAGGTCATTTCAGTAAACCTGGGGGGTTTTAGTCCAGTGTGACGGTCATGCTTGTGGTGCAAAGTCCAGCTTGTGTTTACCAGTCCGCCATTTCCGGAATAAAGTCCATAAATCAAGTGAATGATAATGCTGTTGTAAGGTCATTTAAATTTTACAGACGTCCCGAGGTAGGTCTGGGTGACATGGTGATGAAATGGAATCGTGAGCTGGTCCCTGTGACAATCTGCTATTTTTGTGAAATCGTCGTGTCACGATTCACTGTTTGTGTCTTTAACGCAGCTGCCTGTTCAAACACACTTTTTCTCCTGTTGTTTAGCCTCTGAAGCCTCTGAGCAGATGACTTTATTTACCTCTTAAAGGCCAGAGCTGCACAATTAAACCAAATCAACTCAAAATCACAATTTTAATGGATGCAATTAACAAATCACAAAGGCTGCAATTTTTGAAGTGCAATAATTTCTTCCACAAACAACAAAATGTCTCGCTTTGATTTGGATAAAAACTGCTCACGCTGTAGTTTGGATTTGTACAAACTTTTTTGCCAAGTTTAATGTTATTATCGAGAAAAACACCAAGGCTTTTCACAACAGGAGAACAAGATGAAAACTCACTAAAACATTTTGTGAATCAGGGCAATCACCAAATATTACAATTTCAGTCTTTGTGTCATTCAGATTTACAAAATTCAGTGACATCCGGTTCTTAACTTCATTTATGCATTTGTGACGTGTTCCAACAGATCCTGATTTTGTATTAAGAGGCAAATAAATCTATTCTATTTCTTGAAAAATGTCTTGAAAATGTATCCCAGAGGCAACATATATAGTGAAGTTCAGTCCAGGTTCAGTCCAGGTTCAGTCCTGGTTCAGTCCCGGTTCAGTCCAGGTTTAGTATAGGTTTAGTCTAGGTTCAGTCGATTCAGTCCAGGTTCAGTCCGGTTCAGTCGGTTCAGTCCAGGTTCAGTCCCGGTTCAGTCAGGTTTAGTCTAGGTTCAGTCGATTCAGTCCAGGTCAGTCCTGGTTCAGTCCTGGTTCAGTCCAGGTTCAGTCCTGGTTCAGTCCTGGTTCAGTCCAGGTTCAGTCCAGGTTCAGTCCCGGTTCAGTCCAGGTTCAGTCCAGGTTTAGTCCAGGTCCAGTCCTGGTTCAGTCCAGGTTCAGACCAGGTCAGTCCTGGTTCAGTCCTGGTTCAGTCCAGGTTCAGTCCTGGTTCAGTCCAGGTTCAGTCCAGGCTCAGTCCAGGCTCAGTCCAGGTTCAGTCCAGGTTCAGTCCTGGTTCAGTCCTGGTTCAGTCCCGGTTCAGTCCAGGTTCAGTCCTTGTCTGGTCTCAGGGTGTAACAGGAGATATAAAAATGTAATCATGATCAATATCCAGATATTTTTCTTACAACGTTCATCTTATACTTACATTCAAACTGGACAAACAGGACACATTTCTTTCTGAAACAAAGAATATACAGCTACATTTAGTAAAAATGTAATTCTTAAGTCGTAGTCATAACATCTGTGAATGATTGTGTTTTCATTTTAAATTAATTGTTTGAGTGTGTTACAAACCCAGCTCATCTAGGGGGAAGGGAAGGTAACACAACCAAGATGTTAAATGGTGTGGTTTAATCAAAATAAAGATAGTAGTAACATTTACAAAACTCAAAAAGGGCTCTACCACAGCAGGAAAGAAGACAAAAAAAAATAAAAATAACCCCAACACACAACTCACAACACAGTGAGGCTACAAGGCAGAACGTTTTGTGCGTCACTTCCACGTTCAACGTTTACTGCTCAAAAAGTGGTGGATTAAGGAAAAAGGACGTTTGTCTTAATTAAAGATAAATAAAAATTAAAAAAATGATAAAGAAAAGATAAATTACAGTGAATAATCTATATATTTAATACAGATGGAGGGCAGCTGACATTAATGTTGTTAAATGCAGATTTTTGTTGTAATACTTAGATCAATTCACTTAAAACGAAAACTGAAACTGATTATAACACCTATAAACCATTTGCGGCAGATCAGGTTTGACTGAGGGTCCAGCAGTTTATGCGTGAATAGACCTATATTTTAATTTTAATAACTTTAGAATTGCGTCCTTTCTCACCCAGCTCGTCCGCCTCGTTGTTGCAGCCGATGTCCCGCAGAGTTCGCACGGTCCTGCGCACAGCTCCGGCCTTTTTGCACCGGGACACCAGCAGCTGCGTGATCTGGAGGCGGCTTTTCCCCTCCACTTCTTTGGTTCTGATGCGCGGCTCCACTGACTCGTCCTGCAGCATCCAGCGGAACTTTTCGAAACCATCGTCGTCCAAAGCCGTGAGAGTGTCATAGACGTGACTCTGGGGACTTTTGAGCGCCATCTGCACTCTCTCCCTTCAGGCGCACTGTCCTCCTTCGGACCCGCTCACGTTGGGGGGGCCTGGCTGCTGCCACAGGTGGCCAGGTCGTGTGATAATAGACGGCATATACTAAACAATTAGGTTTGTCTATCTAATTATTTATTTTTTGTAATTAAATGAAATGTAATGAAAGTCCGCCGCGGAAAGATTTTTGCTTTGGCGTCAAGCTCGTCTCCTTCACGAGTGCGGGGCGGGGCGATGCTGAACACCCCTCTGCGCTGCTGCAAATTGGTTCAGTCCAAACCAGCAGCAGCAAAACAGCCAAATGAGCGGTTCTCGGCGCACGGTTCTCCTCACAGCAGCGAAACGACCTGAAAAAAGTCAAATGACTTCCTGGTGGAGCGCAGCCTTTGGCCGCATGAAAGTCGATATGTTAAAAGAGCGACCTGACCAGAAAAAGAAAAAAAAAAGTTTTGCCTGTAGTGTCTCGCCTTAAGAATTTTGATTTGTGAATATAAAATTTTACCAGAATTATCAGAAGGTTTATCATGAAGTGTTGGTTAAGTTTGTTGAAAAAAACAAAAAGCATATGTTGAAAACGAAAAGTAAAGTTGTTGTTGCCGCAGTGGGACACGAAGAGGTGAGCTACAGGTCAGAGATGGGGACTTGAGACTCGGACTCGAGTCCCTGTTTTCAGAAACTCGCGACTCGACTCGGACTCGTACCTAAAGACTTGAGACTTGACTCGACTTGTGAACATTACAGTCATGTTCAATACGTCCTGTCGCGAACTTGTTCTCACTCCATCATCTCTTTCCCGCTGTATTAGAGCTTGGATTCTTGGTCCCCACATTTTCCTCTTCCGTTCCATTTTCCGTTGTAGGGCTGGGCCGGGCCCGGGCTCGGGGGCATGACGCGCTCCGCGGCAAAGAAGCGCTTGATGCACACGCCAGCCAGCGCTTGTTTTCCTTCCATGCTTTGTCCGCCGCTCTGTTTAGTGACGTTTTCACTGGACTGTCACGTGTTTGTCGTGTTAAGGACGTGATGAAGCTATGGTGCTATTCATCTAAGCGGGGCTCGTGTACTCCCGTGAACTGGACTCGTGCGGTCCGTGAGCGGGGCTCGTGCGGTCCGTGAGCGGGGCTCGTGCGGTCCGTGAGCGGGGCTCGTGCGGTCCGTGGGCGGCACGGCTCGTCATGCGCTTCAGGTCTTCCGCTCCTCACAGCGCCTTTTGCGTGCGCTCCCTGTCCAGATCCTCCAGACAGTTCAGGGCAGATTATGGAGAAAAGTCCCACCTGAGGCTGGGCCTCATGGCTCCTGTCGGTCCACGCCTTTTACTCTCTCTCTCATCACAAAATCAAAATTGCTTAGTGGTTCTCAAACTGTGGGTGAGAGTTCAAAAGTTTCAAAAAGTATTAAATAATATTTACAGCTCAATTGAAATGTTCTTAATCCATTGAAACATGGGCAATTTAATAAAATGCAGTGGGTGATCAGCTCCGTGATGATTGGAAAAGTCTGTAAATTACAAAATTATAAAGAAAATTGGGAACCTAAATAGTATGACTTTTCTTTTTCATTTTAGGGACAGTAATGTTGTACTACAAATACATCAGGTGGTTCTACGTGTGCGCGGGCTTGGGGTCGAGTCATGCAGTAAATGACTCGGGCCCGGGTCAGGTTTGGACAGTACGCGCTCGCACCAGGTCAGGCTGGATTTTTTAGGCTCGATCTAAACAAAAATTCCACATCAGTCTAATGTCGTCAGTGTAGCATAATAAACGCTTTTATCTAAACGATGCATATTAACATATTCAGTTTGTTTTAAGACTTGAGACTTGACTTGGACTTGCAGCCAAAGACTTGTGTACATCTCTGCTACAGGTTCAGAGTCTGAGTGACAGAATGTACAGTTTGTGTCCATTGTCCTGAGGTAAGTTTTCGCTCCACTGGTCGCCCATGAAGTTTAGAATTGACTTTAAGATTCTGACAATTGTCTTCAAATGCTTGAACGGCCGCGCCCCGGATTATTTAACCGAGCTTCTGTCAGTTTACGCTCCACCGAGAACTATGAGATCGGAAAACCAATTATTGTTAAATGTTCCAAGATCCCGAATGAATACGAGATTGGGCGGGGCCTTTGCAGTAGCCGCCCCTAAATTGTGGAACAGTCTCCGCCCCCAAATTTGTACGGCTCCATCTCTGGAATCATTCAAATCAGCTCAAAACGCACTTCTTTGACGAGGCATTCAACACCCGTCAATGAACACTAAATATAATAAGATTGTATTTTAATGTATGTTTGCATTTTACTGTATGTTTTTAACCGCTGTGTGTAAAGCACTTTGGTCAGTGATTGCTGTGTTAAATGTGCTCTAGAAATAAATCTGACATTGACATTGACTGGAAGTAGAGAGCTCTAAAATGGGATCCCTCTGTGATGTCATCAAAAAGCGACGTGCCATCGAAAATACAGGGACAGTTTTAATGCAACTGACACATTTTTCAAATCACACTATTGTGTAATTTATATGGATGTTGACTCTTGTTTACAGTCTGGCTGCTATGATAACAGTTAGGGTTGTAGCATGGATGTATTAAATGAACTTGATAAGCCACGCCCCCTCTGTCTGTGTCCCAGATTGATTAGTGGTCGTGTGAGGTACTGCAGCCTCTTGGAACCAGCCTTTTTCTAAAATGTCACATTATAATGATAGACAGGACTGAATTATTATCGGTATTTAAATAAAATAGAAGGAAATGTTCTTTTCTACCGTTTCTAAAATCACAGAAATTATCGTTTTTATATGAAGTGGGGGACTGTCGTCACGTGGCGCCCTAAAGCAAAGATGGCCGCCTCCGTATCAGGAAGTAAAACAAAGATGTCAGCCTCCGTATTAGGAAGTAAATGCAGAAGTAAGAAACTTTTTTGGGGTCATGCACCAATGAGCTCACTCCATAGGGATAAACAGGGCGCCATTTTGGATTCATCTTCCAGGTTTTATTATAGTTCTATGGGCTGTAGTCAATGTCAACTTTATTTCTATAGCACATTTACAACAACACCAGCTGCCCAAAGTGCTTCACCTGCACATCGTGGTAAAAACACACAGTAAAGTACAACATTATTACAAACACAACAGAGAACAGTTCACTTGTGTTAAAAGCCAAAGCAAAGAAGTGAGTCTTAAGAGCAGATTTAACAGACTCTAGTGATGGAGCAGCTCTGATCAGTAGAGACTGTTCCACAGTTTTGGGGCCACAGCAAAGGCCCCGTCTCCTCGAGTTTTTAATCGGGATCTGGGCACATTTAACATCAACAGATTTTCTGACTTCGCTGATCTGGCCGGGACATGAGCTGTTAAAGGTTCAGACAGGAATTCAATCCATTTAGATCAGGGGTGTCCAAACTTTTTCCACCGAGGGCCACATATTGAAATACAGACCAAGTGGAGGGCCACAAATCAATCATGAAACGTTCAAAAAGCTGCATTTATCTGATGTTTTAAGCACCACCACATCTACATTCAGTCTCAGTGCCTTAATATCAGGTCTGTGCTGCACCAAAATGTTAGTTATTTAGGTTGGAATTGTAGAAAATCTGAAATGTGCTGTAAATAGTACTTATCAGGACAATGTGGGCCAGTTCACCAGGAAGACTAAGGGCCAAGAAAAATTGGTCTGAGGGCCGCATTTGGCCCCCGGGCCTGAGTTTGGACATGTCTGATTTAGGCATTTAAAAACGTCAAACATCAAAATCTTAAAATCAATCCTGAATTTGACAGAAGCCAGTGAAGGGAGGCGAGCGCTGGGGTCATGTGCTCACGCTTTCTCGTCAACAAGTGGCAGCAGCATTTTGGACCTGCAGGAGGCGCTGTAGGGCAGACAGGACTAAAGAAAGTCTTGGTCGACTAAAGACCTGGCCCCATCGACCGATTAATCGTCTAAAAGGGAGATGTGGCAAAACTATTAAGTATCTGTCAGTATCGCACCCAAATTGCACCAAAAAAACACAACTGCACTGGAGTTTATGCAAAAAAATAACAATTTATACAGAAAAGTACCAGGAAACAGTGTATTTTTCAGGGCTGTAGACTGAAGAAACTCTTGATCAACTTAAGAGCTGCCTTATCGACCGATGAATCGACTAAAAAGGGGGTGTACAGAGGCAAAACTATGACGTATCTCTCTGTATCTGACCCAAACTGCACCAAAAACACAACTGCACTGGAGTTCATGCAAAACAATAACAATTTATACAGAAAAGTACCAGGAAACAGTGTTTTTATATGTATGAAAATTAGAATAAACTCATGATTCACTCCAAGATCTTTCGCTAACTCACTCCATATCTTCACTTTTTCGTTGTTTTTGTCGTATAAATCCTTTTAATCGAAGTAAAAAATAATAAGTTGACGAATAAAAATGTCGATCGACTAAAACACCATGGACCGATTAATCAACTAAACGACTAATAGACCAAGTTCAAGTTATGTTAGATATGTATAAATTAGATTAAACTCAAGATTCACTCCACAATCTTTAGCTAGCTCACTCCATATCTTCACGTTTTCACTGTTTTTGTCATAAATCATTTAAACTGATCAGCTTTAAAACTCAACACAAACGACGGCTGAAAACAAACCAGTCGTGTGACCATTAGACTTTTAAAGGTGGAATGGAGGATTTCTCGCCGATTTGAAAATCTGCGACTGTTAGTCCTTTTTTTGAAAAAGCGCATGCGCAGGTTCCCCCTCCCTCCCGCCCCGTTTCTCCTGACTGAACGCCTAGCAAACCTCGTGAACGAGCACGCCCAGCAGCACTGCCCATGCGCATTTGTTTACAAGACGATTGGTGTCGCTTTCTCACGACAACCTCCGCGAAGAAGATTTAATAATACACTCCACATACAATAAGCTAAAAAAAGAGTCAGATAAACAGTTACCTGTCCAGCAGAAAGTTTGCACCGGAGGCATCAGTTGAAGCGTTTTGTTTCTTTCCTCTGCAGACTTTCGTCTCTTCTGTGAAAGCTCGAAAACAGTCTTTCTCTTTCGTCCCTCAGACATTTCGGTTCTTCGCGGATGAAAGTTTAGACCTACAATGACGGAACTCGCCACTAACCTCCTGCTACATAAACACACTAGCATATCAACCACGCATGCGCGGCCAGGGGAGCGAGCGTTTCCCCTGGACGAGCCTGTGGGCGGGCACTAGCACGCAGAGAATGATTGACACCTGAGCGGACCAGTTATTTGTGCTACCCACCAGGAAATGAGATTCTGATTTGTTGCCCGAAATCCTCCATTCAACCTTTAACTTTTCCTTGTGTTTGTGTTGCATGTTGTAATTTTTTTATGTGTTTGCCTGCTCAGGGACTACGGATGAAAACTAGCTTTGTCGCTATAATCCGGCATATTTACATCTGTTTTATACCTTTACTCCCTATCAAATAAATAAATAAATAAAATAAACTGAAATAAAAATAATTAGTCGACTACAGTGATCCCTCGCTCTATCGCGTTTCATCTTTCACGGCTTCGCTGCTTCACGGATTTTTTTTTTACAGTGCATTGTGCTCTGAATCCTGATTGGCTCAGGGGCTTTACTGTTGTCTAGAAATAAAATACTGACGCTGTACTGTATTGGTTTTTCACTTGTCAACAGTTTTCGTTTCTGTACATTCTGACAACTTTACGTTTGCATTTTTTCTCTGTGACAAAACCCACAATGTCGAAGAAACGCTCTGCACAGACAACGGGGCCTCTGGACGCGCCAAAGAGGCTGATACACCAGTGACAATGTTTACAACCCTGTATTACTATATTAAAATTATTTTTTTAAACACATTTTGGGCTTTAAAGCTCCCATATTCTGCTCTTTTCCCCTTCACACAGTCTATTCTAAGGGCTTTGTTGATACATTTTCTCGTTGTGTAATATCCATAACATAACAGTTTACAAAAAACACCCATTTCTTGGACTGGCCCCCCTCCTGCAAAAGCAAACGGCTCACTCTGAGATCTGACCCCCCGAACAGAGAGCAGGCTGCCTCCCCCGCCCAACCCGCGCCCCAACCCCGCCCAACCCGCGCCGAAGCCGAGAGCGGAGATGGTGCATGCGCCGTGTGCTCCCGTACACCGCGATACCCAACCACTGAATAACCATCTTCGGGTCCTGACGGTGCGCCGTGCTGAGTCCTCCGTCCTGGATCTGACCTGGAGTTTGACGTGCTCCAGGGCCTCGACGACGGACGTGCCGTTTGGTAAATAACAAGCTAACTCTTCTATCTGTCGTATCCATCGTGTGATTACTGTGTAGCATTAGCATTAGCTGTTTTTATTCTGCGGCTGCGCGCTTCCTGGAGGCGTGGCTTAAACACCGCGTCATCTTAGTGAGGAGCCCCCGTCTGCTCAGCCGAGGGGGACGGAAAAGACAGTTCTCTAGTGAAAACATGAGGGAATCAATCAAAAAACCACTTTGGGCACAACATACGAGGCCCAAATAGCACTGGAGGAAGGTTAAAACCTCTGAAAAGTCCATTTTGCAGGATATGGGACCTTTAAAACAGGTTTTGATTTTTGGTTTCATTCCATAGTTCAGTATTGCATTGTAAAATAATACAAAATAAAGCTGTGACTACTTCACGGATTTCACTTTTCGGGTGTTATTTTTGGAACGCAACTCCCGCGATAAACGAGGGATCACTGTAATAAAAATGTTGGTCGACTAAAACGACATTGACCGATTAATCGACTAAAAGACTTACAGCCCTTGTGGAATCACCTCTAACTGTGTCATATTTGTGCTCGTGTTCAACCAGGAAGTGACGTTATAAACTGTACAAAACCTGTCAAACTGGGACAAACGTTTAGTCAAATCTTAAATGTAACCGTGTCCACTGTGTTTTAGTGAAATGTGTCGTCTCGGCAGCCACAGTTCGCATTTCCCTCAGAGTAATGAGCACTTCATCCAATCAGATTTAAATTCCGCCTTGATTTTCTTTGTTAAAAATGTTAAAAAGAGGTAACACTCGCTTGGGCTTGTGACAATTCCTCTTTCAAAGCTGAAGCTAATTTCACTATAAATGAGTTTTAAGGACGTAAAAGAACATAAAGGACGTAGAAAAAGTCCAGGCGGGATCCATGTAAAAGTTCTATTATTTTTTTACTCTGCAAAAACTGAACTTCTAGATGAGTTAAACGTCTTGATTTGAGGATATTAATCTGAATTTCAGACGTTTTGACTCGTTAAGATGAGTTAAGACTTTGATGGAACTAGATTATTTGACTTGTTTCAAACCGTTTCTGACTTGTTTCAACACATTATTTCTTATTTCAGTCCAAATTATCTGTCACTGGGTTAAGATCATTTTACTTGCCCGACTGACAAATGTATTTTCTTATTTTAAGCAAAATTATGATCATCATCAGCCAGAAATACTTTGAAAACAGTGAAAGAATAATAACAGTTTAATTAATAACGCTTTAAAGTCTGTATGACAGGGTTATACGACACATTTCACGAAAACACACTGAACATGATTTATTTAAGATTTTACTCAATATTCTGCCCATTTATCATAAAGTTTATGTTGTCACTTCCTGGTTGAACATGAGGTAATTCAACAACTGTTACCGTAGCAACCAGACTGTAAACAAGTGCCACACTGCAAAAGGGATTATCTAATTTAGTTAAATTTACTTGAATTAAGCAAATTAATCTTAAAAGTCCAATTTTAAGATTTTTTCACTTGACAGGACTACATCAAATTGAGATTATTTGACTTGTTTTAAGTAAACTTGATAAGTAAAATAATCTTATTCCACTGGCAGATAATTTCACTTAAATTAGGGTAAAAAGGTCTAATTTTGAGTTTATTTTTCTTATTTTTTGATAGGCCTTTTTTGCAGCGCAACATCCATATAAATTAGTTATGATTTGATAAATAACACCTCATTACAACTTCATTTTGTTGAATGACGGTTTAAACTGACAAGAAAATGTGTCAGTTGTCTGTAAATTTCATCAAACTTCCTGTAATTTTAAACTCTTATTTGTCAAAATTTCTACACAATCTGCAACTTCACAAATGTAAAACTATAATAAATAATCGCCACAGGTGCCCTCCCACCAAACTAAGTCATAGCAAGAAAGAACATTTAAAAAAAAAAACATTCAACAGACTTTGACAAGGCTGTTGAGTGCATTATAATTATTATTATGATCACGCGGAAATGTACAAAAACAACAATGTTATAACGTGAACTGGAACCAAATAACAAAGATGTCATGTTCTGGTCCTCGTTGTGTTCATGTGCCCCGAGACGTCACGAATGTAAACGACTAAAAGCCAACCCTCACCTTTTGCCTTGGGTGGACTTTTTCCTGTTGTAGCGCTTATTCAGTCGTCTGTTAACCCAGGAGGGGCCTGGCTGGTGGGCGGGGCCTGGCTGGTGGGCGGGGCCTGGCTGGTGGGCGGGGCCTGGCTGGTGTTTGTCCGGTGCAGGATGTAGTTTTTCGCCGCCTCGAACTTTGATCCTTTTCTTTTAGCTTGTGCAGTTCTCCGGAGCCACTGCACATAACTCAAAACCAGATTTGATTATGATTTAATTTAAATTTTGTCATAATGAGTGTCTTACCTCTTCTTCTCCTCTTCTTCGGAGTTGTACAAATCCTTACGAGGTAAATGTGGATATTTCCTTAACCCGAGAGGAGCCATTCCTTCACGATAAAAGTGCACTTCTGTCACGACCTCCGGGAAAAGACTCACGTATCGAGCCAGAGCGTCCTGACAAAGAAAACACAATGTGATGGTTCAGCTTTTTGTTAGTCAGGCCCCAAAGCTCATGTATTATTGCCTTTTTCTTTATTATAGAAAACTAATTAATCATGAGTTTATGAGTTACTAAGGGGATAAAACGTCCACAATCCTGTATTAATATTATACTACAAACAATTAATGGAGTAATAAAATGGTTGTCGAGTAGTAAAAAGCCTGATTTGGTCTTAATTGTGCACACCTTGTTTCGCATGCGTCCTGCGTCCCGTGTCCTTTTGCCCTTCTCGCTCTGTTCCTGGTGCGTCGCGACCAAAAACACAGCGTACCCCACGTCGTTTTCCAGCACCTGGACTACCCCACAGACCCCCCCTGGACCCCCACAGGCACCTCCTGCAGCCCAGAGCGGGCTTCGACCGCAGCCTGAGCCTCTGCGCTCGGCCCCAGCTCCAGGACCCCAGAGAGGGAGTAACGCAGAGAGGGGCGGCACTTTGAGAAAATGACATGGAGCAAAAGGACAAACAGAAGACGGAAGGAGCCGAAATCAAACTCAGTTTGGGAGATTTCAGTAAAATGTATATACTTTTTTTAAATGTACAAACTTACATCTGAAGAAGTTTTGGTCCACTGTTCTGTAAAAGACAAAATAAAATAATGAACACAAGAACAGACTTTCTAGGGAAAAGCAGAGAAACAAGAACTGGTGTCTTTTTAAGAACATCTCATTTACCGCTGACACAGCACAAGTGTCAGAGGTGAAAGTCCTGCACTCACAGCAGCACTAAATACAGATACAGCATGTACTTGAGTACATTTTACAGTGGATACTTTTTACTTCACTACATTTAAAAGCAGGTACTTTCGACTACATACGTTTAGAGATTCTACCAAAAGTATTGGAGTTCAAGTCAGGCAGAAATACTTAAAAACAGTCACTCTTTAATAGTTACTCTTTAATAGTTATCAAAATCTGCATGAAATGATTAGACTTTTATTGTCAAAGTAAATCTTTGATCATGTACATGTGTTACTTCACTCACGTACAGTTTTATAACTGATACTTGACTGTGTCTGATGAAGCTTCTGAAGCCTGGGCTGTGGTTCAGGACATCGGTGTTGTGTCCTTATTATTTTCACGTTTCAAGTTTTGAAAAGTTTGGATTTTTTAGGTTAGAGCTTATGCCTCTCAATAAGGAAATCATGGGTTTGAATCCCCGGACCACCCCAACATCACACGCTCTCTGGGTGGAGTCTACCTGTCCTCCCCGTGTTACCGTGGGTTCTCTCCTGGTTCTCTGGCTCCTCCCACCGTCCAAAGACATGACTGTGTAGGTTAATTGGAAACTCTAAATTGTCCCTAGTGAATGAATGTGAGAGTGAATGGTTGTCTGTGTGAATGAATGATAATATTCATTGGCTGGTGTATGAATGTGTATGAATGAGAGTGTTGTGAGAGTGAATGCAGGACAACAGATGGAAATTAGCCCAAGGCTACAATCTGGTGTGTTTACAGCATGTATATCATGTATGTTCATTAACATACACTGTCCTGACCAAAAAAAACCAAAACATTTCTAAGTCGCCATAATTTCGCCACTCTCAAATAACAGCAATGAATATATATATATGTGTGTATATATATATATATATATATACATATATACACACACACACACACATATATATATATACACACAAAAAATAAAAAAAATTCCCTGCTCACCCTCCGCGGGTGGTCACATCCATCTCTGAGCTCGGGTCCTCTACCAGAGGCCAGGGAGCTTGAGGGTTCAGTATCTTAGCTGTTCCTAGCACTGCGCTCTTCTGGACTGAGATGTTTGATGTTCCTCCAGGGATCTGTTGTAACCACTCCTCCAGTTTGGGGGTCACTGCCCTAGTGCTCCGATCACCACGGGCACCACTTTGGCCTTCACCTTCCAGGCCTCTCCAGCTCTTCTCTGAGCCCTTGGTATTTCTCCAGTTTCTCATGTTCCTTTCTCATATACACATATTCACACATATATATATATATATATATATATATATATATATATATATATGATATCAAGAAATCCTACCAGTGGCTAGAGCGGGCCGGACTAAAGGACAGCACAGAGGCACTCATCATGGCTGCACAGGAACAGGCCCTGAGCACCAGAGCGATAGAGGCCCAGATCTACCACACCAGACAAGACCCACGGTGTAGGCTGTGCAAAGAAGCTCCTGAGACAGTCCAACACATAACTGCAGGGTGTAAGATGCTGGCAGGGAAAGCATACATGGAACGCCACAACCAAGTGGCTGGTATAGTGTACAGAAACATCTGTGCGGAGTACGGACTGGAAACCCCAAGGTCAAAGTGGGAAACACCTCCAAAGGTGGTAGAGAATGACCGAGCGAAGATCCTGTGGGACTTCCAGATACAGACTGACAGAAGGTGATGTCAAACCAACCAGACATCGTGGTGGTGGATAAAGAGCAGAGGAAGGACATTGTGGTTGATGTGTCGATACCAAGTGATGGCAACATCAGGAGAAAGGAACATGAGAAACTGGAGAAATACCAAGGGCTCAGAGAAGAGCTGGAGAGGCCTGGAAGGTGAAGGCCAAAGTGGTGCCTGTGGTGATCGGAGCACTCGGGGCAGTGACCCCCAAACTGGAGGAGTGGTTACAACAGATCCCTGGAGGAACATCAGACATCTCAGTCCAGAAGAGCGCAGTGCTAGGAACAGCTAAGATACTGCACCGAACCCTCAAGCTCCCTGGACTCTGTAGAGGACCCGAGCTCAGAGATGGATGTGACCACCCGCGGAGGGTGAGCAGGGAATTAAATTATATATATATATATATATATATATATATATATATATATATATATATATATATGCTCGCATAGCCACCAATACAAAGTGACGTCTGTGGCATAAATTGGTTGGGATGATACAAGCACGCTCAAGGCAAAGCAGAAAAGTTGACACGGAGCAGAAAACGTGTTTTTTGCATTAGCTGCTCCTCTGAAGAAGCACAAGATACGTTTTAAGTTGCACATAAGCAGAAAACTGTAATGCTCTGCGTAAAAAAAACGTTAATGGACGTGTAATTACAAATGTCCGGTTCGCTCAGGTGTAAGAGCGTAGCATTTAGCATTTACACCTTGTTTACGCCGACGCTGTTTGAACACCTTTAATCCAGAAAGTCACGCTGCAAGAGTTCGACCCGTGTCCACTCGTCGTCCTCGGCCCGGACCGGGACTCACCCAGACCTAGCGCCTCCTCGTTGCAGCTGATGTCCCGCAGAGTTCGGACGGTCCTGCGCGCGGCCCCGGCCTCTCCGCACCGGGACACCAGAAGCGCCGTGATCTGTACGCGGGACCGGCCCTCCACCTCCGCGGCTCTGATGCGCGGCTCTACCCCGGAGTCCTGGAGCGCGAACAGGAATCTCTCGAAGTTCCTGCTCTCCAGGTCGTCCAGCGCGTGCAGGACGTGCGCGCGGCTGCTGTCCCGGGCCATTGCGGTTGAAAACAGGGGCTGCGCTCGGTCTGCGCGCTCTGGGGTCAAGCTGCGTCAGCTTTGAATGGAGGATGTTTTCCCGCGTACGCTTTCGGCCAGTGGGCAGTGCTGTGGGCGGGGCTTAAGACAAAGAACCAGCGGTGATGGAAAGTGAAAGTAAAAAGCTTTGTGTAGCTGCCGCCATAGGCAACTCTCATACCTTTAAGTTCACGTTTTGTAATATTCTCTTTAAAGACACAGTAAATAGATGAATATATTAAAAAGGCAACAAGCAGTTATAAATAGGACATTTCTTTGTAAATTCATGTTCATTTATTTCATATTTAATCACTTAAAATGCATATAAAGAGGGGGAACCTTTTATTTGTTCCGCTTGTGATTTTATTCAGGGGACATTTGACCTGCACTTCTCTGTCTGAGCCACGCATAGAACTATAATAAAACCTGGAAGATGGATCCAAAATGGCGCCCTGTTCCTCCCTGTGGCCTGAGCTCATTGGTGCATGACCCCAAAAAAATGTCTTACTTCCGCATTTACTTCCTGATACGGAGGCGGCCATCTTTGCTTTAGGGCACCACGTGACCACAATCCCCCATGATGCTTTGAGCGACGTGAACGACCAGCAGCTGCAGGTCTTTGTGTTAGCGTTAGCTTGTGTGATTGTAATTGTGTTCTTCATGTTAGACACACGTGAAGCGTCTGAAATGAAATAAAATACAACTTACAGGTGTCTCTAGTCGAGCCTTTTCCACGAGCTTCTGTTTGTATCGTCCGACGCTCGTTCACGTGACTCACACATGTTTGTGTGACGTCACTTCATATAAAAACGGTAATTTCTGTGATTTTAGAAACGGTAGAAAAGAACATTTCCTTCTATTTTATTTAAATACCGATAATAATTCAGTCCTGTCTGTGATTATAATGTGCAATGATAGAAAAAGGCTGGTTCCAAGAGGCTGCAGTACCTCGCACGACCACTAATCAATCTGGGACACAGACAGAGGGGGTGTGGCTTATCCAGTTCATTTAATACATCCATGGAGCCACACGAGGCGCTGCTCTGATAAAGTGCATGAAGACGATGTAAACCAAGTGTTTCTGGAAGAAGATGTAAAATGTGAAGTGAATGAGGTCAACTTTAGTGTTGTTTTGTTGTTTTGTTGTGTTTATTTACTGTCGTCTTTGATCACGTGACGGCCGCGTGACTCAATTACTGTACAATAAGCCAATTAGAGAGAAAAGTGTAATGTAGCCTTTATTTATTCGTTATGTCTGTAAATTTCCTTGAGAATTATGTTTATAAGACTTGTTTTCAAGAGTTAATTTGAGTTTTGTATTTCTTTGTCGGCATCTGTGGGGCATCGTTTTCATGTTGAAGACTCCGAAAATAAATGTCAGTTCAAACCAAAGTGTTAGAATTGTGTTCTCATGCAAATTGTTATTTATGTTTGCCTTATTTATTGTTAATGTTATGTAAATGTTTTATTTTCAAGGTTTTATCTGACCACTTCCTGTTCTGACCACTTCCTCTCTGTCTGATGTCGAGGCGGGAGTTCGGCGCTGTGTTGTTACTCCACGTTAAAATAAAGTGGCACAAAGAAGCTAACAAGTGTCTGTTCTTATAAAAACATGTCTGAAGAAGAAGAGAATACAACAAACGCAACACAAAGAACGATTTTGAGCTCGATTAAACTCGAGGGGAGTGACACTTTGTGATTCAATTCATTTTAATAATAATAATAATAATAATACATCAAACTTGTATAGCGCTTTTTTGGACACTCAAAGACGCTTTACATAAACAGACAAAACAACATAAATTTACACAAAAGCCAGTTTGAACAGGTGATACAGTTGATACTTTAACTCCACATCTTTTGAGAGCGGGTGTCTGTATCCACTACGTTTCTAAAAAGGACTTTGATTGTATCGTGTGTTTATTCCGGTTGCATAAAAATAAGTACACGATGCATTAATTCCCTTTACATGAAACAAAGGCCACCGGAAAAGGTGTGGGCTGAAGGGTCACACCCCTCCAACTTCACACAAACATTAAATACATTTTTACAGATCGTAGAAAGGGTTTGAGGGGTTGTCGCTGTTTGAAGATCGAGACGTTTCGACTTTTATCCAAAAGTCATTGTCAATCAGAGAGCTGGTCTGGGAACTTTTTTTTTTTTTTTTTACAGATGATTTTGCAAATTTATATCTACAACTCAAGCTACATTGTTATATTTTTGACATATAATCGTGTTGAACAATAGAAAAGTAGAATGACTCCTCTTAAATTCATCTGACAGACCATTACACAGTTCTTTTTTACATTTCCTCTGACCATTTGTTTTTTGAACGTGTCCTCTCGGATCATATTTATCTTCCCTGATTTCAAACAGACAAATAATATTTACCGGCATAAGTTTTTTTTACTTTATACACTAATAACGCTGTATTAAGACCGACTAAATCATGGAATTTTCGTGCTCTAATGCAGTGGTTCCCAACTTTTTTGTCTCGCGTACCCCCTAAGCTTTGTTTTACACTCCGAGTGCCCCTTAACTTGAGTTTCGGGCAAATAAATGGGTTTAGTAGTCAATTATTACTATTATATTTTTAATTTCAATTATACGTATGATCCAAGATACTCCAAAAGATGCTAAATTTACAACTAATATTACTAATATTCAGATAAAAGTACATTTCACCTTCAGTTAAATACCATGATACCATTCCAAGTGCCCCCTGGTCATTCCTCACGTACCCCTTGAGGTCCCCGTACCCCTGGTTGGGAAACACTGCTCTAATGTTAAGCCATGTCTGTTTTGTCGATTCATTGTTAGAGAATGACGGACAATCCTAATGGGTTTCTTTTGCAGAATAAAAATGTGATTTGATTTGATTTGTAGCTGTGCCCCCAAATTTCAACGCAACACGTCATATTTGGAACTAGAGAGCGATATAAAGTATACAACGTGGATTTGTTCAGGAAATACTTCATTGTGTGTCACATGGCAATAGTCCTGGACGTTTGGTTTGTACGTGTTATGTGTGGCTTCCAGGATCATTTGTGATCTGTTGTTACTCCCACAAATGTCATTTCATGAACTCTTTCTAAAAGCACATCATCCGTTTTCACATCTGTATCATGTATTTGTCGGTTGCTGAATGTAATAGATTTTGTTTTTGTTACATTCAAAGATAATTTGTTTGCATTAAACCATCGTTTTATTTGATATAGTTCTCTTGTTACGTTTGTGAGACGCAGGTTCAGATTTTCTCCAGGACAATATCCACCTTATTCTGCCCCGCCCACTTTTTGCCACAGATACGCACTTTTGTTGTAAACGCACTTCCATTTGACGAGAACTCCGTTAAAGCTAATGACGAACGAGGGAAAAGTCTCGCCGCTAAAATGTTACATAAAGTAGATTGATTTGTGTAAAATGTTTAATGAACACAACAACGCAACGATTTCCTGAAAACGTCTTTTTAGTCGAGTAGAACTTATTTTCTGTTGAGCTCGTCTGCTCAGTGTGAACTACAACGGAAACAAGACGGCGGCGCGTACGACAACTTCAGGAATAAAGTGAATAAGGTGGTGTCGTCAGCGCATAGCAGTGGTTCTCAATCTAGGGGGCGGGACCCAAATGTGGGTCGTGAAATGATTTCCAGGGGTCTCCAGATGATGAGGAAAAACTGGAACAATAGAGTTAAACAAGGCCTGACACCTTCAAATGCAGCGGTGAAAGTATATTCCTATTTACAGCCTGTCCGTCCGTGGGAGTAGGATCTCTCCTTCACTGTGGTTCTCCCCGAGGTTTCTACTTTTTCCCATGGGGTTTTTTGTAGTTTTTCCTCGCCGCGAAGGAGGGTCAAAGGACAGGGGCATTCTGGGACAGTTATCTGAACTGCTTTGACCTGTGGCCCATCGAGGCAACTGTTGTTGTGATTTTGGGCATTATAAAAATAAATTGATTTGATTTGTTGGCCGATCAAATTCCTTTTTCTAGGTCTATATTCTCTAAATAAAATCAAACATTAGATTTAAAGCTAATTTATCACTTTGTGTGTTGCCTATTTTTTGTGTTTGAGGGTCGCGAATGTGAACTATTGTTATTTTGGGCGTCGTGACTGAAAAAGTTTGAGAACCACTGACGTATAAGACGCTATTTAACTTCTGACTCTTTACAAAGATCATTTATATATAAAATAAAACGTTTAGTCACCGACAGAGAGCCCAGGGGCATGACATCGACTCATGTCTGAATTTTCATTATTAAAGTGTACAACCGGCTGTCAAGATAAGTTATACAGTAGAACGTGCTTTCATATAGTTTGAGGCGTTATATTTTAGTACATTCATGAGTCTTCTGACTTAGTTTTCAAAACAAGCCATAGCTTTGAGCAAACTAAATATAACAGAAACGTTGAAACTTTTATGCTAAAAGTAAAAAAAACAAAAAAAAAAAAACTTTTCCTTAAGTGGATTTTTTATTTTTACTTGAATAATCTTTTTTGTCCTGAAACCACCAGGACCGGACCTGGTGTAGACCTGGTTTAGACCTGGGATAGTCCTTGTTTAGGTCTTGGTTCAGTCCTGGTTTAGACCTGGTTTAATCCTGGTTTGTACCTGGTTTAGTCTTGGTTTAATCCTGGTTTAGTCCTGGTTCAGTCCTGGTTTTAAACCTGGTTCAGTCCTGGTTTAGACCTAGTTTAAGACCTGGTTTAATCCTGGTTTAGTTCTGGTTTAGTCCTAGTTTTGACCTGGTTTAGTCCTGATTTAGTCCTGGTTTAGTCCTGGTTTAGTCCTGTTTTAGTCCTGGTTTAGACCTTGTTTAGTCCTGGTTTAGTCCTGGTCTAAGACCTGGTTTAGACCTGGTTTAGTCCTGGTCTAAGACCTGGTTTAGACCTGGTTTCTGACCCCTAATAATCTGTCCCTCGGTTAAATCTGAACCGCCCTCAGGACTTGTTGCCGCCCACTCCGTCCCTCCGCGGCGTGACTCCAAACACACGGCGCGCTCTTCAGACGCAGCGCACCGCCTCAGACGCAAACATGGCTAGACCCGGCGCAAAGGAGCGCATTCTGCACGCGCTGGACGACCTGGAGAGCGGGAACTTCGAGAGATTCCTGTTCGCGCTCCAGGACCCCGGGGTAGAGCCGCGCATCAGAGCCGGAGAAGTGGAGGGCCGGTCCCGCGTCCAGATCACGGCGCTTCTGGTGTCCCGGTGCGGAGAGGCCGGGGCCGTGCGCAGGACCGTCCGAACTCTGCGGGACATCGGCTGCAACGAAGAGGCGGACGAGCTGGGTGAGCGGCGCGGTGAGCGGTGCGGTGAGCGGTGCGGTGAGCGGTGCGGTGAGCTGCGCGGAAGTGCACTCTTGCCTCACTTTTTCAATCAAACTTGTCGCTCATAAAACATATAGTGTCCATGCCGCGGTCTCCACTTTAAGAGTGAAAATCTGCTCTATCTTTATGATATTAGAGTATAACATAACGCGAGACTATTTAGTTTGATGTAGATGATAAAAGTATGGTTCTTATTTGTGATTTCGATGTCTTTGTTGGACTTGTGCCCTTGTTGTTTCACGTTGTCGCTCACAGAAGCTGCAGCTCTGTTGAATTCGTCTTTACATAAACCCGTATCCAGAGACAACAGATTATTCGCGTGTAGATAATCAGGCCCCGCCCCTCCGTCCAGTAAACTTCTCCCGGGCGTCGCCGCAGAATTTCCCGGAAGAACGTACTCTTTAAGGCTGCTGTGCGCGCTCGTGCGGAGACATGGCGGCCAGAACGCCCAGGATCATCATCGCCGAAGCTCTGGAGGATCTGACCCCGGAGAACCTCGACAAGTTCCGCATGCGGCTGCGGGAGAGGAAGAGCGACGGCACGCGCCTCAGACGCACCCACGTGGACGGGAAGAACGCCCTGCAGCTGTCGGACCTCCTCGTGGACACGTTCACCGCGGGTAAAGCCGTGGCCGTGACGCTGGAGCTGCTCAGGGCCGTGGGCTGTAACGAGGTCGCGGATGATTTGGGTGAGCGCGTCTTTACGCACGGCGCGCGTCCCTCCGTGCGCGCACAGACGGTTTAGGCGCGTGCAGCTCCACTGAAGTATACTGTGTGTAATATGCGATTGTCTAAGCTGTGTTTACTTTCACTTTCGAGTTCCTTTACGTAACATTGTGTCACTTTTTCTGGTTTTGGCGGTCACACCAGTTATGAACCTGTGTCACTCTGAAAAAAATGAACTTAGATGAGTTAAAACGATATTAATCTGAATTTCAGACGTTTTGACTCGTTAAGATGAGTTAAGACTTTTTATTTGATGGAACTAGATTATTTGACTTGTTTCAAACCGTTTCTGACTTGTTTCAACACATTATTTCTTATTTCAGTCCAAATTATCTGTCACTGGGTTAAGATCATTTTACTTGTCCCACTGACAAATGTATTTTCTTATTTTAAGCAAAATTATGATCATCATCAGCCAGAAATACTTTGAAAACAGTGAAATATCCTGCATCACATCAGCAATTAAATCTCGAGTCAAAACTTCTCAAATCCAGATAAAAATGATCAATTCAAGCCATTTTAAACTTTACAGATTAAGATTTTTTGCTGCAGGAAGATAATTTGAAACAAGTCAAATAATCTAGTTCCATCACATAAATCGTCTCCACTGATCTTAACGAGTCAATATCCTGGAATCAAGACGTTTTAACTCATCTAGAAGTTCTTTTTTGCAGTGTAAACGTGTAGAACGTGGTAAACAGTACGAAAAGTGACCAAACGTTTGACAGATATCAGAGTATATCAGTTACATCTTGTACAATCACATAAGTCACTTCTAATTATGTCCTAATGCAGTA
This sequence comes from Rhinogobius similis, assembly GCA_019453435.1. Lineage (NCBI taxonomy): Eukaryota > Metazoa > Chordata > Actinopteri > Gobiiformes > Gobiidae > Rhinogobius > Rhinogobius similis. The sequence goes on along the minus strand of CM033635.1, from coordinate 33,102,844 downwards.
TATGTCTCATTGTGTCCCTTTTAATTGAAATGATCTGTTTAGAGTTATAGATGAATAAATAAATGGATGGACCAGTGAATAAACAGACACAATATAACACAAAAACATTTAAAAAAAACCAGGGTCATAACGTTTCAGGACTGAACTACACCAGTGTTTCAGAGAATTGAAGTGGATGGTGCTATATTTAGAATTAATCAACAATAAAAACCACTCTTAATTGTCCTGTTGATAGATAAGATAAGATAAGATAAGATAAGATAAGATAAGATAAGATAAGATAAGAGATCCTTTATTTGTCCCACAATGGGGAAATTCCACTGTTGCAACACACAGTTTAGGACAGGAATGAAAGAAATAGGTGCATGCAATAAAAATAGGATAAATACTTACTAAACATGGTAATAAAAATACAATATAAAGTATAAAGTGCACACTCTTATTTACAGTAAAAATGGCAACTAAAGTGGCTTAAGTGTATGTTATATACAGTAAGTGACTATGGTGAGGTAAAAGTGTGTTAATAGTATGTTAAATTATATTGCACATGGTTATAACAGGTGAATGACACATGTTACAGTATTGCACATGGTTATAACAGGTGAATGACACATGTTACAGTATTGCACATGATTATAGCGGGTGAATGACACATGTTACAGTATTGCACATGATTATCACAGGTGACTGACACATGTTACAGTATTGCACATGATTATAGCGGGTGAATGACACATGTTACAGTATTGCACATGATTATAGTGGGTGACTGACACATGTTACAGTATTGCACATGATTATAGCGGGTGAATGACACATGTTACAGTATTGCACATGATTATAGCGGGTGACTGACACATGTTACAGTATTGCACATGATTATCACAGGTGAATGACACATGTTACAGTATTGCACATGATTATAGCGGGTGACTGACACATGTTACAGTATTGCACATGATTATAGCGGGTGACTGACACATGTTACAGTATTGCACATGATTATAGCGGGTGACTGACACATGTTACAGTATTGCTCATGATTATAGCGGGTGACTGACACATGTTACAGTATTGCACATGATTATAGCGGGTGACTGACACATGTTACAGTATTGCACATGATTATAGCGGGTGACTGACACATGTTACAGTATTGCACATGATTATAGCGGGTGACTGACACATGTTACAGTATTGCACATGATTATAGCGGGTGAATGACACATGTTACAGTATTGCACATGATTATAGCGGGTGAATGACACATGTTACAGTATTGCACATGATTATAGCGGGTGAATGACACATGTTACAGTATTGCACATGATTATAGCGGGTGAATGACACATGTTACAGTATTGCACATGATTATAGCGGGTGACTGACACATGTTACAGTATTGCACATGATTATAGCGGGTGACTGACACATGTTACAGTATTGCACATGATTATAGCGGGTGACTGACATGTTACAGTATTGCACATGATTATAGCGGGTGACTGACACATGTTACAGTATTGCACATGATTAGAGCGGGTGACTGACACATGTTACAGTATTGCACATGATTATAGCGGGTGACTGACACATGTTACAGTATTGCACATGATTATAGCGGGTGACTGACACAAGTTACAGTATTGCACATGATTATAGCGGGTGAATGACACATGTTACAGTATTGCACATGATTATAGCGGGTGACTGACACAAGTTACAGTATTGCACATGATTATAGCGGGTGACTGACACATGTTACAGTATTGCACATGATTATCACAGGTGAATGACACATGTTACAGTATTGCACATGATTATAGTGGGTGACTGACACATGTTACAGTATTGCACATGATTATCACAGGTGAATGACACATGTTACAGTATTGCACATGATTATCACAGGTGACTGACACATGTTACAGTATTGCACATGATTATAGCGGGTGACTGACACATGTTACAGTATTGCACATGATTATAGCGGGTGACTGACACATGTTACAGTATTGCACATGATTTTAGCGGGTGACTGACACATGTTACAGTATTGCACATGATTATAGCGGGTGAATGACACATGTTACAGTATTGCACATGATTATAGCGGGTGAATGACACATGTTACAGTATTGCGCATGATTATAGCGGGTGAATGACACATGTTACAGTATTGCACATGATTATAGCGGGTGACTGACACATGTTACAGTATTGCACATGATTATAGCGGGTGAATGACACATGTTACAGTTTTGCACATGATTATAGCGGGTGACTGACACATGTTACAGTATTGCACATGATTATCACAGGTGAATGACACATGTTACAGTATTGCACATGATTATAGTGGGTGACTGACACATGTTACAGTATTGCACATGATTATCACAGGTGAATGACACATGTTACAGTATTGCACATGATTATCACAGGTGAATGACACATGTTACAGTATTGCACATGATTATCACAGGTGAATGACACATGTTACAGTATTGCACATGATTATCACAGATGACTGACACATGTTACAGTATTGCACATGATTATAGTGGGTGAATGACACATGTTACAGTATTGCACATGATTATAGCGGGTGACTGACACATGTTACAGTATTGCACATGATTATAGTGGGTGACTGACACATGTTACAGTATTGCACATGATTATAGTGGGTGACTGACACATGTTACAGTGTTGCACATGATTATCACAGGTGAATGACACATGTTACAGTATTGCACATGATTATCACAGGTGAATGACACATGTTACAGTATTGCACATGATTATCACAGGTGACTGACACATGTTACAGTATTGCACATGATTATAGCGGGTGACTGACACATGTTACAGTATTGCACATGATTATAGCGGGTGACTGACACATGTTACAGTATTGCACATGATTATAACAGGTGAATGACACATGTTACAGTATTGCACATGATTATAGCGGGTGAATGACACATGTTACAGAATTGCACATGATTATAGCGGGTGACTGACACATGTTACAGTATTGCACATGATTATAGCGGGTGAATGACACATGTTACAGTATTGCACATGATTATAGTGGGTGAATGACACATGTTACAGTATTGCACATGATTATAGCGGGTGACTGACACATGTTACAGTATTGCACATGATTATAGCGGGTGACTGACACATGTTACAGTATTGAACATGAGTATAGCGGGTGACTGACACATGTTACAGTATTGCACATGATTATAGCGGGCGAATGACACATGTTACAGTATTGCACATGATTATAACAGGTGAATGACACATGTTACAGTATTGCACATGATTATAGTGGGTGAATGACACATGTTACAGTATTGCACATGATTATAGCGGGCGAATGACACATGTTACAGTATTGCACATGATTATAACAGGTGAATGACACATGTTACAGTATTGCACATGATTATAGCGGGTGACTGACACATGTTACAGTATTGCACATGATTATAGCGGGTGACTGACACATGTTACAGTATTGCACATGATTATAGCGGGTGACTGACACATGTTTCAGTATTGTCCAACATGAGATAAGTGGTGACTGACACATGTTACAGTATTGCACATGATTATAGCGGGCGAAGTGACACATGTTATAGTATTGCACATGATTATAACAGGTGAATGACACATGTTACAGTATTAGGCTGATAATAGTGAATGACACATGTTATATTAGGCTGCACATGATTATAGCGGGCGAATGACACATGTTACAGTATTGCACATGATTATAACAGGTGAATGACACATGTTACAGTATTGCACATGATTATAGCGGGTGACTGACACATGTTACAGTATTGCACATGATTATAGCGGGTGACTGACACATGTTACAGTATTGCACATGATTATAGCGGGTGACTGACACATGTTCAGGGCTAACAGTGTTCATTGTCCAAACGACATACACTCATACATTACACTTCTTAAAGCGGCTGTTTACGTTGCACATCAGGGGCCCGTTTTCTCATTTTGGATTTGTGTTTTCTTGTTTTCAGAGGAAGACGCCGAACACCTGCCCCGACCAGCGCCACCAGGACCACAGTCCAACTCGTCTCCTCGTGAGGACATTTAACAATTTAACCCAACGGCAGCGTCTGCAAGTGTTAGGCTGAAGGAGCAGAGTCATATCAGTTATATTAGGCTGGTAATAGTGTTATATCGGTTATATTAGGCTGGTAATAGTGTTATATCGGTTATATTAGGCTGATAATAGTGTCATATCAGTTATATTAGGCTGCTAATAGGGTTCTATCAGTTAAATTAGGCTGGTAATAGTGTTATATCAGTTATATTAGGCTGATAATAGTGTCATATCAGTTATATTAGGCTGCTAATAGTGTTATATCAGTTATATTAGGCTGGTAATAGTGTTATATCGGTTATATTAGGCTGATAATAGTGTCATATCAGTTATATTAGGCTGCTAATAGTGTTATATCGGTTATATTAGGCTGGTAATAGTATTATAACAGTTATATTAGGCTGCTAATAGTGTTATATCAGTTATATTAGGCTGGTAATAGTGTTATATCAGTTATATTAGGCTGGTAATAGTGTTATATCGGTTATATTAGGCTGGTAATAGTATTATAACAGTTAAATTAGGCTGCTAATAGTGTTATATCAGTTATATTAGGCTGGTAATAGTGTTATATCAGTTATATTAGGCTGGTAATAGTATTATAACAGTTATATTAGGCTGGTAATAGTGTTATATCAGTTATATTAGGCTGGTAATAGTGTTATATCAGTTATATTAGGCTGGTAATAGTATCATATCAGTTATATTAGGCTGCTAATAGTGTTATATCGGTTATATTAGGCTACTAATAGTGTCATATCAGTTATATTAGGCTGCTAATAGTGTTATATCGGTTATATTAGGCTGGTAATAGTATCATATCAGTTATATTAGGCTGCTAATAGGGTTCTATCAGTTAAATTAGGCTGGTAATAGTGTTATATCAGTTATATTAGGCTGGTAATAGTATCATATCAGTTATATTAGGCTGGTAATAGTGTTATATCAGTTATATTAGGCTGGTAATAGTATTATAACAGTTATATTAGGCTGGTAATAGTGTTATATCAGTTATATTAGGCTGCTAATAGTGTTATATCAGTTATATTAGGCTGGTAATAGTATCATATCAGTTATATTAGGCTGGTAATAGTGTTATATCGGTTATATTAGGCTGCTAATAGTGTCATATCAGTTATATTAGGCTGCTAATAGTGTTATATCGGTTATATTAGGCTGGTAATAGTATCATATCAGTTATATTAGGCTGGTAATAGTGTTATATCAGTTATATTAGGCTGGTAATAGTATTATAACAGTTATATTAGGCTGGTAATAGTGTTATATCAGTTATATTAGGCTGGTAATAGTGTTATATCAGTTATATTAGGCTGGTAATAGTGTTATATCAGTTATATTAGGCTGGTAATAGTATTATAACAGTTATATTAGGCTGGTAATAGTGTTATATCAGTTATATTAGGCTGGTAATAGTATTATAACAGTTATATTAGGCTGGTAATAGTGTTATATCAGTTATATTAGGCTGGTAATAGTATTATATCAGTTATATTAGGCTGGTAATAGTGATATATCAGTTATATTAGGCTGGTAATAGTGTTATATCAGTTATATTAGGCTGGTAATAGTATTATATCAGTTATATTAGGCTGGTAATAGTATTATAACAGTTATATTAGGCTGGTAATAGTGTTATATCAGTTATATTAGGCTGGGTAATAGTATTTATATCACAGTTATATTAGGCTGGTAATAGTGTTATATCAGTTATATTAGGCTGGTAATAGTATTATATCAGTTATATTAGGCTGGTAATAGTGATATATCAGTTATATTAGGCTGGTAATAGTGTTATATCAGTTATATTAGGCTGGTAATAGTGTTATATCAGTTATATTAGGCTGGTAATACTATCATATCAGTTATATTAGGCTGGTAATAGTGTTATATCAGTTATATTAGGCTGCTAATAGTGTTATATCAGTTATATTAGGCTGCTAATAGTGTTATATCAGTTATATTAGGCTGGTAATAGTGTTATATCAGTTATATTAGGCTGGTAATAGTATTATAACAGTTATATTAGGCTGGTAATAGTGTTATATCAGTTATATTAGGCTGGTAATAGTATTATAACAGTTATATTAGGCTGGTAATAGTGTTATATCAGTTATATTAGGCTGGTAATAGTATCATATCAGTTATATTAGGCTGGTAATAGTATCATATCAGTTATATTAGGCTGGTAATAGTGTTATAACAGTTATATTAGGCTGGTAATACAGTAGTGCTGACATTTCCACTGACAGCAGGGAATGTTTGAGCTGAAACTGATCAGAATTATCTTGAGTTCAAACAACACAAAGAGTTTATTCCACTCAAGAAAGTGGAATGTGCTGCTGTGCAATTAATCAAACAAAAATGAACTTCTAGATGAGTTAAAACGTCTTGATTTGAGGATTTTAATCTGGATTTCAGACGTCTTGACTCGTCTCCACTGATCTTAACGAGTCAAAACGTCTGAAATTCAGATTATTCCGTGCATATTGCATTCACTCTTCATTGTCGGTGCGTCTTCATTAAAACGGTTGTTTTTGTGTTCCAGCGTCCGGAGCGTGTGCTGCACCTGCCGAGCGTAAGTACAGACTCAGAGCGCTGTTGTATTATTAGATTGTTCTTTTGAACGTTAACAATTTGACCTTTTCAAAACCCATTCCTGCACTGCCTTTTTCAAGAAAACTAATGTTACACTGCAAAAATGAACTTCTACATGAGTTAAAACGTCTTGATTTCAGGATTTTAATCTGGATTTCAGACGCGTTTTGACTCGATTAAGATGAGTTCAGACTTTTATTTGATGGAACTAGATTATTTGACTTAGTTTCTGACATGTTATTATTTCTTATTTCAATCCAAATTATCTTCCTGCAGCAAAAATGTAAATCTGTAAAGTTTAAAATGGCTTGAATTGATCATTTTTATCTGGATTTGAGAAGTTTTGACTCAATGAGATTTAATTGCTGATGTGATGCAGGATATTTCACTGTTTTCAAAGTATTTCTGGCTGATGATGATCATAATTTTGCTTAACCCAGTGACAGATAATTTGGACTGAAATAAGAAATAATGTGTTGGAACAAGTCAGAAACAGTTTGAAACAAGTCAAATAATCTAGTTCCATCAAATAAAAAGTCTCCACTGATCTTAACGAGTCAAAACGTCTGAAATTCAGATTAATATCCTCAAATCAAGACGTTTTAACTCATCTAGAAATTCATTTTTGCGTATATTTTGAGTATATTTACAATTCAAATAGCTGTTGAACCGTCGCTGTTTTAATCCTGTCTGTCTCTCCTCAGAGGAACACTTTGTGGACCGACACTTCCTACAACTGACCGAGCGAGTGACAAACATAAACCCCGTCCTGGACCGGCTCCTGCAGCAGAAGGTCCTGCTGCCGGAGCAGTATGACGAGGTCCGACGGATCAGGACCACGCAGGAGCAGATGAGGTTCTTGTACCGCGGACCTCTGAGGGCTGGAGGAACACGCAGCAAAGACGTGCTCCTGTCTGCGCTGGAGGAGCAGGAGCCGTACCTGATCCAGGAGCTGAGGGAGCGAGGGGGTTAGAGCTGCTCCTTGCCTGCGCATAGGAGGAGGGGAACAGGAGGAGCAAAAAGGGAGGGCTGAGGGAGGGAGGGGGTTAGAGCTGCTCCTGTCTGTGCAGGAGGAGCAGGAGGAGCAGGAGCTGAGGGAGCGAGGGGGTTAGAGCTGCTCCTGTCTGCGCGGGAGGAGCAGGAGCTGAGGGAGCGAGGGGGTTAGAGCTGCTCCTGTCTGCGCAGGAGGAGCAGGAGCTGAGGGAGCGAGAGGGTTAGAGCTGCTCCTGTCTGCGCTGGAGGAGCAGGAGCCGTACCTGATCCAGGAGCTGAGGGAGCGAGGGGGTTAGAGCTGCTCCTGTCTGCGCAGGAGGAGCAGGAGCTGAGGGAGCGAGGGGGTTTGAGCTGCTCCTTGTCCGGGCGCCAGGGAGGAGCAGGAGGAGCAGGAGGAGCAGGAGCTGAGGGAGGGAGGGGGTTAGAGCTGCTCCTGTCTGCGCTGGAGGAGCAGGAGGAGCAGGAGCTGAGGGAGCGAGGGGGTTAGAGCTGCTCCTGTCTGCGCGGGAGGAGCTAAACCAGGACTGAACCAGGACTGAACCAGGACTGAACCAGGACTGAACCAGGACTGAACCAGGACTGAACCAGGAAGGGACCTGGACTAAACCAGGACTGAACCAGGACTGAACCAGGACTGAACCAGGCCTGAACCAGGCCTGAACCAGGCAGGCTGAACCAAGGACTGAACCAGACTGTCAGACGTCAGGACTATGGAACCAGAGACTGAACCAGGACTGAACCAGAGACTGAACCAGGCTCCTCATATATGAATCCATTCTGCCTGAAACCAGGACGTGAACCAGGACTCGAACGGCTCAGGACTGAATTTCGCAGGACTCGAACCAGGACTAAACCAGGACTAAACCACTTTACTTTTTTTTTTTTGTATTTTTCCTCAGCTCAGAAGAAGAGGGAGGGGGGGGGGGGGGAAGGGACCAGGACTGAACCAAAGACCTTGAACCAGGACAGAAGAAAGCCTTAGGTCTAAACGGCGCTTAGGACTAAACCAGAGACTGGCAGAGACAGCGAACCAGGGAGACTAAGCAACCAGGACTGAACCAGAGACTAAACCAGGTCTAAAAACCAGGACTGAACCAGGACTGAAGCCCAGGACTAAACCAGGACTAAAACCAGGACTAGAAAAAGCCATAGGACTAAACCAGAGACTAAACCAGAGACTAAACCAGGATGGGACCCAGGGACCCAGGGCCTTAGGAGAGGAAAGGAAGAAGGAGACAGGTGAGGAGGGTCAGAAGAGGAGACTACGAGGATCGAGGAGCTTGAACCAAGACTGAACCAGGTCTAAACCACTAAACCAGGACTGAACCAGGACTGAACCAGGACTAAACCAGGACTAAACCAGGACTACACCTGGAGGGTCGTTGCAGACCCTCCAGCCGAGCCAACAGCGCCTCCGTGTGTCCAACGCGAGGAACAACAGCTAAAATGACGGAAGCAGGCTTCTACCACTGCAGATGTCCTCTCATTCCGGTTCATCTTTTGGATTCGTCTTCTTTGGAGGAATTCAACTCTGTGTATGGGTTTCAGTACTCAATGTCCAGCTTCATATCTTTCCTTTAAACCTTTTAAAACACTCATGTCATCGGAATATTCAAAACGCTGAAATACTGTGAAGCGATGTAGAGGATTTTTCAGTCTACAGCAATTTTAAAATACCTCGAAGTGTACAAGAAACGTTACTACGATTAGTTAAACTCAGGATCAGAAACGACGAGAAGAGAAAGTCCACTGTCCTGGCACTTTTATTTAGACTAATTAGTTGATTTTCCATTTGAAGTTAAAAACCACATTTGAAATAAAGCTCAAAGTGCACATCAGAACATCCAAAAACAAACGGGCGACATATTTACAGACAATTATCTCTCTACACTGGTGGACTGCTCCTCGTCCGCCTGGAGGAACTCTTTAAAGCCACCTCCCTCTTGAGTGGTTGTGGTTCCACAGTCCAAGTGGATGCGTCAGTCCTAGTTCAGCTGCAGCCTGTCCGTCCGTGGGAGTAGGATCTCTCCTTCACTGTGGTTCTCCCCGAGGTTTCTGCATTTTTTTCCGTGGGTTTTTTGTAGTTTTTCCTTCACGCCGGCGATGGTCAAAGGACAGGGGCATTCTGGGGACAGTTATCTGAACTGCTTTTACCTGTGGCCCATCGAGGCAACTGTTGTTGTGATTTTGGGCATTATAAAAATAAATTGATTTGATTTGATTTGAATTAAAAGTGCCATGGACAATTGACACTGTGAAAGTTAAAGGTCCCATAACATGCAAAATGTACTTTTCAGAGGTTTTAACCTTCCTCCAGTGCTATTTGGGCCTCGTATGTTGTGCCCAAAGTGGTTTTTTGATTGATTCCCTCATGTTTTCACTAGAGAACTGTCTTTTTTCCGCCCCCTCGGCTGAGCAGCAGACGGGGCTCCTCACCAAGATGATGCGGTGTTTAAGCCATCGCCCCAGGAAGAGCACAGCCGCAGAATAAAAACAGCTAATGCTACTGCTACACAGTAATTACACGATGGATACGATAGATAGAAGAGTTAGCTTGTTATTTACTAAACGCACGTCCCGTGGTATTACGCCCTGGAGCACGCCAAACTCCAGGTCAGATCCAGGACGACTCAGCACGACGCATCGGGCCAGGGACGAAAATGCTTATTCAGTGTTTGTGTATCGCTGTTTACCGGAGCACACACGGCATGCACCATCTCCGCTCCCAGGCTTCGCACGGGCTGGGAGGTGGGGAGGCAGCCTGCTCTC